>JANHMN010000002.1:223447543-223526682 GCA_030674055.1 Rhabdomys pumilio
TGCACATGCCTCCTGTGTGTATGTGAGCGCGGGTGTGCACATGCCTCTTGTGTGTATGTGAGTGTGGGTGTGCACATGCCTCTTGGAGTGTGTGTTTGAAGGTCCGAGGACAGCCCTGGATGTCGGTCCTCCCCTTCCACCGTGTTTGAGACAGGATATCTCTTGTTCACCACTTCGTACACTGAACTGTCGGGCCTTGGACGAGGTAACTCCATTTAACCTGCACCATCAATCATGTAGGACACAGGTAGAGGTCTCCACCTCCAGAGATTTAAATATTAATGGGTTATCTAAAGGCAGGAGGGGGCGTAGCTAATTAAGTTAATCCCTCCCCTTATCCCCCTCCCTATAAAAGGCCAGGCCTCCTGACTTTTAGGGGGGGAAGCGCATACCATCTACACCCATTCACCACACTATGAACAGTAGAAGCTTTGGAAAACTCCACGTGTCGCCTGGGCCTTCCTGCGCCTGCCGCCAGACTGCCAGCCTTTGGAACCCTGAACCTTCCTGTCTACCGGCAGTGTGGGAAGTGCGGAGGAACCGATCTGGAGGCCCTAGTGGCCCTGGCGGCTTTGTCCCCACTGCCGGACTCCCTCCCCCGCGAGTTTTTTTTCCCCCCACACTGAACTAGCTGGCCTGGGAGCTTCTGGTTATCCAGTCTCCAGTTCAGCCTCCTAGTAGGTAGAGCCTCATTGGGATGACAGATACTTGAGTTACTTTGCCAGCTTTTACTTAGTTTGGGAGACCAAACCTGACTCCACAGGCTTATCTAGCCATCACCTCACCCATGGAGCCATCTCCCTGGTTCACAATAAAATAATTGGTAAGGGGAGTACATAGGATCCATTGGGCAGGCCTTATGTAGGGGAATGCATAGGCTCCATTGAGCAGGCTGTTAAACAAGAGAGATACAGTGGTGGGAAAGGAAGAGCCAGGATGATACCAGACACTGTGTGTGACCAACAAGAAAATGAAAAGAACCAGAAAGAATGGGAAAGGTCTGAATAAACTGACTGACATATTTTTATTAGAATTATGTATGGTAATGCATAATTCTGGGTAAGGATGTTCAATATGTAGTCATGCACCAACAGTGATATCATGGTCAATAATTCTACCATAATTAGGACAATTGACCATATAACATTAAGTCTAGTAACAAACACTATGTCTGTCTTAGTTTCTGGAGGATACTCTATGATCCTCATATAAGAACATCTAATAACATACATCTCAGATCATATACCCATCATCAAGCAATCTGAGATATATGTATGTTCTCTCTACATATACTGACCATGTATGTATGTATAGTCTGCACACATAGGCAATTTTCAAGCCATTTATCTCAAGATTTCTTCTTCTTCCTCCTCCTCTTCCTCCTCTTCCTTCTTCCTCTCCTTCTTCCTCCTCCTTCTTCCTCTTCTTCTTCTTCTTCCTTCCTCTTCTTCCTCTTCTTCTTCCTCCTCCTTCCTCTTCTTCCTCTTCCTCCTCCTTCCTCTTCTTCCTTCCTCCTCTTTTCCTCTTCTTCTTCCTCCTCCTCTTCCTTCTCTTCTTTTTTGGTTTTTCGAGACAGGGTTTCTCTGTGTAGCCCTGGCTATCCTAGAACTCACAGTAGATCAGAATGTTCTAGAACTCGAGATTTGCCCACCAAAAGTAACTTGGGAAGGAGGGACTTATTTCATCTTATACTTCCAGGTAACAGTCCATCACTGAGGGAAGTCAGGGCAGGAACTGAAGCAGAGGCCATGAAGGAACACTCCTTTCTGGCTTGCTGCCCATGGCTTCTGCAATCTTCTTACTTATAATATTCAGGACCACTAGCTTGACGGTGGCACTACCCCAACGAGCTAGACCTTCCTACATCAACCACTAGTCAAGACAATACCCACAGACTTGCCTAGAGGCCAAATTTATAGAGGTATTTTATTAGTTAAAGTTTCTCCTTTTTAGATACATGTAGGTTTGTATCCAATTGATAAAAAAACAACCAGCAGCTGAAGCAACCATAGGTTAATTTGTGGAAAGAATCAGAATATATGTTTGGATGAAGAAAACCTAAACATTCATTCTCAGGAACTGAGAGGAAACCACCTGATTGACGACATACCAAACTAAAAGACAGAAGGAAAAATATATGCCAATTATTTAGACACACGGAAGTGACCACTGCATGAGGCATGAGAAAGGAAGATATTCTTCATTATTTCCCTATTAGGCCTATTTGATTTTTTTTTGTTTCCAAAACAGGGTTTCTCTGTGTAGCCCTGGATGTTCTGGAAGTCATTCTGTAGACCAGGCTGGCCTGGACTCAGAGATTCATCTGTCTCTGCCTCCCAAGTGCCGGGATTAAAGGTGTGCACCACCGCTGCCTGGCAGACCTATTTGATTTTTAACTTTGTAGGTCTTTTATTTGTTGTTTGTTTGTTTGTTCTCAAGACAGAAAAATGTCCTTTCTTACTGTGTGTAAGTCTGCTCTCAAGAATTCTGTTTCCAGCTCACATGAGTCGCAGTTTTCTGGGCTAACTGGGTAGAAGTTTTCTGAACTGAGTGAACATGTGATTCACTCTGCCTGTGGATGAGTGTGCAGGCGGCCACAGTGGAGGGTGGAGAAGTCAGGCCAAAGACCCAAGTATGTCAAGTTAGGGAGAATATGCATGGAGATACATCTGTACTGGTTCAGTGTTTTGTGTCCTCATCTTCGTCCCCAAGACCATATCCTTTTGTTAAATATATTTTCACTCTATTCATGGGAGTGTTTTGCATATATGTTAAGTGCACCAAGAAGAAGGTGCCCTCCAAGAACTGAAGATGCAGATGTTTGAAGCTGCCACATGGGTGCTGGGAACTGATCTTAGGTCTCTGCAAGAGCAGCCAGGGCTTTTAACCACTGAGCCATCCAGCCCCAAGAATGCATCTTTGACCTTTATACCCACACAACAGAGTTCGTGCAAGAAGGAGGGAAGGGAAAGGAAGAAGGAAGAAAGCTGGGAGAAGGTGTGTATGGCAACACAGGAGACTTGGCGATTTTTGCAGGTCACAGAGAAAGGATAAGTTCGACCGTGGCGGGGAGCCATGTTGATTGTTATAGTAAGCTGGTAGATGGGTTAATAATTCCCAGTTACAGGACATACAGAACTGTTAGTACAGGACCACAGCTGTTCTCTGGGGGTCTTGTTTAAAGTATCATAAAATTAGTAACAGCACAAATGCTTAATGACAAAGAACTGAGACTAGGAACCATGAAAGCAATCCCACACTACAGAGAGTGCTGCAGCTGATAGGAAAAGATAAAGTTGGGCTGGCAAGATGGCACAGTGGGTGAAGCCACTTGTCTCACAGCCTGATGACCTCAGGTTGGTCCCCAGAAGCCATATAAAAGTGGAAGGAGAGAGCCAACTCCCAGAAGTCGCCTTCTGACCCTCAATTTTAAGGGCCGGCGCCATGATGGTCACTGAAACGCAGAGGGCCCGGGTTTGGTTTCCATCCTCCCCCATATCAGGCAGCAGCACGGTACCAGGGGACCAGACGCCCGCTTTCGGCCTCCTCAGGTACCTGATGCACGAAGTACATATACACTCAGGCACACATATACAGAAGATATTCTGTATATGTTCCTGAGGAGCGATGGTTGAGCAGTGAGTGTAGAATGAATGAGTTTCGCATGCAGATATGTCCACTAGGGCACAGACCAAAGTCCGGAGGAGCTGTCACCATTTAATTAGCAACACAGATCTCTGGAAATATGAGGAATGTTGGGTGTGGAGGGATCTTTCACTTTCAATTTAGCATTCTTCTGTAAGCTGAAATTCTTGCCTATGGTCTGTACAATCAATGCCATTGTGTGTGAGTGACTTTTTTTTTTTTTTTTTTTTGACAGCTCTGGGAATAAGGGGAGGAGCTTGGCGGAGCTGCAGTAATGAAAGAGGCAGAGCCCTGGCCAGAGTCCTGATTTGCTCTGTACACTCAGGCCAGCTGCCTCCCCTCTCTGGGCCAGGGCCAGACATGTGCTGGTGTGTGTACTGGGAAAGGTGGTGAACTGAGGCCACCCGAGAGCTCTGCAGAGCATGGGAGCAGTCGTTTTTTATAAGGCACTAAGCTTGACCATTGAGTTGTTGGTGTTTGTTTTGTTTTGCTTTTTAAACAGAGTCAGTGGTGACCAGCTGTGGAAGTAGCTTGTACAGAGTACTTTCCCTTAGCATATGCAGGGTGCTGGCTTTGATTCCCCAGAATCACGTAAATTCTGGGCATGATGGTACCACCGGTAATCCCAGCACTTGAGAGGTGAAGTGGGGAAACCAGAAGTTCAACATTGATCTCAGTTTTATAGAGAGTTCCAGGCCGGCTTAGAACACGTGGCACACTATTTTAAACAGAGTGAAATCAAACTCTAAACACTGAAATCAAAATCAAACACTGCAGAGAGGTCGCTTGGAATATCTTGTTCCCACCTGCCCAGTTGCCTGACCCTGCCCCCTCCCTGAGTCAGAAGGCCTGGCCTGGCAGCTTCTAATCATTCACAGAAAATTCCTTCAGTTCAAGCTGAGCCTGGTGCGGTGCCTGACACTCAGATTCCCAACATTCAGAGCAGGATCTCGACTCCACCCCATTAGCATTCCTCTCCTAAAATAGTGTCAGGGTAGGTGAACCCTGGGTGGTTAGGCAGCAGCTCAATGCAAGAGAGAATGAGAGGTGTCTGGCAATCCGGCGAGACACTGCAGGAACGAGCTGCTTATCCCGAAAACTATTAAGGAAGAGGGCTGCACGCAGGGGCAGACAGCCCTCCTCAGGGAAATGGTGTGAGGGAGTTGGAGGAAACAGGTCTTTTTATTGTCCATTCTCCATGTTCCAGGAGAAGAGGGAAGTGACTCAGATGGCATCTGGGAGGGTTAAGGGGACAAGCCTAACTTCAGCTGGACTATGGAAAGGGGGTGATTTCAAGAATGAAGATGTTACAGTGTCTGAAGAGACTTAGGAGAGACTTCGTGGACACTCAGGAAGTCACGTAAGGCTCTGGGAGCTGGAGTCATTTGCCCAAGGTCACACAGCTTAAGTTTGCAGTTTTTAACAGTGCGGAGGGTCCCCAGGGCACAGCTGTCCGGGAGCCAGTGGTGCAGTAACCATGGTGATTCAATCCAGCAGTTAATTAGTAACCAGAAGGTCCTGAAGCTGGCGGGGCTGGGAGGCTGAACCTGTGCTGGTTTGAGAGTCAGGCGAGTGGGTGACAGGTCACTCCTACTTGGGAAGGTTGTTGGGTGAGTCAGGATTGGGTTTCAGGTCAGAAGGACGGTGTAGAGGGAAAGAGCATAATTCTTCAGGATCTGCGCTGGAACCAGGGTTTCCAGGTGAGGAGCTTCCCTGTGAACAGGGCACCTGCCTTACTCCCAGTTTACAGCAGGGTCTGATTTATTCCAACCTCGGCTAGATTCTTTCCAAACTACACACCTTCTTTTTTATACCCTTCTGCCCCTTTTCCTCCCTAACTTCATCTCTCTGTTCCTTCTTTTCTTCTATCCAAGTTTTCTTCCTCCCTAACTCCTCTCCCCTTTCTGAAGTGAGAATTTTGGTTTCTTTAAAAACACGGAAATACCATAAGGATGTGTTTTCATTTTAATCCCGGGTGTGGGATGAGACTGTCCACAGCAGCTGACTATGATTTGCCCCATGCTCTAGCAGGGGCATGGTTTTGCCAGCTGCAGAGTTTCTTTTGTGACTGTGTGATGTTTGTCATTCTGGGAACTTTTCCGAGGATGTATAAATGCTAGGGCCCCGGAGGCTGTGTGCATTGTTGGTTGGTTCCTGTTGCTTGCTGCAGTTTGTCAAGTAGTTGTGCACAAAGAAGAAACAGAAGAAATTAGATATCCTGACTGTGAAGATCAAACTTACCCCAAGGAACTCCATGCCTCTAATCAGCAGGAAGTAGTCTACAGAAAATGTTGCCCCCTTTCTCCTTCTATCCTTTTTTCTCTTCTATCAAGTGTTGGGGTTGAAAGGGTGGAAGAAGAGGGGTGGAGAAGGGTGGAAGAGAAAAGAACCCACAAAGTAGCGAAAGTCTGGCAACAGCTTTCTTCCCAGCCAACTGACTTCCTGATTCCTTCTTTCTTAATGAACCAGCTCACCACAGACTCACTTCCTCTCCACTTTCATTTATTTCCATGTCTAACTGTCTAAACTCTTCTGGAGATTCTAGACTGTGGGTTTTGGGGTCAGCTTGCCTGGGTTCAAATCCAATTTATTTCATTATTAGCGTGGTATCTCACTCACATCATTTCTCTTCGCCATGCCTTGGTTTTCCTCATTTAAACAGGGATAATAGGGCTGGGGGTGGAGCTTAGAGGTAGAGAACTTGGTTCACAGTGCTAGATTCAATCTTCAGCAATACACACACACACACACACACACACACACACACACACACACACACAGCATGGATGGTGATAGCTCCTATCCTGTGGGGTTTATGAGAACAAAAGAAGGCCAAGCTAGCCCTTGAGCTAAGAAGGCAGGTAAATGACATTCCAATAGAGGTTCAATGACAGAAACAGATAGGAGGAGGGAACACTGTACAAAGTTTTTAGGGGTGGCCATGTGGGTTAGGGGATGTTCTCAAGAGAGAGAACTGTTGTTGTTCCGACCTAGCCCATCATGCAGGTCTAGGGATGCTGAAGCAAGCCTACCAAACATGGCCAGAGGAAGGCAAGTCCAAGCAGCAGCAGGTGATGGGAGGGATTATATTAAGAACTCAAGGATAAGAGAAGGCCTGGTGAGATTACTCCCTGGGTAAAGACACCTGCCACCAAGCCTGATGACCTGAGTTCGATCTCAGGGACCCTGGTGGTGGGAAAAGAGAATTGACTACTTCAAGTTGTCCTCTAAAATACACACACACACACACACACACACACACACACACACACAACATACACACATCACACACACCACACACACAACATACACACACACCCCACATACACACACACATCACACACACACCACACACACACA
Source organism: Rhabdomys pumilio (assembly GCA_030674055.1). NCBI lineage: Eukaryota > Metazoa > Chordata > Mammalia > Rodentia > Muridae > Rhabdomys > Rhabdomys pumilio. The sequence continues at coordinate 223,454,549 of JANHMN010000002.1, forward strand.
CACACACACACACACACACCACACACCACACACATACCACACATATACACACACACACAGAGAGAGAGAGAGAGAGAGAGAGAGAGAGAGAGAGAGAGATATTCCAATTTGGGTCAGGTTGTATCACAAGACAGGATCAACTCGGAGGATGTGGGGTAGGGGTCTTAGTCAAGGGGACAGGGAGAGGAGTGGGCAGTGAACATTTTGAAGGGCTGCTGAGGCTTGATACTTTAGTAATTAAATAGTGACACTGTGAGAAATTTTCTTCAATAGTTCAAAAATAAAAACAAATGGCCTAACCTAACCATGCTGCTCGAGGCTTCCTGCTTCTGTTCTAGCTATGCAAATGCCTGTTGTCCTTTTTTTTCACTTTAATAAAATGATTGCCCCAGTGCACCCACCATTCTTAAAATTTATTTTTTCCCCAATCTTGTATCAGCTGTGTGCCCCCATTTTGATCCGTGTAGGCATCTATAGGCAGAGGTTTGGGGGACAGAAGTTTTCATTTTCTATGTGCACCACGATCCATCCTTCCATTCCTTGACTTCATGAGTCAAATGTGTCGTGAAAACTGCCTATATCTCAGGCCTGTTCTAGATGTAGAGAATTCAGTACCAGAGAGTCTGCCTTCATGAGCAGATCCTCTAGTGTGAGCGCTTGACTAGTGACACAGTTGGAGAGCAAGAGCGACAAGGAAACAAAGCCAGAGGACAGGACAGCTACCGTGGAGGGCTGGGGGTTTGCTCAGGTCTGCAGAGGCTCAGCACCGGAAGCCCTAAACCCCAGATAGACCAAGACAACCCGTCACTTAACATCAGTCAGCACAGGTGCCTGGAGGTGCCTCTGAGATGGAGGCCTCTGCCATGTTATTGGAAGTCAGCTGTGTGATGTCTGGGGCCATTGAACTGGTTATGGGTGTAGGAAATGAATGGAGACCCAAGGACTGAGACAGGGTTGAAGGAGAAGAGGAGGAGAGTTCAATCAGAGGACTGAGGCAGAAGGGACCACAGAACATCTCAGAGTAGAGTGAGTAAAGGGAAAGTGGCAGGTAGGTTGTCAAAGTCTCAGCTGGCTGAGCAATGAGGACACTGGTGTCACCACCGGCACACGACTGGACAGTCATCCACTGTCCACTGATCCCTAAGGATGCTAGGATGAAACCTGAGATGGGTCCAGGATCAGAACAGAAAAGAAGTGAGCTGGGGAAGGCAGACAGCTCTTTAGAGGAGTTTAATGCAGAAAGAAATAGAAACAGGTGGTAAACCAGGATGCAAAGTAAGGAGCAGAGCCAGCATGGCTTGGGTGTGTTCCTAAGTGCCAGGTGGGGACACCTAAGCTGTCCTTGGCTTCTGCCCAGTGAAGACCCCATGGGGTTCTTGTTACTGAAATGTCCTTGGAAGGACATGTGTTTTGTCAACACATCACCTTGCAGACTTGTGTATTGGTTCAACATTTCTACTGGTGGGAAAAAGAAAGGCTTTGATAATGTTTACTGCACTATTCTTGGGTCAACACCTCCAACTCCCTTGAAGTGTAGAGTCTCTAAGAATGCCTGACCCACCCACTCTCTGTTCTGTTCCCTCCCCTAAGCTGACTGAATAGCCACAGAAAGCTCTAGAAGACAGTGTTGACACCATCCATTCCTTCCTTCCTCAGAACACCCGTCCACCCGTCCTGATCCCCTGTGAGGATCAGGACCCTGTGAGAACTTAATGGTCACACCTAACTGCAATACCTTTGTGAGCTCCTGACATGTGAGCCCTCACACAGCAAAAGAGCTGTGAGCCAGCCAGGCCTGCCTTAGGGACAGCGGGCCAGAGCTCTTGAAGAGCCCATGGGGAAGACCTAGGTGGTCAGGGGCTCAGTAGTCCAAGACCAAGAGAGCCAGAGCCAGCTTTCCTGAAGCATCTACAGGTTTTTGTCAGGTGGGTTGTTCTCCATGGCCATAGCTCAGGCAGGTCCCTGGACCTCTCCTCTAGGTCGCATAGTCTTAGATAGGATGCCCGGATAGACACCTGGTTCTAACAGATGGGAGATATATATGCACATATTTACACACACACATACACACACACACACACACACACACACACACACAGAGAGAGAGAGAGAGAGAGAGAGAGAGAGAGAGAGAGAGAGGGAGAGAGAGAATAAGGGAGAGAGAATAAGCGAGAGAGAGAATAAGGGAGAGAGCAAGATTATACAACACACATCAATATGGACACAGACACAGAGTGATGGACCTACACATACATTTGGTTACATAGTCAATGTGCACATATTACTAGACACATTTTTTCTCTGAAGACAGACACATAGACACTCAAAAGCAGACTCACACAAACATAGTAAATAGACTATATATACATATAAAAATAGATGCTGAGACATACTGTACAGTGACACACTAAATGTCTGGGGATATTTTATCCACTGCACACACAGCAAAACAATGATGAACTCAGCATAGGTGCACACACTCACATGTACACATGTCACAGCAACACATGTACACACACACACACACACACACACATCTGCGTTCCGGTGCCACAATGACACACTAGACACAACAAAGCACATCTCTGCACGAAACTCTTGCAGAGAGCACATACCTTGACCTACACAGTCACACATACATATTTTACAGTCCTTAGTGGTCCCCAGGTTCTTCTGTGACTTCTGTGTAATCCTTCATTTCTTAGGGAGAAATGATGACCCCAGGGAAACATAGGTCTCCCGTCCCATCCTAAGAGCTGCTGGATCCTGTGTGACATCACCAGTTCCCTCATTTGCCACTGCTAGAAGCTCTGAGCTCTGTGCTGGGGGCACCAGGCACTGACACTTGGCTCTTGTTGGGAGAACAGAGAGAGTCTCTCTTGTCCACAGCCTGTGCTCTTCTCCAACTGCTGCGTGTCCTAGAGGCTCTGCTCTGCCCAGGCTGCATAGGTATGTGGGGCTTGGGGAATCAGGGTCAGGCACAGGACCCATGGGGGACCACCTGGGGAGGGGTGGTGGTGTCACAGCCTGGTGTGCATCAGAGAGGTTGGAATGTACTCCCTCTGGTGGAATTAATTCTACAGCTGTTCAGTTTGACGGTGCTGAACCTCTAGATCAGCCTAGCTGGGGAATACCCTGCCTTCCCCCTGAAGCTACTTTCTCTGCTGGTGGTGGTTTCTGACCTGATGGAAGTTTCTGGCCACAGGAATGGGTTTCAGTGTCCCACCCAGCTACAAGAGTAGTGCCTCTAAGACCTTCCCTGGAAAGCCAGTGATCTAAGAGATGCCAGGCTATATAGCCCAGGCCCCACAGCAGCCAAAACTGGGGTCTTTAAGATGAACAATTTGTTCCTACCCCTGTGGGAGGGGTAGGTTCTATGAGGCTCCAAGGCCCTGAACCAAATCCTAGGCAGTCAGCTACTTCCACTGTGCCGCCCACTGCTTCTACCATTCAACTTCGTGTAGACACTGGCTACTTGGGGAATTCCGCGATTCTGGTCCAAAGTCCCCAGTGCAGCTGCTGTTACTGGACACAGGAGAAAGTACAGGGGCCAGAAGGTTGTCTTCAACACAGAACTCAACCTGAGAGTACCCACAAGAATTCAGGATTGCCAACATGCTTAGGTCCGGGTCTGGAAAGCCCGGTCTACCCACAAAAGGTGGGACCCTAGAAAGTCCTTTTCTAAATCAAGTGTGGTAACCCATTTCTGCACTCTCACCATCTGGGAGGCCAAGGCAGTTCTAGGCCAGCCTAGGATATATAGCAAACTCAAGACCAGCATGGGCTCCAGAGCAAGACTGTCTAAAACAATAGAAAAACAAAACCACATAAGGCCTTTTAAAATCTTTTGGCTCCCTCACTGAGAAGTACAGGGAAGTACTCAGCTTTAGGCTTGCAAGGGTCCTTCCTGCTCTGGCCACCTTGAAGTTCTGGAACTTCTATGAACTACAAGGGTCTTCCTGTCCTCAGTGTCCCCAACCTTTGCAGAGACCCCATCAGGCAGGAGCCACCCTATCTGTTCCTGTCCACCCCACTGAATTGTTTTGGTGAGAAAGGCTGGGCTGGCAAATGTCATTTGTCCTGCGCATACATGGACTGCTGGCCTTTGGAGTGAGAGCTACTAAGGCTGTATTAGAAGGGCAAGCTCCTTCATTCCTGTTCTTCCCTGTGTCCCCCAGAGCCTACTTGATCACAGCTACAGAATGGCCTCAAACCCAGTTGGAGTTCCTAGCCCACAGGTAAGTGGCCCTCCTCCCTATACCCAGCACTCTGCACCAGGGACTCACTTTCTCCCAAGGCTGAGGAAATCTGTAGAGATCCTGGCCAGCCCCATGGCTTTTCAACCAGAACTTGGATCTTTCAGGTTACTGTGAGTTCACTGGGATAGCCATTTGCAAGGAAAATTGAAGAGAGATTTAGCTAGGGGTTATAAGAAGTAGATTTGGTAAGAAAAAAAAATCTATGACATTGTTTTTGAAAATACATAGGTTCAAGTCCCACCCTGGGTGCCTGTAAGGCCTTGAGCAACAACTCTCTGGCTTCAGTTTTCTTTCTTTATAATTGTCATGATTTGTTAGGAGAAGCAAGTTTGATGTGAGTGATTAGATGGAAGAGTGGGTGGGCACAAGGGACAAAAACCAAAAGAGGAATGGGGGGATGGGGAGGGCTGGGGAGGGGATAAGCTAGTACTGATGTTGGCAGAACCAGGGCCTAGGTCAAAAGAAGGAGAGGGAGCTTGCCAATCTTCATTGCTTTTTTCTTTATATGTCTTCAGCCCTCTAGGGCCAATGGGAACATCAACCTGGGGCCGTCAGCCAACCCAAAGTGAGTTCTGGTTTTGAAGACAAAATTCCTACCTAGATGCCCCGCGGTTGGTTCTCTTTAGAGATAAAACCTAAGGTCTCCAGTGTCCTCAAAACCTTTGCCAGCTGGCCCAGAATCCCTCTTCCCCCACGTTCACTCAGCTTCATCTCTCATTAACTTCCCTGCTTTGACCCAGGTTGAGCCTTCTGCCTAGAATGGCCCCAGACATCTGCGCTGTCAGCAACTCTCCAGGCCCCTTCTCCTACTCTCGTGGTGGGGAGGAGGGTGGATGGGCAGACTGCCTTCTGCACCATGTATCTGATTTGTCTCTCCTGATATTAACTGGTCTGTGAGCTGGGTGGGTGTAGGGGGAGGTGTGTAAGGCTGAGTCTTTTAAATTTCTTTGGGTTGTGAGACATGTTCTTTAGTGCCAAGGCCATGAGGCTCCTGCCTTTTCCAGGGTTAACCAGAGTCCCGGCTTCCTGAGCTTCCAAATACTAATCCCGGCTCTTCTGTCTACAGTGCCCGACCCACAGACTTTGATTTCCTCAAAATCATTGGCAAAGGGAACTATGGGAAGGTAAGTAAGCACCAGGGGGAGGCTGGGGTCTCTCCCTCTGCAGCCTTCCCCCTGCTGTCTCCATTACTATATGTAAGCAAAGGCTCAAGTGCCATGTACCTGCAGAATGAGTGTGGGGACTGCCAGGGGAACCCCATCATCCCTGAAGTCTTGTGTCTTTCCTTTTTTCAGGTCCTACTGGCCAAGCGCAAGTCCGATGGAGCCTTCTATGCAGTGAAGGTCCTGCAAAAGAAATCCATCTTAAAGAACAAAGAGGTACCAGAGCTCAGGAAAGCTCACTTCCCTTCCTGCTTCTTCATCTCCAGCCTAGGGAGGCTTCCCAAGATGGTCCCAACTCTGAGAGGTCTGATGGGAACAGCTCAGAAAGTCCAGCAGCATACAGGACCCTAACCTTTCTAGAGGAAGGCAGGCAGGGCAAGCAACCTCCCTAGGAGCCCCAGGAAGATGAGAAGGCCTGTTGTTAAGAGGATCCTCTGATGGACCAACTCTCTGCCCTCTCTAGGTATCAGGCTCCCAGGTACACACTGTGGGCTCACACCATTCCCCCTTCAGCCTGGCCAGCTTGCAAGGGAGGTCTTCCTGCATAGATGGCCTTGAATGGACCCTGACAGTAAATAGCACTCTGATAGTTTGAGAAATAAAGGTGGCGTGTCCAAGGGCTAGGGAGATGGCTAAGGCAATGAAGTGCTCTCTGTGCAAGCACGAGGACCCAAGTTTGATTCTCTTGGATACATATAGAAAACTAGGCATGGTAGCATGTCTCTCTAATCCCAGTACTGCGGAGATAGGTTCAGTAAGACCCTGTCTCAAAGAATATGGTGAAGAGGGGCGGAGGGAGGCAGCTTTCATCAGTGTCTTATAGATGCTCTTGAACACACACAAACATGGAGTGGGGAGGAGGGCGGGAGGCAGAGAGGCTGGGTTTTTCAGATGGATAAAATAGCAGGATCAAAATCATGAGTCTTGCCACAGTATATGCTTTGCTTGTCACTCCAGGGCAGGGGGTTCTGGAGTTACACTCACTAGTCTGAAGTGGCCGGGGTTGAGGCCCAAGACACTGACTTCTAAGTACGAGACAAGGAGGCTGGGGACAACCGAGAGCCCATGTGGGCATTTGAACCAAGGCAAGGAGAAAGTCTTGGGCAGGACACTTCCATAAGCAAGGTCACCTGGAATGTACCGAACTGTGACATGAACCCCTGTCTGTGGCTCCACAGCAGAACCACATCATGGCAGAACGCAACGTGCTGCTGAAGAACGTGCAGCACCCCTTCCTCGTGGGCCTGCGCTACTCCTTCCAGACCCCAGAGAAGCTATATTTTGTGCTTGACTATGTCAACGGGGGAGAGGTGAGTGGACGGACAGTGGGGAGCTGTCCTCACACATGCCCACTATGTACCCCACTGCACCCCTACAACAGACCCACTTGCTAGCCCAAGAAACAGAGGCTCAGCTCAGTAAGTTGCTTCTCAGACTCCCTCTCATAGACTCCAGGAAAGGTCACTGCCGAGAGAAGTGTGCGGTCATTTTTCCAATGCTGCCGTTTCCCACACCCAGGCCACAGAGTAGAGATGACCCATCACTATCATTTATTTTAAAATCTTATTTAGCTGGGCAATAGTGGCACATGCTTTTAATCCCAGCACTTGGGAGGCAGAGGCAGGTGGATTTCTGTGAGTTTGAGGCCAGCCTGGTCTACAGAGTGAGTTCCAGGATAACCAAGGCTACACAGAGAGACCTTGTCTTGAAAAAACAAAGGGGAGAAAAAAAGGAAAAATCTTATTTATTTCCATGCCTATGTACTGTATATGTACATTTTTATGTGCAGGGCAACCATGAAAGTGTGTGTGTGTACTTGAACATAGAGGCCAGAGACTGATGTCAAAAGTCAGTCCCAGGTTCTCTTTCATTTTTTTTTCATCAAGTCAAGGTCTCTTAAGCAAACCCAGAGCTTGACATTGTAGCTAGTCTTCCAGTTTATTCTGATGTTTCTTTGTCTTCATCTTTTAAGTCTGGGATCACAGATAGGCAGCCACAGCCACATGCATTTAAATTGGTTTCTGGGGATCTGAACTTGAGTCCTGTCTTAGGGTTTTACTGCTGTGAGCAGACACCATGACCAAGGCAACTCTTATAAGGATAACATTTAATTGGAACTGGCTTATGAGTTCAGAGGTTCAGTCCATTATCATCAAGGTAGGAGCATGGCAGCATCCAGGCAGGCATGGTGCAGGAGGAGCTGAGAGTTCTACATCTTCATCTGGAGGCTGCTAGCAGAATACTGGCTTCCAGGCAGCTAGGATGAAGATCTTATAACCCACACCCACAGTGACACACCCACTCCAACAGGGCCACACCTTCTAATCGTGCCACTCCCTGGGCCGAGTACATCCAAACCATCTCAGGTCCTCATATTTGCATGGCAAGCGTTTTAACCACTAAACCATCCCTCTATCCTGATGTCACTGCCTAAGTAGAGACCTGAGCCACCTGCTAACCCCAAAACAGGAGAGGGACAAGCTGGGCACAATCTTGGTCTTTGCTTTGTCTCCCTGAACAAGGAGCAAGATTTAGTGGGGCTCTCCTCGGTTGCACCAGATTTCACCTGTAAGCAAATGTTCTTCAGCCTGAGTCCAGCAGGGGTGGCTTCATCCTGTGCAAACAAAACAGGGAGATCTAAGCTGGGCTGTGTGATGGCCTAAAGCGTGGGTGGGAGAAAAGCACATTTTTTGCTGGGTGTGGTGCCTCACACCTATAATCCCAACGTGTGGGATAGAGAGGTAGGATGATTGTGAGTTCATGGCCAGTCTGGGTTACGTAGAGTCTATCCCCTGCCCTAACAGCTGCCCCCCACAACAACACACACCAAAGTATGTCTTGAACTACCTGGTTTCAAGTCCCAGCTCTGCCAACTCTGAACTGTGGGACTTTAGACAAATCACTTAACTCCTCCTCCTCCTCCTCCTCTGACACCGGCATCACAGCAGAGATCTTGAAGACGGTCATGAGTATTAAACAAGAGGCGTGAAGGGGCCTGACTTGTAGCCTGGAACATAGTAGCTGATTAATTATGCTGATTGGAGCCATGGAGAGCCCAAGTGCCCGGAGGGGTGGAGTCAGCATGCAATCTCTTTGTTCAAGTACACTGCAGTTTAGAATAGGGCGAGTAGCCTGCACAGAGGAGTCTTGATGGCCCCTGTCTCATGGACTGAGAGCTGGAATCCAGCCACCATCTCTGTCTCCTCTCTCCTAGCTCTTCTTCCATCTACAACGGGAACGCAGGTTCCTGGAGCCCCGGGCCCGGTTCTACACTGCAGAGGTGGCAAGCGCCATTGGTTACCTTCACTCTCTCAACATCATCTACAGGTGAAGCCTGCTCTTGGCTCATGCTCAGTCCCAGAACCTTCTTGCTCCACCAGGCAGGGATTGTGTGGGCCATGACGTTTCGGTGAACTTGGTCCTTTAATGGAGGAGGACCCTCCTCCCTTTTGGAAGCTTTTCCGAGACTGTCCTCTGTTTTTAGAGTCGAGCCAGCCTCCTTGGGTTTGCCTTATTCTCCTGTGGAAGCTTCCATGAGTCGTTCTCCTGCTAGGACCAGAGTTCCCAATTCACTCAGTTAAATGGCTGTTTTTTTCTTATTTCCTGCAGAGACCTGAAGCCAGAAAACATTCTCTTGGACTGCCAGGTGTGTGAGGGGTGTGTGTGTGTGTGTGTGTGTGTGTGTGTGTGTGTGTGTGTGTTTATACATGAAGCTCAAATCTGTGTTCTCTAAACATGGTCTGTGTACATTGGGACTTATGTATTACATATGTATGCATATAGTAGCATTCATTTTTGTGTGTGTACGTGTACATATGTGGTCTTGTACATATGTATGTATAGACTCATGTGTACCGGAGTCTATGTGCATGGCACATATCAGTGCAGATATATACATATACACACTTACACATACACACATACATGATATACATGAAATCATATACATCGTATACATGATATACCTATACAGAACTGGCACACTGTGGTTTCAAGAGAGGCCTCAACAAACCTCACAGGATTGAGGTCTAAGCAGGGATTGCTTTTTAGGATGGGAATAAATTGAGACAAGGAGATTTGGGCCTCCATGACTCTCAGCGCTCAGTTGCTGGATGTGGATTGTCCTCTAGGGGGCAGCATAATGTTGGAAAAGAGTACAGTCCCAGCGGTGCAGTGAAGATTAAGCATGGCAGCTCTGGGAGTCTGATAAGAGTCCCTCAGTGTCTCTCTGCCTTCTCCATCCTCACACCCAGCTAGTGCTGGTGGGTATGTCAGACTCCAGGGCTCCATCAAGAGGACTGCTACCCAGCGAGAACATCCTGGAGTTGCCATTGTTGTAGGTACGGGCCCGAGTCATGACAAACTAGGAAAGATCGCAGACTGCCATGTCCCCGGCCTGTGCCATGAGGTCTCCTGGCATCCAGGCCACAGACTCTGAGTCTGCATAAAGCACACAGCTTATATGTGCTTCAGCATACTCTACAGCCACTGCTGTGAGGTTTGAGTCTTGACCACGTCTCTCACCCACAGGGTCACGTGGTACTGACAGATTTCGGCCTTTGCAAGGAATGCGTAGAGCCTGAGGAGACCACATCCACTTTCTGCGGCACCCCTGAGGTATGTGGAAGATCTGTGGAGAAAGCAGACTATGGATGGCTGAGGACACAGACACTAAACACAACCACCAAGCTCCGGCAGAGGGGCTTTATTTCATTCTCCCAAGCTCTTCCCTGAGTCAGCCCTGTGCTGAGTCTTCATTTCCTCATGAGTATCAGGGCACCAGCTTTTGGGGACCCAGCTATCTCTGGTGAATTCAGCTGCTGCCCAGTAGAAATAGGTCAACTATAGCTGGATGTGGGGTTGCACGCCTGCAATCCCAACATTTGGGAAGTGGGGACAGGAAGATCTCGAGTTTGAAGCCAGCCTCAATTATATAGTAGGTTCCAAGTTAGCTGGGAACTTCATGAAGCCCAAAACAAATACATGTAAACCTTATTTATTTATTGTGATGTTAGGGGTGGAACACAGAGCCTCAGGCATGCTAGGAAACTATATATATATTTAAAAAGTAAAATTGTGTGCTGGAGAGAGATGGCTCCGTGGTTAAGAACAGTGGCTACTCTTTCCAAAGAACCTGGGTTCGGTTCCCAGCATCTGCACAGCAGCTACCAATTGTCTATAACTCCAGGTCCAAAGGGTTTAATGCCCTCTTCTGGACTCCATGGACTCCATAGGTGGAGTCCATGTTACATGGACTGCATGTAAGTGGTGCATGCAGAACACCCATACATACAAAATTGAAATAAATAAATCGTGTGTGTGTGTGTGTGTGTGTGTGTGTGTGTGTATAAAGACAGGGGTGCAGAGATGTCTCAGCAGTTAAGAGCATTTGTTGCTCTTGCAAAGGATCAGGAATTGGGTCCTAGCAGCACCATGGCAGCTCACAGCCATCTGTAACTCCAGTTCCAGATGATATGACGCCCTCTTTTGGCCTTTGTGGGCAGTACACACACATGTGGCACACAGACATACATGTAGACAAAACACCCATACACATAAAATAAAATTTAGCCGTGCGGTGGTGGCACATGCCTTTAATTCCAGCACTTGGGAGGCACAGGCAGGCTGAGTTTGAGGCCAGCCTGGTCTACAGAGTGAGTTCCAGGACAGCCAGGGCTACACAGAGAAACCCTGTCTCGAAAAACCAAAAATAAAATAAAATAAAATAAAATTTAATAAATCTTTAAGAAAAGAAAAAAAAGACAGGAATAGTGTGTGACTCGATGGTAGAGCACCCATCAAGGCCCTGGGTCAGATCCCCAGCACCACATACACAAACAGAGGAAAAAGAGACAGGTAATGCTGAAGCATGTTGGCACATGCTGTTAATCCCAGCCTTTGAAAGGTGAAACAGGTGTATCTCTGTGAATTTGAGACCAGCCTGGACTACATAAGAAGTTCCAGGCCAGTCAGGTTACATAGTTAGGACTTGTCTTGGTATGTGTTTTGTGTAAGGAGAAATTGGTGAAACTACTTTTAATAATATATTTTACTTCACTCAATATATCTCAAATATTCTCATTTTAATAAATACTCAGTATAAATTTGTTAAATAGAGCTATCAAGATGGCTTAACATGTAAGGGCACTTTTTGCTAAGCATAAAGACCTGAGTTCAATGCCCATAACCCATATGGTAGGTCAGAACTGATTTTTCTAAGTTGGTCCTCTGAGCTTTCTATATATGTGTATGCAAACACACACACACATACACACAATGTAAAAAATGTTGAAATAATGATTTTTTTCTGTCTTACAATTATCTATCATATGAGAATAGTTTACATTTATATTCCATCTCAGCTGTGATTGGTCACATTTCAATAGACACAGATCTTGGTCCTCTGAAGAAGCAATTGTTTGATAGCCACATGTGGCTAGTGGCTACTGTATTGGATGGCGCCTCTCCATAGGCCCAAGTCCTTGACCGTGAGAGCCTGGCTTGAGAGTTAAGGTCAGGGTTTGAAAGTATTAAACATAAATCTACCTACTTTCAGAGATCCTAAGAGGTTAAAATGTGTGGATTTCTGTAACCCCCAGCCTCACCCTCGTTAAGAAGGTGAGGCAGGGGGATTGTAAGACACTACCTCAAGATAATAATTAGGGCTGCCTGGCATGCATGAAGCCTTGAGTTCAACCTCCAGGATCACAATCAATCAGTCAGTCAATCAATCAGTAAATATTGCATGTCTGAGAAAGAATTCACATGTCCATCTGACTTGCCTTGGGTTTAAAACCTTTCCTTGAATATCCACCAGTCTTGGATGTTGAGCCTTGAACCAGGAGGGCCCCTGTAGCTTGAGCAGGCATCAGAAGGAGCAGAGGGTTGAGGCTGCAGAGGCTCCCCTCTGTTCACTCTGGGGCAGGACTTGAGAGCCTCCGTTTGTCTCCATCAGCCTGCAGAGTTGTTCTGGACCTTCCGATGGGGTCCTCCAGTTGGTACTCAGGGAGCGGATGGTCAGGCAACCTCTCCCAGCAGGGACCACTACCTATGCTTGCACATGGGGTACCTACTTGATGAAGCTGACCCCTCCAAAGCCTGACAACAGTCAGTCCTTTCTTGCGTACAACTAGCAATAGGGGGTGGGGGGAATATGGAATTGTAACTCATGTAGGAGATATTCCTTCTTCTAGAAATGTCACTGCTGAAGTCTCAGGCACACAGACAAGAGTTTCTACCTTTGTTTCTGTGTCCCCAATAGAGACTCCATGTCCCTTTTTATTTACTCTCTCTCTCTCTCTCTCTCTCTCTCTCTCTCTCTCTCTCTCTCTCTCTGTGTGTGTGTGTGTGTGTGTGTAGTGTGTGTGTGTGTGTGTGTGTGTGTGTGTGTGTGTAGTATGCACACATATTCATGTGGATATGGACAGGTTCATGTGCACATGCGTATAGAGAGGCCAGTAGTTGATGTCAGGTGTCTTACTTAATCACTCTCCATGTTATGTTTTTTTGAGGCAATGTCCCAAACTGAACCTGGAGTCCATCCGTTTGGCTAGGCTAGCTGGCCAACAATCCAGGGATCTGCTTGTCTCTACCCCGACCCTATGCCATGTCACTGGAGCCACCTCACTCGGCTTGTATATGGCTGCTGGGGACTTGGATACAGGTCTTCACGCTTATACACCAAGCATATCTCCCGCTACCACTTTGATCATGTCTCCATTTAAGGATAAAGAAGCCGAAGATCTGACAGGCTGATTGCTTTCTAGACCCATACACTGAAGACAGCATAGAGCTGTATGGTTCTCTTCCCTTCAATAGACCCAAATAGTCCTTCAGGGTAGCTGTTTCTGTTGCTGGGACTCTGTTCCTTGGCAGCAAAGAACCCCAGGCTAAGAGGTCAACAAGCCCTTGGGATGGGCAGAAACACAGCACTGCCTCAGTTTCTTTCCCTGTGCCAGGCATGGCTCCCTGGCATGATCCCATCAGTGTGGCCTGGAATGTACCCCTTTCTGCTCCCTCCCTTGGCATTAAGGTTTCCAGAACAAGGGTGTGCCACATTTCTTTAGCTTCGTCTCTTTGTCCCCTAGATGCACTCTGAGGTGCTGCCAGGGCTTTCCCAGGCTTAGGACACTGGTATCCTATAGGTGACCACATACAAATAAGAAGGCATGGCTGCTTCTGAACTGCAGATCTGGCTTGGCGAGTAGATCACCGACAGGTTGTAGTTCCCTTTATCCCTTTGGCTGATACTCTTGTGAGAGGTACAACATGCATAACCATGCAGGGCAGTCTTGACTGCTTTCTGGTATGCCCCAGTGCACTGCAAAGAGCCCGTCACCAACCAGACCTCCGGTGAGTGAATGCTGATGAGCACAGGAGAAGCTATGACATTCTGATGGCAGGAACGACCCCTGCTGATGTTCTCCTCTGAGTGCCTTGTTTATAGATAGAGAAACTGAGACTTGGGGGTCCTTGACTAACTACACTTCTTCAACAGTACTTGGCTCCAGAAGTTCTTCGTAAAGAGCCTTACGACCGAGCAGTGGACTGGTGGTGCTTAGGGGCGGTGCTCTACGAGATGCTGCATGGCCTGGTGAGTGGACACGCATGGCTTGGGGAAGCTGAGGGCAGTCCCCGGTTTATGTAGCTCACTCTAGCTTTGCATGGAGAATTTAATGAGCTATCCATCCACTCTGGGGAGTAAATATAAAGATGAAATATAATATAAATAAAATGTAAGGAAATATATATATATATATATACATACACACACATATATATATACATATATATATACATATATACCCATATATGTATACATATATGTATAAGTGTGTATAATGTGATTTTAGCAGCTTCCATTTATAACACACCCTTTTTGCAGAATATAGTTACTTTTATTGTACCAAAAGGGAAACTGAGGCTGAAAGGTCACAGTGCTGATAGACTGGGAGCCACCCTGGACTGTATGCTTAGGTGGAAGCCTGTGAATACCTTCCCGAGGCTGGCTTTCCTCTGGGCTGGGTTCTCCAGCACAGAGTCAGCTCTGAGTACATAGACGGACCAGTGAGTGGATGGAGGAGCTGGAGGAAGAGCCAGGAGGGCTAGACTCTGAAGGTAGTTTAGAACTCTGCTCCTTTCTTAGCTCTATGGTTTAATAGTCGCCAGCCTCATCTTCTCTGTTCTGGCAATTTGTAGCCTCAGGCAGAAGATGGCTGTGAGGCCAGGCAGAAATGAGGGAGGTGAGAGTAGAATACTTAGTGCACAGGTGGTCCATGGACCTGCATGAGCCCATGGATGGGGAGACCCTGTGACTTTCTCAGCAATCCTTTGTCTTGCTCTGAAGTCTGGAGGTCCTTTCTCTCCCTACCTGCCCCATGATCTGTGGCCCTGAACACAGGCCTGGACAGATCCTCCGGGCTATCCAGCTTGCTCTAACAGTCCATGAGACCTGTTTCCATGGCTTTCTGGCTGAGCCTCCAGCTTTTCTCCCTTCTTTCCCCAGCCCCCCTTCTTCAACACAGACGTGGCCCAGATGTATGAGAACATTTTGCATCAGCCGTTACAGATCCCTGGAGGCAGGACAGTGGCTGCCTGTGACCTTCTGCAAGGTCTTCTCCACAAGGACCAGAGGCAGCGGCTGGGCTCCAAGGAAGACTTTGTAGGTGACCAAGCAGAAGAGCACTGGTCCCTTCCTGCAGAGACAGCGCAGAAGCATCTGGGGTGGGGTTGTCTTCGGCTGCTCTATAGTGCATTTGCCTAGAAATTACCTGACAGTTGAATGCATGAACTCTTTCTGTCTGTGTCTCTGTCTCTCTGTCTCTGTCTCTGTCTCTGTCTCTGTCTCTCTCTCTCTCTCTCTCTCTCTCTGTGTGTGTGTGTGTGTGTGTGTGTGTGTGTGTGTGTGTGTGTAGGACAGAGGTTGATGTCAAATGTCTTCTCTAATTGTCTACTTTATTTCTTGGGACAGGGTTTTTTACTGAACCTTAGTTCACTAATTGGCTATACTGACTGCCCAGTGGACCCCAGGGAGCCTCCTGTCTTTGCCTCCTCAGCTCTGAGATTAGAGAATATGGCCTAATTCTCAGCCTTTACCTAAATGCTAGCAATCCAGACTTAGGTTCTCAGGCACTTTATTTACCAACTGAGCCATCTCTCTAGCCCCTAACCATGTTTTTAAAAATACAGGATTTTATTTTTAGCCAACCATTTTTTGTTGAGCCCTTGTTTTACACCAGCACTGAGCTAGATGCTAGGGATTTACTAGCCTGAGTCTCTGAATGGTTAATCTTGAAGGTGGAAGAAGACTGGCAAAAAACAACTCTGTGCAGTCATCACCAAGTGTGACAAATTTCAGAAAGGAAATGAACAATGAACAGAGATTGACAACAAGAGTGTATGGGGATCGTGCCATTTCACACTGCCATGGCCAGACATCTTCTCTAAAGAGGTGACAAGCTGACCTTGGAATGTGAGGAGCCATGTAAAGAACCAGAAGTTCTTCCCAGCCACAGGCATAGCATGTGCAAGAGTCCTGTGGTATGAACAAGGAGGAGAATGGCAAGAAGTAGAGTATGTTTGTTGAGTAGAGGAGTGGTATGATCTAAGTTTTCTAGAAACTTTATTCTGCTTCTGTACGGAGAGACTGCACAGGTATCTTGCTTTTCACAAATATCTGGACACTTAACATTTGGAGACAAATAATTCACTGATTCATAATCTGTTGCCTTCACCCATGCATATTTCTTTAAAAAAAAAAAAAAGACTAAGGCATCACTTTAAAGACAATCTTATTCATTACTCAGTGTAAGATCATTTTGGGGCCAGCAAGATAGTTTGGGTGTAAGGTGTCTGCTATCAAGCCTGACACCCCGAGTTCAATCCCTAAGATCCAGATGGTAGCAGAAGAGAACTAACTCCCCAAAGTTGTTCTCTGACCTCCACGTGTGGCAAAGGCAGGGTGAGCTAAAAAGTGAGTTCCAGGCTGACCATGGCTTTATAGTAAGACCTGTCTCAAACGAGGAGGAAGTAACTGCAGTCCAGGCAGACCCACTATTTAAAGAATAGGTTCCAGGACTGCCCCCCCCACCTTTATGGATAGCACAGCTTTTGACCCATGTCTGACATAGAGCATGGGTTTGTAAGCATTATATACACTAAACGATCTCCACGCCAGGCACTGTGACGTGTGAGAACACTTTGGCTATTTGCCTATCCATTCCCACAGACCACTTAAAGACCCAGACTTCCGGGAAGACAGATCCCTTCCTTCCAAAGAGGAGTTTGCATCTTAGAACTCCTTAGATAAACCCGTGACTCTTTAGATACACTTTGCTGTGTTCACATAAGTCAAACCTCTGGAAGGCCATACTGACAGGAGTTACAGAACTGTTTAGTGACATAGACAGAGGGAGGACACTGCTTGAAGGGAAGGGGGTTAGGAAAGAAGTGGAGACTCATGCCCAGGATTCGCTCCTCACTTCTGTGTCTCTGGAAATCTGCAGCTCTTCTTGGGCCTTTAGTCCTCGTGTCTTTGTTAGTGGGTGGGTTTGTTCTATTTCTCTGGGTTGCATTCTGAAGAATCAAGATGTAGTAATGTACATGGAAGCGGGAGGCTGTCTTCAAGCGCCCCCTGCTGGGCCTAGCCCTCTATAACCAGTTCCACAGCCTTGCTCACAGAAATGCCGCCAGAGCCTGGAACAGTAATGGTGCTGAGACTGTGGAAGGCACCTGTGTTGTAGGGAAGAATTTGGGCTCAGATGATGTGGGAGGTGAGACGTTTGTTGGCAGAACGCTCTCTTGGCTCAGCAGATTAGCCAGAGCTGCAGAGGTCTATCTAGTTGGTGGCCAATAGTGGGTACCAGTTGGGGCGCAGCTACGGCAAGGACCGCTTCTGACTAGTGTCTTCTTCCTGCAGCTCGACATAAAGAACCACGTGTTCTTCAGTCCCATAAACTGGGATGATCTGTACCACAAGAGGCTGACCCCACCCTTCAACCCAAATGTGGTAAGCAATCACAGGGTTCACTCCAGATTTGGGCTTCTGGATTCCCAGAATCTAGGCCAACTCTCTTTATATAGCTGGTAATGCTAAGGGTTGGAGAGTCTCAGTGATTCACACAAGGCAGCAAGAATTAGAACCGGATCCAGCTGCCCTGGCCCCTAGCTGCTAGGTCAGCCTTAGAAAATGAGCCATTGGCCGGGCAGTGGTGGTACACGCCTTTAATCCCAGCACTTGGGAGGCAGAGGCAGGCGGATTTCTGAGTTCGAGGCCAGCCTAGTCTACAGAGTGAGTTCCAGGACAGCCAGGGCTATACAGAGAAACCCTGTCTTGAAAAACCAAAAAAAGAAAAAAAAAAGAAAAAAAAGAAAATGAGCCATGGACTGCTCCTTCGTCTTTTATCTCCAGCACCATAACCCCACAAAGCTGATACAATGTTTATTTTTGAGACTTGGTAGACCAGGCTAGCCTTCAGTTTAAGATTCTCCTATGCAACTTTCTGAATACTGGGATTACTGGCACCTGTCACCCCCACCCAGTGCCTGTACAGATTTTTATAGTGTTCTGTGTCACAATAGTACACCCAGGCAGAGCCGTAGCTTTAGATCTTTTCCTATTGATAAAAGTTCCGAGTATTTCTTGTACAAAATGTGTATAATGAAGTTGAAAGCCGCAATGGGGAAATGGGTAGGTATCTCACCAGACAACAGAAGCCACTGTGGGCAGACTTCCTTCCACACCTGAACACTACCAGAATCCACTCACTGTTTATGTTTTTCCTTTGGAGAGTCCTGCCCATGAATGTGACACTAGATTTATTTTTTCCTGGAGTCTAGATACTATCTCATCATCCCTGTATCCCTGACTGGTTTCAAACCAAGTACCATGGCCAGCTAGCACCAGTTTTGTGAGTGTGTACAATTACATCCATCCATACACACACACATATATACAAACATACATATATACACACATACATACAAACGCACACACGCACACACACACACACACACACACACACACACACACACACACACACATTTTTCGAGATGGGGATTCTGTATGTCGCCCTGGCTCTCCTGAAATTCGCTATGTGCACCAGGCTAGCATCAAAGTCAGAGATCCACCTGCCTCTGTCTCCCAATCACCGGGATTAAAGGTGTGCGGCACCGCTCCTTGCGTGTGACTATATTTAATTTAATGCTATATCAGAAATGAACATGAATTTGAGGAGCTGCAAAAGCAGACAACTTCATGAAGATGTCAGAGCAGTTGAGGGCACCCATATAGGCTAAAGTTGGCTTGCCCTCAGAGAGGAAGGACTACATATCCCAAGACCAACAATGGTGAGATTCTTGACAGTGGGATTTACATACCACTGGGGTGTTTGAAAGCAACAGCTACTGCTGCCCTTGGCATGGCAAGCAGTATAGGTGCGAATCCATGAGCACATGCCTAAAATCTCAATAAATACCATTTCCAAACACAAGCCTAGAACCAGCCGCCCCCACACACACACCTCCAGACTTGCTCTTGGTACAAGTTCATCATTATTTGATGGTGTCTGGATGCTTTCTCCCCTGTAGTTTTCTTTGCTGGGCTGTTTTCTTCTCTTTGATACTCAGTTTTGAAGTGTCAGCCTTGTCCACTTCTGACAAGTCTGGCTCATTACTCATTCTGACTAACAGAAAGACTGCAGATTCCACGGCTCACACGAGGTCACCAGTCTGAGACTCTGCTTGTTGGGGACTAGGTTCTAGCACCAGGTTCTTGATAAAAATGGTCAGATAGGACATATAGTACAGGGCCCTGAGATGTTACTTCCTTTTTGAATTTTGTCTTGGGAATGGAACTGAGCCTCACATGCTAGGTAAGTACTTTGTCACTCAGTTACACTCCAGTTTTTTATTCTTAGGACTTAAAATGACAGTAATAGTATGGTGACGGTTTCATAAACATTTTATAATAAGAGAACAAAAAAAAGTAACAAATCAAGGCACTCTTCAGATATTCTGGTAGAAACATTAGGTAGGTAGATTACAACAAAATGGAGACGTCTCTGCCATAGGCCTTAGTGCTCCCTAAAGACATTCTTACAGCCTTTTATACATTCCAAAGATTTTTACCTGTTAGCCACAGGATGCTAGGTCAGACACTGAGGTGGGTAAGGAACGCTGATAGGGAGAGTAGCTAATGATAGCCCACAGTAAATTGTAATTAGGCTCTAGACCTGCAACATTCCAACTTTCCCATAATTACTGAAGTTTTAATCAGTTAATCAGACTGATGGCAGGTACAGTTCCTTTCAGGAGCATTGGTTCACAAGAGGGAATGCTCACAGAAACCTAGGAAGAGATACAGGAAAATACGGTGATATATCAGCCTTCGAGCAAGACATGCAGGAGGACTCTTGGTCCTGCTCTTACTAATGAGACCTTGTACACATCGCTTTAGTACCAGGTTCCTCATTTGTAGAAACTGGAAAATAATTGGTTGTCAAGAGCTATGTAGCTAATGTTAGCCAAGGAAGATGAGAGGAATTCACATCCTGGTTCAGGAACACTGAGCCTGGGCTGGACCACTGCACCCTGTGGCTCTTCTGAGAGGCTGGAAGCCATGGCTTCCTCAGTCCAAGACCTGCAAGCTAAAGCAGATCTTCAGACCCTCCCACCACTTGCTCACCTGCTTATGTCATAAACCCCAGGGGCAGTGTCTCCTCTACAGGGACACTAGTATTGCTTTGCTCCTGCACTCTAAATGACAATCTTTTTAAAGATTTTATTTATTTATTTTGATTGAGTACATATGTAGGTGGATATGTGCAGGCCGGTATGGTGTAGGGACCAGAGGAGGCCAGAAGAGGGCATCAGATCCCCTGGGGTTGGAGTTACAGGTGGTTGTGTAGCTTTCGATAGGGTGCTGGAAACCAAATTTAAGTCGTCTGCAAGAGCATCAAGCACTCAACTGCTGAGCCATCTCTCTGGGCCCTGAACAAGCTTCTATCTTGTGTCTGTGGGCTTTTCAGAGTATACCAGGCCAGCATTTCTCTGTGGAGCCTCAATCTGTGGTTAGCAGTGAAGCAGTTGGCGCTGATGGCCTGGAATTTCTCACTTATGGTTTTTTTCCTGAGTTCTCTTCACCTCCATCAAACCAGTTCTGAGTTTGTGTGTATGGTGGCCTCAGAGTACCAAGAGAGACACCAAGATACCCTTTTCAAGGCTGATTGGGCACTCACATGACTAGCCCATGTTTAAAAGATAAAGATATAGGGGCTGGAGAGATGGCTCAGCAGTTAAGAGCACTGCTCTTCTTCCAGAGTTCCTGAGTTCAATTCCCAGCAACCACACGGTGGCTCACAAACATCTGTAATGGGATCTGATGCCCTCTTTCGGTGTGTCTGAAGAGAGCAATAGTGAATCTATTACCTTTTTTTTTTTTTTTTTTTTTGAGACAGGGTCTGACTATGTATCCCTGTCCCTGGTTGTCCTAGAATTCTTTATGTAGGTAGACCAGTAGACCAGACTGGCCTGAAACTCATAGAGAACCATCTGTCTCTGCCTCCCTAGTCCTGGGATTAAGGGGATTCAACCACTATGACCAGCACTGTGTCTTTTAAAAGACAGGCTCTTATATATACCTGGATAACCTCAAACTTACCTTGTAGCCAAGGATAACCCAGAAGTTCTGATTCCTCTGTCTCCCCTTCCCAAGAGCTGGGATTTTACATGTGCACCACCATGCTTAGTTTGTTTGTATCCTTTTTTTTTTTTTTTTTTTTTTTTTTGCTATTTCCTGTATAGATCTCCCTCCAATATAGCCTAGCAGCCACAGTGTCTCTACCATATTATCTTATTTTGTCTCTATTATCTAGGAATTTATTAGTCTCCTAAATGATCCTCCTGTCTCTCCTCTGTCATATGTGGTCCTTGAAAGTAGAGGTTCCCTCTGCTTTGTCCTCCATTTTTCCCAGTGCTATGAGCTGAGCATATAGTAAGCATTTAGGAGGCATATACATGACTAATGTATATACATGGCTTGTCTGAGGATTGGTATGGAGCATGAGACACTTACTGTTAAATATGAAGGACCAGAAGGCACTGAGACCGGAAGACCTGACAGCCCTCCCAGTTCTGGGATCCTTAGCTGACTCTGATCCCTGCCCCCTTCTCATTCTTGACTGACAGGAAGGACCTGCTGACTTGAAACACTTTGACCCAGAGTTCACCCAGGAAGCTGTGTCCAAGTCCATTGGTTGCACCCCTGACACCATGGCCAGCAGTTCTGGGGCCTCAAGTGCATTCCTCGGATTTTCCTATGCACAGGATGATAATGACATCTTGGACTCTTGAGAGACAAGCACTTAGGAAGCCACCAAGCCCAGCTGGCACCTGAGGGAACTACCTTCTGCTGCACTAAGACACAATGAGTCCCAAAGAAGTAAGATACAGTGACTCAGAGAAGAGTTTTCCATTACTGGAAAGAACAGTTGAGGCCTCACTCAGGCTGGCTGGATAGGCTCCTAAGTACCCAGCCTGCGGTTCTGACCTGCCTTGGTTTTTCAATTTTGTTTTGTTTGTTGTTGCTGAGGCAGTGACAAAATATGCAAGAAAAGTAAAGAACATGTATTTGGGCTCACAATTTCAGAAGGTAAAGGCCCATACTTGGTTCATCCAGTGCTGTGATCTTCAGCCAAAGCTGAGTCATCTTGCTGGAAGGAGTGGCTTACCTTATGCCTACCAGGAAGCAGAAACTGAAGTCTGGACTGGGAATAAGATTCCTTCAGCTAAGATACTCCCAAGTGACCTACTCCCTTCAAGCAGGGCCTACCTCCTAGTTATCACCTCTCCATGCTATAAAATTACAAATCTATGAATGGACTAAATTGCTGAGGCACCCTGAGCCCCTCACTGGATAGTGATCCAATCATTTACTAAAGGCTCCATCAGCTGAACACAAGAATCGTCAGAAAACACTTCAAATCAGAACCGTGATAGCTTTGAATATTGAGTTTCCAGATCACCAAGTGGTTACTGGCCACTTTTGTGTTCCAAGCAAGAAAAAAGGAGGAACGGGACAGAAGTGGGTTGCCCAGAAGCCCTGTCCAGTAGCTTCCTTTAGTGTGTCATAAATCCTCCAGCTCTACTGGGATGGAGCCTGGGCACAAGCTACCTCTCTTAACAAAAGGGTTCAAATGCTGAGGGAAAGGGGAGAATGCTGTGTAGGTGACCAGCACCTCTTGGTATCTGAATTTTTATTTCAGTGTATAAATTGATGAAATGTAATAAGCCTGCCATGTGTTGCCTTCGGTTTCACATTGCTCTGTGTGGAGGATGTCTTTGTTTCAGGTAGTATTAAATGCACTGGATATTTGTTACTGGGTATGGTTGCCTCAACACCTTTCAATATTCAAAGAATTCTCTACTTTTGAGCCTCTGTTGGAGGGGTGAGGGGAGTGACAACCTCCGTTTAGAATCACAGGAAATGATAGATTCTGACTTCCTCATCCTCATCTTAGCTCAAGTGAGACATTTGGTCCAGAGATGCATCTGTGCCATACCTGGGCCCAAGGATGGGTCTGTGAACTCTGAGTTCCTCCTGGAGAAAGGTCTACACTGCAGACTGTAGCAGCCAATCCCTAGAAGCCTTCAGCTTTCCTTTGAAGATTTCAAAGTCTTTGACACACTCCCTTCTTACTTAGTTGTCCAAAGTCAGCCTCAGAACATGTCTCTTGGGCAAGTCATATCTATTAACAATCTTCACCCAAACGACCCTAAGGTAATAATTATTCCCCCTTCTTTTGCCAATGAAGAGACAAGGTCAGAGAAACTTCAACTGTGCTTAAAGGCCACACTACTAACACAGGCTGGGATGTTGAACTATATTTGACCTAGGGATCTACCTTGAAATCTTGGGGCAGGTCTACTCCTCTCTCGGGCTCTTAGGGCCAAGAACTAAGTCAGCATTTCTCATGAGAGATAGGAATAGTGCACATGCCCTGAAAACCAGAGAGGCCAAGATGTGTGGATCTGTGAGTTCCAGGGCAGCCTGGTCTACAAAGTAAGTTCCAGGCAGTCAGGGAGACACAATGAGACCATATCTCAAAAAAAAAAAAGAAAAAGAAAAAAAAAAGAAAAGAAAATCTCTTAGAATAAAGCAAGAATTGGCTAGAATGAACCAGAGAGTAATAAAGAAGGGTCTTGAAGAGACCCTCACTCCTGATCTAGGCCTGATTATCAAGTTCATGTGCTTTATCTTAAGGTCAGAGCTGATTTTGGAGGCCAATATCCTGGTTAGCTACTAAGCTGTAGGTGTTCAAAATTCATCATTTCAGAAGGTAATTCTGACTAGCCAGACTTGGGCATGTGGTGTATGTTCAGGACACCTCCCATGTGGGGTGAATTATTCTGCTTTATTTCAGTTTCTTTTCCACTAACTCCTGGCACATACTTCAGAATAGCCTCATTAGCTGGCTGGATTGGGGACAACAGGAGGACTTTCTTTGAATCAGTGTATGCTGGCGATTTTTACTGACTTTTCCTCTATACTTGGTCCCACTCCTTCCCACTTAGGTATGTTGCCTTTGTGCCCTGCCTTAGGAATTAAGAGGGTAGGCAAGGCTGGGACACACACAAAAAAGAAAACATCAATAACCCTGTTCTATTGGAGATCAAAGCTCCACTATCAAGCTTTGGTATGGAAAGGAACTGATTCTTATCTTACCTAGTATGGGTTAACTGCTAGAGGTGAGACACAAGCAGAGGACAAATCTCACTTACAGGAGTGTGACTGTCCAAAACCTCAACATACCATCAAAAGTCCACAGTCAGCTGTTCTAAGATTGTTAAGTCACAGACTGCTTCACCAGGACAGAAAATAAAAATGAACAAGTACACCATGAAATTAATTGTGTGTGTGTGTGTGTGTGTGCGCTCGCTTACTCGTGTGTGAATATCTCATTTTAAATTTGTATTTGTGGGGGCAGAAGAGATGGCTCAGAGGTTACTAGTACTGGCTATTCTTCCAGAGGTCCTGAGTTCAATTCCCAGTAACCACATGGTGGCTCATAACAATGTATAATGAACTCTGGTGCCCTCTTCTGGTGTGCAGTCATACGTATAGACAGTGCACTGTATACATAGTAAATAAATCCTTTTAAAAATTGTATTTGTATGTATGTGTGCATAAACATGCCATAGAGTACTTGTAGAGGACAGAGGACAATTTATAGGAATCAGTTCTCTACTTCCATTATGTGGGACTCAGGGATTTAACTTGGGGTGTCTGGCTTAGCCTTTTTTACCTGCTGAGTCATCTCAATTCCCCATCAAAATTCCATCTATATTCCTCATAATAAACCTTTAGAATCTATTCTCAATTGGCGTGTAGAAAATACTCGGATTAAGCAGCAGATACAAGTCTTTTTCAGAAATTGGACTTTGGAGCAGCTGACTCTAAAACCCTCAAGCTCTTTCTGCAGCCTGGTACAGTGGGGAAATGCTCTAGGAGGTGCTCTCGTTCTGGTGTACTAGCACTTCTAGTACATTTCGTGTACAGAATGATCCCGTGACTTGCCCAAGTCCAGATCGGGTTTATTTGCATCCTTAATTGCACACTGTATTCAATTTTGCAGCACTCTAGAAGTCTCTGGACTGGGAATGAACTCAATGGTACAGCTCATGATGTGGAAGGCTCTGGATTTGATCTTCAGTGGGAGAGAAGAAATCGTTTTTCCTTCACACTCTTCCCCACGTTCTAAAATTGTAGTAACCATAGTTGTGAAAGTGCCAGACAAGTTGTGTATTCATATCCTAAACGCATACTGCTCTGTATTAAGACATAGATGGAAATCAAAACTGCTGGACTTCCTACATGTGCCTGCTCCAAGTTTTGAGGCTACAACCGCTTTGAATACAAATACACAGCTCTCTGGGTGATGGGTCGGTAGACGCAAGCGTGTTTCCCGTTTCCATGGCAATTGTTTGCACAAGCAAGTACCTCTGCCCGAAACGCTTCCCCAGCTCCAGAGTAGTATTACATCTCCGGCGCGTCACAACTCTCTACTCTAGTTTCTACTTCTGAATTTTGGTAAGACCTGGCACTTCAGGTCTCCTGATCGCCACCCTGCAGGAGCTCACCCAGAACCTGACAACCCTGCGCCTGCGTCCTGGCAAGATAGGGGCGTGGCTTGACGCAGCAGTCTCCGCCCACAGGGAGGCCCGAGCTCGCGGACTGTGGATCTACCATCTTTATCAGTCTTTAATAGCACTTGCTAGTGAACGAACGAAATGGGCTTCTTATTTAAAAGTGACTCCTTAAGCTTGGAGACACCCTTCACTGGGGAAACAGGCCAGCCCGGCGCTAGCCTACACCTCCTACCCAACAGGCCGCAGCGTCCGCTAGCACCTGGCACCGCCCTTCTGTCGCTCTGTCGTCATCACGCCGCGGCGGAAGTTGCTTGAGGCCTGGAGCCACGCCTTCTCGGCGCGCGGCCTTGGATACCTGGCGGCCTCTGGCCTCAGGTAAGGAGAGGTCGGGTTGTGCGGGCCGCCAAGTCGTTGGGCTGGCTGGAGATGATGACGGCCTCGCCATGCCGCTCTGGAGACCCCTAGGCCAGCCTTGTGGGAATCCCGAAGTCGGCAGAGGTAAACTGAGGGCGCGTAAATGGGCTAGGAACTGGACCTGGAAATAATCTAGAATCTCTAGCTCCTCAAACTGCGCGACTTTGTCGTAGTCCTGCAGAGTAAGAAAAAAACAAAAAACAAAACAAAACAACAAAAAAACCTTGGACGAGGAGCCGTCAAGTCAGACTCAGCTATCATTGCATCCACGCTTAGTTTTTTTCGTCACTCTGGCAAAATTTAGTTTACGTTGTTAGGTTATTGAAGAGAAAATAAGAGAATGGTTGGACAGCGCTACTTAAATATTGTTTTAATATTTTTATTACTGATTTTTTTTAAGCCTTATCCTATCCTTAGGGAAACTCATTTCTAATTCTAATTGGACAGGACCCCATATCTACTTCTGTCTCAGAAGGAGGTGGTGGTGCTAAACTAAAATAAAGAAGTGTATTCTTCTATTAAGAGCAGTTCAATACTCAAGGAAGGTTATTCACTTTTCCCAGAAATCCGCTCCGCTCCCGCCCCAAATATGTCTTAAAAACAGAAAAATATAAATCCCAGTCTTGAGTTGTTTGGGTTCTTTGTCACACAGAACTAATATAATAATAATGTCATCATCACTAATGTGATCATTGAGATTTTCTAATCAGGAAACTGGAGAAGGCAGAGTACTGCATATTGTATGTGAAAACAAACATTCCAAAGGTGGATAGAACAGGAAAGTACAGCTCTGTCAGCCGCTGTGGTGGCACACACCTTTAATCCATGCTTGGTCTACAGAGAGAGTGACAGTGCTACACAGAGGAACACTGTCTTGAAAAAAAACATAAATAAATAAATAAAGCAAAAAGTAGCTCTGTCATGTGATGAAGTCAACATGATGAAATGTTTTCAATGTCATTGAAGGGGTTAAGGCTGCAGCTTAGTTAATAGAATGTCTGCATGAGGCCCTGGATGTCTGGTCCTCAGAACAGAAAAAAAAAGTCATTTGAGAGGCAGTGTCATGGTGGCAGTGTGCCTGTAATCCAAGCGCACAGGGAACTAAGGCAAGACATTAAAGAGTCCAAGGTTGTCCTCCACTGCATAGTGCATTAGAGGCTAGGTTATAGGACACTGTCTCAAAAGAAACAAAGTATATTGAAGGTATCTCCTATCAGCTCTTAGAACATGGATTGGAATCGAGCAGTCTTCTAGTAATTTAGATAACGATGCCAATTATGAGTACCAGAGTAAGTTTCAAATGGACCAAAAAAATTTTTTTAATTTACATCTGTTGGTCATGTATGTGGTACATGTGTCACTGAGTACTTGTGGAAGAAAAAGGACATCATCCTATGAGTGTTTCAGGCTTGCTGGCAAAGTGTCTGTAACTACTGACTCTTCAATCTACAAATGGACCTAAATTTTGGTGTTAAAAAAGTGTATCATGGGGCTGAAGATATGGCTCAGTGGTTATAGGTACTGGCTGCTCTTCCAGAGGTCCCAGCTTCAAATCCCAGTACCCACATGGCAGCTCACAACTTCTCTAACTCCAGGGATTTGGCACCTTCATACAGATGCATATACACATTGGCAAAACACTGATGCACATAAAAAAAAAATTAGCACGTTTGCTTGTTCGAGACCTATAGCAGATTGGACCTGTCAGCATTGTCTCATGGAGGGGACAGGGGTCCCTCATTGAGATTCTGTGGGCACTTAAAAGTTGCTGGGACAGGGGAGACATTTTCTTTAATGGTAAGGCATTGCCACACATTTCTCACATTCTTATAAGCAATCCTAACTAATTTTTAAAAAAGACATGAAAGTAGAGGAAAGACTGTCTGGGAAGAAGGGAGTTAGTGGGAGGGGAAAGAGTGCAAAAGGGAGAGGATGGTACAAGTACGTTATGTGCATTCGTGAAATTGTCACATTAATAAAAATTTAATAAAAAGGAATTATATCACACAACATTGGATATACTTAAAAATCTTACCACAGGGAAAGCTCTTCTAAATGCGTCCACTGACTAGAAGCCAGAAAGAGAGATAAATACTTTTGGATTTATAAAATGTATGACCTGCAAAATTAAGCCAAAAAGTTGCTAGAAGCCAAGACTAAAGGCAGATAAACTTTTAAAAAAAACCTTGTTTGATGACTGATTAGAGAATTATAAAACCCCATGGAAAAATGACCAGAGGACACAGACAAGAAAATAAGAAGAAATACAAATGGCCCATTGGTAGTTTCCCCTTATGTGCAGCAGCTGTTCTGACAGTCAGTGGATGCCTGGAGCTCTGGAACTACAAACAGGATCAAGTTATGTGTGTGTGCACACGCACATTTATAAGAACTGATACTACTCAGGCTGGAGAGATGGCTCAGGGGATAAGAGTACTGGCTACACTTCCAGAAGTCCTGAGTTCAATTCCCAGCATCCATATGATGGCTCACAACCATCTATAATGTGACCTGATGTCCTCTTCTGGTATGCAGGCATACATACAGATAGAGCACTCATAAGTAAATAAATAAGCAAGCAGATATTACAAAGCAAAAGTTAGGTGAATATAGTTTCTCTCAAAATACCTTATTCTACACTTACCCTTGTGATTGAGATTATACAGTGCCTGTGTGGGAGTGAATTATTAGGATATTGTTATAGTGCATTGAATAGAGCCCTATGATACTGAAAGTTAAATTTTTTTAAACCTTCCACAGATGGAGTCAAGAGTGCAGATCAGCTTGTTCTGCCCTCTGGGTCCTAGGAAACTAGCTATCCACTAGACAAAATAGATAAGATAGGGAGTTCAGAGCTAGGAGTTCAGGTCAGCGTGCTCATGCACCCTGGATACCAGGAACTGAACTGACCACAAGATAGGGTTTGAGCTGGGAGTTCAGGTCAGTGTGTCCATGTACCCTGGATACCAGAAACTGAACTGACCACAAGATAAATTAAATAGGGTTTGATTCTTAAGATAAGAAAGGCTTGTATGAGATACTTCCCTTTGACCATTTCTTGAACCTGTCACAGAAGCTGAACACTGGACAGGTACTTTCTATAGATACTTAATCATGATTCCCCCTCATCTCCCCTGGGTTGTGGTTTTTCCCTTTAAAAGCTCTACCTCTTCTCCAAGTGGTGGTCGTACTTCATTTGCTTGCCTTTGTGTAGGACAGGCTAAAAGTTCGACCTCAACACATTGAAATCAAATACACCTCTTGCTGTTGCTTCAAGTTCGGTGTCTTGTGAGTTACTGGGGTGGCCATAAATTCCTGAGAAGAGGGATGGAGTCCCTCCCTTTCTGGCGGGCCTTACAATACCAAGACCATCAATCTGATTGATAGACTTGGTAACTGAGTGATTAATAGCTAGGTAATATGTACAGCATGGGCCACATAAATCACTCATGTCCAGGGCAAGGTAATGTAGGATAGTGTTAAGATTTCATCATACAAGCCTGGAGGGACATACCTTTAATCCTAGCACTCAGGAAACAATAGTTGGTGGATCTCTGTGAGTTTGGGGCCAGCCGGGTCTATAGCCAAGGCTACATAGACACAGAGCTTGTCTCAAAAAAAAAAAAAAATTTCATCATACTACCCAGAATGGCTCTCATTTCTAGAACTTCCCATTTAAATTTCTAGACCATATTTAACCTCTGGTAAAACTAGACCCTTGAAAAGCAAAGCCATGGATAAGGAGCATATTTTGTTTTGTTGGTAAAGATGACAAAGACTGGAAAACAGTGGTATGTGGAAACAAATTGTTAATGGAAATATAAATTATTAGTGTTTTGAAGGGTAGTTTGTGCATTTTTTTAAAACCATTCAACAGATAGTAGTCTAATGCTACAAATACACAGACTACCACATTCATATGTTTTTAGGGAGATGGAAAGATGGCTCAGCAGTTAAAGGACCTACTGCTCTGGCAGAGGACCCTGGTTTGGTTCCCGGTACTCACATCAAGTGACATATAACTGTCTGTAAGTCTGCTTCTAGGGAATCTGCCTTCTGGCTCATGTACATGCATATACATACATATAAGTAAAATTTATCGCCGGGCAGTGGTGGCACACACCTTTAGTCCCAGCACTTGGGAGGCAGAGGCAGGCAGATTTCTGAGTTTGAGGCCAGCCTGGTCTACAGAATGAGTTCCAGGACAGCCAGAGCTATACAGAGAAACCCTGTCTGGAAAAACCAAAAATAGATAGATAGATAGATAGATAGATAGATAGATAGATAGATAGATAGATAAAATTTAAATGAGTCTAACTGGGCATGTGGATGCAGACCTTTAATCCCAACACTTAGAGACTGAGACAGGTGGATCTCTGTGAGTTTGAGACCAGCTTGGTCTACATAATGAGTGTCAGGACAACCAGAGCTACATAGTGAGACCCTGTCTCAGATAGATAGATAGATAGATAGATAGATAGATAGATAGATAGATAGATAGATAGATAGGTAGGTAGATAGGTAGATAAGCAGATAGGCACGCAGGCAGATGGACAGAATTTTTAAATGAGTCTAGATAAATAGATAAAATTTTAAAAGTCTAGGAATGTTTTTATTCTTTTACAAGCAAGGAAAATTGAAAAATATGTCATTAAGTTTATGATTGGTTAAATAGTTGTATTATGTCCTTAAGACAGAATACTCTGTAGTTATTTGGAAGAATTGGTTCATAGTAAGGGAAGGTTGTCATATATACAGTGTGTTTCAGAGTAGTACTTATAGTAAGATCTTATTTTATAAAATAAACTAAGTTATGGCTAAAATAAGCTAGAGAGGTACACCCTACACTTGTCAGTAGCGAGCAATCCCAGTATACAACAGGAGGGTGATGGTAGGTAAAGTCATGAAAGTAGGCAGGTAGCAAAGCCAGAGGCACAGCCTGAGCGTTAAAACCCGACTCAGGCTGCATCGGGTTTGGCCATTGGCTTTTCACTCTCAGCCTTTGAGAGTCATTAGGGTTTAGAGATAGGTACAGCTGTGTGTGCCCTTCTCCAGCTTTAGAAGGCATTTTAAAATTACTGCTTCTTTGGTTTGTCTTTTGTCTGTAAGGTAACCATGGAGAAGGAGCTGCGGAGTACCATTCTTTTCAATGCATACAAAAAGGAGGTGTTTACCACCAACACTGGCTACAAATCTTTGCAGAAAAGACTTCGGAGTAATTGGAAGATTCAGAGGTGATTGTGATCTTGGGCACTGCCTTCTGAGTGATAATGTTGGCTTGATGGTAGAACTTGTCAGTAGTTTGAAGTTTAGTCAGCATATTATTAAGTTGCCCCCCAATAGAAAACGAAGATTCATTATAATTATGCATATGTAATATTTTAAGATGTCAGACGTTTTCTCCATATTTTATATTTAACCTTAGCTAAGAGACAGAAATATTTTAAGTTTGTTTAACACTCAGCTTAGGGAAGGAAAAGTGAGAGTTAAATGAAAATGTCTTTGTTTTCTGACGTGCTTCCTTTAAATGTCTTTTTGCCCCTGTGGTCTCGAGGATGAACCTAACACCCTCCACAGGCTACACAAGCACTCTACCACTAAGTTACAGCTCCACTCCTTAGTGGGTGGGGCTTTGTTTTGTTTTTGTTTTTAATGAGTGAAAGCAGGTAGTTGTCTAAGTTGAGGTTAGAGCCAGGCTCTGTGTCACATGCCTGTGGTCTCTGTGTCACATGCATGTGGAAGGTAGCAGTGGGTGGAGTAGGATTTCAAGGTTAGACTTGACTTCATAGTAACTTTGGGGCCAGCCTGGGCTATGAGTCCCTGTCTTAAAATATAAGTAAACTAATGGAAGTGTTGATTGAATCAGTATTTGGAAGACTTCTTTATACTTTAGTGGGCTTAACTTGAACTCCTTTGCTTATTGGGAGTTTCTGAACATAGCCTGGATGCCTTCAGGGCAGTCTGGTGACCCACTCTCACTTTGGAAGAGAGGCTGTTTTAAGCTACTAACTGTCTCAGCCTTTATGGTTTTATATAGTTTAGAGGCTACAGTAATTTATAAATTGGCTTAAATTATGGCTCTAACTTATTCTTAAAATCACTTTTCAGTTTAAAAGATGAAATTACTTCTGAGAAGTTAATTGGGGTGAAACTATGGATCACAGCTGGACCAAGGGAAAAATTTACTGCTGCCGAGGTAAGGAATATTCATACAGAAACCAAGAGAGAGGCCAGGGGCAAGCAAGGGTCTGAAATCATGGATTCGAGTCTCCCTTCTATACCTGCTATGTTCCCTTAGAGTAGTCACCTCCCCTTTGTGGTGATGAACTGTGACTCCCCAGAGAGTACTAAGCCCATGGGAAGGTGGTTAAGGGTCAGGCACACTTCTTTGCCATAGTTTACTCTGAACATAGGAAAACTGTGTATCGCAGTCTAGCCTCAAATCTGTGATCTTCCTGTGTCCACTCTCTAAGTGCTGAAATTACAGGTGTGCCCCATGCCCAGCGTACCTATGCATTTAAACCCATAATAAGAAAGGTGGCATTTGTTATATAGGTGGATACTAGTCCTAAGTGTTGGGTCCTCTATACAATGCTAGAGACCTTGTACCTGCTAGGCAAGCACTCTACCACCTGCGATACATCCCCTTTGAGCATTTTAGAGCTTTAGTGTTCGAAGGTAAACTTGGAGGTAGATCTTTTTGTTTTGTTTTTTATTTTGATTTTTCGCGACAGGGTCTCTCTGTTGTCCTGGAACTTGCTTATAGACCAGGTTGGTCTCAAACTCACAGAGATCTGTTGCGCCCAACTTGGCCAGCAAGCAGACACAACACGGTTGGATTCTTCTCATCAGCCTTTATTGCAGGAACTAATAATAATACTATGGGGGACCCCGTGCAGCCAGAGGGTGCTGCTTATATAGAGGAGCAGATGTTGCCAGTGTAAGGATTGGCTAAGGCTACAATACCTCGTTAGCATATGCCCACTCAGGAGGGGCACACACCAGAATCATGCAGACGCATGTGCAGAATACCTGTTTATCAGAAAAATCTGAAGAGGCAGGCAAGCAGTCGGCACCATCTTCTAATGTTGGCTACCGACAGAGATCCACCTGCCTCTGCCTCCCAAGTGCTGGGATTGAAGGTGTGTGCCACCATTTTCTGGATGTCTTTTTGTTGTTTGAGACAGGGTTTCTATACATACCACTTTGATCCTGGAATGCACTCTGTTGACTAGCCTGGCCTCGAACTTACAGAAATCTACCTGCCTCTGGCCCCAGAATGCTGGAATTAAAAGCATGCACTACCATACCCGGAAGAGATAGATCTTATATATAGAGAAAATTTTATACTATCCTATGACCATATAAATGGCTAACAGATTTGAAGTGTTTATTTGTAGTTAAGGCCTTATTTGTTGTGTAGGTATTTTAACAAAAGTCTTTTGCCCGTAGTCATTGTTTTTTCCTTCCCATAGTTTGAAGTCCTGAAGAAGTACCTTGACAATGGTGGGGATATCCTGGTGATGCTGGGAGAAGGGGGAGAATCCAGATTTGATACCAATATTAACTTTCTCCTAGAAGAATATGGAATCATGGTTAATAATGGTGATTATTATCTTACTACATTTTATTTGTTTGTCCATGAGTGTGCCATGTGTACATATGGAGGTCAGAGGACAACGGAGTGTGGAGGAGTTGGCTCTCTCCTTCCACCATGTGGATTTCAGAGTTCAGTCTCAGGCATTTAGGCTCGGTAGCAAGCACCTTTACTCACTGAGCCATCTTTGGTTTGGTAATTATTATTTTAAACAAAGGTATCGATTGCCTGTTTGATATTTGTATCATAGCTCTGTTGACCTGCTGGTATAGTGGGGAAAACACTCTTGCCAGGGTGACATGGTTGCCCGTCCTGAGCTCACTAGTAGACTGGACTTTTGATAACATGGAATGAGTGACTATGTCAAACTTACTTCTAATCTAAACTGTATCTTCCTGTTTGCCCCATAAGATGCTGTGGTTAGAAATGTGTATCACAAGTATTTCCATCCTAAGGAAGCTCTGGTTTCAGACGGAGTGCTGAACAGGTAAGAGTGCTGAGGCCGAACACCCTGCACGCACCACCTCACCGCCACACCTCCCTTCTTGGCCTTCTTGCTTTATTTATTTCTTATTCGTCAAATTATATTCTTCCAGCTTTGGACACCTTCTCAGTTACCTTTGATCAGGGTACTTCCACTCCAAGTAAAAGAAAAGCCCATCCAAGTGGGATTAAACCATATGTTACTGAAAAGCCTGAAAGTAGGGTAGCTGTTCAGTATGAATTGACCGAAGGAGTATCGGCATTAGGACCCAGTTCTCAGATTTGCATTCCTGTTTTTGAAGCTGAATATCTTAGTTTGTTTGTCTGTTAAAGCCATTATCTTCCCCCTGCCTCCTTTAAAAAAGTTTTTTTTCCATATGTAGTCCAGTCTGGCCTCAAACTTCCTGCCTCACCCTCTCAAGTGCTGGCATTACAAGTGTGTGCTGCTTTAGCCAGATTCCAGCGTGTTTGAACAGTTCCCTCATTTATAACTACTGCCACACTGTCTAGAGAGAGCATGGTATGATTTGTTCTCACCATTCCCTCGAGAGTAGTTCTAAGGTTTGTTGTTTGAGCTATCCCAGACCCCATGCCCACTCTGCACTGACCCTGATTTCACCTCAGAGAGCCTGAGACTGAGTTAGCTTTCCCTGCTCTAGATCCTAACAGATGAGGGCTTTGGGAATAAGGATGTGAGTATATGAGATGGCCGTATCAGATGGCCCATGGGTTACTGCTTCCTGTGTTGTAAGGTATTCATTCCGCACTTGAGCCTGCCATATGCAAGTACTCTGCTGACCCTGGTTATACAGTGTAGAATGTGGATCTAGGACTCAGGATAGAGGACTGAGAGTATAGTTATACACACCTGTGTTCCCCACACTTAGTAGTCTAATATAGAGGATTGGTACAGTTTTGAGACCACCCTGAGCTAAATAGCGAGTACCAACCATGCTAACCAGTGCTACATGGAAAGACCTCCTTGTTCCCTTCCTTTCCTATATTCACTCTTTGAGAATTCCATATACTGTCTTTTGATCATATGACCTCCCACTCCTCCCCCCAGTTCCTCCCAGATCCACCCCGTCTTGTCATACCTCCCAACTTTGTGTCCTCTCTTTTTTAAGATCCTATTTCTGAAGCACAAAAAAGGAACTGAACTGAACATTTGTCTAGTTTTTTTCTTATTTTATATTTTTGAGTCACATAGCCCAAACTACTTTGAACTCCTGATCCTTCTGTTTCTCCTTCACACTCAAGTGTCAGTGTACCACCAGGCCCTGTTTATGTGTTCCTAGGGGTGGAACCCAGGGCCCCGAACATGCTGGGCTCGCACTCTTCTTGAGACAGGGTTTCTCTGAGTAGCCTTGGCTGTTCCTCAAACTCCCTTGCTCTGTAGACCAGGCTAGCTTCCAACTCAAAAGGCTCTACCTGCCTCTTCTTCCTGAGTGCTGAGATTAGAGATGTACGCCACCACCACCCTAGTTTTTTGTTGTGTTTTGTTTGATTCAGACCATTGTCTACCTGTGTACCCTTAGGTAGCCTAGAACTCACTCTGTAGGTCAGGTTTGACTGAAACTCACAGAGACCCATCTGCCTTTGCTAACAAGTACTGGGAGTAAAGGCCTGCACTACCATGCCTGGTTCAAGCCTAATTTCTTAATGTTAATTTTTGCAAATATCTGAAAAGAATGTAGATTTGTGGGCATGCCTTAATTTAATTTTTAAAAACTGCTAAAGTACAGAATCCTTGCGTCTAGGTCACATATACTGTTGATGAAGGCAGTGTGACATCCCCCAACATTTTGCTTATTAGATTTTAATGTTTTTCTTTTAGAGAAATTAGCCGAGCTGCAGGAAAGGCTGTGCCTGGAATCATTGATGAAGAGAACAGTGGAAACAATGCCCAGTGAGTGTTTCTGCAGCTCCCTGAGAGGAAGGCACTTGATCTTCCAAGAGTTATCTTTTTCAAAATGAAGAGTTTTCTGCTTATAGAAGTAATTCTCACCAACAGACCTCCAAAACCATCACCAAGAAAAACTGAATTGGGAGCTGGAAAGATGGTTAAAAGTGCATACAGTTCTTGCAGGCCCTAAGGTCATTCTCAGCATCCATCTCAGGCAGCTCACAGTCACCTTAACTCAAGTACTCTGGAGTCCTGCTCTGTACTGTGGGTACTGCACGCACACATATGCACAATTAAAAACAAAAGAAAACTAGCTTTAATCTGTGATGATCTGATAGACACTTATTTCAATTTTCTTGTACCTGTTCAGTTTTGGAGAAGGTTCCATGAGGTCCTGAGAAGAAGATATATTCTTTGGTGGGTTAAATGTTTTGTAATCTGTTAGGTCTATTTCAGCCGTAATAACTGTTAGCTCCCTTATTTCTGTTTAGTTTCTGTCTGGATGACCTGTTTATTTGAAATCAGGTATTGAAATCTCCCGCTATTACTGTGTGAAGTTCAATGTATGACTTAAGCTTTAGAAATGTTTCTTTTGCAAATATGGGTGCCCTTGCATTTGATGTTTAGATGTTAAGAACTGAAACATCATCTTGGTGGATTTTTCCTTTGATTGGTATTAAGTGTCTTTCCCCATCTCTTTTGATTAATTTTGGTTGGAAGTCTATTTTGTTAGATACTAGAATTGCTACACTAACTTGCTTCTTGGGTTTATTTGCTTACTCTGAGGTAATGTCTCTGGGTTGCCTTGTCTAGCCTTTATACAATGGAGGTACCTCGTCTTACTGCAACTTGATATGCTTGGTTGATCTTCTTGAGAGGCTTATCCTTTTCTGAAGAGAAATGGAGGAGTGGATGGGGGGAAGACTGGGAGGAGAGGAGGGAGGGAAAACTAAGGTTGGTATGTAAACAAAATAAAGCAAAAACCTCAATCCTTGGTATAGCTTAAAAGGAAGCAAAGTAGTAATTCTACGCTGTAAATCTGTGCTCCTCCCTGAAGAGAATCACTGTATCTTACGAGGATAGAATTTAGATTTCTAGGTCTCCCCCCACTATAACAATATAAGTACTTTATTCTTTTAAATGACTGAATTAAATTGGCTACATTCTAATTTATCTAAGTAGTGATAGAGGTAGAGGTAATTGTCCAACTTCACATGTCTAATGTGTTGTCAGAACAGATTCAGACCTATGTAGTAGGCTCCAGAGTCTATTTTTTTAATTTTTATTATTTTAGACAAAGCTTTGTGTGACAGGCTGGCCTGGAACCTGCTATGTAGTGTGAGCTGGCCTCATAGTCTTTTTGTGTCAGGCTTTGAGTACTGGGATTTTTACTTACTGTATGTGTGGGTGGGTAGACATATGTACACTTACTAGCACATGTGTGGAACTCAGAGAAGAGCTTATCGTTCGTAGTTCTCTCCTTCTGCTGTGTTGGGTTCTGAGGATTAAACTCAGGATTGATGGCAAGTGTCTTTACTTGCTGAGCCATCTCATGCTTCGAAAACCCACTGTGCAATCTCTTGGGTGTTTGCTTTTTTACAGGGCTCTCACCTTTGTCTACCCTTATGGTGCCACGTTGAGCGTCATGAAGCCAGCAGTGGCTGTTCTGTCCACAGGCTCTGTCTGCTTCCCACTGAACAGACCCATTCTGGCTTTCTATCACTCAAAGGTATTGACTTTCTTAGATATGGAGGTATTGCTATGTTGTTGAAGTATAAAACCACTTTATGATAGGCACACAACTTTAATCCCAGCACCTGGGGGTAGAGGCAGATGGAGCTCTGTGAGTTGAGTTCCAGGCCAGCCAAGGGTACATAATGATGCCCTGATTTGAAAGGAAAAAACAACAAAATAGTCATATCTTTTCTGAGAAGCATTTGCTTTTAATGAGGTAGAAGCTGGTCTGTTTTCCCACTGAACATTTGGATTTATTTCTAATTATTTGTAATTATGATTACTATATAGAATCTCTGTATGTTTCAGATTGTTGGTTGCAGGGTTTTGGGTTTTTTTTTTCTTTCTTTTTTTGCCTTTATATGTATGTACAGTATATATGGTGTATGTGTGTGTGCACGCACATGCATGCCTGTATCTGCATTTGTATGTGTGAATGTGGGCACATAGATTCCATAGCACACAGGTGGAAGTCAGCAGACAAGCTTGGAAGTTGGCTTTCATCTTGGACTTTGTTTGAGACGGGTTTCTTGTTTTGTTCCTGCTATGTATGCCAGGCTAGCTGGCTCCCAGGGATTTTCTCTTCTCCACCCACAACCACACAGGAGTGCTGTGGCTATGGACATGCGTGCTGCCTCAGCTGGCTTTCTGTGGGTTCTGAGGATTCAAACTCAGGGCTTTTTGCTCACACAAGCACTTTACCCACCAAGCTCTCTCCTGCTTTGGTTGCAGATATTGATAATTTTAGTAGCAGTGTGGTGAAAGACTCACTCACTGAAACCTAACCAACACTGGTAATCATCATTTTTTCATATTTATCAGAAATGCAAAGATACTTTGTCATATTGTAGGGGTAGAGGGACAGTTTAGTAGTTACGAGCACTTGTTGCTCTTGCAGAGGCCTGTTTAGTTCTTAGAACCCCTTTACAGGCTCACAACTCACTTGGAAGCTCATACCTACCTGTGACTCCAGTTCCAGGGATCTCATGCCCTCCTCAGCCTGCACGGACTCATACATGCACTTGCTGCACGTGGTTCCTGTAGATGAGGCACTCGTGTACATAAATGAAAAATACATAAGTCTACAAAGTGTGTATTGGGATCTAAGTATCTAACATCGTTTTGTCACCAACAGAACCAAGGTTTCGGAAAGCTGGCAGTGCTTGGCTCATGTCATATGTTCAGTGACCAATATTTAGATAAAGAAGAAAATAGCAAAATTATGGTAAGCTTTTCTCTTTCATCAAATTAACGTACACTATGTAAGTGTGACTTCCACATCACTGGAAAATCCTGATAAGTATATTGATTACTCGTTTACATGAGTGTGCTAAACATGTTAGATGGTTGGCACTAAAAGTACAAAGTTGAGTCAGCCATAGCCCTTGCTCTACAGAAGTTTACAGTAAGTATGTCAGGAGAGTGACATACGATGAGTGGATGTAGAAAAAGTATTGCTGAGTTAAAGAGGTAGCTGACCCTGGGAGAGTGGTGAGGAAGAGGGAGGCCCTGACCTGTAAATCGAGTAGCTCAAGCTCAGGGATGTAGCACAAACAGGTTAAGCTTATCCCTAACTAGCTTACAATAAGTGAGACTCAGACTATGGTTATTTTATTTGGCTTTGACTATATGGGGGGGGGAGGGAGGGTAACCCTTAATTTACTCTTAACTGTAGGACTGGCTACAGTGGTCTACCCCAGATACTTGCTGTCTCTCCTGGCCATGTGCTCATGGCCCATCTCCCTCTTGGTGGCTTCCTCCTCCTCTCTTGTTCCTCTTCTTTTCCCCTCCTCCAACCAGGTCACTCCAAACCCACCTACCTCTAGTCCCTCCAGTAGTTGGCTCCAGCCAATTTTATTTAACCAATAGTTGTAAATCAAGGAACAAGGTTTGTACAACAAAAGCTTGTAATGTGAAAAGTCACTCTTAGACCTAGACCTTTTGTATAGAATTTAGCGTTACAGTACAGAGCAATAGGCCAGCCCTCTAGAGCTCTGGCAGGCTTTAACCACAATCTTGGTGATGCTCAGAGCCCTCTGTTGTGTGGAAGGTAGAAAGGGAGAGACCATCCAGAGTCAGTCAGGCAGGCAGGCAAGGATGCTGACTAAATAAAGATCTTCACTAGTGAGTGTAATGAGTGTAGTGAGGGTGTCAGAATGGGGTATGGGGAGAGTTATGTGTGGGACTGATCACTGATGAGGAGCCAAGTGAGAGTGTGGCCTTGCTCTGTCAGCGTGGCTGGAGGAGCTCATGGCTTGTGAGGATGATAATGGGGAAGCAAGCATTTAACTAGTGCTGCGAGACCTGAACACTGGAATTCTAGCAACTCACCTGCCAGAGGACGGTGTGTGCCCTGACTCTGGTAGTGGAATGGTAGTGGAATGTTCTAGTCTTACATTAGTGGGAGGTGGACTGAGGGGTCTGCCTGGAGCTCCAGTGCCTTTCACTGTGTTCTGAAACCTAAATGCTTGCTTTTCAAAAGCTGGGGTTTTTATGTGTCATTATGATTTGTCATATCATGATTGCCAAAGATGAAAAGTGTGTTATTAAGAGTTTAGATTGTCATCACAGAAAAGAAAGAAAGGTTGCATTAGGATTGTGAACGGGTTTAGGAAGTTCTGACTTGTCACATGGTAGAACGCTCTGAAGCAAGTGAAGTGTCTGATAACCAAGGTTGCTTTAGACTGGAGAACACCCTTTAGCTGGCATGCTCTTTTGTCTGTTTTATTGGGTTCTTACTATCCACCATGCTTCTAACTCTTCTCCACCCAAATCCCTTCCAACCCCCAATATAGTTAGAAGAGAAAGAAGGTTAGAGGGGAAAAGGTGTTTAGAGCACTTTAGACTACTTCCGGTTGATTAAGGGGTGTCAGGTTCCTTGGAGCAAGTCCAATTTTCTTGTCAGGATATCTCCAATTTCTTCCTGTTGTCTCTACTCATTCCCACTTGACAAACCACAGCAAGAGGAACCAGCAGCAGCAGCAGGAGGAGCAGCAGCCGCCACAGGTCCTCTGGAGGTTCTCCCCATTTATTCCCTCTCCAGAGTCTCCACAATTAAACTATCTACTGCTGCCAAAACTCACACCCCTGCTAGTGCATGAGGCAATCATAACCACCTACTGTGAAGCAGCCTCTTATTCCAGACCTAGGATTAAAACAAACTAACAAACAAAAGTCTCACATACATAACTGGGGTTTTAAACCAGATTTCTCACTAGTTTCAAAAGACTTTATCAATAGAAGACTGACTGTCCTTTTTTGATTCTAGTTGATTTTCTCCCCACCTTAGTTATTTTGTCCAGCCTGACCTTCAGCATTGCCAAGTAGCCAGGTGCCTAACTATATCTATCATTTCAAATACAGGATGTTGTGTTCCAGTGGCTTACAACAGGAGACATCCACCTAAACCAGATTGATGCTGAGGACCCAGAGGTAGGAGACTGAATCATAGAGGAATGAAATGGAAAATGAGGTCAGCTTCTTAGAACCACTTCCAAAGGAACAGAAACTCGCCCCTAAGACAGTTGGAGAGGAGCTGGAGAGATGGCTCAGAGGTTAAGAGCACCGACTGCTCTTCCAGAGGCCCTGAGTTCAATTCCCAGCAACCACATGTGGCTCACAACCATCTTTAATGGGATCTGATGCCCTCTTAAAATAAATAAATCTTTAAAAAAAAAAAGTTGGAAGAAAGTGATGCTATTTGGGGAGTAGGTAATTAATCTTAGGATTGGCTGAGTGCTTCCATAGGAGCATCAGGAGTTACCATTTGCTCTCTGTAGGGTGTGGCCAAGCCTGACAGCCTTATCAATTCCAGGATCTACATGATGGAAGGAGAGCCAACTCCTACACATTGTCCACATTGTCGTCCTACTGCCACGTGCATGCCTTGGCACAAGTGTCCCCACTCATACAATAAATAAATAAAATGCAAAATAAATGTAAAAAGAGCAAGTTTGGACATCTAGTCACCCTGGGAGCACTCTTTGATTTTTGGATGTCTAAACCTTAAAAACTTTCTGAGCTCGGATTCATGGAAGGCCAGAGAAGTGGAAACAGATGGCTGACCTGTTTGCACTCTCTGAGCTGTGTGTTGGGATGAGTCGTTTTGCACTCCTTGTCAGTCCTCTCGCTCTGCACACCATCCTATTAGAGACTAAGTCTCTAAAGCTGTCATGTGTTGCTGGGAAGGACATTTCTCTGCTTATTTTTTGATTTAAAAGAAGTTGGAGAATTGGGAGAGGTCGTTTGTGTGTCCCCCCCCCCCTTTTTTTTTGATCTGTTTGTTTTGATTTGCTTTGTTGAGGTTGGGTTTCATGGCCTTGGCTAGCCTGGAACTCAAAATGGAGACTAGGCCATCCTTGGATTCACAAAGAGTCACCTGCCTCTGCCTCTCAAGTACCGAGATTAAATTGGTCCTAGGGCTTCAGAAAAAAAAAAAAATGAATATGTCTTATTATTCCTATAATGCTCAGGCAGATCTCCTGTGTTAAAGCAAAAGATTTTGTGAAACAGGTCTGGCTGGTTGGTTTGTTTGTTTGTTTCATGGTGGAGTTTCTTATATGCTAAGCATTCAATGTCTGAACCTTCCCGTGGTCCTTCAGATGACCAAAGCTTTTCTTCTTCTTTATTTGAGATGGAGTGTCCCTGTGTGGTCTATGGGTTGGTTTTGTTTTGTTTTGTTTTGTTTGTTTTTGTTTTTGTTTTTTTGTTTTTTTGGTTTTGTTTTGTTTTGTTTTGTTTTGTTTTTTGAGCTCACAGCAGTCTTCTTGTCTTACCCTCCTGAGTGCTGAGATCACAGGCTGTACTGCTAAATCTGGTTACATATAACATCTAATTGCATATAGGACTTTTTGTTTGTGAGCTCAA
This sequence comes from Rhabdomys pumilio, assembly GCA_030674055.1. NCBI lineage: Eukaryota > Metazoa > Chordata > Mammalia > Rodentia > Muridae > Rhabdomys > Rhabdomys pumilio. Next base: position 223,497,116 of record JANHMN010000002.1, read on the forward strand.
CCCTGAGGCCAGCTAATTCTCCCACTCTCTGCAGCCATTAGCTGCTTGTAGTTCTTTGTCTAGGGATGGGACCCTGTAAGATTTGTCCCTTCCAAATTACTATGTCTATTGATCTGGTCATTGTTCAGGTCTTGTTTGAGGTACCAACAAAGTATAGCTTCTGTCATTTATGGGACACAATCTCACAGCAGACTTCCAGGTCCTCTGACTCTTACTACAGTGTCTTACAGTCTTCTGCTCTCTCTTCCTGGAGGTTCCTCGAGCCTTAGTGCAGTCTTAAACTATTTCTCAAAGTGGTGAGATTACAGGCATACATTAATAGGTAATGCAGTCACATAGCTCTGAGTTTAACAAACTCATACATGGTAAATAGCCTTCCTTCTGTCCTTCAACCAGGCTGTTTTATTATTTCCCTCAATTGACATCAACCATAATGTCCCATAGATTCTTCAGAGTCAGTTGATACTTAGGTAAGTTCATCTGTGTGTGCAATTTCCTTCCCTCATCTTTTATGCAAGTAATATTACACACACTGTATGTACACTATTTAGCACCTTTAAAATGACTGTTGGAGCTGGGCATGATGACATATACCTGTGGTCCCAGCATTTGGGAGATGGAAGCAGATGGATCAGAACTTCAAGGTCAGCCTTGGTTAAGTAGTGAGTTCCCGTATGTTCCTGTGCTACATGTGACCCCTAGAAACAAAATTACTAGTGAAACTTGTTCAGTGTTCTGTCTTGAAGAGCCTTCTATCTTTTAGTTTATTGAAGATTTACTGTATCTTTCTTTGTGTGTGTGTATATGTATGTATGTGTATGTGCCTGTATGTATATGCATTTGTATATGTCTATGTACCACATATGCAGATGCCCAAGGAGGTCAGAAGAAGGCATTGGATCCTGTGGAGCTGGAGTAACAAGTGGTTGGGAGCCTCCTGAAGTGGGTACTGGGAACCAAATTCCAGTTGTCTGAAAAGCTCTCAATGCTAAGCTGTGTTTTCCTTTGTTTATACAGCACTGTATTTAACAGTGTCCGGTTGAGATGGAGATCTAGAGTGGAGATTTCCATTCTCCTGGTCTTTTACCCATGTCAGCTCTGTTTCTGAGTAGTGCTGGAGATATCCTTGGCTAGGGGAGAAGGACTGGGATGTGATGTGCAAGGGGAGAGAGCAGCCACGCCCAGATGCTGCTGGTGTGTATGTTGCAGTGGGAGTTTATGGGCTTCTTTTGATCACTTCCAGTTTCTCACTGTAAGAAATACTAAAAAGGTTGTTCATTAAAATAACCTTAAGGAAAATTGTTTTTGACAAAGTTGAAGTGATTAAAAGGATATTGATGGATAAAGGTGGAGATGAGTAAATTTGAGAGTCAGAGTTGATTGGCAAGAATTCAAGAAAGACCTTGATAGTAAAAGGGGATTAGTCAAGTCAGCCTGGCTCCAGCTGTGTTCAACGGCATGTGTAATTGGAGAGTTGGACTCTGCCAGCCCAGTGAGCTTTGTGCCTTTTTCTGCATAAAGTGACTGATGGAAGGTTCAGTTGTCAGTGATAACAAGTGGTGGGATCTCTTGGCAAGGAAGTAGAAGTTCTGTAGCTGAGACCTGAGATGGTAGATGCTTGACAGGTTAAACTCCCATTTACCTGTGCTGAAAGGAACTCTCTCTTGGCTTTTAGATTTCCGACTACACGATGGTACCAGACACAGCCACCCTTTCAGAGCAGCTCCGAGTGTGTCTTCAGGAGGGCGATGAGAACCCCCGTGACTTTACCACCCTCTTTGACCTGTCCATTTACCAGCTGGACACCACCTGCCTCCCCAAGGTCATCAAGTTAGTACTGAGGCTGCCTGGGCTGCACACTGTACTCGCACTCCTCTCTGTTTGGCTTGAAAACCTGAGCCTGGCTATAGTAGTTAGGTCTCAGATGTAACAGGGTGACATCCTCAGGTCTGTGGAAGTCAGGAGGGACATTGGTGTTGGGCATATGGATGATATTGGGGAACTGCTATTGATTACCGTCCCCTGTGTTCCAGGATCTATAGGGCATTATAGAAACCGAGCCTTTCCCACTTTGCCAACAGCTTTTCTGAGTTAATTCAGAGTCCTGGGTTCCAGAAACGTAGTACACAAATACGTGTACTCCCCTTAGGAGCACTTAAACATGTCAGAGAGAGCGCTGGCCCTCTTGGCACTGTCCATCACATCCTATTAGGCACATGCTGGTGGCCTCTTTTCCCAGGAATCCTTTAAAGCTCAGCTACACTTCCTAGCTCCGCCTGTCAACGCTCCTCACCTAGTCAGTGACAGACGGGTGTGTAGTGTGTGTGCAGCTCAGTGCCAGAGCTCCCGCCTGTCCCTATAGCCTAACACGGAAGGCTCTCAGTTCCATTCCTGATTCTGAAAAAGCTGTTCTGGCTACTTTTGGAAATCTGATTAGAGCATGCACCTGTGCTAGAGGTCTTTCCTAGTTCTCACAGATTGGACCTTGGCCCTGAGTCAGCTGCTCCCTTGCCAGGACTTGTACCACATGGGAAAATTCCCAGGGCTTTGTTTATACAATGGAGCTTGCCCAGAGCGCCCTATCCCAGTGGATTCAGTTCCTAAAACCATTCTCATCCCAGACAGCACGCAGAGCACAGCTTAACAGACACAGGTTAAAGAAACGCTGCTGAGCGGGGTGTGCTGGTATGACTTGGGGATATCAGCGTGAGCTGTGGAGAGACTGAAGGAGACTGAGTTCAAACTCAGCCCATGCTACATAGAACTATCTTACCTGTCTAAAAAATCAGCATGGGAAGCTACTTCAAGTCTCTATACCTCTAGCTTCAGGAATTATGCTATAGTCTAGAAAGTGTCTTGAGGCCTAACTGAAAAGAGCTCAGTGATCCTGCACAGTCCAGGGTCCCAACACACAGGCAGGTGCTCCCAGGAGTCACTTGTCTTCTGTCTGTGGGAACCTGTCCTTTTTACTGTACGTAACTGTGAGCTCAGGCAGCTCCTAGTCCAACTTGACTCTTCTCCTCATTCTGTTCATTCAGTTGTTTTGAGACAGTGTCTGACATGTCCTGAACCTATAACTCTCATCCCTAGGAAAGGCTCTCCCTCTGGCCCAGAGAATATGGAGGCAGTGATTGGTAGCAGTAGCTCGGCTGATCGCCTCACTCCTGCCGGAAGTTGTGTGCTCACTGGCATTTGCTTGTCTCACTTAATTTTGAAAGGCCACAGATATGTATCACATGTTTATGTGGGATGAGGTACAGAGTTGTCAGGCCTATAATCACCACGCTTATGTGGCTGAGGTAGGAGGATTACATGTTCAAGACAAGTCAGATTCTGTCTCAAAAAACCTAAATGAATAGAAAAAGGAGAAAAATTAAATTGGACTAGGAGTTAGTTTGCAGAATTACCTTACAGTGCAGAAGGACAGTGAAGGCAAAGCAGAAGCCATAGCAGCCCCTCCCCCCCCAGCTTGGCCCTTGCGTCTCTAATGCCCTCTTATGTTCTCTCTACCTCGCTGTGACAACTTAGGACTCTGAGCCCCTTCTGCCTAGTCTTTGCTGCCTCCAGAAGAAAAAAAAAAAAGCTTTTTTTAAATTAGAATTTACTTTGTACTTTAGGTTGCCCTGAAACTTACAGTGTAGTTCAGGCTGGCCTGGAATGATCTTTTTGCCATAGCCTTTGGGTACTGGGTATGTAGTCATGGGCTACATATGCCTGACTCAGCTTAGGATACTTTTCAGGATAACTTCCCTCTCTCTCTTACTCAGGCTCCTCTGACCAGCCTTACTTCCAGCCCCCTTTCTGTCTGTCCACCTTTGATTTGTTCTTCTTCATACTACTTATGGATACCTGGCTATCACCTGGTGTTCTGTGTACCGTGTGTCTCTTCTCTAAGAGTGTCTTAGGCGAGCCTCCTTTGTCTCCTGTTACCACAGTACTTGTGCCAGACCCACAGTAGGCATGCAGTCAGCACTTGCTGAGGACAGTGAGCACACTGGAGTTTATATCCTCAGTGTGCTCACTCACCAGAAGCAGTTCATACCAAACTGCTGCCTCCAGTAGTGAAAACGAGTCCGGAAACACAGTGAGCTACAAGGGTCACAGTCCACATGGGGAAAACCAAAACCAGTTGAAATGGATGTAAAAGGGAGTTCTCTCAGCTCAGGCAGGACTGCAGCTTCCCAGAGAAGGGTCTTTAAAGATGATTCTAGAGAGTAACACTTTTATATTCTTCTTTTCTTTGCATTAAATTTTATTTTGTTTTGTATGTTGTAGTTTGGTTTCTGTTTCTGTGATAAACACATGTCTGGAAGCAGTTTGGAGAGGAAAGGGATTATTTAATCGTACACTTCCCAGTCACTGAGGGAAGTCAGGGCAAGAGCTCAAGGAAGGAGATCGAAGCAGAAACCACAGAAGAATGCTTTTTCCTGGCTTGCTCCCTCTGGCTCATGCTCAGCAAACTTGCTTTTAAAACTGTGGACAGAGCCGGGCAGTGGTGGCACACGCCTTTAGTCCCAGCACTTGGGAGGCAGAGGCAGGCGGATTTCTGAGTTCGAGGACAGCCAGGGCTACACAGAGAAACCCTGTCTAGAAAAACCAAAAAAAAAAAAAAAAAAAAAACTCTGGACAGTGCTCAGAGGCTGGCACCATCCATGGTGGGCTGGACCTTCGTACCTTCCTATATCAATAGTATAGTCAAGAAAACACCCCACAGGCCTGACTAATGAAGGCAACTGAGGCTCCTTCTTCCCAGATGAGGTGTGTGTGTGTGTGTGTGTGTGTGTGTGTGTGTGTGTGTGTGTGTATGCACATATGGACAGAGGACAGCTTATAGGAGTCAGTTCTCTCTTTCTACCATGTGAGTTCTGGGGATCAAACTCAGGTCATTAAGTTTGGTGGCAAGTTTTTTACCTGTTGAGCCATCTCACTGGCCCAAAACAAATGTTTTGTTTTGTTTTGCTTTCTGGAAGCATTGAGGCTTCGCATATGTTGGGCATATGCCCTGCTACTGAGCTATTTGGCAAGCCCTTTAGACGACACACTTTGTATTTTTCTGCATAGTGTTGATGTGTCTACAGTGTGAGCAGTTACTTGTGCTTTACCAGTGTCTTACCTTTATTCCCATGTTTTTGTCTTTATTAACCCAGGGCTCACGAGGAACTAAATGTGAAACATGAACCACTCCAGCTCGTCCAACCTCAGTTTGAGATGCCGCTGCCAGCCCTTCAGCCTGCGGTGAGTAACTGTGTCGCTGGCGCCTGCTGCAGAGCTTCAGTGTGGATCCCTGTCTGTACTGTGCATGGCATCCTCATGGAGGCCCAGTGCATGACCTGTAAGCACTCAGACACCACATCTGCTAGCATTCTCTATGGCTTCCACGTGGGAGAGTGCCGAGGGAGGAGTCAGAGCAGGGGTTTTGTGGCTATGAAACTTTTCCATCTTGAGGGCGTGGGGTTGGAAGGCATATATGAGACTGCCTGAGTGCCCTAGTCACTTTTCTGTTGCTGTGAATAAACACTATGACCAAGGCAACTTATGAAAGAAAGCATTTCAATGGGAGCTCGCTAAATTTCAGAAGGTGAGTCCATGACCATCATGGTAAGGAGTGGCAGCATGCAAGCAGGCATAACATTGGAGCAGTAGCTGAGAGCTTATATCTGATCCACAAGTAGGAGGCAGAGAGAGCACAAGACTAGGCCTGGTATGGACTTTTGAAACCTCAAAGCCAATCCTCAGTGACACACCTCCTCCAACAAGGGCATACCTCCTAATCCTTCCCAATATAGTTCCACCAGTTAAGGACCCAGCATACAAATACATGAACCTATGGTTGCTATTCTCATTCAAACCACTACACTGGGCAATGAGGTAGAAAGTCTTTGAGACATCTTCCCAGACATTGGGCACTCAGATCCTTAGTTTGATTTTAACAGCCTGCCCTTGTACTGGGATTAAAGGCATGCATACATTCTGGAATCTTTTTTTTTTTTTTTTTTTTTGGTTTTTCGAGACAGGGTTTCTCTGTGTAGCCCTGGCTGTCCTGGAACTCACTCTGTAGACCAGGCTAGCCTCGAACTCAGAAATTCGCCTGCCTCTGCCTCCCAAGTGCTGGGATTAAAGGCGTACACCACCACTGCCCGGCCCACATTCTGGAATCTTAAAGATCAATTTGCTAGCTTGAAATTGGTGATGATGATGTTTATATCCTAAAAATGGCAAATTCTACAGGTCAGGTTACTTGTCATTAGAGCTGGTAGTTACCAGCTCACCAATGGGCCATACCTAGGAATATTAAGTTTAGCCCTTTCTGTACTAATATACATCTGCTTCCCCAGTGACTTCTGTTCCTAAAGAACACATAATAACTAGCTGACTGTAGTGATGCTCACCTGTAATTCAGGACTCAGGAGGCTGTGGCAAAAGGATTGGAAGCTTGGGGCCACCCTGGGATGGAGAGTGTGTGTGTGTGTGTGTGTGTGTGTGTGCGCGCGTGTGTATCAAGGGACCTGTCTCAAAGCAAAGAAAGGAATGAGTATACAGGAACAGGTTGTGACATCACTGTACTACCCTCAGTGCCAGGCTTGGCTGAATTGAAGGCACTGTTACAGTGCCTTGCTCAGTTTAGTGGTGTGGTTAAAGCTGGCTCTGCTTGGTTGCTTACTGGAGATTAAGCCGTACTTGGTATGGGCCTAATGGATGAAGTGATGGAGCTGTGATGGCTCCTACCAGGGGACAGGCTCAGTCAGCCTATCATTGCTCGTGCTCTTGCCACTGCTAGGCTCTGAGAAACTCTTGACTGAAAGACTGCATGTCCCCTAGGTCTTCCCTCCGAGTTTCCGGGAGTTGCCGCCCCCTCCCCTAGAGCTGTTTGATCTAGATGAAACATTCTCTTCTGAGAAGGCACGTCTTGCTCAGATCACCAACAAGTGTGAGTACTGGCCAGCTACATTGTTTCTCTTATGAATTTTATTTACTGCAAATAAATTGTGACTTTCTGCTTAACAAAGGTTCCTGGAGAACTGAGTCTGGGTAGATGGATAAAGCCAAACACGTCTTCATTGCATGTGAATTTGGTCCTCTGAGGTTAGTTAATCTAGAACATTCGAGCATGGTGCAGAAAACTGAAGTGTCACTTTTGACCTAGCATCTTAGTTCTAATGGACTAAGTGACAGAAGTTGAATACTAACCTCGGTGTCTACCTTGCAGACCTAAGTCATTGGTGACAGGAACATGTAGATTAAAAAGATTCACAGGCTGGCTAGATGGCTCAGCAGGTAAAGGAGCTTGAAAAGAAAGCCAGATTACCTGAATTTCAGTCCTGGAACCCACTTACAGGTGAAAAGAGAGAACCAACTCTATAAAGTTGGCCTCTGGCCTCTGCATGTGTGCCACAAACAAGCCACTGTCCCAGCACACACACAGTTAATAATAAAACAATTAAATATTCTTTTAAGAAATAAGAACAGAAAAAGGAGTCAGGGCTAAAAGACTTCCATAGGCTTCAAATTGGGGGGCCTTCCTGCCTGTTGACCCTCCTGATATAATCTGCTTCTAACATAGCAAACAGGCCTGCACCCAAATGGCAAGAGACATAAAATTAACCACCCACTGCAAGCAGTGGCCCTACTCCTAAAAACAGAATTTAAGAAAAAACATGAGCATACACAGATAACATTATTTATTTTTAAAATGCAGTGAACTGTACAATATAATGATGTCTTTAATCCCAGCACTCGGGAGGCATTCAGATCTGTGAGTTCTAGGACAGTCAGAACCATGTGAGAGATCTCATTCCTCAAAACAAAAAAAGCAACGAAATTGGGAATGGCCTTCATGGCAACTAGCAAAGGAATGGTAGTCACTTGTCTCACATTTAACCTGTGGTATGGAGCTTGGTTAACAACAGCTCACATAATCCAGCACTCAGGAGGCTGAGACAGGAGGATCACTGAGTTCAAGGCCAGCCTTGACTACAGTGTGCTACCCTATCTCAAGAAGAACAATACTGACTGTACATCTTAGATACAGGACTGCTAAGAATGGCTTTATAGAATACCGTTGTTGTGACAGGTAAGTTTTTCTTTGTGTTTTTCTAATTTTAGGGGCTGGGATGAGGGTTGTGATGGGTTCATATAGCCAGGCTGATCTTGAACTCAGTATGTAGCTGAGACTGACTTTGAACTCTTGACTCTCCCCTGTCCACCTCCTATCAGGCTCTACTTCTTTTTGGTTTTTTGAAACAAGGTTTTACAAAGTATTGTAAACTGGCTCTTAAAACTCAGCTGGTCACTTCAGCTGGCCTCAAATTCATGACATGCCTGTTTTAGCGTCTCAAATGTTGTGAAGACAGGTGTGAGCCACCTTATATCATGCCCTGCTGTTCTCTGATAATATACAGTAAATGGTGGGGTTTTGTTTCTGTTTACTAAGGATTGAACCCACAACTTTACTTTTCTCTAATATGGTAAATATCACTCCTTCTCTCTGGGGACTGGAGATTGGACCCCAGCACTGCAGTCCTGAAACATGTCCCCAGTCTTAGTTTTCTTTTATTTGCCAGAGTCTTCCTGTGTCACCTAGGCTGGTCTCAAATTTGTAATTCTCTTTCCCCAGCCTCCCAAATGCTGGGATTCTGGATGTACACCACCATGGTCGGCATAAATGTTACTTTAAATTTTGTATATGATCTTTTCACAGTGGCCTTTATATTTAGAACCTGGTACCTTGAGTCCCTTTGGTTGCTGGTGTGCTGTGTGGTGTACAATGCTTGACTGGGGAGTGGGAAAGCTAGCATAGAGCAGGCTGGACAGATTGACTCACTTCTGGAATCCCAGCACTCAGTGAACTTGTCTAAGGCAGGAAGACTGTTATAAGTTTGAGGCCAACCTGGGCTATGACATGAGACTGTCTCACTGAAGAATGACAAAATATGCCACCTTTGTCCTTATCAGCACATCTGTGATGACATCATTGTAGGAAGAGCTGAGTAGTGAGCAGAAGGGAACACTTCAAACATGATGTCTGAATTCTGGAAAGAGTGGAAGTTAAGGGTTAACCAGACTGCTCTGTGTTTAGGTACTGATGAAGACCTGGAATTCTATGTCAGGAAGTGTGGTGACATTCTTGGAGTAACAAGCAAACTTCCAAAGGATCAACAGGATGCCAAACATATCCTTGAACACATCTTCTTCCAAGTGGTGGAGTTCAAGAAACTGAACCAGGAGGCCCACTGAGGTGGCAGCCCTTCAGGTGATGTCACCCACTGTTCACAACATTCATTAATTCTTCAGTGCTTACTAAGAGTCTCCCAGATGAACAACAGACGATGATCCTTCGAGAATGGAACTTCTGTTCTAGCTGGAGGGTTACAGCAAACAGTAGCAAAGATGTAAGCAAACACTTAGACGTCAGAGGATGGTAAGTGCTGTGGTGTAGAAACAATAGAGCCAGGCCGGAGGGATCTAGTGAGCCAGCATTCAGCAGAGTGAGCAGGGCTGGCTCAGAACACATTAATGCGAGAGTCTGCTGTGCTGTTTGTGTCAGAGCCTTCAGCGGCACTTGTGTGACACATGGTTGCTGTGGCCGTGGGCAGAATCCATCCTGGAGTTGTGAGAACTTCATCCTGGGCTTAGAATCAGCCTTCAGGCCAGCTAATGCTCACTTATCCCAGCTAATGGTGATTCTGAATGTCGAATTAATGTTCAAAATACCAAAGAGTTCCTGTTTCAGGCTCTGAACTGAAATAAAATAAAATTCTGTTTCCTGTCTCATCCTGGAACATGATATTGATGTGACTGAAATGACATTCCGGAACTTCTGAGGACTGTAAAGCACCTCCTTCCCGCTGAGCTCTGTGGTTTGAATTCTTCCTTCTCACAAAAGTATCTGTACTTGTTTTTCTCTAACGCTGTGGAAGGTTTGCCCATCCTCTGTAGTGCCCAGATGGAAGAGATGATTCATTTGCTTAAATTAAATCTGTGATTGAACTTTTGTAATTTATAAAGTGTCATTGATATCTTTTTTTTCTCATTCCCACTCAAGGTTTGAATCTCTTATAGAAGATATACCCAATGCTTTAGCTTTATTAAAATCCTGCGCAGACTTCTAGGCTGGTTCAAAGTAAGAGGAGAGCCTAACAGGAAGTAACTGCTCCAGCTAAAGCTGACCTCATGGACTAATTTAAAACAATATAAAACAAGGCACACGTGGTGGCACGTTCCTTTCATCCCAGGACATTTTGAGAGCCAAGCATGATAGCATATGATTGTAGTCCCAGCATTTGAGAGACTGAGGCAGTAGAATAGCCAGCTTGAACTATGAAGACCTTGTTTCAAAAAGAAAAAAGTGAGGCTAGAGAGATGGCTCAGTGGTTAAGAGCACTGGCTGTTCTTACCAGGATTCCGATTCCTAGCACTCAAATGGTGGCTCCTAGCCATCCATAACTCCATTTCAGGGTGATCTGTCTCCCTCTTCTGGCCTTCATAGATATGGGGCACACACCTGGTGCATATATCTACATGTAGGAAAAACACAAAATAAAACAAATCTAACAAAATTAAGCACATGAGGGACAGTTCAGGTGTTAATATGTATGACATGTGATAATGACATTATATAATGGAATATTCAGGAGACAAGCACTTTTACACTAATCTGTACCCCATCCTCTATTGCATTAAATTCAGAACCAGTGTGGCTCATGTCTGCAGCAAAGCATGTACGAGGCTGAGGAAAAGGATTGCTGAAGGTGAGAGGATCCTGTCATACCAAGTTAATACCAGGATAGCCTGGGCCATATTACACACCCCTGTCTCAAATCAAAGGAATCCACAAGCTACCTCTAAGTACCAGCTAGTACAGTATAGCACCGCTGTATTCTTAGCTGCTTGGGAGGCTGAAGCAGGAGGATCTAGGCTGGATTGGGGACATAAAGAAGAAACCCTACTCCACAGCAACAAACCCACACAATGTCCAAGCATCAGAGGGCTGTTTAAAACTCTGTTCTTAGAGTTGTTCATGTGCCTTACAGAAATTTGGGAAGTATTTGTTTGGCTGCTTGTTTATTTGTTTGTATTTTTGTTGTTGTTGTTGTTGTTGTTGTTGTTTTGAGACATTGTTTCTCTGTGTAGCTTTGGCCACACTGGGACTCCCTCTGTAGACCAGACTGGCCTCAAACTCAGAGATTCATTTGCCTCTTCCTCCCAAGTGCTGGGATTAAAGGGGTCTGACCACTGCCTGACTGGTTTTGTTTTTTTGTTTGGCTTGTTTTGTTGTTGGCTTGTTTGTTTTGGCTACTGGGTTTCTGGACGTATTAGCACATGCCTTTAATCCTAGTACTCTGGAGGCAGAGGCAGGCAGATCTCTGAGTTTGGGGCAGCCTGCTAGCTAGCTGATAGCTAGTTCTAGGATAGCCAGGGCTACACAGAGAAACCCTGTCTTGAAAAAAAAAGTTTTAAATTATTTTATTTTATGTGTGTACAAGTTTTACCTGCATGTATGAGTGTGCACTATGTCTGTGCCTAATATCAGAGGATCTAGAAGAGGGCACCAGGTCTCCTGAAACTGAAATTAACCACAGTTGTATGTCACTAAACTCCAGTTTAGGGTTTTTGTTTTTTTTTGTTTTCTTTTTTTTTTTTCTTTATAGAACATTTTTTAAAATTTTTTTATTGGTTATTTTATTTATTTTCATTTCAAATGTTATCCCCCATCTCAGTTTCTACTCCACAAACCCCCGTCCCATCCCCCTCTCCTGGTTTAATTTTTAATTTAAAAAATTAACAATACAAGTCTTGAGCAGTGAACTATAGAGTTTAAGTGGAAAGAAATCCACCCTCTTCAGCCATCTGGCTGCCCTCTTTGCAACCAGTGTTGCAAAACTGGGAATATATGCTTTAACTTTACAGACAGGGACAAATCTGTGCGTTAAAACTTGCAGTGCTGGGAACTAGGACTCCCACTGCAGAGAGGGAGCAGTTTGAGGTCTCGGCCGCTAGGGGCCGCCAGCTCCACCGATCCACACTCTCAAGCTTACTAGATTGAGGGGAACTCAGCGCTGGGAAAGAGCCAAGGGGCTGACTGCAGGTCTTCAGTCTCCACATCTTCTTCCACTGAGTTTGGCGAGACCCCTAGAGTGATGCAAATGGAGAAGACTTACTGTGTCCCACTGCGAGCCTCTCCTCACCTCTTCAGCCATCATCACTTTTGTAAGTGGGATTGCAGTTCCCGGAGCAATCCCAAACAAATGGCAGCGATCATCCTGTCGTTCTCTGTGGCTTCTTCCAGCATAATTATTTCAGAATCAACTTCTGTCTGTAATTTGTTTACCCAGTCGTTGAGAGTTTGAGATGTCTTCAGTTTGGGGCTGTTGTTAATATATATGTGAAAGTCTTTGTGGGCATATACGTTTATTTTTTTTGAAGGCTTGATCATACAGTAGGTATATAGATGTAAGGTTTCCCTTCCTGTTTGTGGGGAGGAGTTTTGTCTTGGGTGGGTTTGTTTGGCTGATTTGTGGTTTTTTTGAGAGTTTCACTATACAACCCAGGGTAATCTAATTTACCATGTAGAACAAACAGGGCTCAAACTTTCAGTGATGTTCTTGCTTCTGCCTCTGGTTGCAGGTCTGGGCCACCAGGCCTGATTTATGTGGGTAATAGAGATCACACCCAGGCCTTCATGCCTATTCAGTGAGCACACTACCAAGATTCTTCCCACCCCTTCCCCGACTCCCCTACTCTTGCTTTGTAGGCCGGCCATTGGATCTTTAGCAATCTTGCCTCTACCTCCTGAGTGCCAGGATTACAGTCCTGTGCTTGTCTTAGTAAGGGTTTCATTGCTATAAAGAGACACCGTGACTAAGGCAACTCTTAACTGGGGCAACAGTTAATTGGGGCTGGCTTACAATTTCAGAGGTTCAATCCATTATCATCATCATGAGAAGCATAGCAGTGTGCAGACAGACAGGATGCTGGAAGACCTGAGTCTTCTACATCTTGATCCCAAGGCAACCAGGAGACTACTTCTTCCCCTCACTGGGTGGAGCTTAAACAGAGGACCTCAAAGCCCACTTCCTCCAACAAGGCCACACCTACTCCAAACAAGGCCACACCTCCTAACACTGTTACTTCTCATGAGCCAAACATATTCAAAGCACTACGTCACTTTTCATTATTCTCTTCTCCTTTCTTTGGGACAGGGGCTTATGTTGCCTATGCTAGTCTTGAACTCCTGGGTTTAATCTCTCACACCAGCTTTCTCCTGCTGGTACTAGAGGTCCGTATTATGCCTATTTATGTCTTTAAGAAACAACTGTGGGAGCTGGGCGGTGGTGGTGCACGCCTTTAACCCCAGCACTTGGGAGGCAGAGGCAGTTGGATTTCTGAGTTCGAGGCCAGCCTGGTCTACAGAGTGAGTTCCAGGACAGCCAGGGCTACACAGAGAAACCCTGTCTCGAAAAATCAAAAAAAAAAAAAAAAAAAAAAAGTTTAAGGTTGGCCCTAGAGCAGTGGTTCACAACCTTTGTCATGCTGCGACCTTTAATACAGCTGCTCATGTGGTGGTGACCCCAACCATAACGTTATTTTCATTGTTACTTCATAACTAATTTTGCTACTGTCATGAATCAGTTGTAATGTCCATATCTGATATGCAGGATATCTATATGCGACTCCTGTGAAAGGGTCATTCAACCCCCAGAGGGGTCGTGACCCACAGGTTGAGAAGTGCTTCTATAACATGAGTTTCAAGCTAGCCTGGGTTACATGGAAAGGCTAGCTCCCATCTCTTCTCTCTCTCTCTCTCTCTCTCTCTCTCTCTCTCTCTCTTTCTCTCTCTCTCTCTGTCTGCCTGTCTCTCTCTCTCTCCCAGCCAGAATCTCACTAATTAGCTCTAGGTGGCTACAATTTACAACCCTCTTGCCTCCCGAGTGCTAGGATTACATGAGTCCATCAGTATTTCATGATCTTTTCCTGGGGAGACTAGAATATCCTTTTACCCCAGACAGGGTACCACCAATAGACTAAAGTAAGAATTCCCCCAGAGTGCATTTTGGAGAACCAGTGAGTTTATTGGGCTGACTTGCAGAACGCACTGGAACATGGAGCCCTTCCCACCCCCACCTCAGCTATGAAGATAGAGTTTCCCTTGAGTTAATGCAATGAGGACATGCTATGTCCTCCAGCCCGAGTCTACAAGAAGACTTGGTAGACAACTGGGAGGGAGATGTAGGGAGGAGGTTGGGATCTCAGGTGAGGGTCTAATGAGGGTCCCTCATTATTATATAATTATTATTATAATTGAGGGACACTTTGAGGTAGTCAAAGCTCTGATGAAGCTATTAAGGGCTGTTGAGACTTGGAGCAAGCCTTCTAAGATAACCACCATCCTTCTTTTAGGGATCTGACGATGTAGTCTTGGCTAGCTTGGAACTTACTGTGTAGACCAGGCTGTCCTGGAATGCTTGTCTCTGCCTTGTGAGTGCTTTGTTACAGGTATGTGCAATTATGCTCAGCCTGTTTTCTTTTCCTTCCTCCTTCCTTCTTTTCTTCCTTTTGTTCCTTCTTTCTCTCCTCTTTGTATTTTTGTTCTGATGATGTCGACACTGCTAGCGATTGTACCTAGAGGCTCATGGGTACTGCAAGTGCAGAACCTCTGACTTACATTATTAACCCTCTTTTTACTTTTTGGAAGATTTCACTAAGTTGCCCAGGCTGGCCTTGAACTTGTTATCCTCCTGCCTCAACTTCCTAAGAAGCTAGGATTCCAGATCTGTGTCGTGTCCGGCTTTTAAGCATCTTTTGTGCTTTTGGTACTGACTGCAGTTTGAAGTGAGAGCCAGTAGGATTTGTAGATGGTCAAGACTGATTTGAAAGGAGTCAAGAATGGCTTTGAAGTCTTGCAGTCTCTAAGAATCCTCCTCACCTACTCCTCCTCCTGATCTTTTGCTCTCTCTGAAGCACCTTCTCCTCTCCCCTTTTTACCTTTTGATTGGGGTTCTCTCTGTCTAATCCATGCTAGATAGGGGAATGCTTGACTTCTCCATTCTTCTGCCTTAGCCTTCCAGAGTACTGAAACCTCAGGCATGCATACCACCACTTCAAAGAGAATTATCTTTTGGTTTGGGGTACAGGGTCTCCTTGTCTCTCAGTCTGGCCTGGAACTCACGGTATAGTGAAGGCTGGTCTTGAATTTGGGATTCTCCTGTCTCAGCCTTCCAAGTACAGACTTGTGACACCACACCTTGCACAGACTTTCAAATCTGTCTTCTGGCTGCTCTGCAGCGGGTGTTCTTTGTCATTCTCTACATTGTCCACCTTGCAAATTCCCAAACAACCCAACTCTGAAGAGCCTAAAGTGATCCAGTTGAGTGGGTGCACACAGCTTCCTTCTACCAGCCCAGTGAATAGGTGATCACCGCAATTTACCGAATGGCTTTCGTCTCAGTTTGTTTAGTGGGCTGAAGCACGTAGCTTATTTATAGGTTGGTTGCCTGGCAGGCTGAGTTTGAAGCCCAGCCCTACAAAAGCAAAGCAAAACCAAAACAAAGGTTGCTCAGTAGATGGATACTGTGGCTCTTGACAGAAAGGCAGGTGATCCTATTTCTTATTTACCACCAGTCAATAATTTTGTGTCCTTCTTGTTGCTATTCCAAGTGTATTATTTTAACAAGATTTGATCTTTGTTTTCTCCACAAAGGAATAGCCTTGAGTTTGGAGCTCTGAGTGGGACAGATAATTGAATGGCTAAATGGCTAGACCTTTCCATCCCAGGACGGTACATTGAGACCCCCTCCCCCCATGCAATTCAGAATGTATGTTATCTGCTTTGAGCCTAGAAACCACTCCCAGGTATGATAGCACCTGGATTCTGGGAATGCTCTCCCCAGGGGTTTTGTGTTGATATGCTGATAACTAGAGAACACACTTGTGGAGGTCACCAGATTCCTTGTGACACTGGAGTGGCCTTGCTCTGCCCCAACACTGATCTCCTGGCTCCTCTAGCTCTGGTGTCCTGATTAACTGGCTCCAGTCCAGGTCCCAGGTGGACACCGCATCTGCTCACTGCATTTTGCCTTGGGCACATATATTGTGTAAATTTCTAGGTCCTGCTTTTGCCCAAAAGGAGATTGGAAATCTAAATGAGTGTGTGCAGCCTGCAGAGAAGCTTCTGTGACCTCTGAGAAGTGTGAAGACAGGTGGAGTCAGAATATAATCATAGGACCAGAAGAGCTACAGGTGTTGAGAGTAAGGCATGTAGGACACCCTAGGTCCAACCTCAGCAACAAAAGCCACCCAACAGTGATATAATACTGTGCCTTATACATATTCATATACTTGTAGTGCTTAGAGTTAAAGGTTTGTACTACAGTACCCCAAAAGAAAGTGTAGGAGAAATCTCCCACTTCACCATGTTCTTTGACGTGGTTATTCTGCAGAAACTGTAGACTAGGAAATAACTTTGCAAGGCAGTCCTATTAAAAGAAATTTACATTTGTAAAGGAAATCTGCATTACTCTGAGTTAGGTACTAGAAACAAAGGCTGCTGCCAGTAACTTTCTTTTAACTGGGAGACTTTTATATGTATGACAAGATCATTCATTTGCCATTACAATTCCTTTCCTTATCCCCAAGTAGCTGGTGTCACCACCATCCCAACAGAAGTCCTAGGACCCCATTCCTTTTTGTACTTTAGGAAGCTTCAAACATCTGAGCCTTTGTATGACATTAGTATTTTACGGGACTCCAACAGATATGCAAGTAATTAAACGTGAGTTTCCTCTTGTTAGTCTATTTCCTATCCATTTAATTTGCAAACAAGCCAAAGACACTAGGGGAAAGCCATTTTCCCCTTTCCTTACTATAAACTCTAGAACTACAGTTTGGGGAGGTCAGTGCCTCAGTTTCTCCGACTGCTACGAGGTAAAAATACTAGCATATAACTCATTGGATTGTTATGAAGATCAAAGATTTTTATGAACTGTTTTTGTAGATGAGGAAACAGACATGGAGAAGTTTGATAATTTGAGATAATGGAACTAGGGAAAGTTAGGCTGGGAATCGACCCCCAGGAAATCTGGTTGTAAAGCACACTAGCAGTGAAAAGCAAATGTCCACATGAATTCCTTTGAAGGGAGAGGGCTCGGGCTCAGAGAGAGCCTTGCTGTAAACCTGGTGGAAACTTGTAGCTTTTAAGTCTTCGTTCTGCTGTAGTAAATGAAGTTTTCAGAGTTGCACTGTCAAAAGATGGCCAGCAGATTTTGGAAAGGAATCTGAGGCCTGAGGCTAAAGGATGTTTGGCTGGGGCTCTTTCAGGCTCCTGTACTTCCAGGAAGTCCCAGAAAGATGACAGTATTTAGGTAGTAAATGACAACCGAAAACGGACAACCCTTGCCATCAGAAACTGAACTTAAGCCAACAAACCTTCACCCCGGGGCTTTCTATACTTACTAGGAAAGGGAGCTGGAATCCCAGGATGCTCACAGTTCAGCTGGGGAAATGCACACAGCAGCAAGCAGATGGACAAGAGACCTCAGTGGGGGAAGATGTGGGGAGTTCCTCGTCCAAATAAAGGCCCAAGCAAAAGCTGGGAGGCTAAATTTCGCCTCTCTGGGCTCGGCATGGTGATCTGGAAGGACTTTACAATATGGAGTAACAAAGCTTTAACCCCGAGAGAAGAGAAGTTTAAGTTTGGTGAGAGAAATGTTGGGATTTTGAGCTGGGTCTCTCTGAGGCAACTGAAGAAGCAAGAAGACTTGCAAAGGAAAAGGTGCAACCCTAGTCAAAGGGAGCATGGGGGTTCTAGGGACAGTGCCTTGGACCCTCCCAAGCAGACAATTGGGGCGGGAAGTTTCTCCCATTCAGTTCTTTCAGTCTTTGCTATGCGTGTTTCTTGGGGTCTATCTAAGATCCACACAGAGCCGGGCCTCGCGCCTCATTGAATCCCAAGGTAGATGTATCTGGACAAGGTAGATTCCCAACTACTGGAGCATCTGCCCAGCTAGACTAGCACAGTCGGTCTCTGCCCTTCCCTCCTCCCTTCCTTGGGCTCCGCCCCTCCCGTTGACTCCTCCTTAGGGCTCCGGCGCGCGGGCTCCGCCCCTCGTCTCTTGTTCGGCTCGCCCCTTCCGTATGCTCCGCCCCCGCGCTCGCGCGCCAGGGCCGGGCGGCGCCGACGCACTTGGCGGGAGATAGGAAAGTGGTTCAGTGCGCTCCCTAGGCAGCTGCAGTTCCTGGGAACGTGCGACAGGACCTGCAGACTCGCTGGCGCCTCAGAACACCGCCTGGGGCCCGGAGCGGCCGGAGCAGCTTGAGTCCTGACCCCGGCCCGGCTCCCGCTCCGGGTTCGGGCGGCGGGCGTAAAGGCGCGGCGGGGTCCGGGCCGGGGGGATGTCTCGGCGGACGCGCTGGTGAGAGGCTGGGGCGCGCGGGGGTTCTCACCCTTCTCCTTGGGTCAACAAGTGTGAAATGGGGACCCCCCCGGGAGAAATGCATCCTGCGCCGCCTGATGCAGGGGCGCTCGCCACGTTAAGAGGCTCTAGGGACCCCTCGCTCGGTTCCAGGGCCTCCTGGGCCCGGGAGCCTGAAAGCGCGGGTTCCCCCTCTAGACCCGGTCTCGGCCCTGGGTGAGGTCCATCGTCTCCCGCCTAATTGCAGGGTGGGGAAGGAAGGCTGTTGCCGGCGGTGTCAACTAGAGGCCCATTACTGAGAAGGGAGAATGTCTCCCCTTGTCGCAGCGAGTGGAAGGCAGAAGTCTGGGAGACACTAGTCGTTCAAGAGTGGCTCGAATTTGCTGGCGTTCCTTTCTTGTTAGCATTCCGGGAAGCACAAAGCCCCTGGGCCCTCCGCGGGATGTGAGACGGGGGATTCGTTGTCTCCTGGGGATTCGGCGGCCGGTTCGGTTTGGTTTCAGAAACTCTCTTCCTGTCCCACGCTAGACTAAATGGTGCGCAACGAAACCGCTCTGCCAGCAGCCTCTGGGCCAAAGGCAGGAACTGGGTTTCCCTCTTAGTTCCCTAGAGGTTAGGTGGCTGGGTCAAGTCTGGACCTTTGGTACACCTGTGTATCCGGGGCCTAATCGCGGGGCTTTCCAGCCTTTCTAAGGCGTGGGATAATTGGGTTCTGATGTTCCTTCTGGGTCTTTACATTTACAATTCAGAACGCCTTACCCATGTCTTCGGAAGGCCGAACCTGGCTTAGGATGAGGATAAGGAACAGAGATGTCTGCTTGCTTACTTGTAGAGTTCTTCGTGGCTGGGTTGGGTATTGGTTGGGTCCGTGAGCACTGATCAGGGTGGCTTCCCAAGCCCCAGTTTCTGGGGCAGTCCAGTGGCCAGGAGGAGCATCTGGAAGTTCTACTCCGAGAGCCTCGGGCTCATTGGAGGGACCCTTTTGTGAAGCGTGGGCTCGGTGCCCCTGCATCCTCAGGAGCCTCACTCCTTTCCCTGCCACATGGTGTTAACTCCCTGTACCCCAGTGGCCCACTTCCCTCTTGGCCTCTGACTCACCTTTTCCCTGGAGCATAGCCCAGAACGTACAAGAGCAAGAGAAAGGGTGTGTGTATATACAAAAGTGTGACTTTTCTTTAAACAACACACTGGTCTCTGCTTTTTCATGCTATGGCTACTAGGGAGGTTAGGGTGTAAACGTGTGAAGCTTGATGTGGCATAATCTTTGTCGGCCTCACTTTTTCACATCTGTTAAGTGGAGCCCTTGAGAATGTGCAAGAAGGCGATTGAATGAATGATGGATAGTGTGACCATGCCGAGTGGCCACACACACCTTTAATCCCAGCACTCACGCAGTTGAATATGAGGTCAAGGAACAGCATGGTTTACAGAGCGAGTTCCATGGCAACCAAGGCTATATAGAGAAACCTAGTCTCAAAGAACCACTACCCCCAAATAGTGTCGCCATCACACAGCACTGAGACCTCAGAGCTGTTACACAGATAACCTTTTTTCCTAGGACATTGGCTGAGCCTTTAATAGAACCTTGGCTTTGTGCTGGGTTTTGTCGAAGCAAACTTAACTGTTAATACTTAGTAGATTTTGACCCCTGCTTTACATTGGTAGGCAGTCCGTGCATTGGGTCAGCAGAGACAGAACACGTCTGCTTTCCAGGTCCTGTGACGTGTGTTGCTAGGTTTAGAAGCCTCTTTTTATTTTCCTTAGGATTTCTAGAATTGTTTAGTAGGCAGCATCTTTGCAAGTGTTCATTCATTCACAAATCCACTCCTTCCCTGGGCAAATATTTCTTTAGGCCTTTTCTGTGCCAAATTCCAGGATGTGAAGGTGGAGCTGACCTTTGTGGGTGATGTCAAGACCAGAGGTTGGGGCTGAGGGCAGGGCCTGGCTTTCCAAAGTGCTTTGGGTGTGTGGGAGTGACTGGGAGGCTGTGCAGAGTGTGACGGGGGACAGGGAGGGGTGTGCAGACACCAGGGGCACCAAGTGTAGCCTGTCCTGCTCATTTGAGAAAGGAGCTCATACTATGACGCTCTAAGAATGCTGGTTTAGGACTAGAGAGCTGGCTCCCCTAAGGAACACTCTGCTCTTGAGGACCCAAATTTAGCCTCCAGCACCCTTTCCCACAACCTCCCAGCTCCAGGAGGATCCAGCCACTCTGGCCTCTGAGGGCACCTACACCCAAGTACACACAACCACACACAAATACAGAAGGAAGGAAGGAAGGAAGGAAGGAAGGAAGGAAGGAAGGAAGGAAGGGAAAACAACCAGTTATTCACAGAAGTTGGCTAATCCTTCCCCAGGACTGTACTGGGTCACCTTTAGCAAATACTAAAGGTTAGTTAGTCATATGTAACTGTCTTGAAAAACAAACAAAAAAGCAATGAAAACCATCTATGTTAGTTTCTTTAAAAGCCTCTAGACTTCACATGATAGTATTCTGAGGTATTTTTTTTTGCTCTCCATGAATTGTGCCCACATGCAGGCAAGGATTGGAAAGGGACAGGCGAGAATGAATGAAGTTAGGCTCTGTGTAGTGGAATATGTCTTTAATTCAGATAAAAAGAATGGAAAATGTTGTTGAGGACATACTTAAGATGTTTAAAGTTTTTCATGTTTGATGGTAACAGGTTATCTTTAAAACATCCAATGCCAAGGACTGGAGATGCCTCAGGTTAAGAGCACACCTAGTGCAGGCTCACTTCCCAGGACCCACCAGCAAGCTTAAAATTATCTGGAACTCCAGTTCTAGGGGATCAGGCCCCCTATTCGAACTCTGCACACATCATGCAGGCAGAACACTCGTACGCATAAGTCTTTAAAAAAAAAAAAGTTAATGCCCAGTGTAAGTTTGTTATTGAGAAGGAAAAAGTGGGAATATGGCTTTAAATATCACTTTTTGTCTGTTTTGATATAGGGCTGTATCTAGCTCAATTTGCAGTGGATCTGTCCCAGCCTCTGTAGTCTTCTTCGGGTTGTAGGTCTATTCAAATATGGCCCAGCTGCCCAGCCGAATGCCACAGTCTTTGTAAAGTGTTTGAGTTTTGTATTTGTGGTGAGGTGGAGGTTAGAAGCCAGGGCTCTGTGCATGCTGGGCAATTTTATCTCAAAAATAAAGTGACGAGAAGGAAAATAGAGCTAGGCATGGTGACCTAAATTTATAATTGCAATGTATAGTCATAGAGATTAAAGTAGAATTACCTTGATTTTAAGGCCAGCCTTCATAACAAGACTCTGCCTCAACAAATATAAATACACACATACACACACGCACACATACACACACATATATGCTTCAGCAGGGCAGATGGCTCAGCAGGTAAAGGTGCTGGTGTGCATACACAGACATACCAATAAATAAATGTGGTTTTTAAATCCCATAAACCCATTTATTTCATTGGGAAGAAAACAGAAGGCAGAGACTGGGCATGATGGGGCATGCCTTTAATGCGAGCACTTGGCAGTAAGATCTGAGTTTGGGGCCAGCCAGGACTACACAGCAAGTTCTGGGACAGCCAGGAGAGAGATACTACATAGACTCTCAAAAAAGAAACAAAAAACAGAAGGTAAAATCCTACTTATATTTTTTGGCTTTTTGAGACAGGGCTTGTCTGGACTTGAATTGATTATGCAGTTAGGATGACCTTGAACCCTTATTTTTCTGCCACTTTCATGCTGGATTACCAGTGGGCTGCCATACCCAGCCTGTACCTACCTTTGTACAAGTAGAAAGGCCTGCCTCCTCAAACCTCCCTATAGTTGACTTGCCCCCACCCCCACCCCCCGCCACACGCTACCATCCAGGTAAAGGTGTGTAAACATACCGTGGTGACCTTTCACTTGCTTCCACAGCGAGGAGCTGGATGAGTTATACCACCAGGACACGGACTCGGACCTTCTGGAGCAGAGAGACAACAAGTGTAAGGTCAAATGGACCCACGAGGAGGTGAGCCTCACGGCTGCTCCATGGGACCTGGGAGGAGGGGAAAAACAGCGGGGGTGAGGGGGGGAGCAAACTGGTCATCCAGCTGCACGTCTGATGACCCTGATGGACCATCTACTTCTCAGAGATGCTCAGGCTCTAAGATCTGAGGATTGGGGATTAGTTAGGCCGCAGGCCTTGGGACCTCAGTCTCTTTATGTGCCTCCTGCCCTCTCTCTTAGTGTGCTTTCTGCTCTTATAGCCTAATTCCAGAGACTAGGTAGCGTATCAGAAATACAGATTTATTCATCTAATTGGAAGGCATTCTTACCAATGGGGACTCTGTTCCCAGGCAGTGTGGAGCCTCGTGCTGAAAGAGGGGTACATAAGAGGCAGTGCCCAACTGGCTTAAGTAACAGATGTATTCTCAAGATGCTAACTCATTGGTCCATGTGTTGATAATCTATACTGAGGGCAGAGACTGTGATTTAAAACACCTCCAACCCTTCTTGGAATATCTCATACTGCACAGAGGAGATTAAATTTAAGCATAGTGGGGGATGGAGGCATTTGACCAAGTGCTGTTGGCTGCAAGGAAGCTAATCTGCATCCTTGTTTGTTTTTTTTTAAAGTTACTTTTTTTAAAGATTTAAAGCAAAATAGTTTTAATATTTTATATTCGTGGGTATTTTTGCCTGCATGTATGTAGGTGCACCACTTGTGTGCCTGGTGTCAGGAGAGGCCAGAAGAAGAAGAGGCCAGGTCATCTGGAATTGGATTTACAGGTGGTTGTAAGTTGCATTGTGGCTGCTGGGAACTGAGCCTGTGAGGGAGTGGCCAGTGCTCCTAACCACTGAGCTACCTCTCCACCCCCTTTTAATTAACTTTATGTATTATTTTTGAGTGAGAGGGGGCTGGTGTGTGCCACAAGTTTGTTTTTGTTTTTATTACACGTGTGTGCTCTTGAGGGTCGGTCCTCTCTCATTTGGGTTCTAGGGCTTGATCTCCGGTTGTCAGGCTTAGCAAGTACCTTTATCCACTGAACAATCTCTTTGGGTCTTTTTGTTTTGAGACAGGGTTTCTCATGCATGCTGGGTAGGCCTATTGTTATACAGCTCAGGCTGATCTTGAGTTTCTTTCTCTGTTTTTTTAAAGATTTATTTATTTTATGTATGTGAGTACACTGTAGCTGTCTTCAGACACACCAGAAGAGGGCATCAGATCCCATTACAGATGGCTCTGAGCCACCATGTGGTTATGGGAATTGAACTCAGGGCCTCTGGAAGAGCAGTCAGTGCTCTTAACCGCTGAGCCATCTCTCCGCCCCGATCTTGAGTTTCTTATTTTCCCTGAAGTAGGTTCGGGAGATAATGCACAGTGCACACTAGGCCAGCACTCTGGCGGCCTGTTTGTGGGATTTGGTTGCTTTGATTTGAGGTGGATCTCTTGCATCTCAGTGTACATTGGAATGCTAGCTAGTTGTATACTTTAGGGTATCCTCAGTCTCTACTGCAGAGGAATAGATGGAGCCCCCTTGCTTGGCTGTTTTCTGAAACAGCCACTCTGTGGCTGCTTTTGGATACTTTGTTACAAGGACATTGAACCTTGATCCTAAGTGCCTCTTCCTGATAGAGTCCTGAATCAATCCTACTGGCCTATCAGCATCATCCTCACCAGCCGTATCCTCTTCCCTCCCTCTCCTCAGTTTAGCTATCTTTTTTTTTTTTTTTAAACTGCCTGCCTGCCTGAAGAGGCTTCACCAAAACTCCCAGCATATCCTCCAGCACAGAGTGACTCTACTTCTGTTTGCCTGGGGCTTTGATTGGCATCTGCCTCCCTTCAATCGGCATTGTGGCTGCGTGCTACTGTGACTAACACCTTGCACTTAGTAAGCACTCAGTTCCTGAGTCATGTATGAATATGGCTGTTAGGCTGTTATCATGGCGTCTCTAAGACCTTCCACACGTGTGAGCTAAGCCAAGCCCCTTGTCGTTCTTCACATTGGCAGGATGAGCAATTGAGGGCCCTGGTGAGGCAGTTTGGACAGCAAGACTGGAAGTTCCTGGCCAGTCACTTTCCTGTGAGTACTGCCCCTCCCCCAGGGCGAGGGTCTGGGTGGTCCCTTGTGAGCTGTGTCTAGAAAGCTTAGACAGCATACTTAGGTGAGGTGAGGTGAGGCTGGGAGGCCAGGCTTCCTGCACACGCCTTTAAACCCGGCACTTGGGGAGGCAGAGGCGGGTGGATCTCTGAGTTCTAGGCTAACCTGGTCTGCAGAGTGAGTTGCAAGCAGCCAGGACTATGCAGAGAAATCTTATAGTCAAACCAATTTATGTTTGTTCCTCCTAATAACTAGCTTACAATTAAAGGAGACTCAGACTATGATTATTTTATTTGGCTTTGACAATTACTGGGGGATAACCCCTAATCTACTCTTCTAACTGCTGGCCTGGCTACCTCTCCAGTGGTGGACCCCAGATACTTGTTTGATACTGGTCATGTGCTCATGATACCTCTCCCCTCATAGAGGCTTCTTTTTCCCTCCTCTTCCTCCTCTTCTTCTCCTTCCTCTCCTTCTTCTCCCTCTCTCTCCTTTACCCCTTTCTTCCCTTCCTCTTTCCCCCTCTTCCTCTTTCCTCCCTCCTCCTTCTCCCCCCCCCCCCCATCTCTCCTCCAACCAGGTCACTCCAAACCCACCTACCTCTAGTCCCTCCAGTAGCTGGCTCCAGCCAATCTTATTTAACCAATAGTTGTAAATCAAGGAACAAGGTTTGCACAACAAAAGCTTGTAAACAGAAGCCACTCAGAGGCCTTGAACTTCCTATAGAATTTGGCATTGCAGTTCACAGCAATAGCCCAAACCTCAATAAAACCCTGTTTTTGAAAAACCAAAAAGAAAAGAAAACCAAACAAAACAAGAAAGCACCCAGGGAGCCAATCTCAGGTAGGTAGTTGCCTTAGCAAGTCCTTAGTCCAAGGCCCAAAAGGCACGCTTGCTTTTCTTTCTGCAAGTCAGGAGCAGCGGATACTTAGTTCTGGGCTCTAAATTTGAACCAAGGGGAAGCTTCCTCTGAGCAGAGGCTCCTACATGGGTTGTAGTGCCACTACACTAACATTCAAAGCCCCCTGTAGATGAGAGCACCCTTCTACACACCCCCCACCCCAGGAATGCAAAAACCTAGAAAGGCAGGAGTGTACAAGGCTGCCATTGACTGCCAGAAGTTCCATAGGCATCTTGGGCTGAATCATCCTCTTCTTTCTGCCCTTCTGCCTTTCTTCCTTGTAACCTGAACTCTTTAAAGACTGAAGAGTTCTTTCCTTGAAGAAAGGAGGGATAACTATTTCCACAAAACTTTCATAGACTCTGATAGTGCATCCCACACATGTAGTAGCTTCAGAGGATGGGAGGCTCCTTTCCACAGGGCCTGAGTTCATCATTTAAAGTGAAGCAAAAATCCTGTACCCATGTTCTAGTGTGTTGGCCTCTGGTGTGTAGTGGGCGCATGGCACGGGACACAGCTACCTAAGGTGTGCTTATACCCTGCCCCCTGAGCTCAGGGTTCAACCAGAGTGCAATCTTCTGGTCTTAGCATTCTTTCTGTTCCTGTTTTAGAACCGCACAGATCAGCAATGCCAATACCGGTGGCTAAGGGTTTTGAATCCAGACCTCGTTAAGGGACCATGGACCAAAGAGGAAGATCAGAAGGTAAGTGCCAGCAAAGGGGCTGCATACACAGTTGGCTTGCAGTGAGTCTGAACATCCCTGTACCACCCAGTGTCTTCAGGGACTTATGTGCGTATGTATTTGTGTTGGAAGAGAGGCCAGCTTTGTATCTTAGCTGATTGATCTCATATTCATGCTGTAGCATAAGCTGACCTAGAGCTCAGAGTGCTCCTCAAACCCCAGCCTTCTAAGTGCCGGCTGAGTAGCCACCTCACCCCATAGATTATCCAGACAGCTGTTCGTTGTTTTTTTGAGATAGTTTCTTTGTGTAGCCTTGGCTGTCCTGGAATACACTCTGTAGACCAGGCTGGCCTTGAACTGCCTCCCAAGTGCCAGGAGCCACCACCATCTGGTAAAACTACCCAGTTTTTATCTGGTAACCATACCTGCCACGTAGAACATGGAAAGGTAATGAATGGGTGGCCCACATAAGGGGCTTGCTTAGCCAGCGGCAGCGGCTATTGAGGCTATGATAATGTGATAGACACAATGATAAAGGTTATACCACACAACCATAAAACTCAGATACCTGGTTTTAGGATGCTTCCTGAAACCTATTGCATGTGGGCAAAGCTCTATGCCTCTGAGCTGTGCACCTCTCCTCTAATCCCTTTCTCTAGAACTTTTTTCTTTTTTGGTTTTTTGAGACAGGGTTTCTCTGTGTAGCCCTGGCTGTCCTGGAACTCACTCTGTAGATCAGGCTGGCCTCGAACTCAGAAGCCTGCCTCTGCCTCCCAAGTGCTGGGATTAAAGGCATGTGCCACCACCGCCTGGCTAGAACTTTTTTCTTTTTGAAACAGGGTCTCATGTAGCTTGGGCTAGCCTCAGACTTGCTTGTAGCCAAAGCTCACCTTAAACTCCTGCTTATCTCCCATACACAGGAGTTTGTCACATTTGACATCTCAGTGCCATATTTCCGTAGTTCTGTGAGGCGGGTTGTTTGTATTATAGGTGGCTAAATCAAGGCACAGAGAGAGGTTGACATTCCCCAAGCAGTGATGACCCTGGGCTGCTTTTCTGGTGTTTCTTTGGCTATACAGAGATGAAATAGAATATTTCCACACAAAGATTCCTTTTTCCGTAAGTATCTACTCTTGGCTGGTTTTGCCTGTGTGCATATGAGAATATGTGTGTATCAAAAATCAAGAGAGGAGCTGGGCCAGGTGGTGGTGGCCAATTCAGGAGGCAGAGGTAGGCAGATCTCTGAGTTCCAGGACAGCTACTGGAAAAAACCCGTCTGGAAAACCAAAACAAACAAAAGTTGAGGCAGGGCCTAGCAATGGTGGCTACAGCTGGTGGTGGTTACGGTTTCTGTCCTGAGCAAGGCAGCCTTCTTAAGAGGTGATTGAAGACTGAAATCTAGTTCTGGTTAGTCATGACTTTAGGCTGTACACTCCTGATTTGACGTATCGTGCCCTATGTATGGTTGGGGCTGATCTCTCATAGACTTATAGCTCTATAAACTCCTGCAAAGTGAGACCCACACAGATACTAGATGTTTGAGTGAAGGCGATGAGGGCTGGTCCTTTACTGATGTTCTCTTTAAGGTCATTGAGCTGGTCAAGAAGTACGGCACCAAACAGTGGACACTGATTGCCAAGCACCTGAAGGGCCGGCTGGGCAAACAGTGCCGGGAGCGCTGGCACAACCACCTCAACCCTGAGGTGAAAAAATCCTGCTGGACCGAGGAGGAAGATCGAATAATCTGTGAGGCCCATAAAGTGCTGGGTAACCGCTGGGCCGAGATCGCCAAGATGCTGCCAGGGAGGTGAGCTATCTCCTGGTAGGTAGGTGCACCAAGGTGCTGTTCCAGGAGGTGAAGCCCATACTTGGGATAAAGGAGTGTCCCAGAGTACTGTGATCCAGCCCCCTATGTTCTTTAACACTCAACCAGCCAGGTCTTCTAGAGACACTCCATTAAAAGGAAGTAGGTCCCCCAGGAATGACCTGTCTAAAGAGACAGCACCAAGAAGTCTGGTTGTACCCTGTTAGAGGGAATATGATAGAAACACCACTTTCTGTCCCGAACTGGTGTTGAACCCAGGCTAACTTTGAATTTGTGACCTTGGCTTCACAAGTGATGTTAATGTGGGTGTGTATGTACCACCACGCCTGGCCAGCCTCTGAATGATATGTTGTGTTTTTAAGAATATTCTATTTAATGTTACTTTATTTTTTATGCATATGAATGCTTTTGCGTGCTTGTGTGTCTGTACCATGTACATGCCTGAGGAGGCCAGAAGTAGATGTTGAATGCCCTGGGACTAGAATTAGAGCTGTGAGCTGGTCTGTGGGTGCTGGGAATCAAATCAAGATCCTCTGGAAGAACAGTTGCTGTTAGCTGCTTCTGGGCCATCGGCCTTTTTTTCATCCACTGTGATGGTTTCCATCTTGGTTTCAGCCATGGAGGATTTAGCTTCCCTCCATACTCTGGCCCTCCTTACCTCCCTGTGCCCACATTATATCCTCGTGTTCTAGTTTCCTTTCTGTTGCTGTGGTAAAACACGTCGCCTAAAGCATGTTGGGGAGGGAAGGGTTTACTTGGCTTGCACTCCAGGTCACAGTTAATCATTAATGGATAAAGCAAGAACTTGAAACTAGAACCAAGGTGGGGACCCTGCTTGCTGGATGGGTCTTAGCTCACCTGCACACTCATAGTTAGCAAACTATTTTGGAGACAAAATCTTTACTTGGTCATGGCTATCCTGTAACTAGGCTGGCCTTGATCTCATAGAAATGCAGAGGCAGGGGATCTCTGAGTTCAAAGCCAGCCTGGTCTATATAGAGAGTTCCAGGACAGCCAGGGATACACAGAGAGACCCCGTCTCGGGGACAGAAAGAAAGCCAGCTAGGATATTGTTATAACCCATGGCCCTAGTAGTTAGTTAGGACAACAGAACTTACACTATTGCCTCAGACACAGGACTCATTTACTGCTGTGGTCTATGAGTTTACTTCCTTCTTATCTGGCTTTTGTTCTTTCTAAGTGTTTCTTCCTTCAGGTTTTGTTTTGTTTTTTAAATACAATTTTATTAAAGTTTAAGAGAAAAACATAGTTCAGGGTAGGTGGAAATTCCAGCACCCACCAGAAGATGGAAAGAAAGCCATGCCCTTTTAAGTTAGTGGTGGAATAGAAAGAGCTTATTAAGAAGGGTAAAAGCTGGCTAGTGGTGACGCACGCCTTTAATCCAGCACTTGGGAGGCAGAGGCAGGCGGATTTCTTGAGGCCAGCTTGGTCTGCAGACTGAGTTCCCAGGTAGCCAGGGCTACACCGAGAAACCCTCTTGAAAAACTGGGGTTGGGGGGAGCGAGAGAAACAGGGTTGGAGAGATGGCTCAGCATAACTTGCTGCTCAGCATCAGTTCCCAGCAGCCACAGGGTGACTTGCAGCCCTCTTAACAACTCACTTCCAGGGATCCTTTGTCCTCCTCTGGCTTCTGAGTGCACTGCAGTGTTTACTCCC
>JANHMN010000002.1:223527082-223557905 GCA_030674055.1 Rhabdomys pumilio
TCCTTTGTCCTCCTCTGGCTTCTGAGTGCACTGCAGTGTTTACTCCCTAGATAATGCATGTGGGTGGAGCAGCTGATCCTTTGTGCTCTGACTGCTGCCCTGTGGTTAAGTTGCTTGCCTCTCACTGTTAGAATGAATCCCCCCCCCCTTTCTTTTTCTGTTTACTCCTTGTTTTAGTGGAACACACCCTTCATTAGCATCCTGAGCTCAGTCCTCAATTTTGTCTCCCATTTAATAGATGGTTTCTGTAGCTGTAGGGCTTGAAAATAGTTTTTGTTCAGAATATTGAGAGCCTTGTGATGTCTTCATCTTTTCCTGTTCCCTCTTTGATTTCACTTCCTGGGAAATTTTGGTTTTTTCTAACTTTGTTTTGTTTTGGTTTTTTATCCTTCCAATCCTTTGGAAATTATTTTGACTAAGAATTTTGTTTTCTACATTCTCCTTTTCAGACCAAGTTTCTAATGTATGTTTGCAACTGCTAAAACAACCAAAAGACCTTCTGTGTCTGTGTGTTTGTCTGGTGCAGTGGTTCCAAGCCTCTGGGTCATGACCCCTTTTGAAGGTCAAATGACAAACAGGCAGATATTTACACTACAATTTACAACAGTAGCAAAACTACAGTTACGAAGTCGCAATGACAGTGATTTTATGGTGATTTTATGGTTGGGGTCACCGCAGCATTAGGGACGTTGAGAACCACTGGCTGTGTGTTTATTTCTCTTTACTAACCCATCCCTATTGGTTAATTCCGGAGGTTTGCTTTGAAGGAATGCTGATCTGTGGATACCCCTTTGCAGTTAGGAAGCAGTCAGGGAACATGGTTTGGAACCATGCACACGGATTGAGCCTTTACTTCGGTTGTTTGGTGTCCACAGGCCCTCTGGGAGGACATTCCAAGAGCTAATACCTTTTCTCTGGAGTTAAATCATTTCTCCAGAGGCAGATAATTCTTTTCAGAGCACTGTTGCTGGACCCCCAGGGTAAATAGAAGGGGTCTGGGGAGCTCACCTCCAGGGTACAGATTTCCATGGAACCCCAGTTTCTGACCTGTGTTGTGGCCACGGTTACTGGATTATTTCTTTCTAAAGAGGAAACATGTCTGAAGGTGAGGGTCAGGAGCTGGAGACTGGACTGCTGCTGTGCTTGCTTTACCTGTGCTCCTCACTCCAATCCTGGGGCTCCTGGAGTTCTGGGAGGAGCCTTGGGATGACTTGGTTCTTACTAGAATCCTCCTGTAAGGTCAGTTGGGTTTGAACTCCCAGTCCCCTGGGCTGGCTGTTGCTTGCCAGACTGTTTCCATCTTCTGGTAACTTCTACAATCTCAGTGCTGCCTCTCCCTTCCCAGGGTTCTTGCTCTTACTATGCCTTTGTTCTCTTGTTTTGTTTCCAGTCTTTCCTTTGTTGTTGCAATGTGGTCCTGGGAGAAGAGTAGAGAGGAAGGCAGAGGCTAAGTGTCACCTGAGTCTGAGATGCCTGTTTTCATGGGGTAAACCCCAGTGTGTGATCTTTGGGGGCCTCCCTTGATGCTTGGTTGGGAACTCAGAACCCTGTCTGTGGGGCTTGATTGGCCTTGAGCACGTCAGTAGCCTCACCTCCCTCTGCCATCACCTTGGTTGCTTGGCGGTCCTGAGCCATCCCTCTACCTTCCTTTCCCACAGCTGCTGGGCTCTGGCAGAAACCTTGGGTGCCCCTTGTTGTCAGACCTACCAGCCCTCCGCCATTTCTCAGTGCTTTCTCCAGACGAGCACTCTGGATCAGTCCAGCTTATTCTCAGTCCTGCCTTGAGTTCCACACTTGCTTATTTCATGGAGATAGGAGGAAATTCACTAAACCATCAAAGGCTAGAAACAGTGAGACACAAGGCATTGTAGAGCTGGACAATGCCTTACAGCCTTCGCTTACAGATGTGGGGATGAGTTGCAGCAGGGTGGGAGAAGCTACATGTCAGAGGCCCCGGGTTTCTCCCCACAGGACGGACAATGCTGTGAAGAATCACTGGAACTCCACCATCAAAAGGAAAGTAGACACGGGAGGTTTCCCAAACGAGTCCAGAGACTGCAAGCCTGTCTACTTGCTCTTGGAACTTGAGGACAAGGATCAGCACCAGCGTGTCCAGCCTGTGGAAGGCCAGGTGAGTGGGCAGCCTTGGGGCTCAATCTTGGCCTCTATTCCAGGGGGGCTGGTTTGCCTTAGTTCCTGGTCATGTGACCCTGTCTCCTCAAGATCTTCCCCAGAGCCACTCACTCATTTCTGCCCTAGGGTCTGAGTATACTAGAGCTTTCCTTGTGACAGACTAGCAGGAGAGCAGTATGATGGGTAACTCTGAGGATTGGCTGGGGAGGAGTTCTCAGCCTCTGTCCTCTCAGTGACTGTCTTGTCAACCTGCCCGTGTGGAGGTCAGCTCGTTCATGGTGACTTATATTTTCTTTCTTTCCGTGTGTGTGTGTGTGTGTGTTAGGAGTCTTTTGAGACAGGCTCTTTTATGTAGTTCTGTCTGTCCTGGAATGTGCTATGCAGGCCAAGCTGACCTCAGACTGCCTCCCAAGTAGTGAGATTAAAGGCATGCACCACTAAGGCTAATGTATAGAAGTTGGTTCTCTCCTGCCATATGAATTTCCGCTCATTCTACTGCTTAACCGCCACCATAAGTAATGTTTCCACATTAGCATCTACCCAGAATCCTTTATTCCCTGAATGGATGCTTCGTGCTTCAGCTTGTATTTTCTACGATAGGGCAGTCACTTACAAACTCGTGACATGTTTATTTCTAAATTAGGGACTTACGCATTGATCCTGAACCTTGTGGAGAGAACGACTTGTTTTTGTGTTCTTGCTTTAAAAGACGTTTTTTAAAAAAAAGTATGTGGAAGTCAGGACAGAGTGTGTTTTCTCTTAAACTGAGGTTATCAGCCCAGCTGCAAGCACCTTTCCTTACTGAGCCACTTTTAGCCCATGCTGCTGTGGAATTCACCATTTGTGGTAATCTTCCTGCGTTGGCCTTCCAGGTTCTGGGAAAGTAGACAAGTGCTGTGCCCAGCATTGGTTCCAGGGCCTCTGCCTCGTCTATAGTCTGTTCCACTTTGTTAACTAACGACAGTGTCGTTTATGCATAAGTCTCATTGGTCCTTGTCATGATACTAATGTTTTTAAGTTCAGTACAGTTGGAATGTCTCTCAATTTCTCTTCATATGAGTTTCTTTGATATTTGATTTGGGGTTTGTGTCTTTAGCTACAAACTGAAGCACAGTCAATATTTCAACAAAAATGTGTGCCCTTGCATCTGACAGGGAAGTCTCATGAGCAGCTGGCCGCTGGCGCCCTCTACTGTGAAGGAGGAGGAGAGCAGCGAGGAGGAGGCTACCCTAGCTGCTACTTACACCAGGGAGCCTGGGTGTGAGCCTGTCCCTGCTGACCTGGGAGAAGTGCACACCCCAGAGCCCCCAGAATCCCTCAAGCGTGAATACCAGGAGGGTTCCTCCCCAGAAACAAGCCTGCCTTACAAATGGGTGGTAGAGGCGGCAAACCTCCTCATCCCGGCTGTGGGGTCCAGCCTCTCTGAAGCCCTGGACTTGATCGAGTCGGTATGTTGATCCCAGCAGGGGTATACAGCGAGTAATACTTCTCTTGTGAACTGCGCCCCTTCCCAGCTCTGAGGAGGCTGGGGACACCAGTGAGGTCATTGCAGTCTTTAACCCCCAGCATGGAGTGGGCGAAAGACTTCCCAGAGAAGGGCTGAATTGGCATTACATAGTCAGGTCTCACTGGAAAGGAGCCCAAAGTGCAGGAGTCCTGGCTGCTCTGGAGCAACAAGAGGGCTTGGCTACACAGCCAAGGCCATGGTGCTGTGGCTTGTGTTCCCAGTGTGGATTTTCCTGAGGAGACAAACACATACCTACTAACCCCAGATCAGTGGTACTGGGGCAGATGAAAGAAGCAATTACACACTGGTCTAGCATGGCAGACTAATGAAATACCTGCAGGATTGTGGGTCACAGGAAGACTCAGACCAGAAGAGTGACAGATTCAAAAAGGTGGTCTCCCTGGCGCTTCCTGCCCAACACGCCCAGGGCAGAATATTTTTCACCAGCAGTTATTTACTTAGGATCCTGGGGAGGGGCCTTGTGGCTCCTGTAACTTTCTGCCAGGAGAGATTGTGTCATTTCTGAGAAAGTAGCTAAAGAATGACTGCCTGAGAGCCTGTGGGTGGAGCCACTCCTTTGGGTGTGACCCCTGCCTTTAGGCCTTGCCAGCCAGGAGTCCCTGTGTCTAAGTCTTCCAAGGTGAAGATCAGGGAAAGATGCACAAACCTGCTCTCTATCTGCTCCAGCCTCCTCCTCAGGCTCTGCCGCAGGGTGTGCTTCCTACCGCCAAGATGCCTGAGGTCAACCAGCTGCCAGCTAGGTTCTGCTCTTTAGGAATAAACAGCCCCTGGCTCCGGCAAGTCCCCACAGCCACAACTCGCAACTGGGCTCTGGATCTACTCAGGGCTGCATTTCCAGGATCAAAGTGGGACCTTCTGTTTCCAGGGAGCTTTGTTTGGGTAAAGAAAGTGGGCGTGTGGTTCCCGTTTGTTTTTAGGAGCTTAGCATGGGTTCCTTAATGTGAGAGCAGAAAAAGGAGCTAGTGAGGTGCTCGCTCAGCGGATGGAGGTGCTCACCGCCAAGCCTGGCCATCTGAATTCAGTCCTCAGGACCCACGAGGCAGGAGAGACCTAACTCCTTACACTAGCACATAAATTCATGGTAATGAATTGTCATAAGCCAGCAAAGCCATGCTTTCCCAGCCGGTTGCTATGGAGACTGTAAAGCTGTTGATGGGCAAGCATCCCATTCCAGTGCCAGTATACTACCTAGGACACTGAGGAAATGAATGTAGATAGTAGTTAACAGTAGTGACTAAGTGGATAAGGGATCAAATCTGGCACTGGTCACTTACGTTCTACTGTGTTAGGAGGACCTTTAACCTCCCTCTCTGGCAGGACCCTGATGCTTGGTGTGACCTGAGTAAATTTGATCTTCCTGAAGAAGCGTCTGCAGATGGCAGTGTCAACAGCAGTCCAGTGCAGCCCCAGACATCGCAGCAGCAGCAGGCACTGTCATCCCACCAGGCCGCCACACCAGGGCCCAGCGTGACGGAGTATCGCCTGGATGGCCACACTATTTCAGACCTGAGCCGGAGCAGCCGGGGAGAGCTGATCCCCATTTCCCCTAGCACTGAGTTTGGGGGCTCAGGCTTTGGCACACCTCCCTCAGTACTCAAGCGACAGAAGAAACGGCGTGTGGCCCTGTCGCCTGTCACAGAGAACAGTGCCAGCCTGTCCTTCCTGGACTCCTGTAACAGCCTCACCCCGAAGAGCACACCTGTCAAAACCCTCCCCTTCTCTCCTTCCCAGGTGTGTGGGCACCTTTGCCTACCTTGGCTTCCATTTAGAAACATCTCGTGCCCAGCAAGGGCCTGGCAGAGGTACTCACTACATAATCGGTATCCACTGATTATCTCCCTGTGCTCGGTGCTCGAAGCCAGTGGTGAGCAAAACCAGAGCTGGCCCTGCCCTCGTGGAGCTAACGCTCTGGGCTGCGGATCCAGTTGAGTGGTCACGTGAAGAAGGAAGGGGCAGTGGGGCTGGGAGCGGGGCTGCCTAACATCAGTAGTCACTTGTGGAAGCAACTGAAGGAAGGACAGTCTTATTCATACAGGCTTCAGGTCCAAGGTATAGTCCACCAGGGCAAGGAACTCACAGTGGCAGGAGCTGAAAGCAGCTAGTCATTACAGCTGTCCAAGAGAGAGAATGAGGTCTCCTTTGGCTTCCTTGTTACTTAAAGAACCCAGCTTGTGGACAGGCACTGCCCATATTAGGGTGGGTTATTCCACCTCATTTAACTGAACCTAGAAAAATTCTTGCAGACACGCTGAGATTTGTTCCCATGGTGACTGTTAACACCATCAAGTTGATAACAAGGGACCCAGGAGGACTTTTAGGGGGTAGGGTAGTGGCTTGCATTGAGAAAGCTGAAAGGTCTCCCTGGATGCTAACAGAAAGACAGAGGGGCTGAGTCACGTTTGTTGAAAGAAGTCTTTGCTGGTGTCTAACAGGTCAGGACAAAACTGGGGTTGAGACCTTACAGAGTAAGCAGCGTAGGGAGGGGTGTTTAAAGAGCTGTCTCTCCTTCCCTCAGAGGCCTCACGAATGCTTACAGAGGTCACCGTGTCACATGTCCTCTCTCTTCCCTGGCAGTTTCTGAACTTCTGGAACAAACAGGATACCTTGGAGCTGGAGAGCCCCTCACTGACGTCCACTCCAGTGTGCAGCCAAAAGGTGGTAGTCACCACACCCCTGCACAGGGATAAGACACCCCTGCACCAGAAATACCCATCGTGAGTGCTATAAGGCCACCTGCCCATCCTGGATAACGGAGAAGCACTCTGGTCCTGGAGGGTGGCTGCCATCTCTCCCCTCCCCCCCCACGGTCTAAAGGAGCCTTGAACTTCCTTGTCCTTCAGTTTTAGTTTTTAACTTGATAGTCCTGGATCTCAGAAACTTCAAAGTGCCACAAAAATCCTGATCTTTTCCCTCCATGGATAAGCATCAAGTGTGGGGCAGGCGAGTTTGAACCATAATGTACTCCTGGGCTCCATCTGACTCAGGAGCCTAGAGCACAGCAGTGTGTCTGTCCAAGGCAGTGTTTCAGGGATTGTGCACAGCGGAACAAGATGACTTTAGAAACAATTTATTAATCCATTGCTTAGCAGTCACTCAGTCTGAAATAGGTAGGTTCTGTGAGAACTGCTGTTCTTATATTCAAATGAAAATCAGGACTTTTCACGTAAGCCCTTTAATGGGGATGCTGAACCACAGTACAGTAGGCCTTCTGCCCGGTCACATGACTAGAGGCCCGTGTTGTCAGTTGTACTGCTGGATTTTTCTATTTCTGTATTTTGCATTTTGTTCTGTGGGTGCAGCTCAGTTATTTAGAAGTGGGTCCTTTAAAGGAGGTTGGGCTTGGTGATGCATGCTTTTAATCCCAATTGGACCTCTGAGTTCAAGGCCAGCCCAATCTTCATAGCAAGTTCCAGGCCTACCAAAGCTGCATAGTGACCCTCCATCTCAAGAAGGGATAGCACTCATCTAGTGTAGCCAAGAACCAGTGAGTCACGTGTTGTCTCTAGTTTTTCTGAGTATTGGGCCTAGGTGGTTCCCTTACCTGACTGCACAGGATAGTATGTTGCTGAGAGTACTTTGAAGGGCCTGCTGTGCTGATGACATCACCTGATGGCCCGCCCTTCCTCTCAGGCACTGCCTCATTCTAGTTCCCAGTGAAGGATGGGTCCTTTGTCTCTGCAGCTCACGTGTCTGCTAAGCTCGTGTTTGCTAAGCTCCTTCTGGGTGCCCCTCCCTGTTTTGTGGCTAGGACATAGATAACTGGAATAGCCATGGACTCGCCTCATTTTTTCAGGGATCACTTTTCCCCAGTTCCCCCATCTCCTCAATACCACTGTTCATCTATCTCTTCTGCTGCTGAGAGGGTATATCTGGTTCTTGTTGCATTTTGTCCAGAAGTTGAAGCCTTTCACTATCTTTAAATGCAGAAAGGATCCAAGGGAGGAACCGACAGAACTTGGAGGTAGAAGAAGCAAGCCCTTGTGTATAGCCATGGCTCTTGAGTTGGGAAGGGACAGAGTGAAAACACGGCAGGGACCGTGGCAAACGTGCTCTTACCATGTTTCTGCCTCCACCATGAAAATTTGAGAGGACTTATGGAGATCATGACCTCTCAACACTGTTCTGTAGAGGGGGCATACAGGGTGTGGTCTTCCCCGGCCTGCCCATCTCTGGGAAGTCCCAAATCTGTACTTGGGGGCCATACTCTGCATTATTGTCCTGATTTCCTCCCCCCTCTTCCTGTCTTTTATTTGAGGATAGCCCTTCCTCTGGGCCCCTGACTTAGACTTGTGCAGGAAGGCAGGCAGGCACCGTTGGACCAGTGTGGTGGGAGTGTCTGGGTGAGCAGGGGTCATGACCTGGAAAGTGAGAGTCTGCTCTGTCCTTTCGCTGAGCCGACGCCTCTGGCCCGTGACAGGTTTGTAACCCCAGATCAGAAGTACTCCATGGACAACACTCCTCACACGCCAACCCCGTTCAAGAATGCCCTGGAGAAGTATGGACCACTGAAGCCCCTGGTATGTGCCATGGTTGCTGGGAGTCTCTGGGGTAGATTCATCTAACATGAGTTGATGAGCCCCTTTCTCTCCGGGTTCTCTGTGTTCTAGCAAGGTACAGTTTCTGCTTGTCACCTCATCTGCATTCCCTGAGTCAGGCAGGCAGACACTGGCTGGTAGTTGAGGTAGTGGTGTCTTGGACAGGGGATGTAGACAAACACATGCTAATGAAAGAGTTTACTGTAAAGAAAAGGGTCAAGACGTGCATGGCAACACAGGCCTGGTCATACCAGTACTTGACTGGTGGAGGAGCCAGGCAGATGAAAAGTTCAAGGCCATCCTCTGCTGCCTATCAACTTTGAGGCTAGCCTGACCAACGTGAAAAAGAAAAGTCTGGAAGCCAGGTCTGGAGGTCTGTGCATGTAATACAGCACAGATGTATTACATCTTGGGATGTATAAGCATCTTGGGATGCTTGAGGCAAGGAGATGAGCTAGTCTTCACAATGTGGGGAGGAGGGATGGGAGGACTCAGCAGAGGTTGGCTCCAGCTAAGTGGGGTTTTCAGGAACACTTACATGTGGCAGAGTTGCAAGCACTAGCTGCCGTTTTCTCTTGGGAGCAGAGATGCTCTCTGCTGAACTAGAAGATTGGAGATCTCCTGTCATGCTTATTTGATAGCTGTAGTTCATGCTCAGGGGCTCCTTGTATGACATCTTAAGTGTCACATGACCCTGAAGCTCCTGAGCCTGAGTGATGGAAATGGATACCCTCGTGTCCCAGTTAGTGTGGAACAAAGACAGGAAAAGACAGGAGGAGCGTGGGCTTTCAGTGTCTTTAGGTTCTTTGATTTTTTTTTTTTTTTTTTTGAGGTAGCTTTTGTCTACGAAGCCTAGTGTCTTAGATTTCTGTTGCTTTGATAAAAAAGAACACTGTGACCAAAAACAACCTAAGAAAGATTGGGTTTATTACAGCTTACGGTTGTTAAAGTCCATCACTGAGGGAACCCAGGGAAGGAGCCTGGGGGCAGGAACTGATGCAGAGGCCATGGAGGAGTGCTGTATAGTCACTTGCTCCTCCTGGCTTGCTCAGTTGCTTTCTTATACACTCCTGGACCACCTGCCCAAGCAGGGCACAGGCGGCAATGCCTCCCCTCCCCCCACATCAATCTCTAATCAGGAAGATACCCCATAGATTTGCCTATAGCCCAGTCTCATTGAGAGCGTCTTTGCCTCCGCTGAGGTTCCCTCTTCTCAGATGACTCTAGTTTGTATCAAGCTAATGGAAAACTAACCACCCAGACTGTCCCTGAACTTGCCCAGGGCTGATTCCTCCGAGTTGGCATCACAAGTGTTGAGGTCATAGAAGGCGCTGTCCAAAATTCATGGGTTCAAGGGAAGCTTCTGCCTCCACACTGAGTAGCCGGGGCTTGGCAGAAGGCTGGGTTGAAGAATCTGGACTCTAATGACTGCTATAGTCTGGGTTGGGGTCTTGGTGTGAGCCTGAGTTTTCTACTCTGTGGACGTGTGCTGTACAGGACTATCAGGGTGCAAAGTTGCTCTTGTGAACGGGTGGGCCTTCGGGGTTAAGGTCTTCCCCATTTGTCTGAGGCAGGAGACAGTTCATGGTTTGAGCAATGCATCTTAGGTCTTCATCCTCACGTGGGCTCTCTTGGCTTGCCTAGTACTGCTTACCTCTCTTGGACCTACACAGCCTGCCGCCTGAGTGGTCCTCCTGCGCTCACCCTCGCCTCTGTCCACAGCCCCAGACTCCACACCTGGAGGAGGACTTGAAGGAAGTGCTCCGTTCCGAGGCTGGCATCGAGCTCATTATTGAGGATGACATGAGGCCCGAGAAGCAGAAGAGAAAGCCTGGGGTAAGTGGCTGGGGGCTTGAGACCCTCACCTTTCTGCCCATGCAGTTTGCATAGTAAGTCAGACCCAAGGGCAGGAGGACCCATGAAGTGCCTTACGTGACTGCTCGGTCCAGAAAGGACCCTGGCTTCTCACTTGGGTCCTCCTGTACTTTGAGTGATGCAGCCCTTCATCCAGCATTGTGACTGGGCGTCCTGAAGTGAGCCTGGCTGTGTGTGGTTGGTGCAGTAGTGGTCAGGTGAGACTAGTGCTGAGTGGATGGAGAAAAACATGCAGCACACCTCAGCAGCCTCATGGCTGCCTGAGTCCCTGTGGGCAGAAAGGCAGTAGACGGGGACAGATCCCAAGGGGTCCTTTCAGGAGGCAGTCAGAGTTGAGTGCCTCAGCCATGAAAGTAGTTCAGTGAGTCATTGAGGCCTGCGTGACAGGCTGCCCAGGGAGGCCCCAGACTCGGGGTGAGCTTCCTTCCCATTCTACGGTCTCTAGCACTTCTATCCACAAGTGGCACTTGGACTGGCTCCTTGTTTCTGTGGTTTATTCTAGACTGCTCTAAGGAGGGATGATAGTTAAAGCTAGCTAGGCTGGGAAGGATCCCCAGTGTATGGCAGGGTAAGGTCCACCTGGGTCAGAACCTAATATAGCCGAGGGCTCCTGATCTTCCCATATCCTTGGAGCAAGAGCTGCTAGCTATGCCTTGAAAGTTCCGCTCTCAAAATTCCTGACTCTGTGACCATTGAGGCGCTGGCCGTGGGGACCTGATTGCTGATTCCAACTGTCATCATCTTCCTTCTGAATTCTCAGCTGCGGCGAAGCCCTATCAAGAAGGTCCGGAAGTCTCTGGCTCTTGACATCATGGATGAAGATGGAAACCTACCCAAAGCTCTGTCCTTGGTAAGGGCTGACAGAGACCTCAGGTTTTTAGGAACCTTCTGCCTTTGGAGTAATGGAGAGACACTTAAGGTGGAACGGGTTCTGGTTCTTCAGCTGGGCTCAATGTGGGGAAGATTGGCAGGAGATGCTGGGCCTGGACACCTAGCCTGAGCTTCACTAAGCAGTTCTGATGTCTTTACTAGGTTTTATTTGGCAGGAGTTACATTGCTAGACTGCTGTGGGCCCCCAGCACCACCCTTCTCACTTGAGGATCAATCATGTGTGCCCCCAAGCATAGCCTGTGGTTGAGGCATAACCTCAAGTGGGTCTGTCTGTCTGGTCTGTAGGTCAGCCTTGCTCTGACCATAGAAGTCACACTACCTTTAAGAGCCCAGATGCAGCTGATAGGTGTGTATGTGGCCTGGCTTGACTAAACCGATGACATGGCTGTTCTGTGATATGATTAAAGAGGAGGTTTTTAGTACATATGAGAACAGCCCTGAGAGGTATTTAGAGTCCAGAGCAGAGAGAGAAAGACTGAACATGAACAGCAGACTAGACATGGCCAGGACCTCTAGCTATGCAAGTGTGGGGAAAATAGCAGGTGAAGAGAAGAGAGAAACCATGGTGAGCATAGCAGGGTTCTGAGGAGGATGAGGAGCTGCCAGGAGGGAGCTGGAAAAGTTTAGGTGGGGTGGGGTGTGGGGGGGAAGATAAGGAGAACAGGGATGCTTTGAAAAGCTTTGGAATGTGTGACAGGTACTTGAGATACTGAGGGAGCCTGGAGGCCATCATAGACTGATAGGTACTGTGCCTATCTGATCCTTCAGCCAGAGGG
Organism: Rhabdomys pumilio; assembly: GCA_030674055.1. Taxonomy (NCBI): domain Eukaryota; kingdom Metazoa; phylum Chordata; class Mammalia; order Rodentia; family Muridae; genus Rhabdomys; species Rhabdomys pumilio. The sequence goes on from JANHMN010000002.1 coordinate 223,538,821, forward strand.
ACAGAAAAAGGCTCCTTTTGTAGAGGGGAACGAGCTTCACAAATTCCTCAGGAATGCCAGCTCTTATCTAAGTGCCAGAAATCCTTCTGTGGTCCAGGCTGAGCTCTTTTAGAGTCTGAGGAATTGGAGTTTCCTTCCTTTGGACCTGACACCAGTAGAGAGGGGTTGTGGGTGGGAGCGTGAACGAAGGATATGAATTGCTAAACAGATCTTACAAGTAGGACTGTGTCCTGTGTCCTTCTAGAAGAGCTTTTGTCCAGGGAACCCTGCCAGGTAGGGGACTTGTTCCCTTCATTCAGACCTTTAGCTATCTCTATTTGAAGTACTGTTTTTTTAAAAGCAGTACTGGGTGTTGAGCCTAGGGCCTCATCCACCCACTGTGGGCGTGAGCTCTGCTGTGGAGCTAGGTGTGGCAAGTAGTTAGCCTGTGCCCCCAGCCCCAGGTGGGACTGGGGTGGGAAGGCCAGCAACCACTAAGCAGAGCCAGCAGGGAGTGCTTATGGGTACATGTCATCATCTGCTTGGTGCTTATGCCATTGCTGGGCTCTGAAATGAGCAGTTCACAGATATTCCTTTAATCCTTTAAGCAAAAAGATTAAGGGAGCTGATCTGTCTAAACTTCCGTATCCAAAGGGAACTGGGGCTTAGAGAGGAACAGCCTGCTCCAGATCCCAGGGCGGTGCCAAGATACTGGCTTGTGTTGGTTTTGTTATGTTTTTTTTTTTTTTTTCCTTGCAAAGATCTTGTGGCAAAGTGGTAACTAACTCGGTTTTGATTTCAGACAAACGGCGTCCTAGCGGCCTCTTCTGGCTTCACCTTGCCAGGCATCAAAGAGGATAACAGCCTGCTCAACCAGGGTTTCCTACAGGCCAAACCTGAGAAGGTTGTGGCCACCCAGAAGCCCAGGAGCCACATTCCAGCCCCTGCCCCTGTGAGTATAGTAAACAGGTCCCATTGCCTGGCCTTTCACCTCCAGGGCCTGACTTCTGCCAAGTTCCTGTGGCTGTCTGCCCCACTGACTTTAACTTTTACAATCTTAGCCCAAACCTACTTCCTACAGGAAGCCATTCCTGACCTCACTGTAGAGGTGCCCCCAGCCTCATTTCCTTCCTGAGGCCTGGACTTATCTGTCACTAGGTCATTATCTGTGTTAGGTTTGCTTATTGCTCTATTCCTGACAGAACTGGCCTGGGCCTTGCATCCCAGAACCTTCATCTGATTGGCTCACTCCTTGGGATCTGCCCCCCTTTTTCTTGTCCCAGCCTCCTGCTTTGCTTTACTGTTAGAGCCCAAAGATGAGGCATGGCTTCCCTTGGTCCTCCAAGAAAATAGAGGGAGCACAGGCTGGCTTCCAGCATTGAGAGGGAGGGTCCTAGAAACGTCTCTGCTCTTACTAGGCAGGACCACTTGAGTTTGTACAGAGCTAACCGTCTCACTTCTTCTCAGATGACCCGTGCCTGGAAGACGGTGGCCTGTGGGGGCACCAAAGACCAGCTCTTCATGCAAGAGAAAGCCCGTCAGCTCCTGGGCCGCCTGAAGTCCAACCACACATCTCGGACCCTCATTCTGTCCTGAGGGGCTTGGAGGGCAAAAGCCAGCTCTCTCGTGTTTACAGGGGTAGGGTGTGGGTAAGGTGTGCATTGAAGTCACATTACGTGACCATCTTCAGGAAGTCTTCTGCCAGCCTCTCAGACTACTCAGGTGGCAGAAGTCACATGGTAAACCTTTTCTCCAGGTCTAGCTTTGGGAAGTTCCTGGTGCTAATAGAACAAAGTCCCACTCCTGGGCCTGCCTATCCTCCACCCAGTGCCACAAGGAGCCCTGTCAGGGTCTCCCAGGCTCTCATCCAGCCTGGCCTCATCTTGGACTCCTGCTTAGGATGGGGGCTGTGGCTAGGGGGTGGTCCTTTCCTCATCTCCTGTTGGTACAGTCTCCACAATAAAATACCACTCTCCCTATGCAGCCCTGACTCTGCCCTCTGAGTCTTGAAGTGCCTCGATGGCTTTCTCCTGACACATAGGCATGTACACCTCTGTCCTTGGGTACAGCATTGCCCAGTGAGTATCTCTCCTGGGTAGGAGAATGAAGGTGGGTTCTGAGAATCTGTTGGAATGGTGCAGTCATCTTTGCTTTAATGTGTCAGGGTATTACCATACTTGGGCTTGGGCCATGGGTGGTTCTTATGGCTTCCAAGGAACAGCTGCCTTAATTTGAGCCAGCCCTTACATAAGACCATTATTAGAGAGCTGGCAGACCTTTCAACTATGGCTAATGTGCAGAAGGCTGCCCAGCCCCTGGATTCTATATCCTGAGTTGGTGGCAGCAATTGCCCGGGCTGTTACCTCCCTTGGAATCAGTGGGTAGAGCATGGCCCATAGCTGGTGATCAGTTACAAGCCTGAAAAGGGAAGTGTTTTCAGTAGCCTGCCTGACTGCTCTTGGGTTGGGGGGTTAGATAAACCTATGGGAGGCCTCTACTTAGTCCTGGTTGCAAGGGAGACTTGAGAGGCAAATCCTCTCCACCAGGACAAGAGATAACAACTGGAGACCGGACACTCCTGCTCTTCTGCAAAGGATGCAGGAGACCGGCTCTGCCTCCCACAGCCTCCTTGTCTGAGCCCCACTCTCACTGAGCTGCACCTGCCTCACCCCTGGCTTGTTTTGTCAGTGTGACTAAGAGTCGACTTAGAGTAGCTATACTGTTGTGTGGTCTGTGCTGGAGAAGGCACGGAGGGGTGAGGCTGTCCAGCAGAGGATAAAGGCTTCTGGTGCCTACCAGGCTTTCCTGCAGTCTGGGCTCTCCACTGGTGCTGCCCCCTGCATTTAGGGTGGCTCTTTTGAACCTGGAATCTCCTTGCAGACACACCCTAATGTGTGTCTTTTTGTCAGCCAAGTTGGCAATAAATAAAAATTGTAGTGCCTGTGCCTCTCTGAGTTCCTTTTTCTGCTTCCTTGGGAAGGAGGCCTGTACTGCCTTGTCTCCAAAGGTTCTCACCAAGACTGGAGTCTCATGGCTGCCTGCTGTTGCCTAGAAATATAGGTCGGTCTAAAGGCTTCCAAGAGTAGCCCAGTCCCTTGGAAGTCTGGCTGTGCTGATGAGCTAGCTTAGACCCCAGGCTCTACCCGGTGCCATTTCCTATCCCTGGTTCGGTTCTTGGGAACTATCCAGAGGCAGAGCCCACTGGGGACCGGAGGACCCATTGTTGGTTATTTGTGCTGTAGGTGATCCAGCTGCAGGTGACCTGCGAGGGGTCACCAGAGTTGTGCTGAGGTTTTGCAGCTGGATTCATCCAAAGTTGATGTTTCCTAGGCTAATGTGCTGGGAGCATAGTGTGACTAGGAGTAGGAACAGTCTGTCTGAAGGTTGGACAGGGTTGAGCCAGCAAGATCCAAATGATAGCCTGTACATACATAGCAGGGTCCCAAGGTGAAGATGGGAAACTGAGGCTCTGGGAGGTGGAGGGTTAAAGCTGGCACTCAAGCTTGGGAGTGTCCCCTAAGGGACCCAGACCAACTGTCACATACTGAGTAGGCACTGAAGCTTGCCTAGGCAACAGCTGGTGGCTGGGACCTGGGTTGTTGCGAGACTCTGCGTGAAGAGTGGCTTGGATGACTTGTTAACATTGAGGGGACGTTCCTTAGACTGAATTTGCTTAGTCCTTTTTACAAGCTTGAGCTCATGAACAGCTGATGGAAACTTCCAAAACCTAGCATTGGACAGAGCTGGGACTTAGTCAGCACCAGCCTGTGCAGAGGCCATTAGATTCTTCGAGCTTAACTGGTCTTAAACTTTCTGCTTGATATGACCGTGTAATGAATTCTCAACTTCAGTCTTTTCCTCTCCCTCTCCCCCACCCCCAATCCTAGCAGCAGGAGGAATGACTGCTTTAAATCATCCACAAAACTCCAGGCTTCATTTGGATTTCACTGGGTTTGTTTGTTTTGTCTTCTGCTTCTATAGTCTACCCAGGATGTCACGTGACGTTTAGCAAGCATATCTAAACTCCATTATGGAAGGTTTCAACTTTCTATAAAAGTAGGCCAAAGACATAGCAGAATGATTGTGTGTGTTTAGTGTGTGTAAAGCCCTGGGTTTGGTCCTTAGCACCAAATATATACAAGAAAATGCTAGAGTGGATTTATATAAGAGATGAAAGGAAAATTTGTTATCAATGACTATTTTATCTCATAACCTACACTAGACTTCCTGACCTTATACAACCCTTCCGTTCACTGCATCACCTAGCTTCCCATGTGGCTGTTCTTTAGTTAAATTTTTGTTAATTATTGGGAGCCAGAGAGATGGCTGTCGGTTAAAGACGCTTGCTGTTCCAGAGGACCCTGTGACTCCAGCTCCAGCGGCACCTCCAATACCTGACATACATTCACACACATAGACACAGAATAACAATCTTAAGATGTTATTATTGGATATGTGTTGTGGGGGGAGCGGTTTCCCACTGTTCACACAGAGGTCAGAGGACATGGAGTTGACTTTCTTCCCACCTTTATGTTGTAGAGTTTGAGTTCAGGTCAGGTTTGTCTTTTTAACTCACCCGAGTAATTGTGCCAAATGTCACTCCCAGAACCTTCTGTCACTGGAGAGAGGAGCAACTTTATGGAAACAACAGAAGAGGCAAGTATGTTGTGGAGTGTAAGTTATGCTTTAAAAAAAAAATATTTCCTCCTAAACTGGGTGTGGTGGGGCACCTGTAATCCCAGCAGAAACAGGAAGCTACTTTTTTTTTGTTTGTTTTTGTTTTGTTTTTCCAAGACAGGGTTTCTCTGTGAGGCCCTGGCTGTCCTGGAACTCTGTAGACCAGGCTGGTCTCAAACTCAGAAATCTACCTGCCTCTGCCTCTCAAGGGCTGGGATTAAAGGCGTGCGCCGCCACTGCCCAGGAAGCTATTTCTAAGTTCAAGGCCAAGTGATGTATTTGGTTAGTTCTAGGCAAGCTACACAGTAAAACTATATCTCCAAAGATTTCTTACGAATTTACAGAAAACCAACTGCGTGGCAGTAATTAAGGACAGCCTGGTCTACAGAGTGAATTCCAGGACAGCCAAGGCTACACAGAAAAACTCTTGTCTTGAAAAACAAAACAGCGCCAGGCAGTGGTGGCACACGCCTTTAATCCCAGCCCTTGGGAGGCAGAGGCAGGTGGATTTCTGAGTTCAGGGCCAGCCTAATCTACAGAGTGAGTTGCAGGACAGCCAGGGCTACACAGAAAAACCCTGTCTCGAAAAAACAACAACAAAAAAATAAGAATAAAAAAATAAAAAAAAAAAAAGAAAAACAAAACAGAAATAACTTACTAAAAACCTATGTTTGCTTTTTGAGAGACACACACTTTTTTTTTTTTTTTTTAAACCAGATAACACATGAATGCACAGGTGAATGGGATGCTGCCCCACCCCTTGGTTACCTCGTTGTTCTCCCTTGAGGGAGCTGGTATTAAGTTTTAAGGAGGAAGCAGTTTCTGTGAGGATCAATTTAAACATCCCTGGACAGACTCCTATTGTATCTTGTGTATGCCTTGAAAACACAAGCACAGTAAAATGGTGTGCTATAGTATAGATTCCCCTCCCCCCCCTGCTAGGCTTGCTTTTTTTATCAGTTAAACTCTGGTTTTCAATCTAGATCCCACTAGCCAAATCTAGCCAACTGCTTGTTTGTGTAGACAGTTTTATTCCAACACTGCCTTGGGTGTTATCTCTGGCTGTTTTAATGCTATAGAACCAAGTAGCTGGTTCTACTTATAGACTGAACAAAACGTGAGGCTTTTCAGATCTGTAGACTTTCTATACCTGGTTCGTGACGGTACCTTCTCATTTGTAAAGCTGCAACAGTTTCCTTAGTTAGGCCCTCCCTACTGGGTAGTCAATGCTGCTCTAAATGACACCTCACCTTTGTACTCAACCCCATTTTCTGTGTGTGGCTGTCTGTGCGGAATGATATTTTAGATGTAGAATTAATTACTTGATCAAAGCCTGTTGTTGTTAAGCATTTTCATAGCCACTATTAATTGTTCCCGGTGGAAGTTGGTTGAACTTACATTCTCAGCTCTGTTCTAAACCCCACCTCCACCACAGACCCTTCCTAAGCCTTTAGAAACAACCAGCATAAGCTCGGATGGTTACTTTGCAGGTTTTTATTCAGATGAGATGCGAGGTCCATCCACGCATTTGAGAGCCCTCTTCCTCCTGCTAGAAGTTTGCCTTCCTGGTCCTAGTCTGAGGATCTTTCTGGGCATTGGTCTCCTCCCCGTGACTCTTGGGTGTCACTTTCACAAACAAGTTTTTGGGGAACAAAACTCTTAAGGATGAACATTGGGTGACAGTTGGCACTGTCAACATTCCAAATATCAGGGTTGGAAAGCCAAGGGACCTGTGGTGTGTCCTCGTTTTGCGGCTGTGGGAGACTGACTTGCAGAGGGCCTAAAGTGTCCTCTTCCTCCAGGGAGCTTCTGTTGACACAGGTAGCTTCATGTTCAGCCAGCTTCCTGATGGGGACCACATGGCAGGCATTGTACTTACAGCTGGCCATCTTTTTGGCTTTCTTGGGGTTCTTCTTCCTGCATGATGCCAGGTGGTACTGGAATCTGCTGAGTGGGATTCGGTGGTGTGGGTTATAAGGACAAATTTCTATGGATTCCGGCTCCATGGGGAGTTGACTTCAAGCCGGGTGTCCTGCTGCTGTAAGTGTAAGTGGTACACCTCAAAAGGAAAAGCCTCTTCCTAAGAAAGATTGTGCTGTCTTCTTCCAGGCTTTGGCTCTTGGGGCTCTGGAGGGAAATTCTTACTCTTCAAGTTCTGTCAGCAATAGCTATGCAGAGAAAGCCAGAAAACGGCCACCAGAGACGTTAACTCAGGCAGATACAAGAGCCTAAAACAGTAGCTTCCAAGGAGGTGAAGTTAGCAGGTTATAATGACGCTTTGACTCGAAGGGCTGAGATACCCTGTGTTGTCAAGGGACAGAATGGGTGGTCACAATGGGCAGCTTATGACATCAGGAACAGACTGTCCACTGGGTGGGGGAGTGGCTTGAGGAAAGCTGCTATTCAAATTTGTTTATGACACAGACCCAGTCACTTGCAGCTTCTGACTTCATTAGCATAATTAAACCCCTTATTCATATCAGTTTAAATCAGTTTACTTCGTGCGGTCTTTCAAAAGCATCTTTTTTTATGTCATGTGTTTATTTATAAGGAGTAGTATTTGAGGAAACAACTTGCAGGAAAGACTTGGTTCTCCCTCCATGTGGGTTCTGGGGATCAAATCCAGGTTATCAGACATGGAAGCAAGCACTCTTACCCAATGAGTCTTCCTGCTGATCCTTCCTGCCTCCTTTTCTTTGTCCCTCTCCTTTCTCCTTCCCCTCTCTCTTTGAGACAAGGTCTCCTGTAGCTCAGGTTGGCCTTGACCTCGATATGTAGTTGAGGATATAATCCCACCTTGTATGCTGGGATTATAGATGTGTGTCTCTGTATCTAGTTTACATGGTGCTGGGGACCAAATCCAGAGCCTCATGTATTTGTGACAAGTAAGTTGTCACCTGGGCTACATCCTCAGCCCTTAGTTTCTCTTCTCCTTTTGGTTCATTTTTCTCCATGTATCTACCTACCTGCCTGTCTATCTATCTTTCTATCAATCATCTATCCAACCTACTAGGTCATTTGTATGTATGTATGTATGTATGTATCTCTATTATCTATTTATTCAATCTACTAGGCCACTTCTCTTTATCTATCTATCTACTATCTATCTACTATCTACTATCTATCTATCTATCTATCTATCTATCTATCTATCTATCATCTATCCTATCTGCTAGTATTATATCTCTATTATCTATCAATCATCTATCTATCCAATCTACTAGGTCACTTCCTACATGTATATATGTATGTATGAATATATGATTCTGTCTATCCATCCAAACATCCATCCATCCATCCATCCATCCATCCATCCATCCATCCATCATCCAGTCTACTACGTCACTTCTTAGTATAGGCAGGGGCAAACTTAGAATCCTCTTGCCACAGCCTCCCATGTGCTACAGCCTCTGCGCATGCAGCGAGGCATCATTCCTCATTTTAAATACACAGTGTTAAAGAAAGATTTCCACTCCTTCCTCAGTCTGTACATTTTTCAATTGCTTAGTAATTACAAATTGACGTATCCATGGATGATTTACCAGTTTTTTTTTTAAAAAAAGTGGTTTGTTATTTTGTGTGTGTTCTTCCTGCATGTGTGCAAATGCACTGTGTGTGTACCTGGAGCTGGCAGAGGCGGGAAGAGGGCTCTGGATCTTCTAGAACTAGAGTTACAGACAGCTGTAAGTCACCGTGCAGGTGCTAGGAACTCAACGTGGGTCACCTGCAGGAGCAGCAAGTACTCTTAACCACCGACACACTTCTCTAGTCCTCGATCCACCAAAATTTAAAGTTACTACTTGACCCTTTCTGGATCATGGGAAGCTTTCTTTTACAACCCCCCTTCCTCCTTCCCTCCCTTCCTTTTAGTACTAGAGACTGGAAGACAAGCCCTCTACCGCTGAGCTAAATCCTCAACCTCTTCTCTGCATTTTAAAGCTGGTTTTAGCTGGGCGGTGGTTGCGCACGCCTTTAATCCCAGCACTTGGGAGGCAGAGGCAGGCGGATTTCTGAGTTCGAGGCCAGCCTGGTCTACAGAGTGAGTTCCAGGACAGCCAGGGCTACACGGAGAAACCCTGTCTTAAAAAACAAACAAATAAATCTGGTTTTATTACTATTATTATTTAGGAAGCTGAGTTAGGATTTTATAAAGATACTTTGGAGGACTATAGTACAACTAACATAAGCATATCCCCAACTAGCTTACAAATAAATGCAACTCAGACTGTGGTTATTTTGCTATGACAATTACTGGAGGTAACTCCTAATCTGCATTTCTAACTGCTGGCCTGGCTACCTCCCCAGGGATGTTTCCCAGATACCTGCTGTTTCTCCTGGCCAAGTGCTCATGGTCCATCTCTCCTCGTGGTCTCTCCTCTCTCCCTCTCGGGTCTCCACCCCCAACTGGGTAACTCCAAACCCACCTACCTCTAATCCCTCCAGTAATTGTCTGTAGCTATTTTTATTTAACCAGTACTTTTAAAGTAAGGAACAAGGTTTGCACAACAGAAGGCCTAGACCTTTGGGAACAGAATTTAACACTGTGATACACAATGACAGACCAGCCCTCAACAGAAGACTGGAGAGATTGCTCAGTAGTTAAGAGCACTGCTGTTCTTTCAGAGGATGGCAGTTCAGGTCCAGCACCCTCACAATAGCTCACAACTGTCTCTTACACCAGTCCTAGGGGAGCTTGCTGCCCTCTTCTGGCCTTTGTGGCTTCTTGCATGCATGTGTGCTTCTCAAAGGAGTCAGAGAAAACAAGGACTTCCACAAGGATGGACTGGGCTCCTGAAAGGAGAGATACTTAACTCTGATCTAAAGGCCTTGGACCTCACTGCTCCTGTCATTTTGTATTGAGATTTCTTTCCACTTCTCCTCTTGTGAGTGCTGGGAATCGAACCGGGGTCCTTTCTAAGAACAACAAATGCTCTAACCACTGGGCCAACTTTCCAGCAACTTCCTTCCCCTTACTCTTGAATAATGTTTTCACTGATTTGTAATGAGTTACATCCTCTCTCTCTCTCTCTCTCTCTCTCTCTCTTGTTTTGTTTTTCGAGACAGGGTTTCTCTGTGTAGTCCTGGCTGTCCTGGAACTCACTCTGTAGACCAGGCTGGCCTCGAACTCAGAAATCCACCTGCCTCTGCCTCCCAAGTGCTGGGATTAAAGGCGTGTGCCACCACCGCCCGGCCCTCTTTTTCTCTTGAGCTAAATCCAGTTTTTATCATTCTGCATGGAGCTGAGGGTCCAGCTCAGGTACTTACAGTTTTGTGTGTGTGCATACGTATGCCTATGTGTTTACATATGTGTGTGTGTGTGTGCTATGATTATTGCCATATGATTATTGCAGGTACAACCCCACAGTACTCACCTCCTTTGAGCAAGGATATTTCTCTGGCCTGGTGCTCACCCATTAGGCTAGATTGGCTGGCCAGCAAGTCTCCACCTCCCATCTCTGGGATTATAAGCAAGCACTACTATATCCTGTGGCTTTTCCACCTAGATTCTGGGGACTGAGCTTGGCTCCTCAGGCTTGTGAGGCCAGAACATCACATGAGCTATCTCTGAGCCTTTCCTTAACTTGTTAGAAGGCAATTTATTTCCTTTTCTATGTCTGTCTTACAGAGTTTTTATTGTTAGTTTTTCCAGAATCTAATCTTTTTATTGAAGTGAGATATTTCTCTTTCTTCTGTTATTTCTTTTTGTGTGTTTGCCACTGAGATTCAGACCCACTGTCCTATGTAAGCTGGGCAAACACTCTGCCATGGAAGTTCTGGCCTCAAACTGGTTTTCACTGTTGAATTTGAGACAGAGTTTTGCTAAATTATCCAGGCTGGACTTGAACTTGCTTCTGGCTCAGCCTCCAGCGTGCCTGAGATTAGCAGGCCTGGCTTGATGGTGATTTCTCTCTTTTATTCTTTTTCTGGTTTTGGAACACACGAATGGTGCATGAATGAAGCTGTGTGAGATTTCAGGGACCTTGTGAGAAAACTCTCAGTGAATATGACAAGAGTCTTGTAAGCTCTGTCCCTCTGTGACATGGGTTGTTCTAGGGATGTGCTTGTGTGCCCCTCCCAGGTGTAAGATTAGGAGTGCATTTCACTTTAGATTACCCATCACCTTCCCCTATTATTCAGAAGAATATGGGCAAGCTTGTGTTGTCCTAGCAACTGTACAGAGCTTGAACTAATGTGACCTGGCCGTTGTGATTGATAAGTCTGAACTCATGTGACTTTGCTCATATGACATTGCTTGAATTTTTTTTTCTTTTTTGGTTTTTCGAGACAGGGTTTCTCTGAGTAGCCCTGGCTGTCCTGGAACTCACTCTGTAGACCAGGCTGGCCTCGAACTCAGAAATCCGCCTGCCTCTGCCTCCCAAGTGCTGGGATTAAAGGCGTGTGCCACCACCGCCCGGCTGCTTAACTTTCAAGAATACCCTCAGAGTACAAATTGTCAGAGTTGGCTATCACATGAGACTTTAGTCTGCCCCAGGTTTAGGATCCGCTCTCTCAGATTCACGCTGCCGATAGACGGGTAACACCCTGTACTTACTTATTCGGCTTCTTGAACCTGGGTGAGGCTATCTTGTGTAGGGTTTGGAAAACATTCAGCCACTCCTCAAATGCTGCTTCTGCCTCATTCTCCTCTCCACTCCCAACCCCCACTGAGGACCCTCGTGCTACACTCACTAATCTGAGCATCTCGTACCTGCTTCCATGATGTCCTGTGCGATAAACTATAATTTCCTCTGATCTGTGCTTTGGTTCACTGTTTCTTTTGCAGTGACAGATCTGTTGCCAGATGTCCCTGCTGTTTCTTTTATGAGAGTGTGTTGAGCATGTATGTACACGTTTGTGTGGGTGTGCCTGTCGGAACAGAGGCTACAGGATGGCATTGGGTGTCTTCTTCAGTCACTCTCCACCTTATTTTTTTTAAAGCGAGATAGTTTCTCAGTGAAACTGGTGCTCACTGGGTTTTTTTAACCTAGAAAAATTTTTTTTATACTGATGGGTATACTGGCTGCATGTATGTCTGTATATGGTATGCAGGTAGCAGTGCCAGCAGAGGCTAGAATGGAGCATTGGATACCTCAAACTGCAGTCATAGGTGGTTGTGAGCCATGTGTGGGTGCTGGGAATTGACCTAGGGTCCTCGAAGAGCAGCCAGTGCTCTTAACCACCAAGAATTCCCCTCACTCTGCCATAGGCTCACATATTTGAACAGTTGGTTCCCATTGGTGACACTTTTGGGGGTGTACTGTCTGGTTTTATGTTAACTTGACACTAATCAGCTAGTGTCATGAGGAAGGAACCTCAATTGAGAAAATACCCCTCTAAGATCCAGCTGTAGGGCATTTTCTTAATTAGTGATCAGTGAGACCGGGTCCAGCGAATTGTGGGTGGGGCCACCCCTGTATTGATGGTCCCGGGTTCTATAAGAAAGCAGGCTGAGCAAACCATGTGAAGCAAGCCAGTAAGCAGCACTCCTCTTGGCTTTTGCATCAGTTCCTGCCTCCAGGTTCCTGCCCTGTTTGAGTTCCTGTCCTGACTTCCTTCTATGGCGAACAGTACAGTGGAAGTTTAAGCTGACTAAACCCTTTCCTCCCTAATTTGCTTTGGGCATGGTATTTCATTGTGGTAACAGACACCCTAACTAAGATACGGTGTATGGTTATTTAAATGAGAAGCTTCCCCTATAAGCTCAGATATTTGAATACTTAGTTCCCACTTGGCACACTGTGTGGGTAGGTTTAGGAGTAGGCTTTGGGTAGGTTTATGACCTTACTTCTGGTCGTAGTGTTTTATCACTGAAACACAAAAGTAATGAATACATATCTGCCTCTGCCCAGCATTGGTATTATAGGAGCCTATGCCCAGCTTTGTCTGTGGGTGCCGGGATCGAAACTGGGGTCCTGACACTTGTGCAGCAAGCACTTTAGCCACTGAGCCATGTACTCAGCCCTTCCCCACTGGCTCATAATTTGGGTGTTTACAGTTTGTGTGTCTAGGGCTCTGGTTGTTCTTCCAATTGGCCACACTGCCTTGAGTAGTTTCTTGCTCTAAGCAGACAGAGCAAGACGTTTGCCATTTCATTCCTTAAAGCTTGATAAGACGAGTTGATTAAAAACTGTGTTTGAAGCCTGTGGACCTGCTTTTGCATTTTGGCTTGAGGGAGAGAGGATCCTATTATGTAGTTTAAGCTAACCTTGAACTGGCAATCCTCCTGCCTCAGTCTTCTAACTAAGCACTGGGAATATAGATGTGTGCCGCCATTGCCAGCTAACTAGCTTTATTTAGTAGCTTAGTGTTCGTTATCTTTGGAAAACTTCTTTGTAGGGCAAATTTAGTTACCTCAAAGTTATGACAGATGTGTCCTCCTCCTGAAGAAGCTTGCCATGTAGTGATACAGCACCAGAAACTGATATGGCACCAGGGACCGATACAGTGCCAGGACTGCCTCTACCGAAGTCACAGCCTCCTTAGTTGGCAAGCTTCTGTACCTCGCAGAGACTGGCATAATGGCATAAGCCTGCAAGCATGGCTCTCAATTTTGCCCTCCTTAATCTTGTAGCTCAGTCACTACCCTGGGTGGTCTTCCAAAGTCTCATTGGGTGGAAAGAAACGTTCAGATGCTTCCCTGTATCCATGAAGCTGGAGCTCTTGGTACCTCAGCCAGACATGGGAGACATTCCTTCCTCTGGGGGTGAGAGTGGGGGTGGAGATCCCCACTTCTGTTCCACTTGCGCCGCACAGGGCAGAGCTGAAGTTCGAATGACACATAATTCTGAGCAGGTTTGTGGCTTTTCTTTTGAGGCAGTGCCTCATGTATCTCAGGCTGGCCTCAAACTCAGATGTAACTAAGAGTGCTCAGACCTTCTGACTCTTCCCACCTCCTGCTCCCAAGTGTTGAGATGATGATGATGATGATGATGATGATGATGATGATGATAAGAGTCATATTGTTGTTAGTGTGAGTGTGAGTGCATGCGTGTGCATGAGACAAGGGGAGAGGTTGCGTGGGGGAGGTGAAGGGGGACAGGGAGGAGGAGGAGGGGGGAGAGAAAGAACACGGTAGAGGCACGTGGAGCCCAGGGTCTCATGCCAGTGCTATACCAACTAAACCACATCCCAGTCCCTATAAGGCGTTTTGATTCTCTGACATTCTGGTCAGGTCTCTGCTTTTAGGTTTGTACCTACAAAGGACCCCCGAGGCTGGAGAGGTGGCTCAGTGGTTAAGGGCACGCACCACTCTTGCAGAGAACATAAGCTTCTTTCCCAGCACGCATACCAGGGAGCTCACAGCTGCCTGTCTTTGCAGTTTCAGATCTGATGCCTTCTTCTGGCTTCGACAAAGGCACTGCATTCACATGAGTCTTGAGCTTCTTACAGGACTCGAGTGGCAGTAGAAAGACCATGTTCTCGATGGTCACGCAACTCATAAAGAAGCACAGAAGTTGCAGGTGCTCTGTATTAAGGCATCTACACAACGCAACTCTGAACAATGGCCTTGGGAGTTCTACTTTATGAGCCTTGCTCTCACTTTAGACCAAGTCTCTGCTTGTTATTTTTCTTCCAAAAAGGAGGCAGGGCACGGCTATCTTCAAGGAACTGTATTTCCAGGTCAGGCATCAATAAACTATGACCTGTGGCCTGAATCCAGATCTGCTCTTGTAAATCAAGTGTGAAATCTTGAAACCTCGCCAAACCTACTTGTTTACATAGCCTCTACTGGCTGCAGGGACTTATTTGAGTAGTTTGGACAGTTCAGATGTTTGCCGGCTGGCCTATTCTAGAGCTTGCCATCCCAGTTCTTGCTGAATTTTGTAATCAGCATGAGTTCTTTCCAAATCCCTTATCAATGATGGCTCAGAAGCAGACTAATTGCTCATGTTTAAATCCTCCTGCCACTGCTTAAGTACTTTTGTGACTTGCGCAAGGGGCATGTGCTCAAGTGTGTGTGCATGTTGCATACATGTTACCTTGAATTGTCTAATCTCTATCAGTGGTTTTTTCAGTTAGTTTAGTAGTTTTCTTTATGTCGGACTTTATAGTGGTTAATGTTGTTAACTTGATAGGACCTAGATCCTATAGGAGACTACCTAAATATGGGCTGTACTATCTCATGGGGTGACATCCCAGGCTGAGTGAAAAGGAGACACAGTATTCACCATAGCAGTCATCTCTCTCCGCTTCCTGACTGCAGATGTGATATGACCACTGTGTGTCCCTCACAGTGATAAAGCGTGTCCCTCAAACTTTGAGCCAGCATAAACTCTTCTTCCCTGGAGCTGCTTTTGCCTGGCACATCTGTTACAGCATAAGACACGTGACTGATACATACTTGTTATTTAAATTACTATTCAGTGCCTGGTAGGTTTGTACTTCTTTGTGGTCCATTTTAGTTGTGAGCCTAGCCTTTAATGGCCGAGCCATCTCTGCAGCCCCTTTGTGGTCCATTTTAAATGGCAGTTACTCATATTCTTCCACGTCTTGGCCCTGGTGTTCGGCTCCCACAGTGTCTTGAACTCATTGTCTCTGGCTCCATTGTGAGGGCAGTCGAGCATGGTGGCCATGCTTTTACCTTTTGTGGCGGGAGGGCACAGCACCATGACCTCCACTGGCCTCGTAGAAGACACGGGAGGGGGAAGCCATGCTTAGACACAGGAATCCAGAGAAGGTAGTTCACAGTCATGCCATTTTCTTATCCTTATACCACCAGGTAACATCAGGACAGGCAGGGTCAGGCTGATACGCTCAGAGATTAAAGTAGCAATGTAAGGTTCACCACGGCATGGAGTAAAACTTGTCTGAGGCAGGTACCTGGGATATGGCTACAAGGGCGCTTTTGTTCCTATCAAGAGGGCCTTAGGCTTATTGGGCCTCTGTAGCAGTTCATGCTTCCATCTAAAAAGAGATGGGCATTTGGTGAGCCATGCACTAGTTCTGTGTATGTGTGTGCACACGCGTGTGCTTTATATGTGTGACGTATGTATGCGTGTGAGCAGGTGTAGAGGCTCAAAGAGGTATTAATGCCTTATGATGCTCTGCTGTATTCCTAAGACAGACCTCTCAGTGAGCCCAGAGCTAGGTCGGCATATAGCCTGGCTCAGTGATCCTCCTGTTTCTGTCCCCCACAGTGTTGGATTGAAAGGTGTGTGCGTGGGCACAGCTGGCTTTCTACATGGGTGCTGGGGATATCGAACTCAGGTCCTCATGCGTGAGCCACAAGTGTTCTTACCTACTGAGCCATCTCCCTAGCTGCTTTCCCTGGCTTTTAAAGCTGCTACCAGGAAATGCTAACTATCACTCCTATCAACCTTTCACTGTTTAAAGTATGCTAACTTCAGGGTTCCAGGAGTTACCCAAACTTCCAGGTACAAAGCCTGGAAGGAGAATGGAGCCTTGTCCACAATCCCGAGGACTTCCTTGTCTCCTTACCCCACTACACATTTCCTTTTCTCCAAACACAGAACATGCTCCCACCTCTGCTAGGAAATAAGCACATGTCCTGGCTCAGCGTGTGGGGCTTCTTGAGGTTGAGCAGGACTCTAGCACTCTCTATGAGCAGGGAATTGATCAGTTAGCCTTTGGGTCTGTGTGGTGCAGAATGAGAGACTCTATTAGCAGGGATTTCTCCTCCTCTGACCTTCTCTGGGGAATTCTAAGCACCCCAAGCTTCTACCTGAGGAATGTCACATAGCCTTAGATTACAGGGTCAATTTCCTTTCTCCTGATAAAACCTTGTTTAGCTAGCACCTGAGATGCCGGAAATGCTTGCTCTTGCTAATGAGACATTTCTATACCCTAAGCCAATGACCTTTGTCCTTCCTGGATGTTCCTATTCTCAGTCCCCCAAAACTTAAGTCTCGAGTCACCCAAAGTAAAGTTGATCTTCCTCCTGATAGCGGATCTGGTGTGGTCATCCACTGTACATACTCACAGGGCTTCTGAACCCCACCCCTACCCCAACTTCTCTGCTCCCACTTTGTGAACCTATAGGCTGGTGATCTGTGAGAGCACGGAGAACCACAAGGAAACACCCCAAGGAAAGTTCTGGATTGCTCTGCTCAGATTATATCTTTGGTAAAGTGTGACTTCCTATCATTTTGTAGTGCCTGCAGCCCAGAGCAGGAGAGGCCACAGCACTAGCCCTAGAGGGAGTCAGCAGACGATTTGGCTCTTGCCCCACACAACCCAGAAGGTGCCTTTTTGTGGCCAGGGACCCAGGCTGCAGTTTCAGACCCCTGAAAGGCCACATA
Source organism: Rhabdomys pumilio (assembly GCA_030674055.1). Taxonomy (NCBI): domain Eukaryota; kingdom Metazoa; phylum Chordata; class Mammalia; order Rodentia; family Muridae; genus Rhabdomys; species Rhabdomys pumilio. Next base: position 223,555,737 of record JANHMN010000002.1, read on the forward strand.
TGGAGACAGCAATGGTAACACTTCATCTACCCTGGAAACCACATCATAGGAGGTAGGCTCTCAGGGTGTTTAATGGCCAAACACACATTAGCACAGCAGGCCGATGTTAAGTCCATTAGTGGCAAAGGGAGATCAGAGTGCCTGTGCTTCTAAAAGATGTCTTGAGTGGCCCTCCAGCCTGCAGCCTGCTCCCAGCATATTTTTTTTTTCTGAGCCTGGGACCTGAGAGGTTGCTCACCATGGTAACCTGAGCAGAGAACAGGATGTACACACACCTGTCTGGGTAATGCTTTTCAGACCTGTCCACATAGATAGAATCCATAATGTAGACAAGATCAGAGCTGCTCTCCATCGACCTGGTTCTTTTTCCAAGAGATGCTACCAACAGTTGGTAACATGGGCACAGAGAGGGGAAGATTCAGCCTGCGTAGAAACAGCTCCCCCCAAAAAATGAAAACCCATGTGTCAGGAAGGAGTAGGGGAGGGCGTGCCATCTACACAGCTGTGAGGAATTTAGCATCCTGTGTGGCGGCTTTAAGGTCACCCATGTTTCTATCTGTAACAGCCCCTGCCTTGCTCTGTAAGTAACATTAGTAAACTCATTGGTTCCCTAGGGGAACCTTGTGGATCTGAACTTTGCTTCATCACTGGGACCTTATTTAGGAGGAAGCAGATAGATGTTGCCTAGCCCCAACCCTGGGTGAAAATTCTGTGCATATTCCATTTTATAATCAGAGGCTTGGTCACATAGCAGGCTTCCTAGCAGCATCAGCTGCCAGCCAGGGGGAGGGGTCAAGCACTTCCTGCTCATCTGAGTCCCTGGTGAACTCTAAGGGCACCTCATACTGCCAATGGACTTCCTACACTACTAATTCATTTTGTTTTCTAATTGTGTGTATATGGGCAGGAGAGATGCTCAGAGGTTTAGAACACTAGCTGCCCTTTTAGAGGTCCTGAGTTCAATTCCCAGCAACCACATGGTGTGGCTCACAACCATCTGTAATGGGATCTGATGCCTCTGCTGGTGTGTCTGAAGACCCTAATGGTGGACTCATATACATAAAATTGTGTGTATATGTGGGTGTCTGTGCCTGTGTGAGTACATATGTCTCTGGAGGTGCAGAAAAGAGCTTGGGGTCCTTTGAAGTTATAGGCAGCCATGTGTCTCTGGACATAGGTACTGGCAACCAAAATTGATTCTCCTGCAAGACCAGCATGTACTCCTGACTCCTGAGCCGTCTCTCCATGTGCTCTCGTCTCTTGTAATTAAAACTCTACTCTGTACCCGGTACTAAGCAATCTTCGCGTTTCTTCTGCTTTTAAAATTGGGTATCCACAGACCTGGGCCCTTCCCAACTGTTTACAAGAAGCTGTGTGAGACTGGCTTACTCCGATTCTGTTCTACCTCATGAATTTAATGTTTGTTTTTTGCTTTTCTACCCAGGTTTATCTCAATGCCTGTTTTCTCTCTTGGCTTCCATGCTTCATTTAATTTCTTGTTTAATGACAAAATCGCATAGAGTGATGGGAGGAGGGGTGTTGGTTACATTCCCCAAGTTTCTCTGTCTGGATTATCCTCTGAACTGCTTATGACAGTCTCTTCCTTTGATTGAGCTGAGCAATTAGGAAATACATTTCCAAGTGATTGGTTTCTGTTTACCTTGGGTTTGACGGTTCTGCCTTTATTGCATTGTCCATAGTGTGTCCTGGCAAACAATGGCATCTTAATGACCAGGTGCTTTTGTGACCCAGAACCCATCAGTGTTCAAATCCAGGAAGCCAGAGCTTTTTTTTTTTTTTTTTTTTTTTCTCCCAAAATGGAAATATTTATGTTTTAATTTTTGAAGTTGTTTTAAATGATTTATTTATTCACTGTGTGTGTGCACATGCGCCATGAAGCGTGTGTGTGTGTGTGTGTGTGTGTGTGTGTGTGTGTGTGTGTGTGTGAAGCCGCTGTGCTCTTTCCACCAGTGGGTCCTGGAAATCAAAGTCAGGGTGATAGAGCCTGGTGCCGGGTACCTTTGTAGGATGAGCCGACACAGGGCACAGCAGACTTGTTTTTAAATGTTAATCCTGGTTTTGTTTTCAGTTATTTTCTCCGCTTCTCTGTCTCCCTCCTCCACCATGGCAAATGAAATTGTTTTTCCCATGTTCTGTAGGAACTCAAGT
>JANHMN010000002.1:223557915-223572998 GCA_030674055.1 Rhabdomys pumilio
CCATGGCAAATGAAATTGTTTTTCCCATGTTCTGTAGGAACTCAAGTTGCTATTCTTGTTGTAGTTTCTGTGGTGCTGGGGCTTGGACTGAACACATTGTGCTGCTGTCTCCGGCAGCGCTCCACCGCTGAACTACACCCCAGCGCCTCAAGGTTCTCTTTTACAGTGAATTGTTCTCACAAATACATTTAGTTGTGGCACAGAAATAGGACTGGTGGGACTCAAAAAATCTAAAGTCTGGGAACACCGATAATGAAGAAGTCATGGCAGCATCAAAGACTAAACCCATGGGTACCCAGTTACTTGTCACTAGCCGGTAGGTGGTCTTCATGACTGGCCTCAATTTGGGAAGGCCGCTGCTGCTACTCATCCATAAACCACCAGAGGGCAGCACTTCCCCGGTCTCTATTATGGGCAGGAGATCAGTTCAATAGGAGTTGGGACAAATCCTTGGAACTGAAGTCTGGGACAAGCCTCCTTTCAAAATTACTTGGGCATTTCACAACTGGAGAGAGGGAGGGAAGGAGGGAGGGAGGGGAGGAGGGAGGGGGGGAGGGAGGGAGGGAGAGAGAGAGGGAGGGAGGGAGGAAGACGGAGAATTTTGTTTTAAATCTACTCTATCAGTGTCTTAGAAGCTGTGGGTGGGCAGAGATGGCAGCTTGGGGATTTGGACAGTGGAGTCTTGACAATTTGGAGAGCAGTGCTCTAGGGGGAAGGGGAGGTGATTCTAGCACCTCAGGGCCTGAGCCAGTGTCCCTGTGTATGTGTCTGACAAACATTAAGTGGGGTGGACAGCTGGCAGTTGGTTTTGGATGAGTACCAGAGATCTTTGTTTTAAAGCCTTTTCTTTTCTTCTTCTTCTTTTTTTTTTTTTTTTTTTGGTTTTTTTCGAGACAGGGTTTCTCTGTGTAGCCCTGGCTGTCCTGGAACTCACTTGGTAGACCAGGCTGGTCTTGAACTCAGAAATCCTCCTGCCTCTGCCTCCCAAGTGTTGGAATTAAAGGCGTGTGCCACCAGTGCCCGGCAAAGCCTTTTCTTATATCTATCTCATATATGTGTGTGGGAAACGTGTGTGTGTGTGTGTGTGTGTGTGTGTGTGTGTGTGTGTGTGCATGTGAGTGAGGAAGCCAGAGGAGAAGGTAGACACTTTTCTCTATCCCCTTTCACCATATATTTTGAGACAGGATCTGACTGAACGTGGGTTCACCAACTTGTTTAGGCAGAATGCCCAGTGAGCTTGAGGGACGCACCTGTCTGTGCCTGCAACACGAGGCACAGACGGTCACCACCGTGATTGACTTTTTATGTGGGTGGTCATGTTTGCCCGACAAGCACTTCATTGACTGAGCCATCTCCCCAGTCCCCCTTAACCCCTTCTCAAGCCCAGGCTGTTGTGTGTCTAGGAGACACATCGCAGAAAAGCTACATTTAATATGAAGTTACAGTTTACAGCAGCTGGTAATACTTCCTTGCAGGGTGCTACAGGACTGGGAGTTTCCCCCCTTAGGCAGTTGTGCTTGGCCCAAGAGCTGGAGGGTGAGAGGAGTCCGCTAGGCACTCAGAATGTTTCAAGCATGAAATTCTCTCCTGTGCAAAGGCCCTGAGGTAGGTGTGAACTTCCTTTGTGCAGGAAAGGGCAAGTCGACAGCATGGCTGGGACAGGAGAAGATGGACAGTGGGTGGAGCTGGGTACAGGTGGGGGCTGGGCACTTCAGACTATCAAACTGGGGCAAAATGTCCGTTATAAAGAAGATCTGCTGTCATGGTATGCTTGAAGCATCATGGCACCCAACTCACAAATGGAGTGAACCAGACGTGGCAGAAGGTGGGGGGATGGGGGCATCTGTGTAGAGGCACAACTGCTAGACCGAACCTGGGGATACACCGGGCAGGTGCAGGAGCACTATTTAAGCAAGGTGAAAGTTACCGTTTAGTGTATGTCTCTCACTGGAAACAGAGTGCAACTGGAGAACACATTGTTTTCTTTAACTAGGCCATGGTGACTAATTATCAAACTCACTTCAAAAGGTTACCCTGTGCAGACATGCGATTAGGTGAAGAGGAGAGTTGGAACCCCGATTCATTCCGAAACCCCGGTAGATAGAACCTATGTGTGTGTGTGGTTTCTGAGCACAGTGACTGAACATTCTCTTTAACTCAGCTGTCACCACAGGCGTGACACAAAACAGAAAGATTTGCATCTGCTCCCTGGAGCATCCGGGGCAGCTCATGGCGGAGCTTGTAATCTCTGCCAGACTGTTTAGGGAGGAATCACTGCCAGGTGAATGATAGGGGTCTGGTGATGGAGAGGCAGGGTACCAGACCTGGAGCTGGGGAGCTGTTGCTAGGTGTGGCTTTGTCACATAGCAACCACATCCCAGCTGGCCCAGGCCTCTTTAGTTTTGTTGTTTAGTGACAACAGGCTGGGACATCTGGGTGGCACCTTCAGCTTTCTGAGCTTCAGTTTCCTTTTGGTCACTTTAGAGTTCTCTAGGGGGCTGCCTCATTCTATGGGCCATCCCTTCCTTGAAAATCTAGTGACTTTAACTCCTGTGGTCCAGACCCCACTGAGAACAAACCTCGTTGTTTCCTTCCCTGGATGGGTGGGCCGATGGTTTGATCTGATGATGTGCGAGCCTGCTGTGATCCCATCGAGGAATGTGCAAGCACACTAGATTTAATCCAGGGATGCAGCTGGTCTGATGCCTCAGAGGGCCCTGAGCCCGTCAGCTTTGTTTCCTCTTCGGAGGACTGGCAAAGGGACCGTCATTGAGTTAGTATCAGGACCAAAGATGAACTGGGGCTTTCTAAGGGTCAAGTGTACTGCTAAACACTTGGCCAACATGGCCACATTTCCTCCTCCCCTGCCCGTGTGAAGTTGTCAGTCATTCCTACCTAAGGAACAGAGAGGCTCTGACAGTTTCCCAAGGCCACACAGTAAGCAGGGCAGAGACAGCACTTCTGCTCAAGCCTGCCTACTCCTGCCTCATCACCAACATTGCACACTAACTCCCTTTTCTCGTTTAGTGCTCACAACAGCAGTAAGGCCGTCTACAGGTGGGGGCCTCTTTCTGAGAAAAAAACTATAGTTATTTATTTATTTACTTATTTATGTGCACATACCCATGAACACAGGTATGTCACGGCATGTGTGGGGAGGCCAGAGGACAGTTTTTGGAAGCCCGTACTTGTCTGCTACGGTGTAGGTCCCAGGGACTGGACCCTGGTCATCAGGCTTGGCAGCTGTTGCCCGATGAGCTATGTCGTTGACCTGTCAAAGTCTTTTTCAGGAGACAGAATGGAGACTTGGCATCCTCCCTCGGCTCCTTGACCTTGTTTGGAAGGCACGAGGCCTCACTGCCTACATTGCCGTGCCGGCTTCTCACACACCTCTTCCTGTGACCAGGCTCAATGATGGGATACTTCCAGTGCTCACACGGAGTAGAGAGCCTCCAGGCGCAGGGTGTTGGCCATGTTGCTTTAGTCATCTAAGAAGCACCTGATGATGCCCTGAGTGCTGGCCTGAGACCTAAGCCAGACTGAAGCCAGGCACACTGGTTATTCTTTGAGCCAACAGGAAGATGCTGCCTGCCGGCCCTCTGACTCCGGGAAGCTGATTAGTAGCTGGACTAGTCGGGAGACTAGTTTCCTCCAAACAGCAGGAGGGTCGGTTACCACATCAGAAGTTGCATTGTCTGGATTCTGATTATTCCCAGGAAGAGAGCAGTGCTGAAGTGGAATGTTGTTGTCTCCGCCTGTGACACTCTGAAGGCCATTCCTGCATCACTTCAACAAAAGCCTCCACATAAGTAACAGACTCTTGCTCCCAAGTAGATCCTCCCAAGAGCGCAAAGATTCCCCAGCCATGCAAATATAATTTTGAAGATTATTTTCCAAACCCGACTACTCTCCACCTTTCTTTTTTCACCACCTTAGAGTACAGTACCAGCTCAGGACAGAAACCCCAGGGGGATTTTACTGTGTGTGCTTGTGGGTGTGTGCATGCATGCCAGAAGTTGGCCTTGGGATAAAACTGCCAAGCCTTTCCTAGCAGCTGTAACAGCCTCCATCCCAGCAACACAAGGTGAGCACCCAAGAAGCCCAGCGCTCTTGTCAGCACTTGTCATTGCATTCGAGAGTGTCATGGCACAGGCTGTGGTCTCGGCTGCTCAGGAAGCTGAGGTAGGATGCACTCTAGTGCTCACACGTTTAAGGGCAGCTTGGTCATTACAGCAAGACCTTGTCTCAGAAAATCATTCTAATGGACATGTGAGTATTCACCGTGGCTTTCATTTGAGTTTCTTTGAGAAATTTTCTTTCTTTGTTTTTGTTTTGTTTTCAAGACAGGGTTTCTCCGTATAGCCCTGACAGTTCTGGAAATTGATCTGTAGACCAGGCTGGCCTGGAACTCGGAGATCTGCCTGCCTCTGCCTACTAAGTGCTAGGATTAAAGGCATGCGCCACCACTGCATGCCTTTATTATTATATAAAAATTGTTTTTATTTTGTGTGGGTGTATGTGGACATGTCATGCTATGTGTGCAGGGGTCTGAGGACCACTCCATTTACTCATTCATTCATTCATTCATTGATTTTTCAGCCCAAATGCTGCCCCCTTTCTGTCCCTCCATCACAGAGTCCTTCCTCCCATCTCCCTTCCCCTTCTCCTCTGAGAGGATGGGGTCCTCTAGTACCTGCCTCTGCCCTGAATCAAGTCTCTGCAGATTAGGCATTTATCCTCTCCCACTACAACCGGACAAGGTAGCCATGTTAGGAAGCAGATTCCACAGTTAGGATATACCTTTAAGGACAGCCCCTGTTCGTTTGTTGGGGGACCCACATGGAGACGGAGCACTTCTGCTACTTACGTGCTGGAGGCCTCCGACCAGCCTGTGTACACTCTTTGGTTGGTGACTCAGTCTCTGAGAGCTCTCAGGGGGGTTCAGGTGAGTCGACTCTGTTGGTCTTTCTGCGGAGTTCCTACCCCCTTCAAGGCCCTCAGTCCTTCCCCCTAAGAGCTCGAGGACTACTTTAAGATTCGTCTCTCTCCTTCCACCATGTGGATCCCAGGGATCAAACTGAGCTCACCAGGCTTGGCAGGAATCTACTGAGCAATCTTACCAGCCCAGAGAAACACATGAGTTTTAATTTTAGATTTTTGAGACAGGTTTGGCTATGTAGCCCAGGCTAGTCTCACTTCTTTAGTTTCTTTTCCATTTGCTGTGATAAAATACTCTGATAGTCAAGGGGGAAAAGGTTTATTCTGGCTCACATTTTAAAGGTATGGGACAAGCCTATCATGACAGTCATATCTACCCCAGGAAGCAGTGAACGATACATGCGTGTTGCTTGGCTTCCCTTCCCCATTTACAGAGTCTGCGGCTGCAGCCAAGGAAGGGTGCTGCCCATAGTGGGCTGGGCTCTCCATCGAAATGAACACAACCCACATGGTTCTGCATAGGCATTCCCAGACCCTTCTCCTGGGTGATCTTTGTCAAGCTGACAGCTGCATCAACCATCATGGGGATGCACCCAACCTCTGCTCCAGCTATCTTCAGCTCTCATCTGTGTCCAAGCTTCCTCCTATTGTCCATCTGTCTTTCTCTCTCAGAAGCCATGATTTCTCTAGACACGACTCCATTTCCAGTAAAGCCCACTTCACCCTCACATTGATAGGTAACGTTCTCGTCTGCTTGTTTTCTTTTGTCGGAATAAAGTCTCACATAGCCCAGGCTGGGCTCAAGCTTACTATGTAGCAGGCTGATTTAGAACTTGTGATCTTTCGGCGTACAGCCCCAAGTGTTGGGACTACAGACATTTGCCACTGTGTTGGGGTTCGAACCCAAGGCCTTGTTCATGCCAAGGAAGCACTCTGGTAACTGAATGAGATTCCTAGCACACATTTGTCGTTCGTCTGTAATGTCTTGACCCCAGCAGATTCAGCCAAAACAGACAGACAGCCACTACCCGCAAGTCATTTGAACTCATTTCTTAGTGTATCTGAGACAGGTGTGATGACACTTGAGGGTTTTATTCTGTGTGTGGACATTACCCTTTCAGCTAAGGGGTCATGGTTGGATGAAGGCCAGAAGGTGGAGAAGCTGGGATGACATCTGCTGCTTTTCCAGTTGCTATGATAAAGTACCCTGGAAAAAGCAATCTAAAGGAGAAAACTTTTTTTTTTTCCTGTTTGGTTTTCCTTTTGGCTCACAGTTCAAGGGTATACAGTTGATCAAGAAGGGAAGTCAAGATGGTGATGGGAAGGAGCCACAGGCAAGCTGTGCTCAGCTAGCTTTCTCTTTGAGCTCCAGAGATGACACCCGCCCTCTCCTTAGGGTGGGTCTTCCTGCTCCAGTTAACCTAATTCCTTTCAGTTGTGCCTGGAGTCCTGCTAAGTGATTCCGGCTCCTGTGCCATTGACACTCACACCAATCCCCACAGCTTCTTCACAGTCTTTGGAGGGAATGGGATTTGGTAAGTGTGCCTCATTGGGTTCCATTTCCCTTTAGAGTGTGGGTAGTCTCTTTGTCTCCAGGCTATTCAGGCGTGTGCCCAACAAGAAGAGCCCTGCCTTACACCCCAAAGCCAATCAATACAGGTGCTAGATGTTGCCCACAGGGTGGCTGATGGCTGAGCCAGGCTGGTGTGATGGAGTGAGTACAGTATTGTGTGGGAGGGAGAAGGAGGACCTCGCCAGATGAACGAGCAGCCTAGTCAGTAGATGAAAATGCTGGCAGTGGACGAGTACCCCTGTGGCTGGTTACCCTCATCCCCCATCAAGGTAGCTATTTTTACTACCTAGGCTGGCCTCAAAATCTCTAGGTAGCTGAGGATGACCTTGAACTCCTGATTCTCCTCCTGCCTGTACCCCCATGCTGGGATCATAGGCACGTGTCTCCACTCTGTTGTATTGAGTTCTGGTTCTGGAAATCCAACCCAGGGTCTAGGGCATGCAAGGCAAGCAAGCGCCATATCAGTAGAACCCTCATATCTCCAGCTGCCTTGGGGGTGTGCGCCAGCATCCAAACAAAAGCCCGTGGTTGAAGATCTGAAAGGATCTGGCCAGTGGGTTAAAAGACTGCTTCCATATAAAGGTTCTGTTGCCAGGGACCATCTGTGGATGTTTTGAGAGAAACGGGAAGGCATAGGAGATTGACTAATAGGATGCACATTTACTGCATCCGTGCTGCCGTCAAGGCTTGAGAGATGCGCTCTTTTGTCTAATTAGCCATTGTGGCTGTGTCTCCATGGTGACTTTTATGTCAGTACTCAAAAGACACGTGTGCATCCATTAGAGGGACGTAGTTGCCAAACACAAGTAGTGGGCCCAGGATGAAGTGGCTTTTTACAGCACAGGCATTGAGCTGCTTTGGAAAGTACCAGAAGCAGTAGAAGGATGGGTGTTCTGAGCTGTCAGGGGTGTGAGACCTGGGAGGGTGGGATGCTCGCTCCTGTTCGTGTTGGGAACTCCCCGGGGAAAGAGTCATTTATTAGCTTCTGAACAGATACCAAACATATTTTTAGAGAAGGAGTCAGAAAGGTGTTAAAAACTGGTTCAGAAGAAAAGCCAGACGGCAGACCTCGAGTGTAGGTATGTGAAGGCGAGGAAATCAGGGTGTCATGGTACGCCCCTGTTACCACAGCACGTGGAAGATGGTCAGAAGTTCAAGGCCAGCCGTGGCTATATGCAAGCTCCAGGCTAGCCTAACCTACAAGAAGCACCTTAAAAAAAATATGTCGCAGATGTTGGTTAATAGATTGAACAAACTGATTCTCCTGAGAGAACAGGGAGAGAGGGCTGACAAAGTTTAGCCTTTGATTGTTATTTTCTTCAATGTTGGGGATTGAACTCAGAACATTGAGCTTACAAAGGAGTTCTACCACTGAACTCCTGTACCTGTGAACACTGTAACCCATGCCTAAGATTTTTGTTTTCATTAAAGATCAAGGAGTGTCCAGTTTATCCAGAGGGTTCTCTGATGGCTTGGTGACTGGCTAGGACCAGGCACTTGATAAGACTGGGCCACCAGGGCCTAGGCCTTTTAGGGGACTGTGCATTAGGCTGGGCAGGGGTTTCTGGTGTCTGTCTCACTCTTGCCCAGTGTTTGCAGAATCTGCAGAAGGCCCAGAGTGTGGTCAGTGCAGCCCAGGCCGTGGAGCTTGAGAGGCAAAGCTGGATTTCCCAGGAGGGTGGAGACAGACACCGAAGCTGGGCTTCAGGCCACCAGCTCAGCCCCTTGAGAGCGATGCTTCCACAGTCCTGTCTGCTGAAGGATAAGAGACCAAGGGCTTTTGTATTTCTCCTGGCTGCTTTGTCTGCTGGGTTCACAGGAATGATCAGATCCCCAGTTAGCTTGCCAGGTCCAGCATGAGCTGGGGAGAGCTCCAAACATAAGTTGTCAGGCTCACAGCCTACCAGTCATAACAGGAAAGTCTAATTACATAACACCTATGTGGAGGAGGCTCAACCTGGGCCCAGGAAGCAAGCTGCATAGGTGGCGTTGTTTCGAAACATAAAAATTGACTGTCCCTCACCGGTAGCCATTTTTTCTTATTTTTCACAAAAGGGAGAATTTAAATTAAAGGTGGCTGTTGGTCAGAAGGAACAGCTGAGAGTCTGATAGCAAAGCTGGAAATGAATCAAATGTAAGATAGCTAAGGGGCCAGGATGGCATTTTGGGATCATTGACTGTGTGTGGGACCTCAGAGGGCTCTATCTTCCTCTGGCCTAGCTCACAGATTGACTGTCTAGTGAACCTATGGTTATCTAAGAGAGAGGTTTCTATCAATTTTAAGAGTGTTGGGACCCCAATGTTCTGGGTTCAATTCCCATGTCCATGGTACCCCAGGAAAATCTCCTAGAGCAATGATTGCATTTCAGGTACTGGTAGAGTCCTAGGGGTTTACAGGTGATGTGATAATTTCTCATGGGAAAAAAAAAAACTGGCTGCGGTGGGACTGGAGAGGGGGCTCAGCCTGTGCTTCTGAGCCAGCAGGAAGACCAGAGTTTGACCCTAGCACCCACATAAAAAAAGCCAAGTGTGTCAGCTTATACCTGTAAACCTAGTACTAGAGAAACACAGACAGGAGAATCTTGCCCCTCATTCTCACCCCAGCCTCCTGTATTTTTTTTTTAAGATTTATTTATTTTTATTTTATGTATATGGGTGTTTTACCTGCTTGTTATGTATATGTACCTTGTGCATGCAGTACTGGTAGAGACCCCAAGAGGGCACTGGAACTGGAGTTACAGACAGTTGTGGGCAGCCATGTGGGTGCTGGGAACAGAGCCTGGGTCCCTTGCAAGAACAGCCAGTGCTCTTAACCACTGAGCCACTCAGCTTCCTTCTGCATTTTTAAACCTCACATCACACTTAATAAAACACTGGAAATGTTAGTTGTTCTGATTTTACAGTACCGGGCAGGCTCATCTCTATCTCTGTTCTCATTATCAGTCTTCACATCATTTAAGGTCTTTGCCCCATGGGCTCCTTGTCTATAATGAATGACAATGACAGCCCCCTCCTTGCAGAATGTTTGCAATGCCCTGGCTGTACATTCCACAAGTACTGCTAGGCATCTGCAGGGCCCAGCACTGTTTCTGGGCTATGTCAGGGATGCAGGGAGTCAAACTAAGAAATCACAGGCTTCCAAGTGAGCACAGTGGAGGGAACACAGGGTGAGAGGCGAGGTAGGACATCTTTTTAGAGACAACTTCAAGATGCAGGTCATCCTCTCGATCATAAGACAAGAGCCTCGACCTGTTTCCACCCCTACGTGGCTATGTCTGGTAGTCAGGTTGACTTACATCTGGCTCCGTAAGTAAATCATTAGCCACACTGGTTTTGAAATCCTGCCTAGAACAGCACCAGGCCAATAAAGGCTGATGGGTGCAAATCTGCCAAGGCCCATCTTTAGAATTTCTGGGCATTGCAAATTGTGAATTAGAGCGAACCAGTTTTCACAAGCTGCAGCATGGAGGGCTGAGGGATGGCAAGTCCAGCAAAGAAGTGCTTTCTCCCACCTCACTCCCACTGCTCTGAGAAGTAGGGATTCCAGAGCCTGAGCCCTGCAGGCAGGAAAGGGTTAAGAGAGAAATGTGCATTTCCACTGAACAAGAAAATCAACTTAGAAAAGAAATGTGTATTGGAAAATATCTATTTGCCTGCAAAATAATGTAAAAATAATGAGCTCCTATTCCCCTTTGATGTGCAGCGCACGCTTTTAAGGAAAGATTCTGCATTTCTGAGATACTGGGCCTGCCGAGTAATGAAGTGGTTGTTATGGCAACAACTTTCAAAAGCAAGTATTTTTCTGAGAGATGTGCTCCACACAGCCAGCGTGAGAGAGAAAAACATGAAAACAGAGACAGAGGGACGAGCTAAACAGAAGATATCAGCTGCAGAGAGCATCCGCTCTGGTTCAAACGTGCCCGCTCCAGCCCCCACCACCCTGGCCTAGCCTGCAGACCTGAAGAGAAAGCCACCCCTGTACTCCCTCCCCTGAAAATGGCTCTAGAGGGACTGGGGGAGGGTGGCCATCATTGGTCCCCGCTGGCCCTCAACCTTAGCCTCTTCCCTCTCCACACACTCTCAATGGTTCTCTCCCAGGTTCTTTGCTCAATAGCATTAGAAGCAGCCCCTAGCGCCCATTTTTCTCTGAGGCCCCGATTTTCCCCTGGCATCCACGCTTCCTGCTCCCTAGAGATCCCGAAGGCTCTGCTATTCCAACATGGCATCAAGAGCTGGGGTCAGGCACCTCCTTTAACCTATGTGACAGCCCCACATGCCTTATCAGTGCCGTGCCGGTGGAAGCCGTGGCCCCACTTTGCAGCTGCTACAGAAGTTAGGCGAGCACCCCACGTTTGTCAGGCATGAAGCAGGCCCTGCCCCTCTATTCTTGTTCACACCAAGTCTCCACCAGCTGTTGTAAGGACTCCGGCGCAGACACCTTTGACCATGATGTCATGAACATGTCACTTCTCGGAGAGACCTATTGACATGTTCTTACTACCTGGTAGAGAGTCTGAGCTGAGCAGACCGGTCTGGGGCAGGGGACTGCATTGGAATGAAAGTGTCCTAGGGACAATTTTTTACTTGGTTCTCTATGTGCCTTCCTGTGGAGCCCAGCATAGGTACGAACTTGGGAAACCTAGGTACCCAAGAGCAATGTTAGGATACAGCTAGTCCTGGAAGGTTCTGGGTGTATAGGACAGGTTTCTGGAGGAGGTCCTGAAGGCCACCAACTAATCCTGTCCCAAGACTTGGAAATCTGGGATCAGGCATGCATAACAGCAGAAGAGAGGTGTCCTAGAGTATGCATGATGGATTCTGTATACATGTATGTGGAGCCTCATGAGAGGCAGTGGGGCCACATGGCTTTGAAGGTCGGGGGGAGGGGTATAGGTGTGCCCACAGGTTTAGGGACTTTATATAAGGGGTCTTGTGTAACCGTGTGCACATGTGGACATGTGTGTTTTATGTGCAGCATGAGGGTTCTGTCTGTGTGCATGTCCACCTGGGTGTGGTGCAATGTACACAAGGGGCCGAGTGAGCATGTAGGGTTGTGAAGCTGTGAGCTACACTGAGTCCTCCTGTGAGTGTGTGCATGGATGTGCACAGAGGGTGTGCAAGCCTGGGGCAGTATGTTCAGCTCAGCTCACATGGGAAAGCAAGCATGGCGCTGGCTGGGTAGGGAGTCCCAGAGACTATGCTGTTTCCCTGGCCTCTGAATCATGAAACACAAGACTTAGAGCCAGAATCAGCCTTTGAAGTCTTCCCCTTACATTAGAGCTAGAAAAACATCAAATAAAACAAACAAACAAACAACAAACAAGGAGAGCAAGATACTTCCCAGCCTGACAGCAAACTCAGCATAAAGATGGAACCTGAGGTGATTCTATGTCTGATGGATCCCCATCTCCTACCACGGGCTCCCATATACCATGAGGAAAAGAGGGGGTTAACCATGGACTGATGGGTACCCGGCACAAGCGTCATAAGATGTAATTATTAATGTTATTGGGACAACTTTTTTAAAAATGGAAACCTTCCCTGTGTCAATTAGTTGATTGGTTATCATTGGTTTCTGGGATAAAGAAACTTGATCTTGGGGTGAAAGAACCTGTTTCTCAGGGAAAAGGAGCCCAGCAATGGAAAAAGAAATTCAATTAAGCGTCAGGCTGCTGAGTGGCAGGCTGCATTTGATGGGACTTTTAGCTTAATTGCTTGTATTTCACCAAGAGATCTATCTGTCCAGTACACTCTTCACTTTCTAGTCTGGGGAGTGTCTGGGTGGCTGCTGCTTTTGTCTGCATTGATCAAGAACTCTGATGGGTGGGTCCCAAAGAATCGCTTGGCTCCTTAGTGACAGCCGTGGTCTTGGCTTTTCCCAGAGAAACAGTCAACCAGGTGGACAACTATTTTTGTTTTCCTTCCCCACAATGTGAGTTTAAATCCACGGTCATTGGTACAATTGGATATGAGGCTGTTCTAGAGCCAAAGTGCTGCATCAAAAAGCAAAGCAAAGCAAAGCAAAGCAAAGCAAAGCAAAGCAAAGCAAAGCAAGGCAAGGCAAGGCAAAGCAAAACAAAACAAAACAAAACAAAACAAAACAAAACAAAACAAAACAAAACAAAACAAAACAAAAAGTCAGCTTTCAATTCCAGACTAGCCTGGTCTACAGAGTGAGTTCCAGGACAGCCAGGGCTATACAGAGAAACCTTGTCTCGAAAAAAACAAAAAACAGAAAACAAACACCCCCTCTTTCAAAGTAAATGTCCTTTAAAATAAAGTCATTCCTAAAAGAGTTAAATAAACACGAGAAATGATTGTAATGTCAAAACTGGATACACTCTAAACCCGGTGGGTCTTAGTCTTCTAGAAGTTGTTGGAAACTATGTAACACAATATCTTCAGCAGACTGATTTTTGAAGACTTGCTGCCCTCTGCTTACACAGGTAAGTCACCTTGTTCTTAATAACCTAGCAAAATAAGGTTCAGAGAGGGTGAGAGATTTCCCAGGCACACACAGCCAGGCTGGAACAGAAACAGGGTCAGACCTGTTACCCTGTTCCTTTTTGAGCTCCAGGTCCGCAGGGTCGAGTGTGCAATGGCTCTTTCTTTTTCTTTGGGTATTTTAGGTTGGGGAAGCAGAGTGCAAATCACTCCCCTCTGGATGGGATGCTGCAAGTCCATTGCCCACCTGGGCATTGCAAGTGTCCGTGTTACGGGGTGGCTGGGAGGGTTCTCGGGTATTCCATGCAGTTCACCTGGGTTGTGCCCAGCAGTCTAGGCTCAGAAGCATCAGTAGACAGGGTCACTGTGCTTTTAAGTGTGATTTCGTGTGAAGAAGAGGGTCTCGTTCTTCAAGCTGTTGGAAGATCATTGTCTAGTGCTGTGGAGCTTGGTCTTTAAAGATGGTTGGCTCCAGTGGGCAGATCTGGTCTAGTCCACAGCCATGCTGGGAGCTCCCTGTTTGCTGCCTGCTGCCTGTTTTCTGAGGCTTCCATTCCCCTCTCTGTGGTAGACCTTCTTTGCTTATGGCTCTCCTTCCCTCTGCTTTCTTCGCTCATGTTTTTCTCCTGCCTTCCTCCTTGTGTCCACCCGGTGCAGGGGTTGGCTTCCAGGCTCTTAAGAGTGGCTTCTGTGCGTCTGCTCTGAAAGCATGTGATCACGCTGTGTTAGAAGCTTGAAATGAGTTTCAGTGCAAGTATTAACACCTCGGAAACCAGAGGGTGCTACACACGGGGGCTACTTATTTATTTATTTTTGGCCATTTGTTTGTCTGAGAGCTGTTTGTTTGTTTGTTCTTTGTTTTTCTGTCGTGCACTGTTGCCTGCATTCATCTTTTTTTTTTTTTTTAAAAAAACTTTTTATTGATTCTTTGAGAACAATGACTCATCGCAGTGAATATTCTCATGTAAAGATGTGCGGATAAAAGGGTGTGTTGTGGGACACACTGTGACGCGTCACAGCTTTCACAACAAGACTTTGTTGTTGTACATGCTGCTGCTACTTTGATCCTTTTTTTCTCTTTTAATTCTCCTGGAGGAAGGTAGCAGGGGAAGAAATCAAATACAATGGGGTGAGGAGATGAGTGGGATTGGGGTGCCTGATGTGGAATACTGGATCCTCAATGGGGTTCCTCTCAGATATCCTCTTGTTGCTCTGTGTCCTGAGATCCTGCAGCGTCGGATCTGTAGAACCAGCCCCTTCACATGCTCAGGCGGTTTATAGATGGGGTAGATGGTTGAGGTAGGCCAACTCAAAGCCCCGGATATGGGCATGCGTGGTAGCTGAGTTGGTCAGCCCACCAGCTCTCTCATACCCTCGCCATCAGGACCAGGGATCCGGCACTGCCTGGGCTAGCTTACCCAATGCTGCAACCAGTGAGGGGCAGGGGCAGCTCTCCTGCTCTCTGGGCCAGTTCACCCTCACCCCCACCTCCAGGACCAGCTCTACTGTGCTGCCTAGGTGAGGTACAGGGCCTGCTCTCCTGAGCACTGCAGCCGGTGAGGGGTAGAGCCAGCTCTCCCACTGTCAAGATCCTGGTGCATCAATTTATCTTCCATCATGCAAGCAACTGTCTGTAGATCCAGATTTCCATCTCCCCATCTGTCTGCCCGTCCATCCACTAATCCCATCTGTGATGGCTGACCTTGATTGTCAACTTGACATAGTTGTAAAGAGGGACCCTCAAGTGAAGAACTGCCTCCATCAGACTGGCCTCTGTGCAAGTTTGTGGGACATTTTCTTGATGGCTACGTGATAGAGGAATGCCCAGCCAGCTCTGAGCAATACTATCTCTAGGCGATTGGGCCTGAGCAGAGCCATTGAGGAAGTCAGTAAGCAGCACTCCTCCACAGTCTCTGCACCAGAGTCGGCCTTAGCTTGTCTTAGTGATACATTGTAACATATAAGATAAAAGAAATCCTTTTCGCCGGGCGGTGGTGGTGCACGCCTTTAATCCCAGCACTTGGGAGGCAGAGGCAGGCGGATTTCTGAGTTCGAGGCCAGCCTGGTCTACAGAGTGAGTTCCAGGACAGCCAGGGCTACACAGAGAAACCTTGTCTCGAAAAACCAA
>JANHMN010000002.1:223573098-223621213 GCA_030674055.1 Rhabdomys pumilio
TCCATCCACCCATCCATCCACCCATCCATCCACCCATCCATCTATCTGTCCATTCACCCATCCATCCATCTGTCCATCCACCCATCCATCCACCCATCCATCCACCCATCCATCCACCCATCCATCTATCTGTCCATTCACCCATCCATCCATCTGTCCATTCATCCATTCACCCATCCATCCATCCATCCATCTGTCCATCCACCCATCCATCTATCTGTCCATCCACCCATCCATTTGTCCATCCATTCATCATCCAACTCACCTACTCAGCCATCTATCTACCATGTATCTATTTGTCTATTTGTAGGAAGACTTAGCCAAGCAGGCCCCGCCACAATGCTGACATATGTGCCACTGATACTTTATCCCTGAGCCAACCTAGAATCTGCCAGTACAACTAGAGACCACTGATGATGCTGGATCATGTAATGAAGTGAGCCACTGAGAAAAAGACAGCATTATATCTAGCTACTTGAGAGCCAATGAGATGCTGGGAGGCAGGTATAAAGGTTTGCCCAGTTCCTGCAATAAACTAGTCTGCTTTTGCCACGTGCCCAACTCCCAGAGTCTGTGTCATTGACTCTGAGCCTTCTTACCCTCACCCTCAAGGGTCTTGGTCAGGGTTGCAAGCAACATCCTTCCATCCATCCATCCATCCATCCATCCATCCATCTATCTATCCATCCACCCATTGATCCATCCATCTGTCTATCATCCATCTATCCACCTGTCCATCCACTTTCCTCACCAACTTATCCATCCATCTATCCATCCATCCACTCATCTATCTGTCCATCCACCCATTAATCCATCCATCCACCTATCATCCATCCACCTATCATCCATCCACCTATCCATCTACCTTCCTCACCAACTTATCCATCCATCCATTTGCTTGTCCGTCTATTCATCCATTCACCTCCTCATTCATTCTATCCACCATGCATCTATCTGTCCATCTTACAATTTATCCTACCACCCATTCATCCATTCATCTGTCCATCCATCCATCCACCCACCCATTCATCTGTCCACCTGTCTGTCTGTCCATCCATTCATCCATCCATTCATCCATCCATCTCACCTACTTATCCATCTATCTGATATCTATCCATTTATCCATCTGTCCATCCATCCATCCACCCACTCACTCATGTATGCATGCATGTATGCATGTATGAATCCATCCAACATTTCTTGTGATGCAGGTCTGGTATCATCTCCTCCACTCCCTGTGGTAAAAAGCTGGCCAGAGCTGCTGCTCACCCTTAAGGAACTAAAAGCTTAGTAGAACAGACACCTTGCACCTGTCTCATGTTCAAAGACTGCCCTGAACATCATCTTATTTGATGACCGTGGTCAACATTGTTATCACAGGTTAAAGATTGAGATTAGGGCTCAGAGAGGTTGAGTGAATTGCCTGAGGTCACACAGCTGCCTGTCCATTCACTTGTCTGTCCCTTGATAAGGGCTGATATTTATTTTACATGCTCAAATCCATCCAGAATGTCAAGGTGAAAGCGGATTTTCAAATCTGTCCTTCAGAAATAAGCTTTTTTAAAAAAAAAAAAAAAAAAAAAAAAAAGGAAAGAAAAGAAAGAGAAGGGACGAATAGGGAAAGTTATTTTTCCATCTTGCTTAGATGGGGACAGTTTTGAATTTATTTTTTCAGATTGAACAATCGTTCCTCAAATGGATAGTGATAGGTGATCTAAAAAATAATCTT
This sequence comes from Rhabdomys pumilio, assembly GCA_030674055.1. Classification (NCBI taxonomy): domain Eukaryota; kingdom Metazoa; phylum Chordata; class Mammalia; order Rodentia; family Muridae; genus Rhabdomys; species Rhabdomys pumilio. The sequence continues at coordinate 223,574,828 of JANHMN010000002.1, forward strand.
TAAAAACGTTGCTGGGTTGGCCATTTCCTCCGGGTGACATAACTCAGTGTGACAGAATGCATTTAAATTCACAGGATAGAAACAGCCAGGAGTGCGTGCAGCACAGGAGCCGATTGTGTGGGCTGCTGGCTCGGCTCCTTAACCCTCTCCACTCATCAGCTTCCTCTTCCCGAAAGACCCACTGTGGGGGTGGCAGGACCTTCAGTTCCTTCAGCCCACCTGCCTGTGCAGCCATTGATGGCGCCTCGGGTGGTTCTGTTTGCTGGCGAGCGATGGAACCCAAAGCCTCATGCGTGCTAGGCATGCGCTCTAGTCCCAGGCCCCGTATCACCAGCCCCCGGCCTTCCTTCTTAGGCTTCAGCCTTAGCAGCGGGCAACTGGTGGGTCGGAGCAGAGAGCACCGACTCCTTAAAGAGCCAAAGGAAGCGGAGGTGGGACCTTTCTGACCCTGCGGTTCTTGTGGGTACCGGGTGAGCAGAGGGGAGGGGCGCATCAAGGTGAGGCCAGGGGAGATGTCTACTGCGGCCTCAGTAAACAGTGCGGGTGTGATTTCTGTCACCTCCCTCCCTGGCTGCTCCACAGCTACTGAGAGCAGAGTGGGCCACTCAAGGGTCTTGCAGCTTCTTTTGCAGAATGTGTAGTCCTGTTTCCCATTGTGTGTACAGTTTCCACAATTTCGTGTACATGTGGTGTGCCCCTGAGTATGGTGTGTGCACATATATGTGCAGGCAGAGGCCAGAGGAGGATATTGGTACCTTGTTCTATTGCTCTCTGCCTATTTTCTTTAGACATGGGTCTTTCACGGAACCGAGAACTCCCTGTTTTTCGGCTAGACTGGCTGCCCAGTGAGCTGCCTGAAGATTTCTGTTAGTATTACAGGTGTGCATGGCTACACTTGGCTCTTTTCATCGATGTGAATGTGTGGGATCCGAACCTGGGTCCTTGTGCCTGAGCTTCAAGCGTTCTTACCCACAGAGCCATCTCCATAGCCCTTTGAACACTACTTGATGGTAACATTCAAGAGGCAGAGGCAGAGGCAGAGGACCAGAAAGTCATTCTCAGTTACACAGTGAATTCCAGGCCAGGCTTGGGTACAGGAGATCCTGTCTTTTGGAAAAAAAAAAAAAAAGCTTCAGCCTTTGTTCTGGACTTAACGGCCAATCTTAAGTGCAAAGATTGGGGTGGCTGAGAGCAGGAGGGAGGGATGGAATCCTGGTGAGCCTCGTAGCACAGGGTTGTGGCATTGTCCCTCAAACAGAAGAAACCAGGGAGATGCTGGCTTGGAGTTCTTGCTCTTACCTTTCCAGCAGCTCACTTTTTTCTTTAAAATTTTTATTTATTTATCATCATCAATCATTATCATCATCGTCATCTTCTGTGTGTGTGGGGGGTGTGTGTGTGTGAGTGTGCAAAGATGTGTATATTGAGGTCAGAGGACACTTTATAGACACGGTCCTCTTCTTTCACCTTTATAGGGGTTTTAGGGATTGGACTCAGGTTGTAAGGTTTGCACATCCTTACCACCAAACCTTTTTGCTGGTTCCTGGCAACACAATTTTCTTTGTAAGACAAGAAGTACATGATGCATAGTTCACAGGGAGTTTTGAGATGCAGTGAGCAGATAGAGAGGCTTGTGACAATGGACAGCCCTGAGCAGTTGCAGTCACTATCAAGAGGTCTTAACAAGGAGGCTAATGTGGTAGGACTCGCGCCTCAAGAGTTCACCCTTATAGCACGAAGGGAAATCCAGCTGCAGGCAGAAAAGGAAAGCAGATTTAACATCCAACAAACCATAGCTACCCAGGGGTGAGATGACAGCAACTTAGAACCTGAGGAAGCAGGGGTGAGGGGGGTGGGCAGGGGGAGATGTAAAGAGGGTTTCCAGGGTGGCCATCTTGAAATAGAAGAGTGTCACATTTCCTGTCCCTAAGTGAAAATGGTTAGTTCAATTTGGGACACGCTGAATCACAGTCCTAGGTGGTGCATTAAAGCACAGGTGCTGAGCAGGGAGGTGAAACGGGGCTGCAGGTGAAGATAGCATTCAGACAGCAGGAGAGGCTCAGGATGGGACGGGTGACCAAGAGGAGTGCAATGAGTCTGAGTGGTCAGGAGCTTCAGAGGCCTGGGTCTGAGTGTCCTCAGGCCGGGGAGAGTTAGCCGGCTTCTCAGAGGCTGTTTCGGATCTGGGGGATGAGGTTCATTACTCCTGCACTGAGGGGTGCTATGGATCTAAGTGAGAGACAGTGTGTCTGAAATCAAGCACAAAGCAGTCAGTACCCAGAGCATAGTCAGTACCCATCCCGTTCCTACTATCTCCTATCCTTAGTCATCACACATGCTTGTCCTGGTTCTGGTCCCCTCTTCTGCTCCCATCCAGAGCTTGCCACAGGCCTGCATGCATGGGCCACCTAGGTGCACCGGAGAAGCCCAGGACCAGATGGAGCACAGCTGCCACACACAGGAGTTGGCTTGTGGTGTTACCATGGGCCCAGAGCCTCCTGTGTTCTTGGGGTTTCTAGGATCAGAGCCTGAGCCCAGGCAGTCATAAGGAATCACACTGAGCCACATGTCTCCTCTGTAGGTCAATTAAACAGACAAATAATAGTGAGATACGGAGTGGGGGTGGGGAGGAGGAGAGGAAGGGAGGGAGAGAAAAAAAGGAGGGAAGGAGGGGAGGAAGGAGAAAGAGATTCAATGTGGCCATAACTAGGAAAGGTTTCTGGGGGCCGATGTCTCCAGCCAGGTGGCTGAAGAAAACAAATGTGTGAGTCAAGTTATAGCAAGGAATGGCTTGTGTTCCTTAGCCACTCCAGTCTGACTCTGTTGTCACATGGTGCGCCACCCTGTCTATGGGTCTGTTCTCCTAAGGACCAGATCAGGTGGCATCAGGACCCCACGTGACTCTACTCCAAGCCCAGCCAGACTAAGCACATCCTCGTGACCCTGTTTCCAGATGAGATGAGATTCTCGGTTCCCACAGTGAACGCCATGACAGCTCTTCTCTGAGGACACTATTCGATCTAGAATATACTTCTATTAGTTATCCCTTTATAATTTGTGGAGGGCCAGGGGAAATCTCCCCAGAGGAGAGAGGGTTAATCACGGTTCCCTATGTCATTAGGAAATACACATTCTCTCAGTTCGTTGCAATCTCCTGGGGCAGGTCATCCTTCAGAGAGGCCCTCTCCTATTGCAAGACCAGGCACAAGGAGAAGAGCAAGACCCCACTGAGCTGGGGAGAATAGAGGATGCAGAGCATTGCAGGGGGTGGGGCTGCTGCTGTTGGTGGTACATGCACAATTACAAACACACACACACACACACACACACACACACAAGTAAGGCCAGCTGCAGGGGCACCCACATCTTCTGAAACTTGTTCCTTGTGTGTGTGTGTGTGTGTGTGTGTGTGTGTGTGTGTGTGTGTGTGTGTGTATACACACACGCCTGTGTGCACCTGAGTGTGCATGTATGTGTGTGCACGTGTGTGTGTGCATGTGTGTGTGTGTGTGTGTTGTGGGTGTATATACATGTATATATATTCAGGCAGATGCCAAAGTACAAGCTCAGGTGTCATCTTTAGGAATGCTCTCCACCTCCTTTAGGCAGGGTCTCTCGTTGGTCCAAAGCTCACCCATTAGGCTGGGTTGGCTGGCCAAGCCCCAGGGGTCTTTATCTGTCACAACAGTGCAGAATTATAAGCACCCACCACAATGTCTGACTTTTAAAATGTGGCTTATGGAGATTGATTGAATTCAGGCCCTCCTGTTTTTAAGGCAGGTACTTTATAGACTTAGCTGGTTTGTTGTTTGTTTTGTTTCATTTTTAACAAAACCTCAATCATTTGGATAAACCAATGAAGACTCAGAAGCCAGATGCTGGGGTGAAAGCCTGCTAGTTCAGAGACAGAGAAAGCACCCAGCTAACCTTCCTCCTCAGCCTCAGTGGCTCCAGAAGGAATCCACTCTGACATCAGCTCAAAAAACCTCCTTCAAATTGAACATCCCTCTCTTCTACTTCCTGTGAGTCTCTCTATCCATCCTCCCGACCCCCTCTTCTTCTCTATGGTTATGTTCTTGATAATCCTGTGTTCACTTCCTGACAACTGGTTGCTTGCTCTCCTTCTGACCTATGGTTGACTTTATTTAATCCTGTTTACAATATTCAAGCAGAAAGCTCTTGGATTAAAGTATGTGCTAACGCTGAGCTCCACCACAACTGAAAACAGGTTTTCCCAGTAAATAACACAAGCGGTTATTAGCAACTGGTTATGGAAGTAGATAACCCGCACTGTGAATTCACAGTGTGATCAAATATCCTGCAACACCTGGCTGGAGGTGCTACCTAGAAGGGACTGGTTCACAAGGATCCTGACTCCATTGGTGGACACATCCATCTGATGAGTGTGCACCTGACTAAGATGCTAGGGGCAGTATGAGGCTGGAGGAAGTCACTGGGGACAAGTCTTTGAAGGGCAGACCTTGTCTAGGAATCTTTCCTCTCACGCCCTGTCTTCCTTGCAACCACAGAGCATCTTTGCTCTACTGTGTGTTCCCACCATGTTTTGCCTCTCCTTGGGCACTCTGAGTGTTCACACTCAGGTGTCTTTCCGACAGGGGTCATTGTAGGAAGGGACATGGTGGGCAGTGGAACCCAGGAGCTTAATGTGCTTGCGCTGTGTCTTCAGTACTCATGATACCTTCAAATGGTGATCTGGGTGGGAGGTAGCTAGGTGTCTCGCTGTGACAAAATACTCTGATAAAAGCAGTTTAAGGAGGAAAAGGTTTTTGTTTCGTCTTGTGAATTCATGGCAGGGAAGGCACGAAGCAGGAACAGGCAGCAGAGAGACCCTGTTTTATTTTCTCAAAGGAAGCTGAGAGCGATCATGACATTGTGAGAGACTGTCTACACTCAAACATTGCCCTCAGTGTTTGACTTCCTCGGCAAAGCTCCACCCCCAAGTGTCCCATGACAGCATCACCAACCTGCATTTGAGTACATGAACCTGTGAGGGACATTTCTCATTCAAACCACAGCAGTCACCTTTGTCAAAATCAGATGGCTGTGGCTGTGAGATTTATTCTGGGTCTTGGGTCGATCTATGTGTCTGGGTTTTCAGTACTGTGCTGTTTCACTACTATGTCTCTGTAGCATACATTGAGTTTGGACATTATGATGTCTCCATTACTGATCCCCGTCCTCCCTCAGGATTGCTTTGGCTACTCGAATATTTAGTTTTTCCATGTGAATTTTATGATTGTTATTTCTGTCTCTGTGGAGAATGCCATTGTAAGTTTGGTGGAACTTTATTGACTCAGTAGGTCACTTTTGGTGACAGTCAGTGTTACATTAAATCTGCCAACCCTTGAGCCTGGGCGCTCTCTCCACCTCATAGATCTTCAGTCTTTTTTTTTTTTTTTTTTTGCATTAGTAATGTTTTCATTGTCAGTAATGTTTTCATTGTAGAGGCCTTTCACTTCCTCTGGCCAGTTTATTCCTATGTTTTCTTTTGTGAGTGGGCTTGTTCTCTTGCTTTTTTTTGTTAACGTGTTTATCGTTGGTATATAAAGACATTATTGATTTTCATATGTTGCCTTTGTGTCTTTCTACTCTGCTGAATGTATTTATCAGATCTGAGATCTGAGTATAGGGATCACACATCCTCTGCAGAAAGGGATAGTTTGAGTTCTTTCTTTTCTATTTATTTTCTTTCTATTTCTTTCTCTTTTCTTATTTCTCTGGATAAGAATCACTATTCTGAGTGAGAGTGGAACAGGTGAATCGCTTTGTCATGTTCTTGATTTCAGTAGAGACATTTTACATTTTTTTAAAAGTCTGTTGTTGGTCAGAGGCTTGTCATCAATGTTTGTTCCTTCTGGCTCTAGTTTCTTCAGGGATTTTATGCTGAAGGATGTTAAATTTGGCCAACCGCCTTCTCTGTATCCATTGAAGTAATCGCGTGGTTTCTGTCTCTGCGTATTTATTAATTTGTATATGCTGAGTCAATCTGAAATGAAGCCAACTAGATCAGAGTGTATGATTTATTTATTTTTAATCTTATGTGTTTTGGCATTTTCCCTGTGTGTATGTCTTTGTACGACACCAGACACCTGTGGAGGGCCAGTAGAGGACATTGAGCTTTCTGGAACTGAAGTGGCTAGCAATTTTGAGCCCCCATGTAGGTGCTGGGAATTAAACCCCGGTCCTTTGGAAGAGCATCCAGTGTGCTCTTAATTGCTGGGCCATTTCTCTAGCCCCAGCATATGACTTTTTTTTTTTCCAAAAAATACATTGTTGGCTTAAATTTACAAACATTTTATCAGGGATTTTTGCATTTATGTCCGTCAGTGGTGTGTTGTGGGGTAACCTTCTTCCGCACTGTGTAAAGGTTGTCTTTGTAGTATTCAAATGGCGATCTCTGTACTGGCAGAGAGTTGCGTACTGGCTGGGCTTTGGATGGCTCATCCCCTGCCTCAGTATTTTGTAAACATATATCTTCCTCACCGTCTGCTTGGCTTAAAGAAGAGCTGATGGACAATAATACCTGAGGCAAGACAGGAAGGTGGAACTGACTGGTAGAGAGAAAGGGACTGTGGGAAGAAGCTGGCCCAGGAATTTTTGCCAGTGTGACATGGAGGTGGAAGGAACAGGTGCTGGGACCGAGTGAGAGTTAACGGGCCATGTGGCAGATGTGGACTGGAATAGTTGGGTTGAGTAAATTAGATGAGCTAGTTGGGAGATATCCAGCTCTAGTACCTAAGCTTCTATAAATAATGATAGGTTTCTGTGCCATTACTCTGTAGCTGGCAGGTCTAAGACAGTCTGGCGACAGCCTGTATCTTTTCGTTCTTGTGTCTTTATCTCCTTTTGGTACCAGCTGTAGTGGCTTCACAGAATGACTTGCTAGTGTTCTCTTCCCTTTCTGTCTTGTGAAATACTTTCTGGAGCGTTGTTCTTAATTATTCTCTAAAGGTCTGATAGAATTCAGCAGTGATTCTGTCTGGTCCTGGGCTCTTTGTTGTTGCTGGCAGGTTGATTCTGCTATTTCAACTCTCTTGCTTCATGTATGTTTACTTAAGAGATTTTCATCTTTTTGGTTTAATCTTGGTGGGTTGTTTGTGTCTAGAAATGTATCCATTTCTTCTAGACTTCTCACTCACTGGAATATGTTTTCAAAGCATTCTATAGTGATCCTCTCTCATCTGTGGGCATCCACTGTAAAATCGCCCCCTTTTCTGTTAATGGTATTTATTTGTCTATTCATTTTGAGTCTTTGAGACAGATTCTCATGTGGCGTAGTCTGACTTCAAACTCAGTAAAGATTCTTTGAATTCCTAATACTTCTGCCTTTACTTTCCAACTGTTGTGATGGAACAGATGAACTCCCAAAAGCCCATCTTCTAATTTTATTAGTTTGGCTTTTCCTTCTCTTTTATTCGGTTAATTTGGTTAAGAGTTAGCCAGTGTTCCTTATCGTTTCCAAAACTAGTTCTTTGTTCTTTCAGTTTCCGTCTCATTCATTGGTATTAATTGCCTTTATTATCTCTGCCTACTAGTTTTAGGTTTGGCTTGTTTGCATTTTTTTTTCTAAAAAAAGGAGTTGAATTATTAGGTTGCTTATGTGAGTTCTTGCTGATTTTTAAAATGTTTTATTACCACCTATTAATTATAGACAATAATGGATTTCATTATTACATTCTCATGCAGGTGTATAATGTATATCCATTCCCTGTTGGTCCCTCAAATTCCTGCTAATCCTTCTTCTCTTTGCAATTAGGCCTGTTCTACTCTCGTGTGTGTGTGTGTGTGTGTGTGTGTGTGTGTGTGTGTGTGTGTGCGCGCACGCGTGCGTGTGCACACGCATGTGCGCAGACATGAGTGAGCAAGTGAAAGAGATCCAGTGGTTTTCATAAAGTTGGTTACAGGAGCACAAGTGAGGGTTTGTTTACAGAAACCTAGGCACTTTCCTGACATCTATAGCACTGAAGAAAATTTCTCTCTCACATCCTAATCAACCTGCAACTGGGTATAAATCCTCAGGGAGGGGTGGAGCCCATGAATCCTTCTCCTTTTCATGAGAGGGTGTTGATGGGCCCAGTCTTCTGCAAATCAAACACCATAAGTTCGAGGGCACAATAGCTGTGCCATGCCCAGAGTCAGCCTTCCACACTAGCCCTGCCTACCCCTCTTCCTGGTCTTTGCACTGTTTCTGCCCTTCCTTCATTATGTTCCCTGAGCCTTGGAGGAAGTAACACAGATGTGCCATTTGTGGCTGGGCGTGCAACAGCTACTTATTCTCGGTAGTTTGACCAGTTATGAGCCTTTTGCATTCATCCCTGGCCGCTGCAAAAAGAAGTTTTTCTGACAAAAGATGATAATAGCTCTAATTGATGGGGACAATATTTAAAAGGCAACTTGTTAGCTACATCGTGTCTATTTAGCAAAAACAAACAAACAAACATCCCCTCAAAAACCAAAAACCAACCAATCAAACAGAAACAAACAAATTAAACAAAACAAACAAATTAAACAAAACACCCAAACAAATCAGCAGTAGCTTCCCCAGTAGGGCTCTGAACTCCTTTTTGGTTTTTTTTTTTTTTTTCTTTTTCGAGACAGGGTTTCTCTGTGTAGCCCTGGCTGTCCTGGAACTCACTCTGTAGACCACACTGGCCTCAACTCAGAAATCTGCTTGCTTCTGCCTCCCAAGTGCTGGGATTAAAGGCATGCGCCACCACTGCCCGGCCCTCAACTCCTTTGATAGGGACTTTTGACCATGTCTGCAGGACCAGACTTTGAATTCCTTCCTGGAGACTAGCTATCTAATCCAAGCGGAAAGTGGTTGGTTACCCCGATAACAGATCTGCCACTATTGCAAGAGTGTGTTCATCCTGCCTGGCCATTTTGTCTGTTGTACGAAAGCTTCACAGCCAAATATGACTGTTGGTAGCTCCTCCCCAGCAGCCTTCACAGCCCTCTCGTCATTATGAGTGCCAGCCGCCCAGGAAGGAGGCTTGTCTTCTCTGTATCCTATGACTCAAGTGTGGCATCTTCAAAGCTCTTGTGGAACATTCGATATAGGTTCTCACAGATGTGGACTTCCCTCTTAGAATTGCCTCTGTTATGTCCCAACGGTTCTCTGTTCGTTTGCATTTGATTTTGGAGATTTCAAACCTTCTTGATTTCTTCAGTGTTCCACCAAGCATTCATTCTGGCGTGTACTGTTCATTCTCCGTATCTGTGCACTTTCTTGTAGTTTCCCTTTTTATTGAGCTATTACATTACAATCTGATAAGATACAACGAATGATCTTTGTATTTCTCAAGACTTACATTGTATCTTAGAATGCTATTTCAGAGAAAGTTCCATGGGCTGTTGAGAAAGGTGTACATCCTGCAGTTGGATAGAATACTCTGTAGATGTCTTTTAAATCCATCTCATCTGCATGTAAAATTCTTAAGCCTTTTGAAAACAATTCTTAAATTATTTTTCAGATCCAGGAATAGTGGCACAAGCCTTTGATCTCAGCACTTGGGAAGCAGAGGCAGGCAAATCTCTGAGTTCGAGAACAGCTTGGTTATACAGAAAGTTCTAAGATAGCCAGGGCTACATAGAGAGACTCTGTCTCAACTCTCTAGCGTGCTCAGAAACTCCTAAATGCTGGATATTATCTTTAAAAATCCTTGCCAATTTGATAAGCAAAAGAAGTTGTCTCAATATTTTAAGTTGTATTTCTGATGTGATTTGCTCTTTAAAAAAAGTATGTGTCATATGCTAGCTTTACTTTTTGCCTTTAAATGTATTATTATTAAATTGTGTGCTGGTGCATGTGGGGGATGTGTACATGGCATGGTACATGTGTGTAGGCAGAGGACTTCATGGAGCTGGTTCTCTGCCTCCATTTTTGCATGGATCCCAGGTTAAGGCTGTCAGGTTTCCCTGCAAGTGCCTTTACCCAGAGAGCTAGCTCGCCGGGCCCCCAGTTCTTATTATTACTAACTAATAATAACAAAATGTCTTTATGGGCTACATTGTTATGTCTCTGGTACTTTCCTACCTTACAGACTGATCAACTCAGGGTACTTAGGTTTATATATCATCTTAAACATTTATTATCCTTCATGTTGAGAACATTCAAAATCTTTTTCCCTAGTACTTTTGAATTAAATTGCATAACAATTAAATGCTTACCATTCCTCCCCCTGAGTGACAGAACAGCAGGACTTGTACCTCAGGTAGCCATGAATCTGTCCTCAATGACAAATTTCTTCATGTCTGTTAGTCACTTTTATTTTTTTCTGCAGGCTGAATGTCCTGTCCTCTGTTCCCTGGGGACATTAACAGTGGAAAGTTGTCATCTTCGTTTTGATGGAGAAGAAATGCTAGACATTATGTCTTTGTTATATGGCAAATAATTTTTTGAAGTCGCGTTTTGTTCATGGTGACTCCTGTTCTATGGAAGGCTGGCACAGCGATGCTGAGTTTGTTTGTTTCCCTGCTGGGAACATCTCCTGAGCTTTCTACTTTTTTTTCTTGCAGCGCCTTTCTTTCCCGGTTTCAGGAAAAGTTTACTCTATATTTTATTCTAGTTTCCATGTCTTAATTAAAATAATAATTCTTTGATTCTTTAGGGATTTATTTTGATATGTGGTGGGTGGCCTTGGATTTTTTTTCCTGTCCCAAACTGCGAATAAATTGTTCCTACATCCTTAATTGAGCATCTCACAAAACTTCCCATTAATTTAAATGCCACTTTAATCGATATTAAATTCTAACATGCACTGGGGTGTGTCTGTGGGCTTTTTACTCTTTCATAGTGATGTCTCTTCATCTACATTGTTTTTAGTAATTATTATTTTACAGCCCATTTTATAACTGGTAGATAAAATGTATTATTTATATTTGTGAAGCATTTATTATTTGCTATGTTTATTTCTCCATTCATAGTTTAGACTCAGGTTTTTTATAAGTTTCAGTATGTTGCTAGCTGAGTTTTAATTGCAATTCCATTAAGCTTGCATATGACTTTGAGAGAATCAATAGTTTGTAGCACTCTTCCACCAGTCACATATAGGTGTGTATCACTACTGCTCAGGGTTCATTCACTTAGAACTTGCTGCAAATGCTTCTGCATGGATCTCAGAGACTGTACTCTTAGGGAGAAAATCAGCCAGCCTGTCTATCCATCCATCCATCCATCCATCTATCCATCCATTATCTATTTGTTATCTATCACATATTTATAATCTATCATCTACTTATGTATCAATGATCAATCATCTATCTGTCATCTGTTCACCATCTCTTGATCATATATTATGCATTCATCTATCTATCATCCAATTATCTATCATCTATCTGTTAATAAATTATCATCTAGTATCTACCTATAATCTATCAGAAAACTATTATCATTGATTACGTATCATCTACATATGTATCAATCATCTATCTATCTATCTATCTATCTATCTATATATCTATCATTTATCTATCTACTATCACAGTTGTTTCCAGTTGGGAGCAACTGGAGCAATTCTGTCCTGGGAGGATGCTTGGCAGTGTGTGGAGATAGCTTAATCTGTCACAGCTGGAGACCAGCACCTGGTATCTGGTGAACAGAGGCCTGCAATGTCACTAAACATCTTATAGTGACCAGGACAGTAGTTATATGAGGATGTCCTCTGACATCCACACACTGGCCAAAGCATCCATGTAGCCATATGCACACACATGAGTGGGCACACACATACACACTCATATACAAATACCCACATATGGTGGATATTTGTGTTGATTTAGTTTTTGGCAACTGAGAATAACGCTGCTATGAACATGGATATAGAAATACCTTCTTGAGGGCTGGAGAGGTGGCTCAGCATTTAAAGGCATCTGCTACACAAGCATGAGAACCAGAGTTATGATCCTGGCACCCCTGTGAAAGCCAGACATGGCCCCCACACACGTGCGGCCCCAGCACCGAGTGGGGCAGAGACAAGAGAATGATTTCCGTTTGCTGGCTTTCAGCTTTACCTGAAAACAGCAGCATGAGGCTCAGTATGAGAGACTTTGCCTGAAAGGAACAAGTCGGGGTGTACAGTAAGAAACCTTATGCTGTTCTGTGGCCTCTGTGCACACACAAGCACACATATGCACACATCACATGCAAACAACACTTTCCCTCTTCCTTCCTCTCTCCCCTGTCCTCAGCATCTCTCAGAGACATGCTTTCGGCAGTTTGCATGGGCAGTGAGGAGCATTACTCGGGCACACAGCAATTCTGGGTTTAATACTCTGAGGAGCCACGGCACCATTTCTGCCACAGTGCTCATGGGCTCTGGTTCCTCTACATCTTCAGGGCCTGTTTATTACCTCATGTCATTGTAACTTTATGTATTACCCTGAGCATCTTTCCAAGTGTGTACGGGGCAGCCGTTTATCATTCTGTAGACATGCCTGTTCGAGCCCGTTCACTTCTGAATCTGTCTTTTTCTGACTCATGTGCTCTTTAGTACATCTGTTTGGTGTGGAGGGCACTGGTGCCACGCTGTGCATATGGAGGTCAGAGGACAACCTGTGGGAGTCAGTTCTGTCCTCCCCCTAGGTGGCTCCTGGGGATTGAACTCAGACTGTCAGGCTTTCAAACAAGTAACTTTACCCTCCAAGCCATCTCACCTCATAGCCCAAGTCCTATGCTTTTAAACATGAACTTTAAAGTATCGCCCTGCTTGGACTGGGACTATAGCCCTGTGATAGGGTACTTGCCTAGGATGTACGATACCCTAGACTTAATTCCAGCACTGCAAAAAAAAAAAAAAAATCACAACACAACAAAACAAAAGACAAACAGAAAACCCCCACAAAGCAAAGTAAAATGACAGAATCGTGTATATACATCATGTTGTGTTTCCCTTCTTATCAAATTTCTTATTCTTCATTTTAACTGCTGGGTAGAACTCTGTGACGTAGAACTCTGTCATCCTTTCCATTGGATGCTTGGAGACTTCCCTTGTTCGTTGTGACCAAGTTTCAGTGAGGCTCCCTGCTTGTTTCTATGGATCGGTTTTTAAGTAGTCATGACGTAATTTTTCCATTAGCCAGTCTGAGTTCTCTAGAAAGACAGTATTGTCACAGACAGAAACAATCCTTTTGTTCTCTCAACAGTTGTGAGTCCAACCTGTTTCCAGTCATTCACACAGCAGCAGGGGTAATGACCACCCTTATTTTGTCAGTGACATTTGATGAACTGGCCTTCTGGATTTCTGATAGGGTTGGGTGGTTTGGCCCTTTGGGTTGAGATGAATGTTATTTTTCATATTTTAAGGTGTGATCTCTTTGTGTTTGAGTTTGTTTTAATGAATTTTGTTTATAGACGAACGACATCACATGGTTTTCTTTTTCTGGATTATTATAGTAACAATTTCTTATTATTTATTTTGGAGATGAGAATGTTGATACCCAGCCCTGCTTGGCCTGTAGGTCACTAGGTAGAGTAGGCTGGCCTTGAACCTGTAGTGCCCTCCTGACGCCCCTGCAGGGGGCGGGGCTAAAGGCATGTCATTCACCTGCAGAGGTAAACTTTCACTACACTAGCAACCTTGCAGTTCTGAATACACCCTTCTGGTAATTGGCTGCAGAGTTGTATTTCCTCTGTCTTCTTTAATGTTTTTTGTAAATGGGAGACATTAATGATAATTGGCTTTGATGAGTCATCTCTGACTTAAGTCAGAGTGACGGGTTTTTTCCTTTTTTTAAGAGGACATTATTGAGATAATTTGCGTTTAGTGAAACGTACAAGCCTTAAGCATATGGCGTGATGAATTTAGTCAAAGATGCACAGCACAGTATCTACTGCTAAATCAAGACACAGGGTGGTTTTACAGACCCAGGGGAGCTCCCTTGGGGCCTTTCCACTCATCCCCTAGACATCATTTCTCCACGGGATGGGCACATGGCTTAGTGGATAAAGTACTTGTGTACCAGGACCAGAGTTTAGACTCTTAGAAACCATCTGAGTGTGTATGGTAGGCTACATGTAATCTCAGCCCTTGGGAAGCAGAGAGAGGGGATCCTCGGGGCAAGCTGGCTAGTTAGACTAGTAGACACTCATGTACCCATACACAGTTGAACACACATACACATATGTGCACAAATCATGCATGTGTTCCTAAGAAAAACATTAACCACTTTCCTGATTTCTGTCAACAGAAGTTTATTTATTACTCAAGAGTACCGTGTAAATGGCATCCGTGTGTCGCTGTGACTGGCTTCGTCCATTCCACAAGGCTTTGAGATGTCTTCAGAACACCATATCAATAGTCTGTTTAGCTTTGTGAAGTGAGCTGATAAGATTTTTCACTTTTTTAACTCCCCGAAGGCTTTTCTTATGTGGGAATGATCTGCTGTGTGGAAGGCTGAGGTAACTCATCCTGGAGCTCACGGGAGGCGGCAGCCATCAGTGAAGACATCTCTTAGCCGGTTCCTTTACACTGTCCCTCTGGGTGGGACTATTCTATCCAGGTGGACCATTGTCCTTAAGACGAGTTTTGGCATGTGATATCTTTCCAGAAAACGATCCATCTCATTGCGGTTTTGAGATTGTAAGCATACAGCTCTGCTGAGTCCTCTCAGAGTGTTAGGAACTATAGTTGGCATTTATAATATTTATGCTTCCCTTAATAATAGAGCCAGGATTTTTTAAAAATGAACTCTGAAATTTACTTAATTCTACTTTTTAGCGACTATTATGGTTACAAATCAGTATGATTTCTATCAGTGCTGCGTGTTTTATGTGCCTTCCATTCTGGACCCATTGTTTGATGTCTAAAGTTATTATTTTTATGTCTTTATTTGTGCTTGTGTGTGTATGTGAGTTGCATGTCCGTGTGTGAGCGTGAGCACGTGCATTATGGTCAGAGGCCAGCACCAGGTACTGGTTCTCACTTTTCACCTTGTTTATGACCAGGTTTCTTCGCCATGCAGTGGTGGCACACACCTTTAATCCCAGCACTTGGGAGGCAGAGGCAGGTGGATTTCTGAGTTCGAGGCCAGCCTGGTCTACAGAGTGAGTGCCAGGACAGCCAGGACTACACAGAGAAACCCTGTCTCGAAAAGCCAAAAAAAAAAAAAAAAAAAAAAAAAGGACTGGGTTTCTTCATCTCTCACCTCTGAATTAGCTGGATTGTGAATGCTCTCCTGTCTCTGTCTCCCCGCTTTGCTATGGGAGCGCTGAGATTATAGACCTGTGCCACTAGCCCCAGCGTTACGTAAGTTCTGGGGATCCAAATACAGGTTCTTTCTTACACACCTTCCAACAAGTCGTTTCTTCAGACCCTACTGTTACTTTTATTGATTTAAAATATAAAATAAAAACATCACCTGGCTGCCATTCCTTCCGGAAGCTCTGCTGAAGACTCCTTTTGCTGTATCTGTTCATGTGCACGTGTGTGCACACATGTGCATGTGTGCTTGTGTACATATACATACATGCCCTCGTGTGATTCACAGGGCCAGGGGTCAACTTCAGGTTCATTCCTCTGGAGCCTTCTCCCTTTGTTTTGAAACGGGGTTGCTTTAATGGGTACCAAGGTTACCTGACTAGGTTAAGCTGACTGGCCAGGGAGCCCAGGGATTGTCCCACTGCTGTGATTGCAAGTGTATGCCGCCACAGCCAGCTTTTGTGAGCCTGCTGGAGTGGAGCTCAGCCCCTCCTGCCTCAGTGACATTCACTGGCTGAGGGTATCTCCCAGCCCCAGCTCTCCCCTGCCGGCTCATCCCTCTGTGTTCCAGCCTCTGCTCCCTAAGACTTTTCTGTTTTCAGCTGTATTTTCAGCTTCTTTTTTTCTGGATATTTTCATCTTTTCTTTACTTCAATTTTCTTTATATTGTTACTTTTTGTTTTAATTAGCGTACAAGGTGCCGTGTTCCACAGTTACATTTTCATATATACCTTGTTTTGTTGGTCCTCTTGCCCCCTCCCAAGCCCACCCCATCAGGATCATCCCTCCCCTTTCTCCTTTGGCCTCCCTCTGTTTTCAGGTCACGTGGATTCTCTTTCCCTCCTGTCCCACCCCAACCCTGAAGACCCGTTCCCTGTTCCCTGCTCATGGTCCCCTTTCTAGTCTCAAAACCTATGCCCCCCCCCCGCCCCAGTATACACATATATAAAAATTAAAGTCTAGACTCCACATACAGGAGGCAGCATGTGACATTTGCCTTTCCAAGCCTGGGATACTTTACTGAAAATAGTAATTTCCAGCCCCATCCATTTCCCCGTAAATATCACAGTTTCATTTTTCTTTATGGCTAAATAAAATTCTATCACATACATATGTACCATGTTTTTTCTCTCATTCATTCATCTGTTGATAGGCACCTAGGCTGGTTCCTTTTCTTGGCTGGTGTAAATACTGCAGCGTACTTATTACGATTATCATATTTGGTGTTCTTTGAGACAGGGTCTTGTTATGTAGCCTAGGCTGGCCTTGAACTAGAGGTCCTTTCGACTCCACTTCCAAAATGCTGAGATAAGACATATGTACTACCGTGATGGCCTACTTTAATCTTTCATAGGAAAATTGAAAAAAATAGTTTGAAAAATATTTGTTATTTTAATTTTTCATCACAAAAATGTGTGAATAAACAAAACCCCATTATAACCATACTAATCGCATTAAGGCATTCTCAGAAAGACAAATATTGTACCTTTTGACTTACATGTGGTTCCTGGACTTTATAAAGCTACGTACAATGTATCTGTGATATGAAAGTAGAAACAAAATTATGTAGGGAAACAAAATTATGTAGGGAAACAAAGGAGACTAAACAGAGGGAGAAGATAGCAGGAGGGGAGAGCAGGGGGTTGCAGGGGAAACAGGCTTAGTGTGTCAGTGTGCAGAGACTAGTGGGAGAGGGAAGGTGGTGGAAGGGGAGAGTGGGGGTGGGGGCGTGGGGGAAACATGCTTAGTGTATGGAGACTAACAGGAGAGGGAAGATGGTGGAATGGGAGAGGAGTGGGGGTCGGGGCGTGTGGGAAACATGCCCAGTGTTCAGTGTTTTCTTACAGAAAAAAGTCTTTATGTCTTTACGCAACAGAGCTCGGTGTATAATGAGTATACACAATGGAAAGTAGAAAGAGAAAAAGAAAAAGTATTTTTAGTTGTTTTGTCTGAATTAGGATTCCAATAAGGCTCCCACGTTCACTGGATTATATCTCATAGCTCTTTCCTTGCTTTTGAGTCACTGGGGGAACCACGCCTTCTGTTCCCAACGCTTCTTCTATTTAAAAATAAATTAACTAGGGCTGTGGACATGGCTCAACAGTTAAAGCACTTACTACACTCATGAGAGGTCTGGAGTTTGGGTTCCGAGATTCCACTTAAACGCCAGGTGAGCACAGTAGAACATGCGGGTGATTCCAGCTTTGGAAGGCAGAGGCGGGGGATCCTCGGAGCAAGCTGTCTAACTGGGAGTATCCATGTTGACAAGCCCTGGGTTTGGCTGAGAGACTCTGCTTCAAAGAACAGGGGAAGGATGATTGGGGAGGATTCCTGACATTAATCTTGGGCCTCCGCACACAGGCACATGCTTAGAAATAGTAAAATAGATGCAAAAAAGGCAGAAAACGGGAGGGAAAAGGACAGGAAAATGAGTGGAACAGTATAAGACACAGACGAGAGGAGCTGAAGGATGAGGATGTGACAGACTGAACGGGAAACATCACAGGCATCCTTTCGGGAGGATGTGCTGACAAATATGGCCCCAGCAAATGCTTCGTGAAATAGAGCCACACAGTGTTACCTGTATGTCGGGGGTGGGTGGGGGAGGTATGCATGTATCTATACATGCATGTGTGTACCTGTGTGTGTTTGGTGTAGGACACAGAGTATCCGGCTCTTGATATCACCATCTGCCTCATTCCTCCAAGGCACAGTATCTTGGCAAACCTTGGCATTTGCTCTTTTTCTTTCTGGCTGGTCTGGCTGGTCAGTGAACCCCAGAGATCCCCTGTCTCCAAATCTCCAGGGCGGCGATTACAGGTTCACACTGCTGTGCTTGGCCTTTTACATGGGTTCTGGGAACTTGAACTTGGATTTTCATTCTTGTGCAGGAAGAGCTGTTAGCTCCTGAGCCATCTCCCTCTTCTCCCGTGCCCCTGAGCCATCTCCCTCTTCTCCCATGCCCCTGAGCCATCTCCCTCTTCTCCCGTGCCCCTGAGCCATCTACCATGCCTTTGAAAAGTTTTGTTTGTTTGTTTGGTTTTCAATAAGGATCATACATCTGAAATTTTGGCTTACTTAGAAGAAACTTGATGTCAAGGCTGTGCCGAGCAAGTTAGCTGGTGATTTGCATATGGCTTGGCTGCAAACCAAGAGACTCCCACCTTGTGTGATAACAGGACAGGGACAGATGGGCCCCCACTGAAAGCTTGTCAGTAGAAACATAGCAGCCCACTCTTGAAAGTATGAAAAAGGAAAATGTATTACTTATTATATAGTTCCTTTCTTTTTTCTTTCTTTCTGTTATTTATTTCTTTATTTATTTGAGACTGGGCTTCTCTGTCTAGCTCTGGCTGTCCTGGAACTCTATAGACCAGGCTGGCCTCAAACTCAGAGATTCACCTGCCTCTGCCTCCTAAGTGCTGAGATTAAAGGCATGCACCACCACCACTATCTGGCTGTGTTAGTTACCTTTCTATTTCTGTGATAAAACACTATGACTAAGGTGACTTACAGTAGGAAGGCTTTATTTGGGCTTACGGTTTCAGAGGGATGAGGGTTCGTCACCATCACAGTGTGGAAGCATGACATCAGGCCGGCATGTCTGTAGGAGCAGAAGCTGAGAGTGCACTTCTTGAGTTGCAAGCACAAAGCAGAGGGGGCAAACTGGAAATGGCATGGGTGGTTAAACTCTCCAGGCCTATTTCCACCAAGGTCAAACTTCCTAAACTCAAACAGCACCACCAAGCAGCACACTCTTCAAAGTGCACAGAAGAAAAGCATACTACTATATTAGTCTGTCTGTCTTTCTTTCCTTCTTTCTGTTTGTTTTATTTACATTTTTTTGAGACAGAATTTCTCAGTACAGTTCTGGCTGTCCTGGAACTCACTCCATAGACCAGGCTGGCCTTGAGTTCAGAGATCCACCTGCCTCTGCCTCCCAAGTGCTGGGGACCAAATGCTCAAATTCGTAAGATTATGGGGACATTTCTCATTCAAACCACCACACTTACTTATTATATTAGTGTTTTTGAGACAGGTCTCATTGTGTAGCTCAGGCTGTCTTTGAACTCATAATTTTCTTACCTCAGCTTCCTGATTACTGTATTGAATTTGTTTTAGGAGCTATATGATGAAACCATTCAGTGTGTGTGTGTGTGTGTGTGTGTGTGTGTGTGTGTGTACATGTATATCTTTATACATGTATATTTGCATATGTAAGCATGTATGTATGTATATGTGTGCATGTGTGTATGTGTATATATATGTATATATGTGTATCTATACCTGTTTGTGTGTGTATATGGGTCTGCATGTGCATGTGTGTATGCGTGTGTATGTATATGTGTACTTGTGTGTACAGGTGCACCTTCACATGTGTGCATACATGAGGGCTCAGAGGTCAATGTTGAGTGTCTTTTTCAATCATTCTCCACTCTTTTGAGACAAGCTCTCTTACTTACTGAGCATGGAATTCACCTATTCAGCTAGACTGTCTGGCCAGTGAGTCCCAGAGACCCGCTTGTCTCCACACCTCAGAGCTGGGACCCCTGGGGTGCTCAACTACACTCAGTGTTTTTACACGAGTAAAATTAAGTGCTCGGAATTGAACTAAGGTCTGGATGTCCACCCAGAAAGTGCTTTACCACCTTCAACATCTCTCCAAATCCTCAATTAATTTTAACAAAACATGCAAGGCAGCCGATGAGCTCAGAGGGCTTTAGTGACCTGTCTAAGTTCAGAATTTGCCCAAGTTGGGATTTAGATAGAAATCTCTGGTTCTTTTGGCTCAGCCCTTATGGTCACCTCAAGGTCACAGGATCATTGAGAGATGAGGTGAAGATCACAAGGTGTAATGAGCCAATGACAAAGGATGACATGTGCCAGCCGAGTCTTCACTGTGTTTAGTGACACCGTCCTAACAGTCACTCAGTAGTTTCTTCACACCAGTCACTTGCCAGACTTGTCTGTGTGGCCTCCCCTCTTGGCAAAGCAGTTGGGAAGTGCAGCATTTTAACAGGGTATGTCTAGTGGTACCAATGTTCTGTTGAGAAGCAGATTGGAGTGAGTACTCGGGTGTCTCTGTGGAAGGTGGGAGCCAAAGCAGGCAACATGTGCTAACCAGATACTGTTTACACGGATGGCTAAGATCCTTTCTCTTGGCTTTGGAGGCTGTGAATTATTTTTCTGGAATGGGATCAAGCTTTCAACAGAATGCATGTATTTAATATTTAAATACCATGAGTTAGCTGGCTTTTTTTTTTCTCTCCCCAAGTCAAGATTATGAGGATAGGACCAAATCTTGTTAGGATATAATCTGAGTTGCTCTGCTAATAAAAATAAATTAATAGGAGTCTGGGGAGATGGCTCAGTTGGTAAAGTGCTCGCTGCACAAGCATGACGGCCTGAGTTTAGTCCTCTAGCGCCTGTGTGTAAGGTAGGTGTGGCAGTGTGCATACTGCAGCCCTGGGGAGGTGGGGACTGGAGGATCCTGGGGGCTCCACTGCTCAGTCATTCTAGCCGAATCAGTGAGTTCCAGGCTATATAAGAGACTGTCAAAAAAAAAATAAGGTGGAGGACTGGGAAAGTGGCTAAGTAGGCAAAGCGTGAGAAACTGAGTTTGGATCCACAGTGTAGGTGGCAGTGCTTACCTGAAATCCCAGCACTGGGAAGAAGAGACAGGAGGATGCTAGAGACTCGGGGGGGGGGGGGCAGCTACTCTAGCCAATCAGTGAGCTCTGGGTTCAATGAGAGAATCCATCTTAAAAAATAGAGGAAGATGTAGGCGTAGGCTTCTCAAAACCTACTTTAATTATTGTTCTTTAAAGCTTCAACCTCCCTTCTAGCCCTTCACCCACCTGAAGTAGGGAAAAAAAGGTTAATAGGAAACAAAGTTGTAGACCTGTTTAGAATTAGTTCTTTGGGTTGATTCCAGTCTTCAGTGTCAGCCATCCAGTTCATTCACAAACACCGAACACGAGTCAGTAGCATCATCGGCTTGATGTAGAAGAAACCATGAGGTGCTACCAATCTACATGAGTCCGCAGAAGCAGCTGAAATGCCACCAGAAGTTCTTTGCGTTTCTTCTCTCTACAAAATTAGGATAAGTGAAGGTCAGTGAAAAAAGCAAGGCTAACCAAGCAAGAATCATCAGTGAAGCCCAACGAAGACCAGCAAAGAGTTGCAAGGCGAACCAATGCAAGAGCATTGCCACTGTCTCTTGGGTTATACTTATACTACTCCAGCAAAACATCACATGCCCTTTCACCAGGCAGCTTCCAGCAAAACGCCACGTGTCTGTTCTCAGCAAAATACCCTCTCATCTGACAGTTTCTAGAAAAACACAACCGAGTCTCCAACAAACCCAGAAATTCCCACTTCAGGAGACACTCGACGTTGGCCTCTAGACACATGTACTTGCACTCACACACATATCAAAGTGATGGTATTTAGTTTTGAAAAACACCCTACAAGTCAGTTTCCAGACTTCTTTACATGCTGTTTTTCTTTCCTTTTCATTCTTACTCATCATTTCAACTACTGTCACTTCTGATTGACACTTTGGCTCACAGGATGCTGGAGAGAACCTCTAATTGGAACTACTCATGTTGCCAAAGGGGAAACTGAGGCTCAGAGAATCAGGGAACTCTCTGATAAGTACTGAGTTCCTTTTACCCTCCTGGTTTTTCCAAAGTTGGGATTTAGATGGACGTCTCTGGCTGTTTTAGCCCTGTCCTTTTAGATGAAAGTCTCTGTCCTTCATGTCACTTCAAGGCCACAGGATGTCTGCAGTCTGAGATGAAAATCACAGATATGAAGAACTAAAGTTCTGGTGTGCGCAGCCATATCTGCAACGTGTGTAGTGACACTTTTCCTGAAGACCACCCAGCAGTTCTCAGAAGGCCCCTGTTTCCTTAGAACCTTCATTCAAATGCTGGGAGAAGCCATTGTTTGACTCTAGGAAGGAAGATGCAAGCTTGGCTAGAGAGGTCATCAGCCAGAGGGCACAATACCGCCTTGTACAGCCCTAGTAGAGGATGCTTTATCAACTCTACTCACAACTTATTTATGCCACTCTCCCCTGCCCCCCTCCCGACTTCAGAGAAGGAATAAAAGAGAGGGGCTAGGGAGGGAGAAAACAGTCTTTAATCCCAGCACTTGGGAGGCAAAGGCAGGCTGATTCCTGTGAATTGGAAGGGAAGTCTGGTCTACAGAGTGAGTTCTAGGACAGCCAGGGCTACATAGATGAAACCTGTCTTGACAAAGCAAAGCAAAGCAAAGCAAAGCAAAGCAAAGCAAAGCAAAGCAAAGCAAAGGTAAATAAAGAAAAAGAAAAACTTCTTTTCCGTATTGTCAGGCATCCTTGGGGATTGTACCTGTTGAATTGTTATTGGTCCAACCTTATCAGCCACTTCTGTTTGGAGCAAATGTCAAATCATGCGTCTGTGACTTACTTATGAGAGCTCGGAGGATGAATCTAGACTCTGTCGTGTCCAGAGGCTTCATGGTCTAAGGCAGGCTAAATCCCTCTTGGTGAATGTCTTGGGTTTTGGAAAAAACAAACTTTGTTGGAGCCAGAACTTCCTTTCTTTTAAAAATTGTTTTTTTCAGTTAATCCTTCCTGTGCCAAGGGCACCTGTGGAGGTCAGTGGAGAACTTTTGGGAGTTGGTTCTATCCTTCCGTTGTGTGTGTTCTGGGAGGCAGACTCCTGCCATCATATTTGATAACAAGTGTCATCACCTGCTTGGATGTCTCACTGGCCCTGGCACTACAACTTTCTGCAGGTAGGGTTAACTGTGTGGAGGAAAGCTTGGTTGGTCTTCAGGCGGTGACAACTCTAAAACCACCATCCATAAGTATGCCTATGGAGCTTCCCCAGGGTGTGGATAGGTTTCTGTCATGTTGACACACGTTAGAGTCACCTGAGAGGTGGGAACCCCAGTTGAAAAAATGTCACCATAGACTTTGGCCGTAGGCAAGCCTGTTGGTCATTTCCTTAATTAGTGATTGATGGAAGCTTACCTTAGGTGCTGCCATGATTGGCTGGTGGTTTGGGATGGTAGAAGAAAGCAGGCTGAGCAAGCCATGAGGAACAAGCCAGTAAGCAGCATTCCTCCATGGCTTCTGTGTCAGTTCCTGCCCTGAATTCCTGTGCTGACTTCTCTCAGTGATGGACTGTTACCTGGAAGTATAAGCTAAAACCGCCAACACAATCCCAACTCTTTCTTCCCTGTGTTGCTTTTATACCATGGAAAGAGAATCCTATTAAAAACATCCAGCTTATCGGTGTGGTCAGTATTTGTCACATTTCCACATGTGTCCTGCGTCGTCTCCATGGGCAGACTGGGCAAAGACTGAGGGCCAGACATGTAGTCTACTCTCTTACATGGCAGCAGTACACTACCATAGGAATGGCAATGGGTGTTGGCTGAGTTGAAACCCAGAGGGTCCTCCTGCCTCAGGCAACTCAGCTCAATCACCTGCTTCGACAGGAAGAAGGGGAGAGCTCAGGTCATACTGCAGGGCCAAGAGGTTTCAAGAAACCCAAATACCCACCCTACCCCCACCCCACCCCATAGCATACAGGATTGGCTGAAGCATTCCATCAGCCTGCACTTGCCAAAGCTTGGGGGGTTGGGGTGAGGGGAGAGCAATGTTGTCACTTTAATTGCATTGGCATAAATATTTGATATTCAATAAATTAGATCTGGAGCAAGGAAAACATTCTTGCAAATGGATTTTTTACCTGGAGCCCAGCCCCATTAGCAGAGGAGAGGAGGGCAGCCTGCCCTGGGGCCGGTAATTAACTCAAGTGGAGCAGAACTAAGCATTTCTGACAGCCTTCCTGGTCTAGAATTAACTGTCATCTCAGAGGGAAAAAGAAACTGTATTGTCACATTAAGGTTTTCACAAGACTCCGCTGCCACTGCTGGGCTGGGCTCCATCTCCTCCTGATACCCTAAGATGTGTTTTCATCATTAGAGACAAGTTTAAAAGCGACTAATGATGTATTTTATATCCACGTACCTGAATCACAGACTTCACCAAAAGAGAAGACATTAGCATGGTAATTCAATTTTTTTTCCCTCCCTTTTGGCAGATGTAATGAAACAAGATGCGGTGGATGCCGTGAGAAGTCACAACACTGTGATATTTGAAGATAGCACCGTCTGGATTTTTTTCTCTCCCTCCTCTCCGTATCAGGACTCTCCTATAATGAGCAATAGCTCAGCCCGTGTCTGTCTTCACTATCTCCCCCTTACCCCCACCCCCACCCAGCGTTTATGAAAGTAGCAATTGCTTCTGAGAAAAAGAGAACCGCTGGAGCTTGAAGCTCCTGCTAGAAACCGCTGCTCGCCTTAGTCTGTGGAAACCCAGACACTAGAAATTGGAGTTTTGCTGCACTTCACCTTGCCAACGTGTGCTCAGGGGTTTTATTTTTATTTTTATAAGGTTGGAGAGATCACTGCGAGACTCAGCACACTGGCTGGAGAGGAATGGCTGAATGCCTCTGTGTGTGCGTGAGCTGTGTGGGCAGCTGTGAGTTGTGTACCTGTTTACACAGGCTACACACACCTGAGTCTCCTGGGTTCTGCCCTTTTTGTTACTCATTGGCAGCATTTTCCTTCTGAGTCTCTGGATGTTCTTCTTTCTATCCGGCTGCCTCTCACCTTGACCTAGACACTGCCTTCTGTCTGTCTTTCTCCCTGCACCATGGAAGGTGTGAAGCTATGATCCCCCCCCCCCAACCCCCCAGCTTTCTTCCTGGTGTGAAGCTGTGACCCTGCCCCCTCCCACCAGCTTTCTTCCTGGCACTCTAGCATTGGGCCCCCGACATTGGCTGTTCATTATAATCTTGGGAGCCTGTGCTGAATAAACCAGAATGCACATCATGGGGTCTAGTCAGCTTGGATGCTGTTTTGGGTGACTTCCCCTTTGAGTCTTAGAAAGCCCCAAGCTTGGCCACACCCCTTGGTTTTCTTCTCCACCTCAGCTCTTCCCCTGGTTAACTTCCAGAATCTTCTAAGACTCACTGACATGTCAAATTCTCTGTGAAGCCTTCCCTAACTCCTGTAGCCTGAATTATGAGAATTTACCTATCCATTCACCCAACCAACCATCCATCCATCCTCCCAACCATTCATCCATCTACCCATCATCCATCCATCCATCCATCCATCCATCCACCCATCCATCCACCCATCCATTCATCTATCCATCTGTCCATCTGTCATGATTTGAATATGCTTGGCCTAGGGAGTGGCACCATTTGGAGGTGTAGCCTTACTGGAGTAGGTGTGTCACTGTGGGTGTGGGTTTTAAGACCCTCATCCTAACTTCCTGGAAACCAGTATTCTGCTAGCAGCCTTCAGATGAAGATGTAGAACTCTCAGCTCCTCCTGCACCATGCCTGCCTGCATCTGCCATGTTCCCACCTTGATGATAATGTACTGAATCTCTGGACCTGTAATCAGCCCAATTAAATGTTGTTCTTGTAAGAGTTGCCTTGGTCATGGTGTCTGTTCACAGCACTAAAACCCTAACTAAGACATCATCCATCTATCCATCCACCCATCCACCCATCCACTCACCCATCCACTCATCCATCCATCCATCCATCCATCCATCCATCCATCCATCCATCCATCTCTTCAGCAAGTATTTAGTGATTTCTGGTATCTTGTGTTGGGTCATGGAGACAACTTAGCAAAAAGAGATTTGAAGAGTCTCCGCATGGCTCAGTGAGACAGGAAAGGATCCAGAGAAAATGGAATTTGGGAGTGATCTGAAGGCTTGCAGGAGGTAACCATAGAAGGTGTGAAGGCAGATAAAGGACTAAGTTGGGTCATGGGGAAATGATTAGAGGACAGGAGATTCTACTGGCTCTGTGCATCATGGTATATCTGTAAGCAGAAGTTACTCAGTATGCGTTAGTGCAGATAAAGGTGAAGGCTAAAGGGCTGGTGGGAGTCTGTGGAGCACAGTGGATGAAAAATCAAAGAGCAGAGATGGAAGATGAGGAGTCTCTTTGTGCTTCCCAGAGCACATAGATAAAGAGGAAGCACAGAGCCCAAGAGGAAGTAAGTATTCCCATTTCTAAGATGCAGAAAACAGGGCTCCAAATTGCTAACTAGAACATCCAGCAGGTGATTGGCAGTGCTGAGATGAACACAGGCAGGTGGCTCTGGAGTACATGTGTTCAGCAGATGAACCATGCAGTCTTGGCCCAAGCTACTGCTTAACCAGAGCTGGATGCTCCTCTGTGCTGTCTCTTAGCACCCAAGCTCTGGCTTAGGTCTGATTCCTAGGTGTTGGGCTATAGCATGTGCATGAGCGGGGGTCCTGTTGGGTTGAATTGTGAGTCCCACATCTGCCGAAGCTCATGGAAGCCGGGGCACGGGAATTTGACTGTGTTCACTCCATGCAGCACTGGGTGGATGTTGGTCTGTGAGAACCTGCAGGGCTCCACTCCTGGGGTGGGGAGAACATAGTCTGGGGTCCCGTGAGGGGCCAGAGCTCTTGAATTGGAGATCCTGGGCCAGGAGGTGGCCAGGAACCGACTGGTCTCAGGCGTTAGGCTCTCAGGCACCCGCTGAGAGGCTTCTGAAGGACCGAGATGGAGACATACTGGCTGAATCTACCTGCAGCTGAAGGGGTGAGGGGGAGAAGATGAGCTCCAGTGGTGCCTGGTGGGGAGAGGGCTCTTGGTCGAGGCAACTAGCTTGGCTGGGTCTCCATGGCTGGAACATAGAGAGGTCGTAGTGGGAGATTAAACTGTGGCTCTGTCATTGAAGACTTTCTCCACGGTTCCCCACGGCAGGCCTCAAAGAAGAGAGGTAGTCCATGTCTTAAAACATTTATTGTCATGGCAGAAAATGGATGAAGCTGTACTCCATATTCTCAGGGTGAGCCTGAGGTTAAATACCTTTTACAAGGAGGGGGGTCTGGGAAGGAATGCCTAATTGGCTAAGCCCTCTGGCCTTTGGTATCTCATGAATATGGAGATGTCTTGAGGCTCTTCAGCCTGTATCACACCCTCTACCTGTGCTGTGTGACCGAGGACCACAAACCTCTCTTTGGGAGGGGCTGTAGAGGGCTGTAGCTATGTGAAAGGAGCAAGGAGGACCAGGAGCAAGGCCAAACTTCTACCGTCCCTGAGGGTCTCCGAGGTTCAAAGGCTACTTGACCAGGTACCCAGCTGCCTTTCACAGCCCACCACCCCACACCTAGCGGAATAGGAGACTGGGGTACCAGGGAGAACTGAAGAAAGACTTGAATTTGCAATAACATTCAAGGAAGAAGTAAGAAATAGTTTTTGTTTTTTTATTTGTTTGTTTGTTTGTTTTGTTTTGTTTTGTTTTGTTTTAGAAGAGTTCAGCGTCTTTTGAAGAATATCATGAGCCTTCTACATTGAGGGATGCAAGGAGCCAGTGAGCCTTTCTTGAGTTCTGAGCCTGGGGAGATAACACACAGTGGTGCCCTGAGTCTTGGTGCCTCCCTCTGTCTTTGCTACCTATATCCCTAGGCTTTGGAAGCATCTTAGATGCCTCACCCATCATCTCCGCATTTTACTGAGGTTTCAGCTACATGTGGTAAAATGCATTGGCCTAAGCATTCAGTGTCACAACTGGTTTTTTAAACAGTAAATTCTGTTTTTTAAAAATACTACAAAGGTATTCCTGAGTTTCCATGTTCTCTACACCTGTTTTTCTTTGATGCTAATGTCTTGCGTTACCATGACACTAAGACACATACACTGGGCCATGGTTAGAAACAGAGTTCCAGATTGTATTTGGATTTTACGAGCTTCTCCATGCATGGCTCTTTCTGTTCCAGAATCTCAGGCTGCTTTCAGCTCTCATGACTTCTTAGTCTTGTCTGCTCTGTGACAGTTCTCAGTCTCCTCCTATTTGCTGTGCTCTCGACAGCCATTTTGCCAACTGTCTTTCCATTGGGGGTTAACTGGTGTTTTGTTTGAGATTAGACTGGAGTTATGGGTCGTGGGGAGGAGACGTAGACGTCAGGAGCACATGGTGTCCACATGACTTCCACTGGGGATCCAGAGCACTTTTGTATGTGTTCATATGTGGGCAGATATACATGTGTGTGTTGGTGCCCATGTACACTTGGTTAGTTTTTATTATCAGCTTGAAATCAGTCACCTGGGAAGGAGCGATCTCAACTGAGGAGTTGCGTCCATCAGATCAGCCTATGCATATGCCCGTGAAGCATTTTCTGCTAATTGAAATAGCAGCCCAGTGTGGGTGGTACCAGCCGGGCAGGTGGGCCTGGCTTGTATAAGAAAGCTGACTGAGCATGCTCTGAGTATGAGCTAGTGAGCAGTGGGGTTTCTGATTTAAGTTCCTGCCTTGAGTTCCTGCCCTGACTGACCTGGAAGTATAAGATGAAATAAATGCTTCTCTCCCCCAGTTGCGTTTGGTCATGGTGTTTAATCCTAGCAACAGTGTGTGAGCCTGTATATGGCAACCAGAGGACACCTTGGGTGTTGTTCCTCAATCACAATCCTCTTTCTTTCTTTCTCTCTTTCTTTCTTTCTTTCTTTCTTTCTTTCTTTCTTTCTTTCTCTCTTTCTCTTTCTCTCTTTCTTTCTTTCTTTCTTTCTTTCTTTCTTTCTTTCTTTCTTCCTTCCTTCCTTCCTTCCTTTTTTTCTTTCTTTTCTTTTTTTGTTTTTTGTTTTTTGAGACAGGGTTTCTCTGTATAGCCTTGGCTGTCCTGGAACTCACTCTGTAGACCAGGTTGGCCTCGAACTCAGAAATCCACCTGCCTCTGCCTCTGCCTCCCAAGGGCTGGGATTGAAGGTATGTGCCACCACTGCCCGGCTCCTTTTTTTTCTTTTAAAAAAGATTTTACTTATTTTTATTTTATGTGTATGCCTGCATGAATTATTTTGTGCACCATCTGCATGCAGTACTTGAGGAGGCCAGAAGAGGGTATTGAGTCCTCTGGAGCTGGAATTTCAAATGGCTATTAGCTCCTGTGTGGGTGCTGGACATTGAACTAATGCTCTAAACCACTGAGCCCAGGCCCTTGGTTTTGTTTGTTTGCTTGTTTGTTTACTTCCTTTGAGACAGTGTCGCACTATGTAGCCCAGGTTGGTGCTTTCAGGGTCCCTCTGGTTTGAGTGCTGGGATTAAAGATGTGTGTTACCATGTCAGCAGCACCTTGATTTCTGAGACAGGTAGGCAAGGCTGGCTGGCCAGGGAGCCCTAGGGATCCATCCATTTCTGTCTTCCAGTGCTGGGATTGCAGGTGCACGCCACCATATTCAACTCTCAGGTGCATTCTGGAGATCGCAAGGCAAGCACTTTACTTGTTGAAACACTCCTCAGCTTTGGTTTTGGTTTTTCAGAAGGTTTTGTTAGGTAGCTCAGCCTGCCCTCGAGCTTTTGGCCCTCCTGCATTCCCCTCCCACAACCACACCCAGTTGGATGACACTGTCAAACCTGCATACTCCTGCATACCATCACTCAAAGCTAGAGAAAGGAGATTTCCAGCTTTATCCAGAAAGGTTATAGAATCTTAGACTTCCCACATGTTTTTCCCTATCCTGTCTCCACCCCTGCTGCAGATAACTGCTTCATACCTTTCTGCTGCTATGAATGGCCTTGATTGTGGGTGAGCTGCACGGGGGAGGAATCTCTCTCTCTCTCTCTCTCTCTCTCTCTCTCTCTCTCTCTCTCTCTCTCTCTCACACACACACACACACACACACACACCCTCTTGTTCACTTGCTGTTTTGGTTGTTTCAACTTTTGAACAGCAGAGTGCTTTTGAGACACACCCCAGAGCTGATGGACATGTGGGTAGGCCCAGCCCTGTCAGGGCTGTTATTGATGGAGCTGCCTAATACATTCCTGTGCACTTTCTCTGTGGACATTTTGTGCTTTTTGGTTTGGAGAGCCCAAGAGGTAGGGGAAACTTTCACCTCCTCTCTTTAGCTCTCCTCCCTCTTGTTCCTGAAGACTTTCTAAAAATACCTGCCTTCACGCTCTCTGCAAATGGATGACGGAATAAAAGCCTTTAAGAGAAGCAGAGGAGAAAGCTCTTGCTAGGAGCCGGACATTTTGTGCATCAGCACATTTCAGCTCAGGCCCCTGATGGTGGCACTGTCCAGGTCCTTGTGTCCATTCTGTCCCTCCTCACTGGTCTGAGAACCTCCATTCCATACTTGTGACCACCCAGACCCTTCACCATGCTTTGGCAAGAGAGGCCTTTCCAAAACAGTAGCTGAGCCCCAACTGGTCATATGGCATTAAGGCCCCCAAAGTTTTCTTCTCTCTTAGAAAAACCCTCCAAACTCTCACTGTGGCTCTGCCCACCTGCCTCATTCTCTACACCCCCATATGTGTCTCAGTTTTAGTGTCTGCATTGACTCTACTCTCCCAGGAAGATCTATGTGGCACACTGTGGTTCTTTGGGAATCTATTCTGTTGTCTCTCTGTGGAGGCCTTCCCTGTCCACAGTCCAGGTATCAGTCCCTCTCCCTTCTGTCTGTTCCCCCTTCCCACCATACTGCCTTCTGTCCTTATGGGTATGCCTTTTCTGAACCTGTCAGATGAGTAGTATTATACAGTATGTAGCTTTTAATCTCCGGCTTTCTCCTCTAACTCCTTCCATCTTGCTCTTCCTTCCTTTATCCTTTATTCATTCTATAGTCTGTCTGTCTGTCTGTCTGTCTGTCTGTCTATTCCTCTCACCCCTTTGGCAAGCTAGGGATGGAACCCATGGCCTTGCACATGTTCTGCAGGAGCTCCATCCCTGAACCCCATCCTCGGTGCTGTGCCTGGCTACTCTCATGAACCAAAATGCTTCTAGAGCCCCACCAAGGCAGAGTACAACCAGTACCGTTCCTTTCTGTGACTGCTAACATTCCATCACACAGCTGTAACACACTTCACCCATTAAAAAACAGCTCCACTCTTGGACTCTCATTGGCTTGCTGCCTTTGGCTATTTTCACATTTGTTTCAATTCTCTTGGCTGTGTATACAGGATGAAGTTCCTTAGTCACATAACAGTTGTAGGCTTAGTTGTAGTTTTGAGCAAAGTGCCTCCAAGGCAGCTACACGATTCTGGGTTCTGACCGCTAGTATGTGTTCCCATTGCCAGGTCCTCGTCAACACTTGTTATTCTCTGTCTTGTTTTTAGCCACTTGAGTGGGTGAAGTGGTTTCTCACTGAGATATTGGTTTATATTTCCCTAGTGACTCACGGTTCTAACCAGTTTTTCAAATGTGCCTCCTGGCCATTGTAGAAATGTTTACTGAGATCCTGTGCTCATTTTAAAACTAGACAACTAATCTTTTGGTTTTTTAGTTATAAAGCTTTCAAGTATTCTGAATATTTTTTCCTATCAGATATGACTTACAAATTGCTTTTCCTATTTGGTAGGATTGTATTGTTCTGTTTCTTTCAGATAGAAACCCTTAAAACACGGCTATAAGTCTTTCTAAAGTCTAATTTTTATTTATTTATTTATTTCAATTGAAAGAAAACTTTATACAATATATTCTGATCACACCTTTCCCCTCCCTCAACTCCTCTCAGGTCCTCCCCACCTCCCCAACCCAGAACACAAAAACCAGAAAAACAAAATATGTAAGCAAAATACCCAGAAAGAAAAGAAAATGCCCAAACAAAGCAATATGTAAAGTCTAATTTTCTTTAAAAATATATTACTTGCAATTTGACGTTCTTTCTTTTTAAAAGAGTTATTTATTTAAAAATTTTATTTCTATGTGTCTAGGTGGAGGTATGGCGCTGTATGTGCCTACAGAGGCTGAGAAAAGACTTCAGATCTTCTAGAGATGGAGTTCCAAGAGCCTGTGAGCTCTGTGTGGAGCTCAGTTCTTCTGGAGGAGCAGTGCGTGATCCTAACTGCTTTCATGTTGTCCCTAAGAAACTGTTGTCTAGTCCAAGGTTACAGACTTATGCTTAACGCTCTTCTAAGAGTTGTAACTTACAGCTCTCATCCATTTCAAATTAGTTTCCTACACATAGAAAAGTAGGGACTTAGCTTCAAATGACCTTAACTTCTTTTGTTAGAGAAGATTATTTTCAGGCTGGTGAGATGCCTTAGAGGGTAAAAGCTCTTGCCACCAAGCCTGATGATTGGAGTTTGATACCCAGAACCCATATGGTGGAAGGAGACAACCAACTCTTATTAGTTGTCCTTTGACCTACACATGTGTATTGTGGAAACACACACACACACACACACACACACACACACACACACGATACATACATACATACATACATACATACATACATACAGTAAACATTCCAGCACTGATGTTGGGTAACTTACCACCATAATTTCATTCCCAAGGGACCCAGTGCCTTTCTGGGACTTTGCAGGTGTACACACACACACACACACACACACACACACACACACACTCATAAATAAACAAATGAATACATCTTAAAGATTAGTCTTGCAGTAACTTTACAGGGATCAGCAGATAGGTTAGGTCATGACAATTGTCTAAAAGTAGAGCTCTCTGAGAGCGCTAGCTTGCTCCTGCTTTTCCAGTGTCTGATGCTCTCTTTGAAATTCTGCTTTTTAAAAGATAAATTACAGGGCCTGGGGAGATGGCTCAATTATAAGCATGAAGACCCGAATTCAGATCTCCCAGCACACACACACACACACACACACACACACACACACACACAGAGAGAGAGAGAGAGAGAGAGAGAGAGAGAGAGAGAGAGAGAGAGAGCCAACCATGGTGGCATGCACCCAAAGTTCCAGTTCTTAGTGTCAAAGAGGGAGGTAGAGACGGGAGATCCCTGGAGCTCCTTGACCAGCCAGCTTTGCCCGGTCAGTCCAGTGAGAGACCCTGTCTCAAAAAAATAAGGGAACAGTTGAGGAAGATAGCCAGTATTGACCTCTGGCCTTCACATGCAGATCCATATATGTGCATACATACATGCACAGACATGGGCACTATACACATGAATGCACCCATTAACATGTGCAAACACACACACAGGCTCACACATGACACACACACTAGCACTTGCTGAACTGTATCTCCCAGCCTTGGTTTATGTTATAACAGCCCAAGTAGGCTTGAGATATGGACAGGTTCTTTTTCTTTCTTTTTCTTTTTATTATTATTTTTACATTTATTTGTTTGTGTGTGTGTGTGTGTGTGTGTGTGTGTGTGTGTGTTTGTGTATTGGCACATGTGGCACTTGTGCATGCCACAGCAGACGTGTAGAGGTCAGAGGACAATCTTTATGGGTTGATTGTCTCCTTTTACCATGTGGGTTCTGTAGACTGTACTCAGGGGTCACCAGGCCTGGTAGACATACCCTTACTCACTGGGCCAGAAAGCTGGCCCAGACTCATCGTCTCTAGTTACCGATTTTAGTACACGCACAAGATCTAGGGGGCTGCGAGTACAGCCCGATAGCAGAGAGAGAGCCTTCCGCGCTGTGCCGCCAGCTCTGCACCGTCTATTTGGGTAAGAGCAGCTTGGGATCAATTATGGATGAGGCTCTGCGGGAGAGGAGTAAGAGGGCTGTTGTCTACTTTGAAAAATTAATGGGAGCTGATTAATACGGAGCGCAGACCCTTCTTCCTCAGCACAGAGAAGCTGCGGTCTCGGCAGGAACTGGGGTGAGGGCAGCATCCTGTGTGTCTGTGTGCTGTGGGGTTCCACTCTAGACTCCTCTGGAGGAATCTGCCCGTTGACCCACAAGGATGCTGAAGCTCCTCAGACCCAAACAGTTTGCCCAAAGAACAGTAAAGTGAGGGTGCTCACTTACCACCGTTTCTAATTTACAACGTTTAATATGAAAAATTTAAGCATTTACATAAGTTGATATGTAAATATAATGTAACTTTTTTCGGAAGCAACCCAGGCTGGCCTCAAATTTACTGTGTATCTGAGGCCAGCCTTGAACTCGTGATCCTCCTGAGTGCTGAGACTGTAGACATGCACCATCACATCCAGCTTTGGATCATCGTGTGTGTGTGTGTGTGTGTGTGTGTGTGTGTGTGTGTGTGTGTGTGTGCTGTGGGGTTCAGGAGAACTCGTATCCACTCCCCACTCTGGTCCCAACCATGGCTGTGGAGACAGATAGCAGAAAGGTCCAAGTGGCTGGGGGTCAGAGATGAGTTATAAAGATCATGGAGGCTCTGCAAAGAACCAGTTTCCAGCTCTTCCAGCTCTGACTTCCTGTCAAGAGGCCCTCAGAATTGCTTCACCAGTCACTTGACCTCTTGTGTGTTTCTAGTGACAGAAACCCACTACCACAGCAGCAGCCAAGCCACAGAGGGAGCCTCCATTGCTTGAAAGCTCTGTTCCCACCGAGGGACACTGGCAAACATCCTGTGATGACAAAGGCTCAGGATGGAGTGAGGATTGCTGGGTTGGGGTTGCTGTGGGTAAGCCTGTCTCCTCTATCCCCAGTAGGAAGGGGTTGTCCCTGCTTTCTCTCTGTGTATATGTGTATGTGGTGTGTGTTCATGGATGTGTATGTTTGTGTGCGAGCAGGTGCTTGTGCATGTGCGTGTGTGTGTGTGTGTGTGTGTGTGTGTGTGTGTGTGTAGGTCATAGGTAACATCAGGTGCCTCCTTCAGTTGCCTTCCACTTTAGCTTCTACGGTTGTGTCTCTCACTGAACCTGGAACTCACTAGTTTGACTAGAATGGCCATCCAGTGATCTCTAAGGATCCTCCTGTCTGTGCCACGGTGATGCTTTTTACATGGGATGGTGGGAACCGAACTCAGGTCTTCATGCTTATATGGCAAGCAATTTACCACCTGACCATCTTCCCAGAATGCTTGCTTCCTTCTGACTTAGCATTCTCAGTTTTTCACCTGCTGGGGATCAAACCTAGGACCTTGCTCATGTTAGGCAAGTGTTCTACTACCAAGCCCATATGAGGTAAGTACTCTACTACCAAGCCCATACTACTACTGAGTCCATACTAAGCAAGTACTCTACTACTGACCCCATATGAGGTAAGTACTCTCCTACTGAGTCACAGCCCCGTTTTTTCTAAGAACACACTTTAAGGCCTTGGAGAAACTGAGGTCCTGTTCCAGTGGGGGCATCACTCTCCCCAGTAGAGTTTGCTCCAGCTTCTCAGCTGGCTGGCTCCCTCTAAAGTGTTCCACTGGATCTGGCTCTTTGCATGGAGCCTGACCCTAGGACCCACCTCCAAAGCAGCCCTCAATCTGCAGGTTGTTGCAGATGGATCATTATGCTGGGTCCTCCCAGTCTGTGATATCAACCCATCTGACCCAGGTTAGCCTCCGACTTTATGAAGAATTGGAGACTGTGCAATCCATTAGGATTTGTCTTGTGTCTCAAGCATCTTTCAAATAGTGGGGCCTCATGACTGAAAGAGCATGGGAGGAAACAGTGGGACCCTTCCCCTCAACTTCAGCTGGGTGATTGAGGGCAAGCTGGGGCTCAGGAAGCCTTTTTGGTTTGGAGATGACTAATCTGGCTCTGGCCTGAGAATAATTCCAGTCTGGCTGGCTGGACGGCCTGTTTCCATGGCGACGGTTGTTATTGGTAACTGAATAAGCATCTCAGAGAACAGCTCTGGAGTTGATGGTTTTCTCTTCCAGTTGGAATTGAGAGGAGCCAGGCTTGCGCTGACAGTCCTCTGCATGGACTCACTGTTGCAGCGAGAGGTCTGCAAGCTGAAGCCACCTTTCCTTCTCCCCTCCGAAGTCTGCCTCTACAGAAGAAGGCACAGGCTAACTTGTTCTCTATTTTCTAGTATCTTCAGAGATGCTGAGGAACACAGGAACATCCAAAACTTGAACCCTGACTTGTCTGGTCCTGAATTGCTTGCTGTGTTGTTGCCCTGCCTTTGTTCCGCCGCCCCACCCTCCCCACCTGAAGCACACACGGAAGCCTTATCAGACTCTCCCCAGTGACACTGTCAGCCTGCTTAATTATGTGTGGAGACAGTTAGCATATCCCATAGTAACGCCTAGGCCAGAGACTATGCTAGTCAAGACTCCCTTAGATGAGGTGGCTCCTTAGTTATTAAGAAAGCAAGGCATAGAGAAGCTGCAGAGAGATGCTGGCCAGGTCCTGTCTCAAATTTTTTGTGGTCTCCTCTACATTTCTTCTCCCTCTCAGTAGGGTGGACCTGTGTGCTGGAACTTAGTCAGACCAATAGGTGGAAGGCCTTTGGCCATGATGCTAACTCTTCTCCCCCCTCCCCCTCTCCCCACCATCTCTCTCCTTCCGGTCCTCTTTTCTTTCTTCTCTCCATCCTCCCTCCTTCCTCCCTTCTCCTCTTGTTTTGCAAAAATCATTTCAGGCCTGTTTCCCCCTGTTGCTTTCCCTGTGAACTTTGCTGGAATATCTGTCAGGTTCAGAAGCCATGCTGTGGGGAGTGGCTGCAGGGAGCCTACACTTGAAGGTCCTATGGCAGAAAAAAGAAGCTGTGTGGTGCTGGCTGGCCACCTACATTCAACTTGTAGTACCCTTCTCTGGATGGGCATTCATCTGGACCTGTCTCTCTCTTTTTTTTATTTTTCTTAAAACACTTTATTTATCAATATTTATATAAACATATATACTTACACATGTATACATATATACATACATATATAAACAATAATTAAACAATAAGATGTATTTAAAAAGTATGAGGGGTTGGGAAGAGTGGGAGGAAGGAAAGAAAGGGGAAAATTATGTAAATACAGTGCTCATATATGAAATTCTCAAAAAGGAATCCAGTTTTTTAAAATGTTCAACAGATTAACTAGCATTTTACAATATGAAAATAAATATGACCTATAATTATGTTGAAGGACATTTTAACTCACTACAAAATTTGAAGTTTAAAATGAAATCAATAAAAATTATTTTACCCACATACTAACAAAAACCACAATAACATTTTATAATTCAAAGTATTTCTGACAACAAGAAAATGGATTTTCAGGAGCTAAGTCAGCAGAGCCAGGGGTACACTGTGTGTTATTTCTTTTTTTTTTTTTTTAATCAAATCATAAGTTTTACGTTTTAACACAGTTTATAAACACAAAAATGCAGGATGTGGGGAAGGGGATGACACAGGAGCATAGGTGTTCAAGGGGAGTACAGATATCTTTCAGAACAGGGTATCAGCTGGGTGAAGGTTCAGGGGTCAGGTCACTATGACTCTGCCTATGATTCACTTGTCCTTGTCTAATTTGGTACTATCTGCCAAGGCTGCCTATTTACAAGGTCTATGACTACTCAGGCTGGTAGATTTCAACAAAAACTGCCTGTTTACAATAGTCTATAGCCCTCTGTTTCAGTGTTTTTCCATAGAGACCCAAGACTTTGTGTTAGCAGGCATGTATGTCAGGCCTATTGCTGATTTTAGGCTTATGGCTGATTTTAGGCCTTCAGTGTATAAGCAGGGCTGCCCCCTGACATCTCCTCCCTTCTCCAAGTATAGAAGGGCTGCGGCGATTCTAATCTTGCCAAGGCAGGGATAGAGGTCTGACCTCCAGTAATTAAAGGGGACCTTGTAATGGCTCCAGTCCTCCTGTTGTTGTCCAATGAGGCATGAGAGCCATACCCATCCATCTGGACCTGTCTCAATGGCTTCTGTTTGACCTGTCACCTCCCTCCACTGTGAAACTGCCTGTCCTGGGCTCTGGGACCCTATGGGGTTCTCCTTTGCCTCTTAGCTGTTCCTTCTTGTTCCATTGTGCTTCCTTTTCTCCCTGGATGTGACTGTTGAGGTGGCTCCAAGCTTGTCTCCAAGTGGCACTGCCTATGATCCCTTACTCCAGTTCTTTTTTTGCAGTAACTCAGAGGGAACTTGCCATCTCATGCCTCTGCTCGAGGCTGTGGACCTGTGTCACTAGGGACCATGTCATAGCTCTTAGATGACCCCAAGGCATGTAAAGTCCATTTATAATTGAACACCAATCTTCCTTGTGCCTCCACTGACTCCTGTGTTAAAAGCATCTCTCCTTAGTGTAGTACTAATAGTCGGGAAGGGATCTTTCTAAGACAAAGCCCAGTGGGAGGTCTTTAAGTCATTGGAGGGAATCAGGGGACTCTGCCCTTTGCTTTTTCTCTCTTCTTGGTCATGGAGTGATTTTTTTTTTTTTGCCACAACACTAAATATGGTGTTTTTCTTCACTGCAGGCCACAGAGCGATGGAACCATGATCATGGCATTTAATTTTTATTTACACTGGTGTTCTCTGGAAGAACAGCTAGTGCTCTTAACCGCTTAGCCATCTCTCTAACCAGACCAAGCCAACTCTTATAAAAGACAACATTTACCTGGGGCTGGCTTACAGGTTCAGAGGTTCAGTTCAATATCATCATGCCAGGAAGCATGGCAGTGTGCAGGCAGACATGGTGCTGAAGGAGCTGAGGGTTCTCCATTTCGATCTGAAGGCAGCCAGGAGGAACACTGGGCACAACTTGAGTGATAGCCGATCTCAAAACCCACCCCTGCAGTGACGCACTTCCTCCAACAAGGCCACACCCACTTCAGTAAGACCACACCCCCTAATAGTGCCACTCCCTATGACCAAGCACTGAAACACGTGAATCTAAGGGGGCCAGACCTATTCAAACTGCCACAGCAGGAATGGGGGTTCTTCTTCATACCTCCTCTTCTTCACTCCTACATCCAATTCCTCACAGATACCTGCTAGTTCTTTCCCCAAAAGACCTTTGACTCTTCCCATATGCCCACGCCTTTGCACTGTTAATCTGCGTCATGGGTGCTTGCTTGCAACTGCTATGCATTCTTTGCAGCCCCTGACCATTGATACTCTAGTTAGAATGTCTTTAAAGTTCAAACAAACCTCCCCGCCCCTGCTCTCCTGTCTACCACCTCCCACACGTCTCTCCGCTTCGGTAGGGAAGGACTGTGGTGGTTTTAAGATCTGGGGGCAGATGTGTCCACTGCTTTCAGTTTAGATAGGAACCATTTCAACTTGGGTGGCAGGGCAGCCGTGATCCCGTGTGACTCGTGGGGGCTGAGTCAGCAAAGTCTTCCCCTGGGTTCAAAGCTTTTCTATACTCCCTTCTGTTTCTGTGGATCAGATGTGAGGGAGGCCCTGGCTGTGTGGGTTTCTGGAGTGGTAGTATTTAGGAAGAACCAGAGTCTCTTTGGGTAAGGATGCGGTATGAAGGCAGGCAAAGCCTTTAAAGGGTAGGAATCCTCTGATTTCTCTGCTTTTATTCAGTGCTGAGTAGGTAGGTGCCCAGTTAAAGCCTACCCGCCTTTGTGGATCTCTATGCTACAGCAGCTGAAGGTCAGCAGGGGAGGGGGGAACTCACGAATGGCTCTGTGATGCAAACACCCAAGAAGGAGAGAGGGATGCCATCAGAAAATTAACAGATGACAGCCTCACACGTTCAATTACTAACCCCCTCGAAAGGATCTTTAGGCATCTAATTGACACATTTCAAGAGACACACTGACTAGTTAGATATCAATTGACATCCTTATTAAATATCAATTAGCACATTCCCTAACTTGATATTTAATTAGCTTGCTGGAGCTGTTCTTTTAGGGGCCAATTAAACGCC
Source organism: Rhabdomys pumilio (assembly GCA_030674055.1). Classification (NCBI taxonomy): domain Eukaryota; kingdom Metazoa; phylum Chordata; class Mammalia; order Rodentia; family Muridae; genus Rhabdomys; species Rhabdomys pumilio. The sequence continues at coordinate 223,614,607 of JANHMN010000002.1, forward strand.
TGGAATATCTGTACATGCTGTTCCCACCAGTAAGCAGTTGCCCATGAATCCTCATCGTAAGTCCCTCGAAGCAGACTTCCAGATCCACGCCAGGACCGACAGCCAGGATTTTAAGACTGATCATTGCACAACTAACAAGCCATACTCTCACCCATGATTATGAATAAAGGACACAAACAGTTCTCACACTGTGGTTGGCTATATTTCCTGGTTGTAGAAACTGTTAAGGCAAACAATCCAGACCCCTGCCTCCAGGCAGAGTTGTGATTCATTTAACTGTGGTAATATATATATATATGTATATGTATATGTATATGTATATGTATATGTATATGTATATGTATATGTATATGTATATGTATATGTATATGTATATGTATATGTATATGTATGTGCGTGTGTCTTTAAATATATAGTATATATATATATATATATATACCATATACTAAAATCCACAGTAGAGGACACCATGAGGTCACTGGGACTGATCGACAGGAAGCCATCATGATGGCCCGTGGGTTGTGATGAAGTGGGGTAATTCATCAAAGAGGGATCTTACATAGGAGTATGTTGTTTTCTGCTCTCCAAGGATGTCTTGTGGACTAGCCTAGATTAACTTCAGACCATAGCTTAGGCTAGCCTGTGGATATTATAGGGTTTATATGATAGGATTCTTAACTTACCAGAGCCTCAGTCGTGGGGAGAAGTTACTGGAGGTGGTGAGGCCTTTGTCACCAACAGGGTGTGGGAAGAAGTGAAAAGCCTACCCCCACCCCTGGGGAGTAGAATCGGGCTCCCAATTCATGCCTAAGGTCTTGCACTCACTTGTCCTGTGACTGGAATGTTTGGCTATGCTATACCTACTGTGTGGTTTTATCATTACCATCATTCCCATAGAAGACTCTCTGGATTACACACTCAGGGTGAGGTCTGTTATATCTCATCCACCGACTTCAGATTCTTAGGCACGTTGAAAGCCACATAACAGACACTAACAGGTGATAAAACTGAGGTCAGGCAAACAGAAACATGCCCAAGGTTTCCAGCACCACTCCAGCAGAGCTCAGAAAAGAATACTCTCTCTCTCTCTCTCTTTTTTTTCCTGCTAAAACAGCAGCCTAGCCCTGAGGACACGTGCTGGAGAACAGGGTTTAGGGTTAAAATACCCGCAGTGCTCCCAATCCTAACCTATATTTAACAGGCCTAATTCTGTATGAATAGTGTCCATTAAATAATTAACGTTCCTGAAAATAGTCAGGGCTCTTTTATGCCTTTTTATTCCTGGAACATCAAACCCTTTCAGATCATCATTAATTAAGACTCTTGATGTCCCCCAGAGGTAGCCAGACACCTGCAGAAACTTGGTAATTGGTTCTGAATCCCGAGACAGTCTGCATTTCAGAGTCTGCCTGATTCCAGGGCTGATGAGACAGCGGGAAAAGAGCTTAGCAGGAAAGACACAGGCATGGGTCCCCTGGACTGCGGGTACCAGCCACACACCAACCACCTGTACACTTTTCTGTCCACTGTCACACCTGTGCCACCTGACCTCGAGACAGACGGAATCCTCTCCCTCTGCACATGGAAAACGGCGGTGGTTCAGATCCTCAGCTGTTTCTTCAGAAGTGTCCCAACTGTGGCTGATCCAAAAATCTCAGCACACTCTCACACACGGAGGTCAGGATGGAGATTTACCCCAGGCTTACTTAATTTTTATTTTATGAGAGGAAGTCTTACTGTAGAGCTTCAGCTGTCCTGAAACTCATGATCCTCCTGCACCTCCCAAGGGGTGAGCTTATAGGTGTATTCATTACCAGCGTGCTAATCACTTTTGCGTATCTGTGAGAAAATAGCTGATAAAACTCACCAAGGATAAACATGTCTTTCCGGCTCACAGTTTCGGAGGATTCACGCCATTATGGGGGTGGGGGTTGGTAGACTGTCTTACATGAGGGCAGGAAATAGACAGGGAGACAGGAAATAACCAAGGCTAGTTTGCTCCAGCAGCCCCCTCTCAGTATCCTTTTCCTCAAGCTGGGCCCCAGAGCCTCCCCCCCCCCCCCCCCCCCCCCCCCCCCCCAAATCAGCACTATGCTGGTATATGTTAAAGTAATTAAGTCTTCAGGCCCAGCAGACTCTTAAAGATTGCATTTCAAAGTCTGCATATCACAGAGATGTTTTTATTCTGTGCCTTAAAAAAAAAAAAGAAGAGCCATGTGACTAATTTATTTGGAATTAATCACCTAACACATTGCACAGTTTGTTGACAAACATCAGTGGATGGTGCATCTCCTCTGATTGAGAAGGAAATGCAGACAAAGCCTGAGCCTGGCGCTTGACGTCAGGGACAGGCGAGAGTGTGCTTTGTGCCTAAAATAAAGTCTTTGGCTTATTGACTGATTTCAAGAGTTTGTTCCAAGTCAACCTGAGATAGGGCCCCACGGGTGGGTGTCGGAAGGATCTGTTTAAGGAGCACACAGTGAGACCAGTGGCCCTTCCCCCGTCCTGCACATGAAATGCCAAGCTGTGTCATGTCCGTTGATGTCTCTTCCCCTGCAGTTGGGTTTTGAGGGGCTGAGGAATCTGGAATGTTTTTATAATGTTTTCATCTCTGGTCAGATGGCTTCAACAAAAGGCAGGCGCTGTGCGCTAGTCATCTTTTCACACGTGCTCATTAGCACGGGCTTCCATGTCCCCGTGCTCAGCCTTCCTGTCCCCAACCCGCACTGTGCGAGGATGTAAATGAAACAGGGAACAAGAACAAATGTGAACACTCTGAACTGTCACAGACACCGCCCTACAGACGGCAGCAGTTACAACAGCGACAAGGACTGTCCTGTGTTCTAGTGGAAGCTGATGTCGGCGCTGGTGACAATGACGACAAAGGCAGTTAGAAGCGCCAATGCTAGGTGTATGTGAGAGTTGGCCCAGAGAGAGGGCTTTACATCTAAACTGCTGTGTGGCCAAGAGCAAACTGCCCACCCTTTCTGTGCTTCATTCTCTTTGTTCATCAATTTCCCCCATCTGCTGTGTAAATTTGCTGTGACGGGAATTTCGTCACACAAAGTAACGGTTAGAGTGTCTTTAAGCATTTAAAAATGTTAGTGCAAAAAGTCATTTGGGGACTGGGGAGATGGTGGGCAAAGTACTTGCTGTGTAAGACAGGAGGATCTGAGTTCAGATGCCCAACACCCACTTAAGAAGCTGTGTGTGACGGCAGTGATACAGAGACAGGAGGATTCCCATGTCTTGCTGGTCAGCCAGCTCCTGACCCAGTGAGAGATTCTGCCTTTGAAAATAAGGTGGAGGATGTATGAGGAGACCAATACCTGAAGCTGCCTCTGACCTCCACGTACACACACACACACACACACACACACACACCACACACCACGCATACAACACACACACACCATGCACACACATCACACACACATACACACACACACATACACACACACACCACACACACCACACATCACGCATACAACACACACACACACACACAAACACCATGGACACACACCATGCATACACACACACACACCACACACACACCACACACACATACACACACACACACACACATATATACACACACACCACACACACCACGCATACAACATACACACACTCACACACACACATACACACACACACACCATGGACACACACATACACACACACACACACACCACACCATGCACACAACACACACACACACACACACACCACACACACACACACACCACACACCACACACACCACGCACACCACACACACCACGCACACCACGCACACAACACACACACACACACACACCCCACACAACACACACAACACACACACACACACACACACACACACACACACACCATTTTATCACCGCCATCACCATCATTATGGACATTAGTTATGGAAGCGTTCACTGTGGAAATGGCTTGGTGGTGAACTATGAAGAAGATTCGGCAGCAGTGAGACAACAGTGGAGAGCACACATGCATTCTTTTGCAAAAGCCTTGTGGGGGGAAGGCTTGAGATGCATTTGGGGAGACAAACAAAGCTGGTGGGGCCTGAGCAAGATGATCCAGGGGGGATTTGACTTGAGTAAGATCAGAGGGGCAGGCTGGAGCATCTGCAGGCAGGATCTATGCTCTGTTTCCATCCCAAGAGCAGAAATTGATAATGAAGGGTTTGAGTAGATGGGACCAGATCTGCTTAGCGGTTTGAAAGGCTCATCTAGTAACTTTAGAAGCTGATGAAAGTGAGGTAATGGTGAAGAAGCTAAGAGGTGGATCCCACAGGAGTTGGGGATTGTGCAGTGGCCAAGGGGGAGAGTTTCGGTTGCTTTTCCAGTTTCTGTGATAAAATAATCTGATCAAAGCAACTTAAGAGAGAAAGTCTATTCTGGCTCACAGCTCCAGCTTACACTCATGGCAGTGAGTCACAGTGGCAGAGACTTGAGGGAGCTGGTCTCCTCACATCCACAGTCCAGAAGATGAGCAGCAAAGAGTAACCCATGCATGCTGCTGCTTAGCTTCCTTCCTCCATTCACATAGCTCAGGATCTCAGCTAGGGAATGGTGCCGCCCACAGTGGGCAGGTCTTCACACCTCACTGAACAAGACCAAGATAATCCCTGACAGGGACAGGCATGCCCGGAGGCCCATTTCCTAGGTGAGCCTACATTCTGTCAAGTTGACAACACTAACCACTGCAGCGAGGGAGAGGAAGAAGGCCAAGATGGTGCCTCTCTGTTAGTCTGCTTATCCACAAGGTGTACTGTAGCACCTGGCTTCAAGGACGGTGGACGATGGGTTGCTTCACTGCTCTGAGCTTCAGTTTCCTCATCAGTGTCCCCAGCCTGTGTGTGAACACACGTGGGAGAGCAGTCAGCACATGGCCTCTTCCTTTAAGAAGCAGCTGTGCCTCTGCTGTTAAGGCCTAACATGTACATTCATGTGTATGCAACATATGTGTACACCCTCCTGCCAATTTCATATCCCAACACATATGAACTCACAAAGTTTTGCAGTATCCAAATCCACACACCCACTGAGACAGGTGAAAGGAGACTTGGCTTGGAACTGAATACTATTTTCTATAGGAGTATTCATGTCAGGTTAGGGGATTAGCTTAGTTAGTAAGTAAGGTGCTTACTGCACAATTATGAGGGTCCAAGTTCGATTTCTACACCCATGAAAAAGCCTCTATTCACATAAACACTCATGCATGCATTTATAAACACATACACACCTCACACAAAACACGTAAATGTCTACCACAACCACAGGGGTTTTTTTTTTTTCTTCAAATAAGTTAGGCTGTTGGGGGCCTAGCCGATTTGACTCTTGGATTGACAGCTGTCAGATCTTTCACTTATACCTGGCTGCCTTGAGCAAGAAGCTGTTGCCAATTTAACAACTCCTCTTTTGATGACTGACTAGAGTGTTGTTCTTTGAATGCTTACCGGGCCCATTGGGAAGACTCCTCCTCAGCACCTTAGCAACCTCAGCGGCTCGTGAAATCAAAGCAGCTGCTTCAGGAGACCTTGCTCCAGTCAGGGATGCTCTAGGCAACTCCTGATGGCTTTGGAAGACTGTGAGCTAGGCCAGTCTAACCTGGAGACCTCGACACCACTGTTCATCTGGCAGCCATCCATAGTCAAGATGAAAGGGGACACTTCCCAGTGCTTAGCCACAGGCCTGTGGCTGGGGCACTGTGACTGGGTCATTTCCAGGTGCCTTGGTTTCTCCTTTTCTAATGTGATAAAATATCCTGACAGATTTCCTGCCAGCTGCTGGAACTCTCTGTAATACAGCTGAAATAGGACTTCCCTGTTGTATTTTAATTTCTCCAAGGCCAATGTTTCTGTATCTAAATGTTGTGAGTGTGCGCAGCTGGAAGGTGAATTTGTCAGAGCATTTGGGTGACCTTTGGGTTCTGTGTCATATCTAGGAAGACTTTCCTTGTTTAATATTTACTTGATTTTTTTTTCGAATGCCTTTATGGATGATGCTCTAATTCCATGGTGGTTTATCTTTATAGAAGACATGGGAAAGAGAGTCAACTTATTCAGGCTTTTTCTTCTTCTCTGGCTTTCTCATTCTCACTAAATTTAATGTTTCTCTGGTGAACGAGGTAGCACCCCTGCGTACCCTGAACCCCACTGTCTTCAGAGCTCTTCCTATGATTTGTAGGCAGTATTGATCTGTCTGTTCATCAGTGACCAGGTTTCATTGCCATAGTAACTAATATGTTGGTAAAATTTGTGATGTTAAAAAAAAATTTCTGCCAAAAAGCAACTTAAAGGAGACAGGGTTTGTACCGGCTCGCAACTCCAGAGGGGTTACTTTGGAAGGCACAGCCGCAGGAGCATGAAGCTGGCCCGTCACAACACATTGGCAGTCTAGAAATAGGCAGAGAACAGGAAATGGGGCCAGGCTGTAAAACGTCAAAGCCTGTCTACTAGTGACATTCTTGCTCCCGCAAGTCTCTGCTTTCTAATATTTTTGTCTTTTCTTCTTCATTAACTTATTTACTCATTTTACATCCTGATCGCAGTCCCCCCTCTTCTCCCAGTCCCCCCTCTTCTCCCAGTCCCCCCT
>JANHMN010000002.1:223621223-223635531 GCA_030674055.1 Rhabdomys pumilio
AAAGTGTTTCATTTTGAGCTTACAGTTTCAGAGAGTTAGAGACCAAGAGCATCACAGGGAAGAAGGCAGCAAGCAGGCAGGCATGGGGCTGGGGCAGTAGCTGAGAGCTCACATTTTGATCTACAAGCATGAAGCAGATCTCTCTGTGTGTCTCTGTCTTTGTCTCTGTCTCTCTCTCTCTCTCTCTCTCTCTCTCTCTCTCTCCTAACTTGGAAATGGTGGTGTCTTTTGAAACTTCAAAGCCCGCCCCCAGTGATAACACCTCCTCCAGCAAGACCACACCTCCTCCCCCAAAAAGCCTATGGGGGCCATTCTCATTCAAACCACCCAGGCAATGCTTAGTTCTACAGCAGGAGACAGCTGAAGAATTCCAGACAGCAAAGAAGAAGACGGTACAAAGGTTGGATAATGGTCTCTAGGAGATTTCAGAGAGCCACCAAGGATTAAAACATTGCGGGTCCTGAAGTCAACACTCAGGAGCCCAGAGAGGAGCAGTGGGTGTTGGCATTCTAAGCCCAGAAGAATAAGCCCCTGCCTGAGCAGGAAGCCACAGGCTGGGGATGTTGGAGCTACTACTAGTTTCCAGGTCTGGAGGCTTAGAGCCTGAATCCTCAGAGTTTGGAGGCTCAGCTCAACAGTCTTTGGAACTCAGGGCCATTAACACTAAGGGACTTTCTCTTTGCCTACCAGTGATTCCTATCTGGGCGGAGCCAACTGTGGTAAAAAGAAAAACTCCAGTATCTCTAGGGCAAGAGCCTCGTATTTATTGAAGCCGGATGCTTACCGCATCCAGAACTTTATAATCTCCGAAGCTCTATTAAAAACATTCAAAGAAATGTGAAATGGATTTTAGCACCACATTCTATTTATTGCAACACATTTAAAATATCCTCATTTCAGCATGCAATCCAAGTAGAAATTTATTAATGAGATCTTTTCTGCTCTTGTATTTTGGTAGTGTCTTAGACATTTCCTGTATGCCCCGATGCTACCCACAATCCAAGTGTTTAAAAATGACTAGATATGACTTCATTTGATCTCCTTGGCATCCCCATGGTGGAGGCTGTGCTGTGATGGCCCCATTTTACAGATAAGGACACAGAGGCTTGGCAAGGAGATGATGCTACCCTGATGCTACCCACAATCCTAGAGTTTGAAAATGAGTGGTTATCACATTTGACAGCACTGCTGTGTGGTTTGAACATGGATTTCACTAAGACCTAGTGACATGATCTGGGAAATGTATCTTGCTGACAGTGGTTGGCCTCTCCCTCATCACGTAGGTGTGTGAGATGTACAGGTTCCTTTCTCTGTAGAGTGGTTCAAGCCAGTCTCCTAGAAGAGGTCCTGCCCTTTCACTCGGCAGGGAGGCCTGCACAGCTTCTAACCTGGTCTACGAGTGTCGGGGAGCATCACTAGGCTCATGGCAGGGAGTGCTGGCAGCCTGTCCCTTTTCTTCCATCTCACAGAGTTGTCTGAAACCACCCAGAAGCCAGGACAGGCTGAGATGGGGTAGTGCTGTGCTTCCCTAGGGAATGCAGGAAAGGCAGGCACCATAATGGGGTCAGTGAATTCATTCCGCCTGATTCTGGCATCAGTTGCTGAGGTCAGAGTTCACTGGCAGTGGGCAGATGACTCAGATCCCACCCTGTTCCAGCTGTGACGGCGCCCCGCTAATCAGCTGCCACCATCTTCTCTTCAAGGCTAATGATGAGGTAATGAGTCAGCTAGAAAAGTGGGTCAGAGGCCCATTAACTCTTGCTCACCTGTGGCTGCGAGCCTGCTTCACCAGGCGGGTTCCAGGGTAGCAGAGAGCTGGAATGTGGGACCCTTTCAGAAATGGGTTGGAAGACCCAGCCTTGCAACTCTAAGAATCTGGGGTATGAAGGTGAAATCAGAGTGCCTCCCCCACCCAACTTCTGGAGTCTCATTTCTTGCTCTGCTGCCAGATGCTTGAATATGAGGCCAGGTGTCAGCCATACAGTTAGTACACTAGCTATGACTTCATTTAATCTCTTTGGCATCCCCACGGTGGAGGCTGTGCTGTGATGGCCCCATTTTACAGATAAGGACACAGAGGCTTGGCAAGGAGAAGGAGCCCACTCCAAGGGCGTCTAATGTTTGCACTTTGCAGACCGCAGTCCTTTTGTAAAGGTGGTTACACTCCTTCCCTCCAGCTTTTATCTGCATGGGAAAGAGGTCAGACTGAGGGGTTTAGAGGTAAGGTCATTTAATCTTTTGTACATCCTGTATGTAGGCACTTCTCTGGTGGTGGCAAACCCCTTTCTCTCTCCTTATAGACACACAGCTGGGGTCCAGGGGTGGTCCAGGGAGTAGGGTGAGCAGGAGGCATTGGCATGCTGAGGTGTTCTGTTTCGTGTGTAAGAATTCTGGGGGTGAAGACATACATAAAAGCAGGCAACTGAGTGACAGTGCCATTCTTTCTCATGCTTCTTAGCTTTGTTCTCATCTGCTCCCCTGGCCTAACGGCATCTGTAGACAAGAGAGGACATCTAGGTGAGACCAGCCAGTGGCTCCTTGAGTTGCTCATCTTGACCCAGGCCTGTAACATCATACCCATTTTACTGATAGGGGACCTAAAACTTGGGGCTCTGTCAGCATCACCTGAAACTGCACAGAGATGGATGGAAATCTAGACATCCATTATCTCCAAGGTCTCCTGAGGAGTGTAATGTAGGCAGGCAGGCTGTATGCTCACAGGAAAGCAAGCTGGCCAGTGAGCTGGGGAATTCTGGGATGCTGCTGAAGAATTCCCTGGCTCCTGAGCCATCAGACCAGTTGGGGCATCTGTGAAATGTACATTGTTCAGAGGTTGCAAAAGCAAATGCCTACAAGGGACCCAGGAGACAAAATATAGACATGGTCTGTTGATAGAGAAGACATATTGTGAGCAGCAAGGCCTGGACCCTGGAGAGAGGTTGTCCTGGCTAAGGGTCAGTCTGTGCTAGATGTGTTGGTTACATATGGTGTCATCGTGGTTACATACAGAATCATTGTGAGCAGAGCATATCACACATAACTTGAGGCAGGAAATGATTATTTTGGCTCATGTTTTCAGAGGGTTCAGTTCATCGTGACAGAGAAAGTATGGTGGGGAAGCTCACTGCATGGGAGAGGAATGTGTGCGGGAGCAGGGGAAGGATGAGAGATGGGTGGACAAAGAGAGAAGGAAGAAGAAGAGGAGGAGGAGAAAAGGAAAGGGGGAAGGGAAGAGGGAAAATAAAAGAAAAGGAGAGAGAAATCCAGAGAAAGAGACAAATTTGCATGGGTGCACACACAAAGGGAGACGAAGGAGAGGGAGACAGACAGAGACACAGATAGAGACACAGAGACACAGACACAGATAGAGACACAGAGGCAGAAACAGCAGGAGATGAGTGTCACCTTCCAAGGGGCACCCCTACTGATCTACTTCCACCAGCCAAGGCCCGCCTCTAAAGGCCCTATAGTCTCCCCAGCTAGCGCCATCAGATGTGGACAAGCTGTGTGGGAACCGTCTCAGATCTAAATCCAGCATTAGAGCTGGATCCTGGAGCAGAGGCAGACTCAGCATCGCTGGCGGCTCTTAGGAGCAAGTGGAAGCATTGATTTTCATGGAGGAGGTGTCAGATTGTAGAGTTAGGGGTGAGGCCTCCTGGGACCCCTGATCTTCTGTACTCTTCAAGGCCAAAGATTCTGATCTGAGCTCAGGACAACTTCTCCTAGCATATCTGTTCATCTTTCTTTATTATAATTTATAGCATTGTGTGATATACATGTGTGAGTGTGGGTACATGTGTATAACATGTGTGGCGGTCACAGAACAACTTTTTGTGAGTCAGTTCTCTCTGTGTACCACTTTGGTACACACACTCACATGCAGACAAAACACCCAATCATAAAGCAAACACAAACAAATAAAAGGTTAAAAGATCTGGGCTGAGTGGCTTCTCCCTGTATCCTGATACTGTGAAAGCAGACTGGAGGATCCCAGGGCTTGCTGGCCAGTGAGCTCCAGGTTCAGTGAGAGACTCTGCCTCAAAAGATACGGCAAAGAGTGACTGAGGAAGGGGAAGACCATTACTCAGGCTTGCACAAACACACAAACACACATGAACATATACACACATGTACTCACACGCATATATGCACACATTCATGCATACACACACGTGCACACACACGCACACGTGTGCTCACATACATGCACACATGTATGTGTACACACATGCACATATGTGCACACACAGATATTAAAAGCAGTTTGATTAATTGATATTCTTGTTTATTTGCATACTAAGCAGCAGGCTGGGATCAGGCCTGATTCATCTCAGAATTTGGAGGCAGTGATGAGTGTACACAATCTTTTGAGGACCAGCAGTGACTGTTCCGTGGTGTGAAAATATCTAATTTCTTACAGAAGTGAAATCTACGGTACTGCTGGTGAGACAGATGTAGACATCCACTCCAAGGGCATGTCAATTTGTAGTTAGACATTAGTGAAGGGACAGTGGTATTCTTTTGTATTCTTCAAGTTCACCAGACTCTCCCGTAAGATCTCTTGTTATGGATGAAGTTAGGGGTGAGCCAGGAAGGGGGTGAACCATGGAGTTTTGGAGCATAGAGAGGGGCTGATGACCTGCGTATCCTCCATGATTAAAACAGGGAACAGTGTTAGCTGATCCCCAGCCCAGGCCTTGGCCATAAAGATGAAAACCGTGACAGGCTGCCCTTTCTTCCCCGCTGCACTGGTGAGTCTCAGAACGTCCTTTCTCAGGGAGACCAAATATAAACAACTGGGGATTATCTTGAGAACAAGATGTTTGTTTGCTTTTTAAAATTGCAGACATGGCAAAGTGCTGAGGCCCACAACCGCAATTAATAATAATTTTGGTCAAGTTCTCCAAGGATGAAACTACAGCTCAATATTCGAGATCTATCTTTTCTTTGTTTTGTGTGTTCAGGTGACATTATGTCACTTTTTATTTCACCTTGAGTCATAGGGATTTGTATGACTTTACTGCCCTAGGATCTATAAACAATATATGCTTAGTTTAAAAAAAATTTCAAAATTTCCAGAAAGAACTGTCAGTAAGGAACAAGGACACAGAATGCCGGATCTGTACTTTCCGAGTACGTGCTGGCTGACATTGTAACGGTGAAAATATTCCACAGAGTCTAGGGATGTGACTCAGTCGGTAGAGCACTTGCTTAGCAGGCATGAGGCCCTAGGTTCAATCCCCAACACTGCATAAAAGGGGAATTGTGATGCTGGTCTGCAATTCTAAGAGAATCGGTCACTCAAGGTCATCCTCACTACAGAGAGAGGTAACGGACAGCTTGAGAAGCACGAGACCCTGTCTCAAAAACAAAATCATTCTGTAGCCTGCACTTTTCACTTAAGATGGCAAAAGTATTGTGCATATGTCTGCACCATCTTTGCAAGTAAAACAAGCATTTCCAGAGGAATAGTGCTAGGCCACATTAATCTTCATGCATCTGATATCTTGCAATAATTTATGTATAACCCTATATTGCTGACTAAATGAATGCATATATGAATTTGTTTTTAAAAGAACACATCATAAGCGCCCGTATGCACTCATTGAACAATATGCCATTGTTTCTAGGTGACATAGGTCGTCATTTATTTCACCTTGAGTCACAGGAATGTGTATGACTTGACCGCCTTAGGATCTACAAACCGTATGCGCTTAGTTTATAAAAAGAGAACCACGTGACGGGATATGACAAGCTTTCTCAGTTGTTATTTCCAATGTTTCAATTTCATCTTTATTTTGGACCAATCAGCCTGGTTTTTTTCTTTGTCTCACGTCTCCTTTAAACTCTGAGTAAGACCTATCTTGAATGGCAATCGTCAGGCTGTTCTCTGTACCAAATTTAATCTCTCTACAAAAAGATCTTCTCTGGTCTGCCACCAGTATTGATTACGTTATTCATTTATTTGGTACTTTAAGCATACTTTAGTCAACAAAAATCAAATCCATTTGAAATACATCAGTGGTACTTCTACAGTTCTTTCTACAAAACTATCCCAATATCTTGGCATGTTTTATTATTTTATTTGTATATGTTGTATGCTTTGGGGGAGGGGCTGGTATACGCATGCTGGTATAAACCTGTGGGTGCACTCTTCCATGTGTGCACATGTAATCATCTGGGTGCCCCCTCCTATGTGTGTGCAGAGGTCAGAACAGGACATCAGGTGTCTTCCTTTATGCCTCTCTTCCTTAGAGCCTCGGAGCAGAATCTCTCACTGGATTGGAAGCTTACCATTTTGGGTGGGCTGACCGGTCAGAGAGCTCTTGGGATCTGCCTGTTTCCGCCATCTGCCCTACCACCTTATCTCCTGTCCTGGAGTTATAGGCGCATGCAGCCATGCTGGGCTTTTTTTTTTTTTAATGGGTGTTTGGACTTAGGGTCTTACATTTGCAGAATAAGCACTTAGCAACTGAGCCATCTCTCCAGCCTTTTGAGAAATGTTTTAAAGGGTATTATGTCCTAAAATAATTTCAATCTTACAGAAAAGTTTCCAGAACCATAAAAAAAAAAAAAGAAAGAAAGAAACAAACCTTCCCACCTCTCCATTCCATTATCATTTTTCTGACTCTGGAAGGCAAGCTGCAGATATAAGACCCCCCCCCCCACAGCCCTCCAAAGGAGGTCTACATCCAAACGAGTACCACTGTCTAAGCCACAGACACCGCTCAACTGTCTCAACTGTGTGTTCTCTTCCTTCAAGTACATAATTATCCCCAAGGATGCACGCTGTGTGTCTTGCCCTTTCTCACACTGGGGACATTTTCCCCACTTTGCCTGCCTTGTGAATGCTCCACTGTCTTAAAGGTATAGGTCTCCCATTCTCGAGCATGGCCCCCAGCATGGGACTTTCTGTTTCCTTCCACCCAGATTCAGACAGCGTTTCCTGGATTCAGAGATCACAGATCCTGTGAGCTACTCCAGGCATTACCATCTCAGGAGACACGTGGTGGTCCACCTTGCCTGGAAGTGTGAACCCTGGTGATGTGGCTGGGCTGGCATCTGTCTGGTTTCTCCCTCTTAGACTCCATTTCCCTTTTGTAATTGACACGTCTGTCATAGGCAGATGTTCAGAGATGTTCTGTCCTTGTTAAACCTCCTTGGGGACTCCTGCTGATAAGCCGCTTTTGAGATAGTTGCCAAGTGCTGACTCCCTGCTCCTGCCATGCCTTCTATCTGTTGTTGACTTGTCTACTGCACAGCAAAGCTTTTCTAGTGTGTGTGCGCATGCGTGTGTGCATGTGCGTGTGTTCCAGCGTGTGTGAATTTATATCTGCGAGAGTTCATGCATGCCTACTTTATAATCTATTCTCCTCATTATCTACCTGATGCTCACATGTTCCAGAACACAGTGGCTTCTGTGTCCTGACAGGACTTCCTCTTTCATCAGGTACATCCTAGTTCTCCGGCACAAAGAGATTATCCAGGGTCATTTTCTCATCTTGTGTTTTCTGCCTCAGCCTTGGAATCAGCCATCCCTTTGAGGAGACATAGCTTATTTTCATGATATTTAAAACTAAGATCTGGGCACCCAGTCTGCTGGTCATACCCAAGGGGCTGGTGCATCTAGGCTTATGCGTGCCCAAAGATGTGTGGTAACATCTTCATCCATAAATTATCCCTGTGTCCATTCACATGTGTGTATTGTAGAGCTCTAGTTCATACCAGTGTCTCCTAGACTGATCCAGAAGCTCAATTATTAATCACTTAGCCTCATTTTTATTTACAATATTTTCCTCAGGTCCACAGGACTGAACGTATGAATAGTTCGCCTTTTGAATATTCCATTCAATATGTTTGTGTCGTGGTAGACTGCTGGAAACTAAAACTGCAGCAGATAAACCTCAGATAAGGAAAAACATTATGAGATGAACTTGTTTGCCATTTGTTTTGGAGATACAGTCTCACTCCGTAGCTCAGGTTGTTATGGAACTTGTGGCAATCCTCCTGCCTCAGCCTCCAAAGGGCTGAGATGACAAACAAGAGACACCGCACTCCACTGAAATTCTTCATCATTGGTTGCAAACTTGAACATCTTTTCATGTCGGCTCTTATTTCAGTGGCCTGCACACTCGTTTCATTCTTTGTTCTCTAAGTAATTTAGCCGTTTTCTTATTGCACTTTGTACAAAAGAGACTTTTAAATCTTGCTCATATTTTTGAATCTTGTCATATGTCTTTAATTTTGACTATAGTACTCATTACCATTTTAATATCTGCTCAGCATGTCCAAGGCCCTGGGTTCAACTTCTTACAATACCTCCCAGAACTCACATGATCAAAATAAAACTTTTTGTTTAGAGTGTTATAATTTTAATTTTAAAAAGACGTATTTATTTTTATTTTATGTGTGTGAGTGTTTTGTCTGCATAAATGCCTGTGCATCACATTTGTGAAGGTCAGAAGACGGAGTCAGCTTCCCTGGAACTGGTGTTACAGACGTCTTGGGCTGCTGTGAGAGTTCTGGGACTTGAACCTAGGTCTCTGGAAGAGCATCCTGTGTCCTTAACTGTAGAGCCATCTTCCTAGCTCCGTTTCAGGTAATTTGAAAACAAACCTCTCAGAATAATTTGCTCATTTGATGCTGTGTTTCAGAAGTGGCTGTAATGAATATTTGGGGTGCATTTGTAAATCACTCCATCCCCGCATTGTCTCATTTAATTCTCTGACAGCTCACTGAAACAGGTGTTATTATGCCCATTTGCTCATGGCTGTCACTCCTCTGTGGCAGGCGAGATGCTGTGGGCCAGATCTGGCGACTCTGAATTCTGTATTTTCCCCACTGTGGTGCATTCTCTTTCAACAAATGAAATAATAACCTCCTCACATGCTGGAGAGGGCATTTGTCAAGGAAATTGGATTCTACAAGACACTTCTCACTGTATCTACTCTAGCTAAGGGCATAGTTAATTGAACTTAATTATAATGACTACCCGGAGTCTTTAAATTTTATGATTATTTTTTTCCATCTCGCTGTTAAGAAACTACAAAAAAAAAGCTCACCAGCATTAAAAGCAGGTGCTGTTGGAATTGTAATCATGAACAAACAGGGGTTCCCTCCCCTGCCTGCTGCAAATGGAAAAGAGAAATCTAACAAAACTGTTAGCTCGTCATGGTTTGAATTTTCAGCCTGTACCTTTTTCCTTTCCAACTGTGAGGCTGGAC
The DNA here is from genome assembly GCA_030674055.1 of Rhabdomys pumilio. NCBI lineage: Eukaryota > Metazoa > Chordata > Mammalia > Rodentia > Muridae > Rhabdomys > Rhabdomys pumilio. Next base: position 223,630,448 of record JANHMN010000002.1, read on the forward strand.
CGTCAGGATCCGCAGAGGCAAGAATGCAATGATTCTAGCTCAGCAATGGACCAGGAGCAAGTTACCCAACTACCCTGGGCTGCTCCTCCCTTGGCAGGGAATGAAAAGAATAGAGTTGCGTACTTTCCCTGCCTTCCAGCTTTCATGTTCAGGAAAACAAGATCTGGGAACAGATCCCAGGTCTAGCTCAGGCACTATCGTTAGGTGGCACAGGTCTAGCTCAGGCACTATCGTTAGGTGGCACTGGGCAAGTGACTTCCTCTCTCAGTTTGTCCAAAGAACTTTGCTAAGAAAAACTTATGTTTTATCCCTATATCCAAGGAATACAAGGAACTGTGGGAGGGAAGCTAAGATGTCAAGCTGGGCCTTCCATGGTAGAATTCCGGGCAAAGGTTAGGTCTGTAGAAATTGTTTTATTGTTAATAATATTCTGAGATATCCCTTCTCATATAGTTTCCAGAAGGAGATTCCTCTAGGTGAGGAATGTTAGAAACTCTTTTAGCATCTTCTAGGCTTGTATGAAATGGAAGTCACGTGCATAAACAACAGGTTTCATTTACTGTAAGGCCTTGGATAATTTTAGTGGTGTGAAGGAACCGTCATTATGAATATCAGCGTGACCCAGTGGTGTTGTAAGGACACGGGCTGGTGGGACCAGCCCTCAGCCCCATCGATGATGACCCCCATGTGAGCGTCCCTCTGCCATGGCTCTCATGCCCAGCGTCCTTGCTTCTCCTTGCAGTGAGGGCCCATACAAGGCTCTGAGAAAAGTCCAAAGCACAGTGAGACTCATTTTTCACAGACTGTTCTACTTTCCTTTGTGTCGCCGTGATGAAAGCCACGAGCAAAAGCCACGAGCAAAAGCCACGTGTAGAGGAAACGGTTCCACATTACACTTGTAGGTCACACTCCATCACTGAGGGAGTCCAGTGGAGGATCAAGGAAGAGCAAGTAGAAAGCTCAGAGAAGTGCAGCCTGGCACCCCCGTCTGTCTGTCTGTCTGTCTGTCTGTCTCTCAGCTTTTTAAAATACATTCCAGACAAGCCTAGATAGACTAAAGACGCTATTACTCACAGTAAGCTGATTCTCTTACATCAGTCAGCAATCAGGACAACGGTCTATTGATCGATCTGATCTAGGCATATCTAATTGAGATTTCTTCTTCCTAAGTGGCTTTTAGTTGTCTCCAAATGACAATAAAAACTAATCAGGAAAACATACCTCTTGCTACCTTGACATACAAACCAATTATTGTTCAACATTAGCCTTCCCTTTCTTGTTTGTCCCCAAGATATCATTATGTTAATACCGTAATATAAAATATCGTGCAACTTTATAAGTTCCACACTCTTGAAAACATTTTAACATTTAAAAGCTTCAAGGTATCTAAAAGTCCAAACTCACGTCACTCAACTGTGAATTTGTGTCAAAGTGAAAATAAACTATGTACTTCTTATTCCCCGAAGGGAAGAGTAGGGACAGAGGAGCAGTCATATTAAAGTAAATACCTAAATCTAGCAGTGTAAAAGGCCCAATGTCTGTCATCTGAGACCCACTCCTCTGACTCAAAGGCAGAGAGAGGCATTTTCTCTCCCTCAGATCTGCTACCCACACATAGCCTGTCCTGTAGACTCAAGCTGGTTCCACTCCACACCTGCTACTGTTCTTGCTGGGCATGCCAGGGGTCCTGGTATCTCCTATAATCTGGGCTCTCTACTGGAAATGAGGCTCCACCTTCACCAATGGGCTCTTCTGGCTTCTCTTCAGCAGCTCCAACCCTGCCACATGATGCCAAGCCTCCACTTCTCTCCACACAGCTTTTGTGTCACTGAAACAAGCACCACATAGGAGATGCTTACACAGTACCAAGTTCTCTGCCAGCTCGATACACAGCTTTGTCCAGCTCCTGGACCACAGCTTCTTGGTGCTGAGAAACTGCTTCCCGGACTATTTCACTTCGATGATGCGGATCTCTTTTTGATAACAGTTAATTCTTTAGCCCCAGCTGACCAGTATTCATTGTTCTAGTGATAGAGACGTGGGCTTCGCTTCCACAGATGTTAATCCAAAATACCGCGAAACGACCCTGATAGATAGAGTCTTTGCTTCCTCTGAAACTTTACAAGCCCTGCTTCCATTTTCTGTGTTTCCTTCAGTATTTTTGTCTTTTAAGCTCCCACCAGAACAGCCCATGAAGTGCTCAGCACCCCAACTGCTTTTTCACCCCTAAGTTTCAAACACTTCTCTGATCCTCCCACCAAAACAGCATGGTCAGGTTCCTTACAGCTGTGACCCAATTCCTGGTTCCAGTTTTTGTTCTTGTTTGCTTGCCGGTGCTATCATAACCACCACAACCAAAGGCAACTTGGAATGAATAGTATTTCCTTTAGCTTACACTCCCAGCTACAGTCCCATTGAGGGAAAGCAGGGAGCAAGACAGTAAGGAGTGTTCCTTTATGGTTTCTGTTTAGCTCCTGCTTGAGCTCCTGCTCCTAACCCTAGCCCTAACCCTAACTCTGACCCTGACCCTGACCCTGACCTTGACCCTGACCCTGACTCTGACTCTGACCCTGATAGGTTAGTGATAGACAATGTCCCACAACTATATATTGAAAGACACCCCTTTCTTTCCCAAGTTGCTTTTGATTGTGGTGTTTATCACAGCAACACTCTTCAGACAATGACTTGTCTGAAGGCAGACACTCTTCAGCAATGACTTCTTTCCTCATGAAACTCCTTGTCTCCACAATGGCACCCAGGACACCAGAGCTCCACAAATTCCAATTCACCCATCTTCCTCAACTTTTCCATTCAGTTGGTGTCCTGTCTGGTCCAGGCTTTACCCTGAAAATGGTCCAACATGCTTCAGCATACCCCTGAATCTCTCCTAGACTCAGTTTCCCCAGGAAGGGAGAAAAAAAATAAAAGGACAGAAAGCTAAAATGAATCAAATATTGCATGGGCTCCTTCCCTTGGATTTAAGGACACTCAGCCTCTCAGAATCAGGAATTCCACAACGGCCATATTGGATTAACTCCAATTCTGTTTCTCAGCTTTGTGTTCTCAGTACAGGGGCACATTCCCCTATTCTGAGTGGCTTTCTTCATCTCTAACATGGGTAACATGCTTTAGGAGATGGAGGAAGACCACAGCCAGTTTGCCACAGAGCAAGTCATCCCTGTAAGCCATCGAGGCTTCCTCCCATCCTCATTCCCTTTTCACCTTGCTGAGTGCTGCCGACCCAGATGTATTTTTCCACCCTGGCAGCTCCTCCCTCTATACAACGTGTATACATTGTTTGGGAATCCAGGCTGCAAGATGTAAGATGCAAGATGCAAACTGAGCGGTCGGTCGCAAACCCATCAGCTCCCCCAGCTTCCCTCGCTGGCCTACAAATGTCACGTTCATCCAAATAGCAATTTCAGGGCAAGCTTCTTTTCTGATTTGTTGGTGCTTCTGAAAAATTAAACTGAGAGAACATTGAAGTTCTAAGGAACACACTGAACTCATAGCAGAAGCAGTCAGCTCTTCCCATCCCCCCAACACTCTAAACAAGACTCCCCACAACCCTGTGTTCTTTCCCCCAAAGCAGAGGTACTCCCTCTTGCTCTGAGGATCTGGAAAACCTGCAACCCCTAGGCTTGGGGACAGATTCTCAATTCTGGACCAGAGTTTCTGTCCTCTGTCCCCTCCTTCACTTCTCTCAGGAACTGGGTGCTACAGGAGAGGCTGAGTGCCGAGGGGCAGGAGATACAGTAAAGCATTTGTCAGGCATGTTCATTACTCAACCTTCATATAAAAAGCTAGGTGTGGCCGCACATACCTGCATCCCAGTGCTGGGGAAAGAGACAGGAGGATTCCTGGCGCTCACTGGCTCCCTAGTCTAGCCTTATTAGTGAGAAATTCTATTTCAAAATATATGTGAACCCCTCCAGAAAGGATACTCAGGGTTGACCTCTAACCTCCACAAACATGCATGCACACCCACTGCCACACACCCACACCCACACATTTACACGCACACGCCATCAACTGGACAATAATCTGTAAGTGTCAGTTTAATGAACCTCAACCAAGTCCACAGTCCTAAAACAAGCATCACAAGCAACGCAAAGGAGCGTCTCCAGGCCACTCCCACCCCGGCCCACTCCCACCCCCGGCCCACTCCCACCCCGACCCACTCCCACTCCTGTCGATCTCTCCTTAAATTCAGAAGTATCGCATCCACCCAGAAGCAAAAGAGTGAGGATAAAAAATAATGATGACAGGATTTAGCAAATATTACAATGTTGCTGTGTTTGTTTGGTTCGTCCTCATTTGTCAGGCTCCCTTCCCCCACACTTACTCCTCTTGTTTCATAAGGAAACAGAGTTAAGAGTCTTTTAAAGGAAGGTACTATAGCAGATACAGTTGGAGCAACCCTTATCCCAATCCCCAAAGGTAACCACCGTCAGTCCCGTGTTTGGAAGAAAACACATCTCCCTCATCTTTGGAGCTGTGCTTCTCTCTCTGCTCAGGAACGGTGTGCAGTGAAGCTGGGCGGGCTCCCGATATTTGCATAAAATAATGCATAGAATATGTGTCTCCTTGCAGAATAGCTTTACTTTTAAGATTTATTCACCGTCTTACGAGTAGATACAGACCATTTACCTTCATATACCATCCTAATGTAGGGATGGTTTAAAACCCATTCTCTCACCGCTAAGTATTTCCATTGTTTCCTCCTTTTTCCTTGTTATGGGCTGAACATCAACCGTCCCCCGCCCCCAAGTGGTGGTGCTATTTTTGAAGGGTCTGGAAATTTTAGGAGGTGAGGTCTTGATGGGTCACTGGGAGTGTACCTTTAAAGATTATACCAGGCACTGGAGAGATAACTTAGCAGTTAAGACCGTTTAAGCTCTTCCAGAGAACCCAGTTCAGTTCCCAGGGCCCAAAGTGGGTGCCTCACAACTGCTTGTAACTCCAGTTCCTGGGAGACCTGACTCTTTATGCACCTGTGTGCAAATGTACATATTTGCCCGCGTGCACACACGCTCACACACACACACACACACACACACACACACACACACACACACACACAC
>JANHMN010000002.1:223635541-223657822 GCA_030674055.1 Rhabdomys pumilio
CACACACACACACACACACACACACACACACACACACACACACACACCTGATTTCTTCCTTCTTCTCTGCTTCATATTAACTGTGAAGGGAGGAAGCTCCCCTGCCACGTGCTCCAACTACTATGATGTTCTGTCCAAGTCCAGGGGACAAAGCAGACCTAGGCTGAGCCCTCTGACCCCACGAGCAAACACAAGGCCTCCTTTCCTGAAGTTAATCTTTCCGATGGGTCAGTCACGATGATGAAACTACTAACTAGTACATGTCTAATGCTGTCAGTGCTGCAGAGTCTTGAATTTCTACAACGTGTAGCACAAGGCTCACTGTAACTGACAGTGAAGCCACGAAACCTTGGGATGTGCACATTTCCAATGTCACTAGATGGTACTGTTCTCAGCTCCCACCTTTCCCCTCTTTTTGCTTGTGTTTCCATCTTTGGATGGGATTTATTTTGCCTCATTCTAACATGGTGCAATGTTCAGCTTTAATTGCCAACTTGACACAACCTAGGATCTCTTGGAAAGAGAGTATTAGGGACTGTACACGCTGGGTTGGCCTGTGGGCATGTCTGTAGATTGCCTTAATTTCATTGATGTGGGAAAACCCAGCCTACTGTGGGTGGCTTCACTCCCTAGGCACTGGTGGAGTAGGGGTTGGAGTGGTGGTGTCCTGAACTGTATAGGAGTAGAGCGATTGAGCTGAGCAAGAATTCAAGCAAGTGAACATCTCTGCATTCTTTCTGCTCTTGGCTGTGGGTGTGATTGGCCTGCTAACTCACTGGCCCCATGACTTCCTTCTACAAGATGATAAATTGTAGCGTTGCGTTGTAACTAAAATAACTTCCCTCTCCTCTAAGTTATTTTTTTTCCAGGCTAGTTGATAGCAACAGAAATGAAATTAGGACCTGTGAAGAGATCTCCTTGGTGATTCCCCAAACTTCACACTCTCCCTCGTGTCTTGCAGCCTTGGAATCTTTCTACTAGAATTTGCTAGAACTCAGTAAGTATGTGTGTGAGTGTGTGTGTGTGTGTGTTCAGATGACTTAGAGAAAGATTTAGAAACCTAAAAAACCCAGAAGAACTGTTGTGCAAAAGACTTTAACTTTTTAATAAAATCCCCCTTTTAAAAATGGGCAAACATAGTAAATATTATAACTGACTAAATTACCATGTAAAAAGATACTTGACCTTGGCAAGATCCAATGAATGCAAATTAAAACAACACTCAGGCATTATCCCTTGTGTATCACAGTAGAAAAATAATTACAATTTTATAATATCTGTTACAGTAAAGGTGTCAGGAAAGAGGCACTATTTCAAGAAACATTTTACAAAGAAGACTTGAAGACAGGCTTGTAGGCCTTAAATGCTAATTCAAAGGCTATTTTTAACCTACACTGAAATAGGTGGAGTGATGTTTGTGTTTTGTTTATTGTGTAGCTCAGCCTGGCCTCCTCTTGTGTTTTTTTTTTTTTTTTTTTTTCTTCAGAGAAAAAATAGTCCGTATTCCTTTAAGACAAACTCGCAAACTCGAGATCAGGGTTTGTTTCCCACCAAGATTATCTTCAGGATTTTCATTCTGCTGTGTTTTGCCCCAAAGTCTGATTTCACTACCACTTTATCAGAAGCTAGACTCAACCAAATATATCAACACTTTAAAACAAACATGTAGTGCTCCAAAGCTTTGAGAGCTTGTGGAGGAGACCTTGCAGTCTGTGTTGATGGCCCTGGTTTTCAAATGGCTCTCTGGAGAAACCATGGAAATGGGAGGTACTGGGGATTTCAGGGACCCAAAGCTTTTATGACCCTCTGGAGAGTGCAAGGGACCTGGAGTGTGTGTCTGAATATTTGTCTATTTTCTGTCCATTCACACTCATGTGAACTGGAGTGTAAGGGCTAGGCAGACTCGAGGCAATGGTGGAGAGGAGGGGACAGAGAATCCTCAACCCTGCTGCTTACTATCACCATTAAATGTTTAAAATAAAATACAGCCAATGACAATGACACAGAGGAGAAAGCCCTCCCTGCTGGAACATTCCTTAGTTTGCAGTTTCACAGTGTAGCCCAGGTTAGATGGGCGCTCATTATATAACTCGGGTTGGCCTCCATTGTCCTAAATGATGAGGTTAGAGGTGTGTGCTATTACAACACACACACACACACACACACACACACACACACACACACACACACGAGGGGTTGCTAACAAATGTAATTTTTGATGAATCCAGGGAGAGCTCATTGCATTATTTAAACTGTGTTTTGTGGACTCATCTCTTTCTTTTCTCCCCAAACCCATGGCTTAGAAGATCAGCACCCACATGTAGGTCCAGAGGCCTCCCAGGTATTATGATTTACTTCAGCGATGACAGGTTTACCCATGACTGCAGCAGAACCAGGCAGGAATCCACCGGGTTGGTGGGAAGCCTTTGGTTCTGCCTTTACCACTTCTTCTGAAATGCCTTGGTGTGGTGTGGTCTCTGGCTCCCACTTCCTCATAGAATCTGGGTTCAGTGGCCCAAGTTGCCATTGTCAATGTGCTGTCCGAGTGCTGTGCTGAAGTGACAGTCAGAGACCATGCCACGACGTTTCTGAAGGAGCAGCCAGTGAGGAGGAGCTGATGTGTTCGGTGGTATGGCAGGTCCTCTACCTTTACGTCCGTTCTTCTGCTTAACTGACATCCATATGAAGAGATTTGGGCAGAGCCTGGACCCTGGAGTCTCACACCCACCCTTCATCAGAGCAACTGGTGACCTTGTGGAAATGTGAACTCACAAGTCAAAATGCCTAGACACCAGAGCAGAATGTCACTTATGTAAACAGACAATAAAGAGAAGATGTCCCTTCTGAGGCAGAATTGTTAAGAACTGAATCTATGGATTCAGTTCTAGATGGTGATTGAAATGGGAATGATTTTAAACATATGAAGAAAAAAGGCAAGTTACTGAAAGGGCCGAGTGGAACATTAGGTATGAGAAGTGTAATGTTTAAAACAGGTAAGAGATGGATCGCTAGCAAGATGAAAACAGCTGAAAGAGAGATGACTGAAATGGAAGATCGGGTTAAGGAAATCTCCAGAGAGACCACAGGAAGTGATAAAAAGGAAGAAAAAAAATTCATTAGTGCTTTGAAATAGGAAAAATAGAAGTGGCAATATTTAAACAATAAGATCAATGGAGTAACTCTCACTTGTAATCCCAGGAGAATGAGGCAGGAGGATTGCCAGTATGAGACCAATTTGGACATGTACTAAGGCTGTCTCTAAATCAGAATAAAACATAAGAAACAGTTAAAGAAACACTGAAGATGCAGCTTTCAACAATTAAAGGCTGCAGATGATGGCTCGAAAAACCTTATGGAATTTCATATACATCCCATGCCGCCACTAAGGACAGAAAAGACAAATTCTAACGGGTGCTTGGATAGGAAGTAGACTGCCGACAAACAACAATCACAGTACTAAGAGGACTTCACAAGTAACATGGAAAATAAGAGAGACCCCATATATTGTCAAGTTTAAGAAATAAAGATAAATAAATTTGAGTATGGATTAGTTAAAAACTTATTTTATTGTTGTTGTCGTTGTTGTTGTTGTGTGTGCCCAGGTGGCACAGTGCACACAAAGAACTTGGAAAACAACTTTGGGGAGGGAGTCTGTTTTCTTCTATCTTCTCCTAGGTTTTGGAGATCAAGATCAACTTGTCAGGCCTTCGTGGCTGTCACTTTTACCTGCCAAGTCTTCTCACTGGTCCTGAGTGTGGATCTTAGTGGCAACCAAAAGAAGACAAAAACATTTAATGTTTGAAAAAGCAAGAGGAGTTTTTATAAAAGGAAATAGGAGATCCTTGTAAGTGTAAAATGTGAGACATTATCTAATATAACATTAATTGTGACACATATAAATAAATTCAAGTCCCTAGTGAAAGATGCAAATGTCTCCGAAAAAAATTTTTGTTTGGCTTGCTTTTAGTTTGAGATTACCCTCTCACTAACCGTTTGGTAAATTGCTTTGTGGCCTTGCCACCCTCAAATGCATAATCTCCCTGCCTCAGCTTGCTGGACGCTGGCATTACAGGTACGTGTCACCATTCCCAGTTTCAGGTTAAATTTTTAGAAGAAAGAGATAATATTACAATTTTAAGATAAAGCACAAAAAGGTGGAGGACGTTAAAAATCAAAACTAGATTCTAGGTAAATATGAAAAGAGATCTAAGCTGGTTAATTTCAACACACAGCAAAGTGGCATTTCATGTGAAGCCAGTAAACACATCAGTATAGGGACAAAAAGAACAACCACAAAAAAATGTAACCCACATAAACATATGTGCATCTAAACACACATACACACTAAAGATATATAAAGCAATAAATAATAGGGTCACAGAGAGAGGGTCACAATTCCTCATTTATAGTAGAACATTATATTCTTCTATCATATCAAAGAGGTAGTCTAAAAAAATCAGAAAAAATTTTAAACGTCATTGCTTCCAATGTCCTAAAATGTTATACTTCATTCTGGGCCTGTGTTTATCCATGGGTACACATGGCCTTCTGCCTTGTTAAGTCTTGTCCCTTGGGGCATATTTTTAGCATTGTTTTTTGGCTGGTAGACTCTCTTTATTCTCTCTGTAACTCCTTTTATTTGGGTGGCTTCTAATGGACGACTTTTCTACTTATCTTCTCTTGCCTGAATTCTAGATCCCTGTCTTTTTAATCTCCTTTCTGGAGATTTCCTCTTCTATATTTTCCAAGCCAGCTGCCAACTCTTAAAAAATTCCTCCCATCATATTTTTAACTTGAAGAGTACTTTCTTTTCAGATCTCAAGAATATTGCTTTTCTTAAAATAGAATCCCGTTCTTATTCCGTGTTTGCAATACCTCATTCCTCGGAGGAAACTAATACTCTTTTAAAAAGAGAGCTCCTTCTCTAAGCATATCTGTTTTCTGAACACGCCTGGGTCAGCCCTGAATGCCAGCGCAAAACATGAACACAGCACAAATGTATCCTCCTACAGCTGTGTGGATCACAAGTTCAGTGCATACACTGGTGAACTATAATCGTTGTGTTGGAAGGACATTTTCTTCTGGAAATTTTAGAGATTTCATTCTTGCTTTTAGAGATTGCCTATGTGCCTTGTCTTGTCCCCTCTTATGTCTTGTCTCCAAATCCAACAGTGTATCTCTGTGCCTCTTTTCTAGCTGTCCCATCTGTTCAGAGCACAGCAAAGAGAGAGTGAGGGGCAGATTGGGATCTCCAGGGCAGCATTGTGCAATGCATCTCAAAGTCAACTCATGAGTGACTTGACTTATGTTGTTGTCATAAGCCTGTGAATGTGCCATGTGTCCTCAGTATCAGGGCACAGACATTTGGGAAGGGACACATTCTACCTGCCATAAGCACCTTCATTTTATTCGGTTGCTCCCTTGTCTTCATGCAAGAAGTTTGCCTCAAAAGTCATGCCATCTTTAGTCCTCGGCATGTATCAGAGAAGATTCCCGGAAACCCTGCAACAAGAACTTCTGTTACTGGAGGTTCAAGGACTGGTTTTTTTTTTTTTTTTCCCCTGCCCCATGTCTGAAGCTCAGGATCTTGCTTGGGAATGAGGGATCCCTTGAAGACTCTTATAGCCTTTTGCCTGGAGAAGGAAGATCTGTTCCTGTATAAAGGGACAAACCAGATGGATAAGAAATATGAGCATTTCAAGACCCAAAATGTTGGTCCAGCCTGCTCGGGTCTATCAGCTACTCCTAGTGTCCTTTGTTCAGAGATTAAACATTCTGTTCTGTCTTCTACCAGGATATAAAGACTCGGGGTGGAGGGAAGGGACAATTATTTCTTAAACTGATCTCCCTCCAGTCATTTCTTGAGTGCTTGGTCAAATCATCATGATTCCCGGACAGCAATGAACAAGGTAGCTGGGGTTTCCTAGTGTAAATTCAGCCAGTTCTCAGGTTTATCCTTCTTTGAGTTAAAACCCAACTCTCCAAGTTTGCGCCTTCCTTGTTTCTGTTTCCATTTCAGGGACTTGGGATGTGTTTGTGTTTGAATCTGTATTTTGACTCTCAGACACTTTAATCTCAATAACCCATTATGTCAAGCCATGTTTTCGGTTGTTTAATTTGTCCTGATGGCAAATGTGCTTGGTTTCCACAGACAACCATTTCCTGTATTGATTTTTAAAGCGAGCTTTAAAAGGCTTGTTTACAAAGGCACCTGACACTTGCAATGGAGAAGTGATACCTTCAGGAATAATTACTAAATCTGTGTCAAATGTCTCTGCCTTCCCCATGTACCAGCTCTGTCAGGTGACATCTCCAATCACCGCAAACCAGCATCGATCAGGGCCACTTTGGGCTGATGTTTATTCGTCAAAGAAGACTTTTGTTTGAAATAGAGAAACGGAGAATGCATTTTCATAATATGAGAGAATATTTCCGGGATAGCCTTTTTCTGAAAAATTTGAAAATGTGTAACATTTGGAGTAAATTCCATAATTTTTAAAAGTTTTGTTGTCCCCTATTTCTCCATTCCAGAAAGTCTGGCAGCCATGGGCATTAAGTGATCATGTTTCATATATATATATATATATATATATATATATATATATATATATATATATACACACATACACACGCACGCACACACACACACACGTGCATGGTATGTATGTGTGCATACATGTTTTTGTATGTGTGTGCATGCAGGTCGACCTGAAGCTCTTGATCATGCCCACATCATGCCCACTTTGTTCACTGAGGCATGGTCTCTCTCTGGTCCCATAGTTAGCAGATTTCAGTCTGACTAGCTAGCCAGCTTGCCCCGAGGATCTTTGTTCTCTGCCTTACAATTGCTGGGATTACAGGGAGCTGTCATATCTGCCCGATTTTTACTTTGTCTTTGGCTGTATGAACCCCAGGTCTTATGTCTTCATAGCAAGCACTTTATCCATTACCCCATCTCTCCACCTCAGTGTTTTAAACATCAATTACACTCATGCCTCTCAGTGTTTTGCCTCTGGTACTGATGTCCCCCACGGTCTTCAGTTTGCACATTCACCTGGAAACTCAGGACCAGCAACTGATATGTAACAGGAACCTCCAACTTAGCAATGTCCAACACAGAGTGCAGAACTGTTGGCTGGCATCCTCCTGTTCCCAGAATGGATTCCTCCTTCAGTCCCTAGCTTGGTCAGGTTCAGACCTTTCTGCTCAGGTTCAAACATCTAAGAGTTCTGATTAGTCTCTCTCCCCCAGCAATTGCTGAACTCCAGCATTCCACATTCTGTCAGTCTCTCATACATAACCTTCTCTAAGACTCTCATCCTCTCTCACTCTTGCTCTCTCAAAAGCCTTAAGACTCCTCTTCCGGCATCTACCCTTGATCCCATAAAGCCCAGTCTCTTCTGCACAACATCAGCTATAGGGATTCTTTGGAAACCTAAATTCTTTGCTTAGATCCTTCCATTGCGTTCTCTGCCCCTGGAGTAGGTGACCTGCAACATTGTCCTTCAGTCTTCAGTGGGTACTTCAGTCATTGGGACTTTTGCTAAACATGGATCCCAAACACACAACTCAGGCCGGGTGACTTCTAAAGGTGCCGGTCCTTGACTGACTTCTGGTAGCAGCAACACTCAGAACGAGTCACAGTCTGGCCATTGCCTCCAGTGGAGCTCTGTGCCTCTTGCGGAGCTCACACCATCCACTCTGGCTTCCCTCTCCCTGGAAAGGTCAAGCTTTCTGTAGAGCATTGTCATGTGTGCATTTCTTTCCTGTTGGCTTTCCTCAAGACTCTCTCCTTCATTTCATTCATATGTCTCCTCAGATGTCATAGTTCTAAGCCATCTCCCCCCACCCGCTACAGGCACCAGTCCCTCTGAAACCCTCCTCTTCATCCCTTTTCTACTTAGCACTGGCTATCTCCCGAGAGTGCATCTGCTAGAGCTCACACATTATATTACTCCTTATTCTTGGTTTCTCTTGGTACTCTCACCACAGGATGGGCTCCATGGAGGCAGAAACCCTTCTGTTCACACTCTCTCCTCGGTGTTCTGTGATCCATAACAATCTGTAAATGAATGGATGGACACGTGCTCCTTTGGAAACCCCCGTTCTCCATATGGTGGAAGACGAGCTGGCTCTGTGCCTCATCTCCTGCAATCTCCCCATTTCTTTCCCGGCTGCCTCTCTGACATCTTCCCGACTCTGACAGTTGGATGTGCTCTCACTTCACCTCAGTGCCTTGTTACTTCCAGCTCAGTTGAAGACTCTGCACCAGCTTTATTCATTTTTAATATTAGTTTTTCACAGTAAAAAAAACCCTCAATAATTATAATTTCTTCTCTAATCTCATGTTTCCTAGGTTTCACATTATTTTTTTTTAAATTGGAGCTTAAACTGTTCTTTCAGAAAATAGTTTTTGTCAGATGATGGTGATTGTGTACATGTGTGTGAGAAAGACGGACAGACAGACAGACTGACAGAGAGAGAGAGAGAGAGAGAGAGAGAGAGAGAGAGAGAGAGAGGTCAAGTTGTGCCAGGATTACACAGAATTCCAAGGCAAAGGACCAGAGGATTATTGGTCAGGGGCAAATATTATTATTTCTTTAATACTTGCTAAGGTAGCCAAGCAGAGATTTCAGATAGGAAGCAGAGCAAAGACTACAGACTTTACAGAATGGTGTGGTTTGAATGTGCCTCTCAAATGTCATGTGTGAGAAACCTAACCCCTAAATCTACTTACTAGTTGTCATTTAAGGTGGGGCCTGAGGGAAATAAGTAGAGGCAGCAGAGACCAGGATGGAGCTGTGATAGACTTAGAAAAGGAGCAGACACCTGAGCTAGCACGTGGACACGGCATGAAGCTCTCCCCCACATCACAGCATGCTCTTAGAGGATACCCAGCTCCAGAACCATATGAGAAAAATCTGTTTTTAAAGAATGCTCTACACAGTATTCTAGTTTCTCTTTTGCTGCAGTAATATAACATTTTGGCCAAAAGCGGCTAAGCGAAAAAAGGTCTTATTTAGCTTTTACTTCCGGGTCATAGTCTATCATTAAGGGACATCAAGCATGACCCAAGTTCATTCCCTGGGACCCATATGGGAGAAGGGGAGAACAGTAACCTGCAAGTTAACCATTGACCTCCACACATGCTCTGTGGCATCTACTTCCCCAGTAAATAAATGTAAGAAAAATAATTTAAAACTGAAATGTTTGTGTCACAGAACGAGAGCGAGCATAGAAACTAGCGAGTCAGATCAGCAGGTACAGTGCTTTCTAGGCAAGCATGAGACTTAAGTTTGGATCCTTAGCAGCCATGTACAAATACAGGGCATGCTTGTGTTGTGCAGAAGAGACTGGGTTTTATGGGATCAAGGGCAGATGCCAGAAGATGAGTCTTGAGGCTTTTGAGAGAGCAGGACTGAGAGAGAGGATGCTAAGGGTGGAGCATAAGGACAGGCAGACCCAGGGAACTCTCTGCTCAACCCAGAGAGCTGATGCGGGCAGTGAGTACCAGATTCAGTGAGAGAAAATAAGATGAAAGCAACAGAGGAAGCTATCCGACACTGACCTGAGGCTTCACGTGTACATGCATGGGCACACATATGTATTTATACACCACACATAAGTGTACACACCACACACAAATACAGTTCAAAAACCAAGTGGAGGTATATAGAGTGGGAGAAAATATATCTGACAAGAAACTTGTAAGTAGAACATACACCGGGGCCCCCATTTCAACTCCACGCAAAGGATATTATGATTCACTTTTACCATGGATGCAGATGCTGACAGAGGTTTGCAGAGGGTCAGCCCTCCATCCTCCCTGACACTTTTCACATCCAATGAGAGCTCAGATTTCACCCTCTCCTCTTCAGATTTCTGTTGCTGCTTTCTCCTTTCCCATCCAATCTGAGACTGTGTGGTCAGGGTTGTGGCTGAACAGGTAGGAACTCCTATGGGGCAGCTCAGTGCTGGATGATGTGTTGATTGACATGTGGAGCTCAGGCTACGCGGGAGTGTGCAGGACCAAGGGTGAGAACTCAGGAAATGTCCCCCACAGCAGCTGGGCTCCTGTCTGTCTTCCACAGCAGTCCCTATGAATCTCAACAACTAAACAGCTTCCTCCCCCACCCCCACCCTCCCATCCACTGAATCAAATCCAAGAGCCTGGATTTACATTTTCAAGTATCTGGGCAATTCCAGCGTGACCCAAAACAAGACTCTCTGGGCTGTCTTTTATGATGCCCTAGTTAACAGTTTTTTCCTCTTCACACTTTCCCAGCACAGCAGCTTAGTGCAAGTCAGAACCACAGCGAGCCCGAGGAGCTTCCTAGGTTCTTATGCTAACAGTCACAAAGACCTCACAGTCAGAGAAGACACAAGTGTCCCATAATTAGAGTCCGGGGTCTGTTCCTGGGGCTCACTTGTTCTATAACAATGGCCTTGCTCAGCCCTGGACCAGCAGCCCTACCCAGCTCAGCCCCTCCACATTCCAATCTCCTGAGGGAAGACTCTCAGTCCTCAGAGATTTAACCCTCTCCTGCCAAGACCCCAAGGGCCAGTGCTGAGGTTGGGGAGCCAGAAGGAAGCCTGAACGGACTCCAGGAGTGGGTGACTGTTTGGGGGCTGCCTGCACTTTGCACTTAAGCTAATTAATTCGTTAGGATCTGACAAAACATAACAGAACAGCCATGCCCCTGGGGATCCTGGGTGGGCCAGGGTTTGAGAGGCACAGAACAATCCTTACTTCCTTCAGATAGAGTTGGCTGCAAGGGCAGGGGCTTCCTCCTGAACATATCTGTCACTCAGCCCATCAGTCCTCCAAGGCAGCATGTGTCTGTGACAATAACTCACAGAGCACTCTAAAGCTCATGTCAGATCTTGGCTAAACTCTGTTCCCCACCCCCCACCACACACACATACCCTGCCTTCCTCACCCCCGTTCTAAATCTTCATGGCGGCTTCCCCAAGGGTAACTGAGTTCTTAATATTTCCAGGGTATTTTGAAGATACTTGGAGACCTTCTCCTGCTCCCACACTCCATGGCTACTCTGTCCCCTCTAATTTGACACACTGATCTCTCTCTTGATAGTAGCACCCGAGTGATGTCCCTGGACCTGCCGCCAGCATGCTACAGTCAAGTGCTACTTTAGCAGAATCCTGCCGTCTCCATCTTGACCCACTGTTTTCCTGCTTCTTTCCCTCTGCAGTTTTCATCAGCACTTTGTAATCTTGCTCACCTGGTACAAGCTTAAGTGAGGCAAGGCTTCTGTTTTGTCAGTGCCTGGCCTTCTGTTTAAGATGGTGCTGAATGAGTTATGAGTTATGAATGCTCTCCACTGCTCCTCTCTGTGTGTATATATATATCACACACACACACGCACACGCACACGCACACGCACACACACATATGCATACATACTTACACACACACTCTTGCACACACGTGTACATACACACAAGCACATATGAATACATACATATGCACACACATATGAGCACATATACACACATGTATGCTCTCTCTCTCTCTCACACACACACACACACAAATGCACACATACGTGCCTATATCTGAACTCATGCACACACATACACACTCTCACACTGCTGAATGAGTGAATGGATCTTGCCAATATCTGACCATTATTTTCTTCCTTTTGCAGACATTGAAGTGGAGGCTCTGAGGCACCTTCCCCAGGTCAGAATTTAAGTGCAGATTGAAGGTAGGTGTTGAACCCAGGACTGAATTGCTCCTGGGGTCACTTGGCCAAGGGCAGGAGAGGTCACTTCCTGAGCTCTCCCAAATTCCTGCTAAGTGTCGCTGCTGCATCAGTGTTCACAGAGTCAGCAGATCAAATGAGGGCTTCACTTTTCAGCTGTGGGGTTTTATTTGTTGTTGTTTGTTTTTTGACTATTGTCATTTTTGTTTGTTTGTTTGTTTGGGTTTTTTTTGTGTGTGTGTGTGTGTGAAAGAGTTTTACTATGCTCCCCAAGCTCCTTAAATTCCTTAGCTCAAGTGATTCTCCTGTCTCAGTCTTCTGAATAACTGCAGGTGTGTTCAACCATGCCTGATTTTGAGGCCAGAGGTCACCTTAGCCAATGTCACCAGAAGTCAGAGGAGGAAACGGGAAATTTGTGCAGAGGGAATGGTCTGGAGAGAGAAGAAACAGGAATGTATGGTGTCCTGAGGGCCAAGAGTTCTTCCAGGACACTTCCAAAAATAAGACCACAGAGGTCTTTGTGATTAAATAAGGGATCTCCACGAAAAGTGTCTTAGTCCGGGTCTCTATAGTTGTGATAAAACACCGTGACCAAAGAAGTTGGGGAGGAAAGAATTTATTCCAACTTATATCTTCTTGTTAGAGTCCATCGTGGAAGAAAGTCAGGTCAGGAACCTGGAGGCAGGAACTGAAGCAGAAGCTATGGAGGAGGAGGGGTACAAGTGCTGCCTTTCTCCCCGTGGCTTGCTCAGCCTGCTTTCTTATACAACTCAGGACCACCTGCCCAGAGATGGCTCCTCCCATATCAATCATTAATCAACAAACTGGAAGGTAGATTTACATGCGGTTTGTAAAACCAACACAGAAGAAAGTAAGGTGCGATGCTGCTAAAGAGCCAGATCTTCACTTAGTGTGGTGATGATGCAGAGTCCACCTGGTCTTGAGTTTAAGTCCTTCCATGCTCAAGACTGTGCAGGCTAAGAAAATGCTCTTCTGAAATGCCGTCCCGCCGAGCTACAGCACAACCCTCTGTTAGAATACTCGGTGTGGATCTGTGGGAACTAAACATACTGATTATGAATCTGAAAGAACAGAAAGGAATCGCCTGAAACATGACCTTGAGTGACATTTGCCTGACCTACTTAGCATGTTATGTGGTATCGGAAGTGGATACAAATGGAAGTCAGGGAACTGGTGTTAGGTATGGACTGTTCCGGGTACTTACTCAGTGGTGATGAAGGGAGGAAACAATAAGTTGTTCAATAATTTGGATTTAGAATTTAAATTGGCTAGCCATTTGGATAAAAGAAAAAAGAAAGGAAGCTTTCTCGTTTCCAGCCCCCCCCCCCAATAAACTTCAAATAGATCAAAGATGAAAAGGAAAGGAAACAGAAACAATCCATACAGGGTAGGCAAAACAAAGGGAAATATTTTAGCGATCTTCAGAGAAAAAAAAAAAAAAAAAGAAGAAGGAAAAGATTGACAGATTAAATGGCACCAAAGGGAAAACTTCCATAATTGAAAAGAAGCCATAAGGTTAAAAGAGTCATGCTACTTGGGAGAAAACAGGATTTCCAGTATGTACGTGTGGGTTAATAGCACCAATATTAATAATAGCATCAATATTAATTTTTGACTAGAGATAGGAATAAAAATGGGGGACTAAGTAAAAGAAACGGCATGTGTCTTCTGACCTCCACATGCGTGCCACAAATCTGACACACAAAACAGATAAATGGAGTATAGTTGTTTTAAAAAGAAGTCTGTCCTCCACCTCCAGCCATCTTGCAGGTGTCAGCCTGCTTCTGACCCTCCCCTGGCCAGGCCGATCTTACTTCCTAAACACTAAGAATAGAACCTCTGCACCCCCACACATACATGCGCAGTCCCCATCTCTTCAGATGGTGTACTTTGTCCCCGCTGGGCACCAGACAGAAGAAGCCATTGGAGCACCTCTCTTCCATCCATACTGGGCTTCTGATCTGGAAGGAAGGGCTAGGATTAGTGGACAGGAGGAGGAAGTGGGGTGTCCAGTCAGAGGGTAGGATTGAGAGCAGCAGCCGGTGCATGGAACCTGGAGGAAACGGGATGGGGAATGGGCAGAAGACACAGAGTAAGAATACAGTGTGGGAGGGGAAGCCAAACAGAACTGGGGTACCTGGAGGGGTGCCTCCTTCCAGACCCTCAAGACCCCAAACGTACAATGATTAATCTTCTTTACTACAAGAAAGGATCCCTCAGATCAGTTAGCCAGCTCAGTGGGTAAAGGTACTTGTCACCAAGTCTGATGACCTGATTTCAGTCCCCAGCAACTGTACGGGTAGAGGGGAGAACTGGCTTTCAGCAAGCTACTCTTGGATCTCCACACATTCACACGCAGGCACAATGA
Organism: Rhabdomys pumilio; assembly: GCA_030674055.1. NCBI lineage: Eukaryota > Metazoa > Chordata > Mammalia > Rodentia > Muridae > Rhabdomys > Rhabdomys pumilio. The sequence goes on from JANHMN010000002.1 coordinate 223,649,657, forward strand.
AAGTCATGCCAGAAAACAGAAGGGTCCCTCTAGTCTTTATTTTCAAGAAATCATGTAACACACAAAGCCCATCTCAAGACATTATTTCTTATCTGTTTCCTTCATTTATTAATACCAGTGACTTTCTGGCGACTCATTCCGAGCCATACCATTTGCTCTTGGCCCCGGGGATCCTGTCCTATCCACATGTGTTCATGGGTTTTACCACAATGGGAGAAAAGCTTGGATTTAGAACAGAAAACCACAAATAACAGGCTTTTCTGCCAACTCTAATCTGCTGCTTTTCAGGGAGGTCACAGGAACCCAGGGTGTGGGATTCTTAGATTTATGGAACCCCATGTGGGCCAGGCACTGTGCCAGACATCAGTAATAGGATCCTGACCATGGCCGTGCCTTTGTTAATTTAATATAAGACCCAAACACGGGGCCACACAGAGTCCAAAATGAAACTGCCTTTGGTCCAACCCAGCCTATTTCAAAGCTGTTGAAATCTACCGCCTTTTGGAATTTTATTTCTGGTACTCAGCAGAACAACGACAAAATCACAAAGGGGCAGCTTGGAATCTTACTATAAATGCAGTTATTTAATCTTTTGCAACTTTGTAAGAACTCCAGTGTGTGTGTGTGTGTGTGTGTGTGTGTGTGTGTGTGTGTGTGTGTGGCGCACACGCACGAGCATGAGCATTGCACCAGCCCAGGCAGGGGTGGGAGGGTGTTTTCGAGGTCCTAGCTTCTGGACAGATAAAAATGTAACAAAGATCGAAAGGAGTAGTTTAAAAAGACCTTAACCAATCTACACTTAGTTACAGAGTTGCTGAGCAGTAACAGAAGCATTCCTGACCCAGCCTGGCCAAGCCCCAACCCTAGAGAATAAGGGTCCCTCCTCCAAGAAGTCATTGAAAGAAATTCCAAAGTCTATCCTGATGCCCACATGCTCTGTCTGTGTACTTGGGAACAAGCTTTGTGCTGTGCTGCCCTGAGCTCTGTGCTGTGCTGTGCTGTGTTGAGCTGTGGTCTGCATGGAAGAGTGCAGACGTCTCCATGAGTTCTGGAGACATAGTTTTCATGTAGGGGACTGGACAAGGCAGCTCTGGACAAAGGAACAAATATGTCCGGGGCTAGGCCTGAGGGAAATGAGCTGAAATGAGGAGAATGGTTTCAGTCGGAGTGCTTGACAAGATAAACTGAATCTATTCCCAGAGACTCTTTCATTCATGATGCAAAGGGCCAGCAGACACATACTTAGACGTGCCAGGTTCTATGCTGGCCCCTAGAAACAGTGTGTGGATTCAACACTATTTCTGCCTATAAGCTTGCTGTCTTAGCTTCTACCACTATCACTGGGTCAGAGAGAGAAACTTGAAGCAATGCTATTGGGCTTGATGATGGAGTAAAGGGTAGAGGACAAAGGGTAAAGGTTAAAGGGCAAAGAGCAAAGGGCTCCTCTTGCTTCATTCTGCAGGCAGTAGCCGTGGAAGCCCATGGTTCTGGGAGCTAAACAGAGGCTGCAGGTAAGACCTGGGGCTATTCTCCACCTGTGAGCTCAAAGAACCTAAGGCCAGAAGCCAGGGTGCTGGCCTCCCAGTCTGATGATCATGGGGCTATATATACCTGCCTGCCCTTGGTTTCAACCCTGGGGATGGGGTGGGTGTAGGTCTAAGGATAGATGAAACATGAGCACCCAGATCTTGTTTGGGAAGCCTGCTTTTAGCAAAACCCCTTTGCTGTTGGGTCCAGAGGCTACTAAGGGCCAGTGGCAGCTAAAACCCATTTTCTCGGCAGGGCCCATCTGCTTGTTAAACTGAGACCCTGTTTTCTCACTCATGGCTGCTAGACTGTCCATTTTCAGTAACAATTTTAGGAAATTTGATTAAGACTGGGATCCTCATTCCTCTTCCAGGGAGACCTCACAGTGGGTGCATTTCTTTGCAAGAGAAGGAGTGGGCCCCTCTGTGGGAGTTTTGATGGCAAGTAGCACACAGTGAAAGAGAGGAAAAGGAAAACAAAGAAAGAAATAGGAAACCAACTTTGATTCAAAGAGGGCAATCGTAGGAGGACAGTCTCCCCACGGCAGGCTGTCAACAGCTGAGGCACCACTGGGCCAGTGGCTGCTCAGACAGGGGGGGACGTGAGCTCCTTTGTTAGAATGGACTGAATAGGATGTCCCTGCACCCAGACCTGGCCTCCCAGCTAACAAAGGGCCCCTTTGTCACCCTGGGCAAAGAGTGCTGCTGAGGTTGCCACAGCAACTCAGGGACACAGACTTAATGTGTGAGTGACATTTCAGATGGGAAGCGGGCATTCAAAAATTCAAATTTCTTTATGCAGAGTGGTCGCCCTCCCTGGGTATTTTAAAGGGGCTACAGAGCAAACAAAAGCAGAAGTAAGGTAACACATAATACGTCAGCCAAACCCCAAACAGAACATCCCACTTTCTTTCTGTGCCCTCCTTTCTGAACAGGAAAATTGAGTAAAAGTTTTGTTGCAGGAATCTTTGGGGGCCTCAGTGACCTCTGGGTTTCTTTATCCAAAAGGTAACTGGACACCGTTAAAGAGAATTTGAAAAGAACATCGTGTTGGATTCCAGTCTGTAGACACAGGATATGTGTTCATTCCCAACGCCAGACCATCGGTCAGCATCTTCCTTAGTGGCTAAGAGACGGAGTGCTCATCCAAGCATCGAGTGGACAAGGATATCTGATGTTACTAGTTCCTGTTGATAGATAACTCTAGAAGTGCTGGGCAGTGCAGTAAGAAAAGACAAAGGCTAATAACAATGTGTTGCATGCTTGAAAGTTGCTAAGATTAGATCTGAAATGTTCTCACTGTAAAAAAAAAGCTCTATAAAGGAAGGAGAACACAATCTATCTATCTATCTATCTATCTATCTATCTATCTATCTATCATCTACCTATCATCTATGTGTGTGTCTGTATACATATATATGTCTGTATATGTATATGTTACAAATATATGTGATATATGTATATATCTCAATCAAACTGGGCGGAAGTAAAAAGAAAGACAAGGCGAAGAAATAATTAGAAAAGAAGAGTCAATCTCTTTTTCCAGGGTGACTATAATATTCCATATAGAAAATAAGAGAGAAACGACAGCAGAAAGGGTGAGACTAAAGAGAGCTTGACAAGTTTCCTGGATACAAGATAAACACCCAACACTTCTATAATATTCTCTTATATGAATATGGACAGAAAAATTAAAAGATAGGCGTGTTTCAAATATTTCAAACCTTGAGTTCACTTAACAACCAAGTGGAATTCTAACTGAAACACCGACCATTTTCTTTCTCCAACTAAGAGAGATTAGACAGATGCAGGGAGTCCTAGGATCCCACAAAGAAGCCTTGTAGCCAACTCAACTTGTGGCATTCTTAGTACATCAAGTCGGCTGCTCTATGCTTCCGTTCTGCATAGAAAGAAGTATTAGAAGTAGCACTCACTTCCTGGGGGTTTGACAAGGCTGGCAGAGGACATGGACCTATGGAGCTCCGCAGCCTGCCTGACACAGGGCAAGCAGGACTTCCTAGCAGTTATTAATGCTTTGTATTGTCTTTGTAATATGAGGTCGATTCTAATTATTTCTTTTTAGTGCGATTCATTTACATCTAGCTTTGCTGATTCCTTTCCCACATGGTAGCACACAGCCAGGTATTAACACCCCATTTTGCAGAAGTGAAAGCTGAGGCTCAAAGAGGTTCAGAGTCTTGGCTTAAGTCAAGCAGGGAGCGGAGCAGAGATCAGGGTTTGAAGTCAGTGCTCCAGTTTTCTGGTTTTGTGTTCTATGTAGTGGACTGAGGAAGTGACCTTGTGCCAAAGTCTCTTCCGTATGCATTGGCCCATTTGGTCTTTTGTCCAGGAGATATTGTTGACAGAGGCTGCAGGCCAGCTTGGCCACTTGTCAGAAATAATGAACAGATTGAAGTGCTATTGGCCCACATAGGTAAGTAGTGTCCAGTGACCATTACTAGTGTCCTCTAGTAATGCCCAATTGCCACCCTCAGACAATAAGTGCCCACTTCTAGAAAATTCCCAAGGGGACGTTCTTGCGCTTGGTCACAGAGTGAAGTGTGAATGGAGAGCACAGTTCCACTTCCAGGTTGCACAGCCCCGAGCCCTGGGGTTATACTCTAGGCTTATACTCTGCCAAATGTCCCCTGCCATCAGCACTCCAGAGTGCCATCCAACCTCTGCCTCTTGAATCCTGCAACTATTTACCCGCAGGATATCTCTGCTTCAAGTTCTTCACATGTGGTTCCCAGGACAAACTGCCTGGGAAAGAATTTTGTCTTAATTCCAGTTGTTAGGGCTTGCTAAGTAAAGACCCCAGGCTCCTGCCCATTGAATGGGATAATTCTGTGCGTGTTTGTGCTACTCTGTCTTCCCGAGTCCCCCAGTGGAGTTCAGACCCAATTGTCCAGAGTAACGCACCTTTTCTTGACAGTTATTTCTTCCTGGGACTCCCCTCCTCCCTCTACCTGTGTGTTCTGGAACCACTGTTTAGTAAATTCCTAGCACTAGGATCCTTGCTTAGATGCTTCCTATCTCTTGGCTTTTGGAAGACTCTCCATAGGACAGGGGAGGTTTTCTCTATGGATCCCCATTTTCTGATACCCAGGTCAGCATAATATGTCCCACCATACTTATACTGAGGTTAGATCTTAGGTATGTTTGCTTCAGGGAAGAAAGATGGAGACCAGTGCTCAAATGTGACTCCTCTCACTGCCCTTTGTGTCTCCTGGAATTTATAGAAAATGAGGACTGTTTCTTCCTCCTCCTCCTCCTCCTCTTCCTCCTCTTGTTCGTCTTCTTCTTCTTCTCCTTCCTCCTCCTCCTCCTCCTCCTCCTCCTCTTCCTCTTCCTCTTCCTCTTCCTCTTCCTCTTCCTCTTCCTCTTCTTCTTCTTCTTCTTCTTCTTCTTCTTCTTCTTCTTCTTCTTCTTCTTCTCTTTCTTCTCCTCCTTCTTCTTCTTTGTGTGTGTGTCTGGTATGTGTCTGGTGTGTCTGTGCATGTGTGTATCTGTGCCTGTGTGTGTGTCTACGTGTGTGTGTGTCTGTGTGTGTGTGTGTGTGTGTGTGTGTGTGTAAGAGGACCCTCAAAGACTCCATCTCAAGGTGGAAACCAAGTATCTTGCCTATGTCAGCCCCTGTATTAGTCACAGTTACCAAAACAGGGGGAACCATTGTCCCTCTGCTGGAGACACTCACAAGGCACACGTGTTGTCACAGTTTGGCAAAGTGGGCACTGTTGGCACTGTGTGTAAACAGTTCCTAGAGCAGTTAGCACCTCACAGTATGCACTCTGCAAGCAAGTTAAATTGGGTCTTAAATAATGAGTTAAGTTTTGCTGCTTTTTTTTTAATGGATAAAGGAAAAGAAAATAGGATTAAATATCATCCTGCCTTTTAAAGACAGGGTCTCACTGTGAAGCTCTGACTGCCCCAGAACTCACTCTGTAGGCCAAGCTAGCTTCAAATTCACCGAGATCTGCCTGCCTCTGCCCCCTGACTGCTCAATAACCAGTCTCTTAAACTTCCACCCAGAAGTGACACATATCACTTTGGGTAAAGTGAGTCATACGGTCATACTCAAAAAGGGAAGGGAAGGCAGTCAGTCCTACCATGTGCCTGAGAGGAGAAAGATTCTATGACACACCCAAAGCCTCAGCATTGAGTGCCTAGCGCCTGTGCCACCACTGCTTTCTAAGATGTTGGCCATCTTGAATGGGAGTCATAACATACCTGGGTGAAGGAGCTGTGGGTGGAGTAAGATTCATTGTCCTTTGGGATCCCATGGGTGTTAGCCATGTCTTTTATTTTTTGCAATCTGGTGCTTTGTCCTCTGGGGTCTCACAAACCCTGCAGGGACAGTCCTGTCTGGGATAGAGATTAGCCAATCTCTGTCTCTAACGGGACATGATTTGCCTATGGGCATACTTTTTCAAAAGCAAACTGACAACCCATTGTCTTTGCTTCCAACCTTCCTTTTTCTTGACTACCTGTACTCAGAGTCACTACTTACTTGCTCAGGTTACCCAGGGACCAGGTACTGGCCCACTAGGAATGGTCCCTAACCCCAGATCCACTGACAGTATCCAAACCAGCCAACAGTAAACCTGTGGAATCTATGATAAAACTCCTTATGTACAGTCTACTCTCTTCTACCCCAACTGATATTCATGTTTCCCTGGAGGCCCCCCCATGTGTCTCTAACACAGTGTTCCCTCTCCTCTCAGGAACCATATAAGGCCACTGCTGTTTTAATAATAACCATCTCCTGTTGTCCTGATCGTATCTTAATAATAATAAAACATACTCAAGAACATCTACATGTTGACTGTTAGCAAAAAGAATCTGGAAACTGGAAAATTCATAAGCAGACTCCCTCAGTCCTAAGCTGCTGCAGGCAGGGAACAGCAGAGCTGGCCTGAGTCGGCCTGTCTATTCTCTCTCAGCTTCCCACTGAGGTTAACAGGAAGAGAGGAGGTTTCAAGGTCCAATCTTATCCTGAAGCTAACAAACATGGCTGTGGTGTTCCTTGGAAGGGCGGGGGTAGGGCGCCCTATCTGATGAGACAACAGGATAAGGCCAATACAATAAAGCCAAGCTCAAGGAGCTGTCTGTCTTCCCTAGTGAGCTTTGCATCAAACTTCTCCATGTCCTCTTGGTGTTTTCCTTCTTCTCTGGGAAGGGCTGACAGTGGCAGCTGCTGCTGGCAGATTCCAGAGAAGTCACAGCAGTTTGGCTCATAGGAGCCTTCAAACAGTGGTGGACTTTGTTGACAATTTTTGCTAGAGTTGATGAGACCAAGGGTGCAGGAGTGTGGGCAGTGGGAATTGCTAGAGGAGAGACTAGGGTTTGGCTATAGCTTTGGGTCTGCCATTAGCTCTTGGGTGTTAAGCATTCCTTACTGACCTCCCGTGGCACTTTTATCTCCTGAACTCAAAGGACAAGATTTGTCAAGATTTACACACACACACACACACACACACACACACACACACACACAGAGCGCACAGTTTGTGGTGAATACTGATTCTCCTTCTGTGCTCAGAAGGGAGACTAAGTTGGGTGCTGGTAGCTTCTCTCACATTTTATATTACTGCTACTGGCCAGTGAGACAAGACAAGAAACAGCAACAAAACATACAAGGATTGAAACTTAAGAGCAAACTTTCATTTAAATTTTTTAAATTAATTAATTTATTTATTAATTTATTTTACAGACAGTACAGAGCGTAGCTCTATGGTTTTAACAAGCCAAAGAATCCATGTACAAATGATTAGAGTTAGTGAGTTTGGCAGCGTTTCTCGTTTTTGGAACATTGTGTAAAACTTTATTTCTAGTATATTCTACGTCTATATGGTTTAGAGACAATCTCAAAATTGTGTAGCTTAAAACAATAATAGCATTTATTATTGGTCATGGTAACTGAACTATCTATCTATCTATCTATCTATCTATCTATCTATCTATCTATCTATTTACCATCCATCTATTTACTTATCAAGACAGGGTCTCCCTATGTAGCCCTGGTGGTCTTGGAACTCACTATGTAGATCAGGCTGGACTTGAACTCACAGAGATCTTGCCTGTGTCTTTGTTCCAAATGCTAAACATTTTGGATTCAAGGAAGACTGTAATCTTTTCAGGGCTTCTTTGTTAATTCCAGACCTCTTACACGGTAGCTTACAGCTCCAAACAGGAGCCCGCACAGAAGCCAAGCAGGCAAGGCTGTGTGCGTTAGCTTTTATGAATTAGCCTCAGAAGTCACAGTATTTACTAAGAACCACTCACCAAAATCAGCCTTTTCCAAGAGGGAGGTTATAGACTCTACTCCTGGGGAGGAGTGTCAAAGGATTTGTGGAGGTGTTAGGAAGCCTTGACCATCATATTAACATAATAAATAGTTGATAACAGCATAAAACTGACAAAAACCTCAGCTGTAAATCTAATAAAAGATGTGCCATGTTTTTGCATACAGAACAACGCTGAGAGAATGTGTAAAGAAACCTTAAATAAGTGGATGTACCATGTTCATGAATAAAATTAATTCACATAGAAAATGCCCACTTCATCCAAATCGGCACAAAGAGTCGACGTGAGAACAATGAAAATCTCAGCTGATTTTTATTAAGATACAAAGGCCAAA
>JANHMN010000002.1:223667313-223691300 GCA_030674055.1 Rhabdomys pumilio
AAATAAAACTATTGTGAATGTTCTTCTACAAGCCCTTCTTCCAAGGGGAACAAACTATCTATTATCACTGAGCCTTTAAATATTTTTCTTTAAGATTTATTTATTTTTGTTTTATGAGTATTTTGCCTGCCTGCATGTATGTGGAGAATGAGCATGCAGTGCCCATAAGGCCCAGAAGGGGGCACCAGATCCCCCTGGAACTGGAGTTACAGATGGTGGTGAGCCCCAACATGGGTGATGGAAAGGAAACCTGGGTCCTTTAGAAGAGCAGTCAGTGTTCCAGGCCCATGATGTACCTGCTGGAGGATGTTGCCTACTTCTATGATTCAGAACACAGGAGTGAGGGATGCAGGCTAGGAAAGTCCTTGGCACAGACCAGCTATTGATTAGTTGGTGGTGATATTAACCGCCTGCCACCTACTCCAGCAAGAGGCTTAACCTCTCTGTTCCAAGAATCCTTTTATCCCTGTTTGATACACACCAAAGGCCAACCTGGGTGCCACTCTGTGGAGCACTCTGTGCCAAGAAACATCTCTCTTTCTCCAGGATCTCTCAATAACGCAGGATCTCTGCGTGGAATGTGGTATGTTCTATCATCTGCTAATCAACAAATATTTATTGATCACTGTTTTGTGCTAGACCTGTCAGGTAACCAGTGCTATGGCAATGAGCAAATTGTTGCTTGTCTGTCTATCTGCCTGTCTATGGATAAAATACAGTAGTGTGATTAATAGGTCTCTAGATTTTCTCTGCATATGAAGTAGGGAAAACGGTTAAGATGAGCCAAGCTCTGAGACTGCTTTGCAATTGTGTGTGTGTGTGTGTGTGTGTGTGTTTGCCCTAGTGCATGTACACGTGAAGGTCAGAAGTTGACACACTGGATGTTGTCGTAGTTAGGGTTAGTTTCTGTCAATGGTGTACAAACTTAGACCTCAGAAGAAGTCCTCTCAGTTGAGGAATTGGCCCCTGGGTATGTCTTCTGGATAGTTTCTTGAGTGCTGATTGACTTGGTAGGGTACAGCGCACTGTGGACAGCGCCATCTCTAGGCAGGTGGGCCTGGAGCAGCTGTGTAAGAAAGCTGTCTGAGCAAGCCAACTGGAAAAGAGCTGGTAAGTGGCGTTCTTTCACAGATTCTGCTTCAGTTTCTGGCCCCAGGTTTCTGCCCTGGCTTCTCTCAGTGATGGGTCATAACTTGTAAGCTAAATAAACCCTTCCCTCCTCAAGCTGCTTTTAATGATGGTGTTTACCATAGCAACAGAAAGCACAATTGAACAGGTGTCTTCCTTTATGTATATTAAGACCAGTTTCTCATCGAGCCTGGAACTCAACATTTTAGCTAGACTGGCTGGCCAAGAATCTTTTAGGATCCGCCTGGTTCCAGCCCACCAACACTGGATTATAGACGTATGCCTCCATGCCTGGCTTTTACCAGGTTCTAAAGATCCAAACTTGGGTGTCTATGCAAGCACTTTATCCACCGAGCCCTCCCCCCCAGCCTCTTTTGCAGTTTTAAAGTGGGAGGTTAATAGAAGACCTCTGAAATTTTGAAAATTTATGTACCAGTAAGAGTCGCTTGATGAGGTTTTTTTTTCAAAGCATTATTGTTTTATTCATGTGTATGTTTGTATGCCTGTATGCATGTATGCACATGTATACAGATGCCTGTGGAGGCCAGAAGAGGGTGTTGAATCTTTGGGAGCAGGTAGTTGTGGGCCTGTGGGTGTTGGCAAGTGAATTCTGGCTCTCTGCAAGAGCAAAGAGAGATCTTAGTCACAGAGACAGATTTCAAGCATCTGATCTGGTAAGTTTTAAAAAAACAGCTTCCTGAACCACACTCCCAGGGATTTCGATTCATTTGATCCTGGTGGGATTTGTATGTCTAGTGAGCCCCCATGTGATGTTATTGCTGGCCACATGTTAGAGGCCACAGCTTGTGTAGTGGCGGCTTGCTTATTTGCGTACAGTTTCGTGTGGGCTCTTGGAAGGTAGGAACCATGCGCTTAGCAATGGCACAGTGCCTTCTCATAACGGCTCGGTAAGTGAGTGGTAGTGGGTGAATTATTCTGCTCACCACCCACGTAGCTCTGGGTATAGCATCAGGTAAGGATGGGAACTGGGAAAGCTTGGTTACTGAACAACTAGAGGCATCCTTAGGCAAAAGCCATGAAGTGGAGGTTACTTTCTGTGGTGGTTTGTAGATACTTGGCCCAGGGAGTGGCACTATTAGAAGGTGTGGCCCTTTTGGAGTAGGTGTGGCCCTATTAGAATAGGTGTGTCACTGTGTGTGTGGGCTTTAAGACCCTCATCCTATCTGCCTGGAAGTCGGTATTCTGCTAGTAGCCGTTAGATAAAGATGCAGAACTCTCAGCTCTGCCAGCATCATGCCTGCTTAGATGCTGCCATGCTCCCACCTTGATGATAATGGACTGAACCTCTAAACCTGTATAGACCCAATTAAATGTCCTTTATAAGACGTGCCTTGGTCATGGTGTCTGTTCACAGCAGTAAAACCCTAACTAAGACACTCCCTATCCTGGACTTGGGGTACCTGAGGCCTTTACAGAATCTGTGGGGATGAGATTTGCATGGCTTTCTTCTACAGGGGACAAGGGGCAGTGGTGGGTCCTATGGGAGGAGCCCTGGGCTGGCTGGAATTAAGGGGCTCTGTCAGGAGGGCAGATTCTCTGCTGGGGAGCTCTTTACTTCTGGTCTTAGAGTTTCTTTTGCTGTGAAAAGGCACTGTGACCACAGCAACTCTGAGGTTCAGTCATTATCATTATGGTGGGGCATAGCTGCATGCAGGCAGATATGGTGCTGGAGGAACTGAGGGTTCTGCATATCGATCAGCAGGCAGCAAAAGAAGACTGTGAGCCACACTGGGCATAGGTCGAGCATAGGAGAACTCAAAGCCCACTTCCACAGTGACACACTTCCTCTAACAACCTAATAGTGCTGGCACGCCTCTCTATAAGCCAAGCATTCAAACACATGAGTCCATGGGGGCCATTCCTCTTCAAACCACTACACTACCCATCTAGCCCTGCATCCTGCCTGTCAGGGCTCCTCCCAGGACCAAGCTTCTCTATGTCAAAAGCAGCAGTCCAGGCCTGCCACTGCTCACTTCAATCTCACAAGTGACTTTGAACATGTCATTAGCTTTCCCTGGGTTTCTGCTCCCCTGTGTACAAAGGAGAATTGAATCAGCAACCATCACGTCTTCAAGACAGTGTGGTGTGAGATATAATGAAGTCAAAGGCTGAGGTGTCTTGTATGACTGTGGCACATGGAAGGATCTTCCACCAGGGGGATGGTGGTGATGCTTTTTGAAGAGTGTATTAGCCTGCTTTTTGTTGCTATAACAAAATACCAGAGGCAGGCTAACTTTATGAGGGGTTATCATGGGTTTCAGGCCAGTTTCTGCTACATAAACAAACTCCTAAGGTAAGAGAGGGCTCTTGTGTTCCAGAGTAGGCCTGGCAGATAAGTGCTCAGCAGACATTTGCTCTTGACATGAGTGAATGAATGAATGAATGGTGGGGGCAGGGGGGTGCCTAGTTGTCCCCTGTGCTAGAGGAAGTCAGCATCAAAATCTGAAGCCTGTGGTGAGTACCTGGAGTCTAGGATAGGACCAGGGCCAGGGCCAAAAGTCTTTGAGTGATGGTGGACCAGTGCTGTCCCGTGATCCAGCCTGGGCCTGGTAGGTAGGGCAGCCAGCAGCAATGGAGCACCTGAGTCTGTACGTACGGCACAGGTTCCCACAGATGCTCTGCTCTGTGACTGCCTGTTGTTTCTGTGGGTCATCTCTTTCACTTTCTTGCTTTCTTGGAGACCCAGGATTGATGTTTAGCGTGGGTCAGCTGTGGAATGCAGTGGACCCAGGATTACAGCTTGGTGCCCCTACCAGTGGTAGCATGTGGGGTTATTCAGTGGTCTAGTCTCTTCCCCTGTCCGATGACAAATCAGCATCTCCCACATGGAGGAGGGTGGGAGATCACAGTACTCGGTACAGATAGACACACCTTTGTTTCCATTTGCTAAGAACAATGTACTGGAGTTCAGTGTTAGAAACCAGCTCTTGTGCCCTCGGAAGGGTGGGGCGTGGCTTTCCTACCAACGTCCTTTCCCTCCTTTAGGTGTTAGAAAAACAAGGGAGATACTTGGAACACTCGTTGGCTTGGCCTGGTGAACTTAGGCCCACAGTTTAGCCGCTCCAGGACTGTTTTCTTGGATACACACGAGCTTTTTTTTATAAGGTATTCAACTCCAAGATGAAACTGACATTATTGTCCTCCTGCCCTGAGCATCGAAGTGTCAGGTCTGGGTTCACACTCTGCCCCGTCAGGAATACGTTCTGGTAGAAATGTTCTCACCCTATGGCCTACAGCGAATGGTGTGCAGGGTTCCAGGCTCAGCAAACCCCTCCCTACCTGGGACAGCTATAGCATCAGAGCTGGGTGGCTTCTGTCATTCACATCTGTGACAACTTCTTCCTCTGCCCAACCACATGTCCCTCTCCTTATGGATGTATTCTATGCCCCTCAATCTTCCCCCAACATAAATCTTCCACAGGTGACTTCCAATTCAGATTATGTTTTCTTAAAAACCAGGTAAACCCACGATGAAGAAAACTCGGGCGCTTTCAGGGGGTTTCAGGAGGCCACCTGACTGTCCAGGTCGGGGCTATGTACCCCAGGCCTATAAGATGTCCCCATGTCCAGAGCAGACAGATGATTTTCTCCTCAGCCTCTGTCTAGGCTAGAACTGAGTGGTCCCCTCATGGCAGCTCCCTGACCAGCAAGATTGGCACTGCCCTCTTGTCCTTAGTACAAGCTTCCAGTTGCTTCCCAGGTTCACTAACTCAGACACTTGAGATGTGATCTGGATAGCTGTGCCCTCCAGCCATTGGACCAATGTTTGAGAGGCCGAATACTCCTGGCACACGGGGGAGATCAAACACAAGCCATTGAGCTTTCCCGTCATCAGAAGACCAAGCAACCATCATAGAGACTGGTCAGTCTGGGAAAGTGATGCCTCTGTTCCTCTACACCCCCCTCACTCAAACCAAGCAGGCTAACCTACTCTTGCACGTGGGTGACCTTGCTCCCCTGCAGGCAGGCCTCACCATGAGGGGTTGATAGATCCCCTGAGGTGCTTTTCCCTCTGCCTGGAGGACCCCCCACCTCTGTATATGCTCCATGTCCCCACTTAGTTCCCCTTCCATTTAAGAATCACCTATGTGACATTTTACCAAAGGCCAAGCACTATCACTGCCCCCTGACAATTCACTGCCCCTTGACAATTCTGGGTGTGATTCTTGGTCTACATCCTGAGACGGTAGATAGAAGATCCACACCGTCTTTCACCTGGTAAATTCAACTTTCTCATTTAGTGGTCGAGCATTCAGGATTGGGCTGAATTCCCAGCACCAGGCACACAGTAGGTACTCTATAAAAACCCATTGTACACCGGAGAAACTCAGCAATAGACAGTGTACAGCTGCAATCTTCTGCTCACCCTAGACGGCACCAGAAATCCCAGTCACACCGTAGCAAGTTTTAAGCATCAAGGTAATTGATCAAAATTTATTACCCTGTGCTACACAACATATTCTCACTAAGATATAAAATTACCATTTACCATGACTCATTAAGTTAATAATTACCGACCATATGTTTTTATTGCTTCTCCCAAGCCAAGGTGATAAATCACCCTGTGGGTTTGAGTCTGTGTAAATACAATGACTGCCAACAGTGCAGATACAGGATTTACAGACAGGAACACACAGGACTGAAATACTGAACTGAAAACACAGCCCTGCGATTCTGTTAGCCCCTCCCGGTGTCTCTGAGTTCCCAGGCCTGTGTTTCTCCACCACGGCACAGTTTTAGAATATCCCTGGTTGTCATCGCTTTTGGGAGGGGGTGCTTCTGGCATCTAGCAGGTAGGGGCCAGGGATGCTACTTCGAGTGTTATAATGCACAGGGAAACCTCTGTCACAGCATATGATCAGGTCCAGCATGCCTGCCGTGCTGGATTAGGACTAGTGTTCTGGACCAGCAGGACTTCCGCCAGGACTCTTATTTGCATCTCTGGTCACTTCTACCATGCATGTTCTTCTCATTTGAGCTTTACAGCAAAAACATAAGGCATTGCTGTCTTTAGCTGTAGGCTGGGCCAAGCCACTGATCAAAGGCTTTGGGCTGGTGCATGGATCACTTCATGCCCTGTTCTTCGCCTCTGCTACCTCTCTTGGGACTTTACAGAGTTTGGTAAGGATAGCTTTTCCAGGGGCTGTGGGTTCCACGGTCCTTAGGGCTCCAGGGCTGTGTTGTCAGTCCTTCCTATGACTTATTTCCAGCAGTGTCTCAGTGTTTCTCATGACTGTCCCCTTCCTGTTGCCCCCTGGGCTCTTATGGACTGATCACATTTTCCCATACATTGGTCTGTATGTGAATTGCAAATATTCATGCATTATGAATGTGTGTGTGTGTGTGTGTGTGTGTGTAGGTAGGTAGGTAGGTAGTTCTTTTTTTGTCATCCTTTTGTGGTTTATAAGCAAGGGGAGAAGGTGAAAGTAATTACAGTATCTGGCCGAAACACAGAGTTCCTGCTTAGTGAGTTTTGTCTGAAATTTTGTGGAATTTCAAGGGGAAAAGTAGAAATAAGCCTAGATAACACTTTGCCACTTGTAGGTGGGGACTGGCCCAGATGGCTACAGTACCTCAGTTGGCAGAGGAACTACGGTTTGTCCTTTTCTCTGTGGGTGACCTCCACATGAAGCTGCCTTCTGAGAAGTGTGAGCATGTGTGTTCACGTCTGTGTGTCTATGTATCCATACATGCGAGTGTGCAAGGGGCCTGCGTGTTGCTTTCCTCGTGCTTTTCCTGTTGGAGAGCTTTCTCTTGAGGGGGTCTGGCATCACCAGCTGGGCCTCCTGCCTTAGGTCTCAACTTCAGGGCTCATTTGCCAGTAGGTCGGCTGCATATTACAGCTAATTAAAGCATGCTTATCTGGAAGCTGGGTCTCATTTTCAGAATGATTCAAAAAATTTGTTGGAAATGATTCTGATTCCATAGTTAACCCCAGGTCAATCTCATGCATAAATCTTACTACTGCACTGGGCTGCACAGGCTGGACCAGGACTTTCCGGAGAGGAAAGTAGACCCTGGGCTTCAGGGCTTGCTTCTTTATTCTGAAAACATTTGCTGGCAGCTCCATGGGTGATTTCAGGAGCCCCCATGCTTCCTATGGTCTTTCCACCCACCTGAAAGGTGAGTTAATTTTTAATGTGAGGCCAGGTGGTGGGTCACGTGACTCTGCATCTGTTGAAGTGCCTGGGTTCACATCTTAGCGTTTAGATGCTGGGTGACCTTGAACCTGTTTCCCAGCCTCTCTGAACCTTATTTTTCTAATACTGCACTCTCACCTCATGTGGGTGTTAAGATCCCTGGGAGATCAGATTAGTTGTTTTCTAGCTCATTCCTGCTATTTCGAGCTGCTCAGGTCGTGTGGACCTTAGGAGAGCAGCGAGTATAACCTCCATTAAGGAGTTTACATCTTCAATAGAGAATATGAGAAGCCTGCTTTTCCCTGTAGCTCCTCCCCCAGGAAGCTTCTTGGAGTCAATCAGACTTAACTCAGGAGACTAACCCGGGTGAGACACCTGACACTAGTGTCCTGGAATCATTTGGAATGGGAACCAATTGCAGCCTATTCCTCTCCACAGGAGGCGCTCTTGCAGCTGTCTGTCCCTGCTGGTTCCAGTGATGGCTGGACTAGAATCTTCTCCTCTGTGCCATCCCCCCTCCTTCTGCGTTTTAGTCCAGGCAGTACAGAGGAACAAGTGCATCATGGCAGGTGGTTTGAGAGCTGCCTTGTCCTCAAAGCTGTTTCTCTACAAAGGCCACATGTCCCTCAGCTGTCAGGGTCCCCACAGGGGACATCGCAGTGTAACTATCACTGTGTTCAGGAAATCCCCAAAGTATGGCTACTTTACCAGCTATTAGTCATCTGTACATAGTTTCCCCCTGCCTAGGTGAAAGTCATTAGCCAGAGTAATATTTTTACCATAGAGCACATAGACTGAGAATGTGCCAGGAGCATCTTACCTCCACGAGGTTTGCAGCCAGTACACAGGTTAGGTATCTCTTGCAGCAGGAGGTGGGTGCCTGATCCTTTAACGGTATTTGCTGTCTCATTCGCCCAAGGGTAGTGGTGTGTGTGTGTGTGTGTTTGTGTGTGTACACTAGTATGCATATATGTGTTGTTTCAGGGACGTGTGTGTGTGTGTGTGTGTGTGTGTGTGTGTGTGTAAGCCAGAGAACAACATTGGATGACTTCCTTAGTTGTTTTCCACCTTATCTTTTGAGACAGGGTCTCTCACTGAGTCTGGGTCTAGACTAGCTGGTCAGAAAGTCTCGGGGATCCTTCCTGTTTCCACCTTCTCCATGTTGGTATTGCTGGTTTACCTGGCTCTTTGCATGGGTGTTAGGGATCAAACTCAGGTCCTTACACTTGCATGGCAGGTGCTTTAATCACAGAGTCACTTAGGTCTCATCTGAAAGTCATTCACCTAGGAATTCCAGGTCATTCATCCTGGAAGTCCTCAGGATGCTAATACTACATTGTACACTGCACATTTTCTGGTTGAGCTCTATAAGACATACATACATACATACATACATGCACATAAACATGTACACATGGATATACCACATACACATGAATAACATATACACATGAACAAACATACACACAAATATTTCACACCCATACACATGAACAAACGTACACGAACACATAACCACACACACATACATACACATGTACGTTGCATATACATCAACCAAAAAATATGCTTTTTCGTACTCACCTGGATTCACTCATAGATACAGCAGTTTGTAAGAGTCAGTGCACTTATGCCCTTCACTTATTCCAGCATCCAAAAGCCATATGCAGTCCACTGTCCACAGCTTTGCGTCGGGTGGCATGTGCAGTCACGTGTGGCCCCATATCCCGTAGGAGCTTCTGTCTTATTAGGTACATGACAAGATCGGTTTTGAACGTGCATGGTAAAATTAGGTATAGCACAGGATACTGTGGGATCACCAGGCCAGGCTGGAGACTGATGCTGAGGGTTTCTCAGACCAGGGGATGCCTGCCAACTCTAGACAGTCAGTGATCTGAGCCCAGGTTGTTTATTCCAAGTAGAAGGAACAACAGATGTAAAGGCACAGAGCTGGTGTTGGGTGATGCTAGAGCCGTTAAAGCTATTCATTATTTCTGGGCCTCAGTTTTTTCCATCTCCAAAATGGAAGTAGCAGTGTCAGCCTGTTTATGGAGCTAAGAACGCACGGTTGGTTAAGGATCTGGCAGAGTTAACCCCAGTTACCTTTTCAAATCTGGCTGCAGGTGCCCACGTGCCAGACTTTGATTTTAAACAAGATAAAAACCAGATAATAGAAAGAACTTTGGCACTGTTACACTTTTGGGAGTTACTTTCTGTCTTGTAGATGGAGCCCTAAACAGTGGTATAGGGCTCTGGGTCTTCTCTTTCAGGGCCAGGGAAACACATAGCTGGGCTTTCTTTTCGTTTTTGTTTGTTTGTTTGTTTTGTTTGTTTGTTTGTTTGTTTTTGTTTGTTTAGGGTTTTGTTTGTTTGTTTGTTTTGTTTTTCGAGACAGGGTTTCTCTGTACAGCCCTGGCTCTCCTGGAACTCACTCTGTAGACTAGACTGGCCTCGAACTCAGAAATCTGCCTGCCTCTGCCTCCCAAGTGCTGGGATTAAAGGCCTACGCCACTACTTCTTGGCATAGCTATGCTTTTCTAATGCCTTGATGTTTGGTTTTTGTTGTTATTTTGTTCGTTTTTTTTTTGTTCTGTTTGCAACAGAGTGAGCAGTTAGCCTTGCTCAGTTGCCTCCGTTCTGGATGTTCTCACACCACTGGGCCTGCTGACCTTGCCTGGGATGTTCCAACCTACATCCTTACATGGAGACTGGTGCTGCCCACTCCCTTTGGTCTAAGATCTAGTTTCTTGTCATGCTCTAGTTTCTGACATGGTCACCCTCTTCCCTATCCTAGCTTCTAGTATATTCCTTTGGGGGCATACTATATTTGTGGAATTATTTGAGCATTTCCATCCTGGAGAGTAAATTATGAAAATCAGTGAGATCAAGTTTACTTGGTTCAGGTGGACCAACACCTGCCATGATGTTTGCTATGAAAGAAAGGAAGGAAGGAAGGAAGGAAGGAAGGAAGGAAGGAAGGAAGGAAGGAAGGAAGAAAGAAAGAAAGGGGAGAAAGAGGCAGTTGTCTTCCAGAAATGTCCTTGTAATGAATCCAGGCTGTTTCTAAGAGTAATCTTATTCACCATCTCTGGGTCTTCCTTACCCTCTTGCCAGGAGAAGCTATGCCAGGACTGGCAAGTATCGACAAGTACCGATCCTCTGGTAGCACCCTGCCCAGGACATCTCCAGCTGAGATGTCCTCCGCAGAGGAAA
The DNA here is from genome assembly GCA_030674055.1 of Rhabdomys pumilio. Taxonomy (NCBI): domain Eukaryota; kingdom Metazoa; phylum Chordata; class Mammalia; order Rodentia; family Muridae; genus Rhabdomys; species Rhabdomys pumilio. The sequence continues at coordinate 223,677,816 of JANHMN010000002.1, forward strand.
GTGGGAAAGCCAGTCAGGTGGGTTGAAGGTGGAAGTTCTCAGCCTCTGCTTTGAATTCAAGTTTGACCTCCAAGGCAAGGGCCAGCAGATTCAGCCTCATTTCTCAGCCAAGGTGACCTTGGCTTTGCCAAGGGACACGTCAGTCCTTGTTGCTTGGACTGGAGGATCTGGGGCATAGTCAGCCTGGCCTTCAGAGATAAGGGAATTTGTCTTTGGCTTGGGCGTATTTTTGTTGAGCAAGCAAGACTCGTGGGTGGTCTCTGTCCTAAAAAGATGGTTTCCCCTCTCTTTATCAAACCATAAACCGTGAACGTGGTATTTTCTACCCAAAATTACGGAATCATTCATCCCTCGCCCACTTAAGATTCCAGAACACTGCTCATGTTGCCCCTTTGTCTTTTTAGTATTCAATTCTGTCAGTGAGGCTACCTCATCCTGGTCTATCAGAGATGCTCCACTCCTGTTTTTTTTCCTGGAAGCAACATGTCATTTACTCTGTCACATGTCAGTGGATCTGGTCCCTCCCTCTCATCCCTTCCCACCCCCCTAGGACAACAGCTTCATGGAGGACTCTGGAGGAGCTGTGTCAGTTGGTAGAGTGCCTAGCGCTCATAAAGCCTGTGGCTCTGTCCCTAGCACCATCTATACCACGGAGGGTGTGTATGCTTGTAGTCTCCCCACTTGGGATGTGGAAGAAGGGGGATCAGAAGTTCATGGTCATCCCCGGGTAAATAGTGAGTTTGTTGCCAGAATGAGCTATACAAGTCTGTGTCCTAACCAAATAAACAAACAAACAAAGCAAAAAAACCCAAAACAAACAAACAAACAAAAACAAAAGAGAAAGAGAGAAAGAAAGAAAGAAAGAAAGAAAGAAAGAAAGAAAGAAAGGAAGAAAGGAGAGCACACGTCGTATTTATGGATCCTGATTTTGTTGGTATGTTATTTCTCTGTATGATGATATATGCATATATAAGTGGGTATGTAGCTTGTTGGTCCCCAAGTTCTATGTTATGTGACTCAGAGTCTCTTTGTTGTTTGCTACTGTTGGCCCACAAGCTTCCCGGGATTCTCCTGTCTCCCATCTCACACCTTAGGAACACGGGGTGGTTGCTGACACACATTCCTGTGCCCAGCTTTTACATGGGTTCTGAGGATTCAAACTCAGGTCTTTTAGCTTGTTCAGCAAGCATTTATACCCTCTGGCCATCTTCCCAGCCTCTGGCATGCTATTTCCAAAAGGGTTGACTATCTTTGCCAGCAGCAGAAGGAGGTGTCCTCATCCTGCCATCACCACACAGCACACTGTCTTCTGTCAAACCTGCAGTTGTGCAGAAACCTCCTGCCCAGTCTGCCTAACATGCAGACCCCAGGGTCTTTGTGATGTGGAATTATCCGCCCATCAATGCAGATTTCATCGAAGAGCTATGTTTGCCATTGTGGTCTGATCTGTTGTTTTTTAAATGCCTGGGGTAATATCCTCAATCAGAGGGCAAATAGAAGAAGGGAAAAATGGTAATAAAAAATGAATTAGGGTGATTAGCAAAGGTGAGTGCTTCCCTCCTCAGGCGACAGGCAGAGTTGACAGAGCTTTGCAGGGTGGCTCCTGTCCAAACACGCAGCTGGATTATGGCAACCTCCAGGCTGGCCCTGGGGTCTGCTCTGCATATAGGATTCTGGTATTGCATTTAGTTCTGCAAAGGTCATTGATACCTCTTGGAGGGGGATCAACCCCTGGTGGGGTGGAGCAGGGTCTCCAAAGAGGGGTTACTTCTCCCTCCCCCTATTTCCATCTCTGGCCCTGCTGAGGACTTATCTCTTCCTTTGGAGCCGAGACTCCTGTGGACCTGATCTCTGCAAGAAGGAAGCAAAGGTTTTAATTGACTAATGCAAGCATAATGCAGCACTGTGGGGGTGGGGGTGGAGTGGGGGTCCTGAGAACCAGGGTGCTCAGTGTTCCTAAGTGGGGCTTTGGTGGCCCTGTACAGAAGGTTGGGCTGTGCCTCAAGGGAAAGGGGAGGGGATTATACATTGCATTGTAGAGGACACCAAAACTAGCAGGGCTAGGTCCTCTGTGGTTGAAAAGAAACAGAATTCTGGGGAGCAAGGAAGGTGTAGTGTTTCGATTTGTACCCACACAGGGTAAAAGGAGCCATGTACACGCCATAGCAGGGTTGGCTAATATTCGTGTCAGTTCACAGTTCCTCACGGTGGGATGATGACAGTGAGTCCCCGAAGATTCTGCACTGCAGAGTTCTGGGTCAGTAGTTCCCATCCTTCCTAATGCTGAGGCCCTTTAATAAGGTTCTTCATATTGTGGAGACCCTCCTTCAAACATAAAATTATCTTCTTGCTGCTTGGCACAACTGGAATCTTGGTACTGTTATGAATCATAAATATCTGATATTTGACCCCAAAGGGATTGCAATCCACAGGCTGAGAACCACTGATCTAGGTAGGAGTAGCCAGAGCATGTGTCTAAACGTTGAAATGCCTAGAGTCAGGGCTCAACCCAAGGATTCTGGGAGAAGGCATGGATGAGGAGAACTCTCAGGAGAAGGGCTGTGGCCTCAGCTTGAGCCATATTTTGGCTCGATCCTCACGTCCTGCAGAGATCTGCCAGTGCCTACACCAATGGGGTTGAGGTTACGAGTGTGTACCGCCATGTGCCGAGCTTCTCGAGTGGGAGCTGAGGTTTGAAGTCAGGTGTTCATGCTTGAGCATGCTCAGTGTCTTATTCCCAAGCCCCTCTACTAACTGGTCTTGTTCAGGGAAAAGAAGTTGGAGAACCTGGGCAGAACAAACCAGGGTTGCAGAGTAGCAAGGCAGTGGGACTGAGTGTGGTTAGGGCTCCATCTGGAGACATGTCCGGCTCTGGCCTTGAGGACAGTGGAACTCATGAATGCTTTTAAATGGAAACAGCGGGAGCTGAATCCACTTTTCTATGTGTCCTCAGCAAGAGAACTGACTGGCAAAGCAAACGGAGAGGATCTTTTGAGGATGCAGGACAGCATGATCAGTGTACCTGCAGGGTGTGGTGCACCTGCGTGCATTGGCTTTGTGGGAAGAGGCATCCAGAACTCATCCAGACCCAGTGGGCCTGGGCTTGGGATCGAGCCCCAGAAGCACAAAGCAGCTTCAGTCACTTCCCCACATGCAATCCATTCAATGGAAGCTCACAGCTTCTCGGCTCTTACAGGTGCCGACAGAGACATCACAATATTGTGAAATTAGACGCCCGGAGCTGACTTCATTACCAGCTTACCTGGCTTTGTAGCAGCAGCCGCCTTAGCACCGACAGTTGGGTGTGATGGAGCTAAAATTGAACTCGGCAATTACCGCTCCTGAGAGGTTCTCAAGGCTGTGAAAGGAAGGTTCCATGGAAATCAACCCTGATAATCACGGGGTTTAAAATTAGGCCGTTACTATTAAGGCTGAGCCATGCGCAGAGGCTTCATGAGTCAAGGGACAGGGGCAGGCGGGTTTGGGTAGCCTGAGGTACCTTGGGGCACACCTGCTCTGGTGTTTGCTTTTCCAATTAGTTCCAGTGTGGATGCTCACGGGCTGCTATTATTTCCTGCATGGATTGCCCCCTTTCCTGTCTCCCCTTTCTTAGCCTTTGTGTTTTCTTTAGACCTGCAAGGGGCTTTCCTGAGTCTCTCAGTGGGACATGATCCAGGGAGGGCTCCACTCTTGATTCCTGTTCAGAGAAAAGAGCCCTGTGACATGGCTGAAGGCTCCTTAGCCCTTTATGGGATTGTTTTCCTGAAGCACTGTCTCCTTCTCCTTCTCTGCCTGCCTGTCTGTCTGTCATTGTCTGTCTGTCTGTCTGTCTGTCTGTCTGTCTGTCTGTCTGTCTGTGTTCTGGGGAAATCTGGTCTAACTCAGGTCCTCATGTTTGCAAAGCAAACACTTTACTGACTGAGCCATCTCCCCAGTGCCTGAAGTTTCTGTGGTCTGTCGTTCATTATGTCCCCATTTAGTAAATGAAGACAGCTCAGGGCCCATTTGTGCTCATGAGTGGTGTCTATCGGGTTGTGGGAAATCACTGTAGGGTGGCCTGGTTGCGGGCTGGATCCTTGTGAAAGGGATCAAGGAATCTCAAGCCTGCTTTGAGCCTAAGTTTTCTCACCTGTATGACAGACTTGTGCTGTGCAGGTGTCAGGGAGAGCCTCCTATAGGGGCTGCTGTTCTTTATGGTGATATTTATGAAGCACCTATTTTGTGCCAGGCACCAGACCAGACTCTTTCCATAGCTAACACCTGCATGCAAACATGCTAAACTCAGAGGAAAAGCTATTATTTCTGTCTTAAGGAGACATAGGGCCAGAATTCTAACCTGGGGGAACCGGTCTCAGAACCTGGCCATAGTCTCTTCACTCTGGAAATGAACTCCCACCCCACCACACACAAACAAACACACATCGCATGAGCTGTCTCTAAGGCTCTAGAGAGGAAGGCATAAATGGAAACGTCTTCCCAGCAGGCCACAGCCCCTCCACAGGAAGCTGACTCATCTCTTTGTGTCTCTGTTTTGAACCATAACCATCCAACAGCCGAGTAATCTGAAAACTAAGTATATCAAACAAAAACTAGTAATCTAAAACAAAAATTCTGGGGGCCTCCAGGTGCAGGGCACCTCCCTCTGAGGATGCATGCATGTATGTGCATGTGTGTTCCCCAGGTCTGTCTGGATCTGTGGTTGTGTGTATTTTCCATTTTGAGTGCCTACCAGGGATAAGGCCTTGTCTAGGAGTTGGACCTAGATATAACTAAGACAGAGACCCAAGCATCACAGCGATCAGAGTCTCTCGGGGGGAAATCACACAGTAACTACAGGAATATACCTAGCACAAGTTAAGAAGCACGCTGCATGGAAAGATGGCCCCATGCTAGAGAGCAGAGGGGCTCCGCAGGAAGATCTTGGCAGGTTTGGAAGGGTGGGACAGGCTGGAGAAGAGCATTACAGGAAGCGAGAACAGCCAGAGAAAGGTGCAGACACAGAAGCTACAGCTGCCCACCTCCTCTCCTCCACCGCAGCTCCTTCCTGCTCTGGGCACTGGCCCCGTTATCACCTGGCTTTGCTGTGCCCCAGACTTTGTCTGCCACTTAGCTGGGAACTAACTTAGCTTCCATAGCATCTCAGCTTTTGTTGCTCTGGTATGTCTCTCCAAGCATCCCGTCAATGTAATGGCACCAAGTTCATGGTATCTAGTAAATACTACTCTCCCCATTCTATAGATAGAATATAGAATCGAGGCCCTAGGAAGTTAGCTGTCCCAGCCAGCAGAACTAGAATTCGAACCCAGCTCCCTCCTTCTTCACGGAGCTCTGATTTAGCTATGTTTACATGAAAGCTGATGAGATCACTAGGCAACCCATAGGTACTGGGGCCTACGCAGATACAAGCCTCGTTGCCTCATAAAGGGTGACATTGGCCTCTTGGCCTAACCTCAGCAAGGATGGTTAACAGAGGGAGACTTCCATGTTTGTATTTTAAGTTATATATGCAACATCTGCTTGTGCAAAAGAAAACCAGGAGTGGCAGCCGAGTCCCCTCCTCCTGCTCACTGGGTGAACACAGCTAAGAGCTTGGTGCCCTTGACAATGTAGATCCAAATGCATATGCCTCCACCCCAATTCATGCATGTACACACACACACACACACACACACACACACACACACACGCACGCATGCACGCACACACGCATGCACACACACGCACGCACACGACAAACATGTGCTTGAGAGCAAACCCTCCTTCACCACAGAGTTCATATTTTTTATAAAACCAGAACCATGCCCTTGACTTTCTCTCCCAACCAGTTCCAATTGTCCCCATAGACAAGCCCCATTCACTCTGGTCCATAAAAATGGATGTGTCTAGTGTATTCAGTCAGTTCTGGCTTCAGATGTTCATCCTGCCTCAGGTCTGTGTAATGAGCAGCGTCCTCTGGCGCGCCTGTGTGCGGGAGGCAGGTATATCTGCGACATGGATGCTCAGGAGTCTAATTGCTGAATGAAAGGCGTGCAGATTTTACACCTTGACAGGTGCTGACAATTTGCCTTCTGAAGAACCTTCCAGTGCAGGGGCTTCTCCCAGGCAGCAGCACCCCTCTAAACCCAGGGGTGATGGAGAGCTGGACTGCATATGGGGGCTGCCTCCTCCCTCATCTGCTCCCCAAAACCTGGTCCGGTGCTCTAAACATGTGGGCCCAAATTGGGATAGAAGATGGATCTGGATCAAAGAGGTTAAATAACAGGTTTTCCTGTTTCACCTTGTAGGAACGGGATGGGGGGCGGGGGTGCCGGGCCTCCAGCCAATAGAGGACCAAGAGTCGTCGGGAGGGCTTATAAAGCTGCTATTTCTGGCATTTTTTTCTCTTTCTGTGCTGATTATGCAGCAGCATCTCGCAGAGGCTGTCGCAGGCGCGTTCTCTCGCTGCCTGTGCTTCTGTGGAATGAGGCTCAGGCTCCTCACGAGACACTGGTGCATTGCAGGTGCGTCTCTGCAGAAGGTAAGCAGCGGTGCCTGCTGCTTTAGGGGGTGACGGTGTTCGGGCTCACCCTGGAGGGCAAGATGGGTGATGTTGGATCCTGGGCGGGGTCAGGCAGGGACCAGTGTCTGCCATGTTCTGCAGGGAGGATGCTGTGCAGGGTCCAAGGGCCTGGACATGGTTCTTCCTCTCTGAAAAGAAATTCTGTGTGTGGCTGGCCTTGTCTCTGCTTAAGTAGGATTAGCCACCAGTTTTGATTCCCAGGACACTCAGGAAGCATTCATTCATTCACCCATTCATTCACCCATTCATTCATTCATTTATTCTTGTATTCATGCATATCTTTATATATTCAGTCATCTTGCATTCAGCTCACATATAGCAGGCCTAGCCAGCTGTAGGTGCTTGTGGGAGTAGATTGGGGAGAGGTCTTATGGACCTAGACAAGAAACAGTGACAACAGTGATGGTGACAGTCCATGAAGTGTAAGGATCCAGAAGACACTGGGCTGGGAGTGGGAGAGGTCTTCTGAGGAAGTGTCAGGGCTGAGGTGCAACTAGGGATGGCAACAGAAGGAACGTGGGGGAGGCAATCAAAATTCTCTCCTCCTTGGTAAAGGCCACCTTTCCTCTCATCAAGGGATGCAGCGACAAAAGGAAGGAGGGGCAAAGAGTGTAGCAGGTGAAAGAGGCTCTTGTTGGTGGCATCTCCCAGCTGCCCCTGGGAGCCGACCGGGAGGTGTCTGGCAGAGAGGACAGTGATTGCTGTACCTAGATCAGAGGCCTGGTCTTTCTGGACCTCTCATTTCCCGTAGTCATTGAAAGGGATCTGGCTTTGTGCACATGCATCCCAGAAATGGAAGCTGACAGCTCTTACCCATGCTCCTTTATGTGGAACATTAAGGGAACAGAGAGAAAGACCAGGAACCAGAATCCTTCATGCCTCCTGAGAGATGCCTTCCTAATCCCCATAGAGCCACAAAGAATTGTCTGAGATACCGGGTCCAGCACCACCCAAGGAAGGACACACAGCCAGCTGGCCAGGGAAGAAACAGCTATGAGTACTTGCCGAGCAGTAAGGCCACTGGTGGATAACGACCACTTTCAATCCCAGCTTCGTCCTAAGTAGTGTGAGGTATAACCCGGGCACCTCAAGCTGCCTGAGTCTCAGTGTCTGCACCTTTTCTGGGATAGTGTGTTCACACAGATGTTCATGCACACATTCGTGTGCATGTTACTCACACTTTGCCTAGTAGCTAGAAGGACCCTCATCCATGTTGAATGAATAGATGAATAACCCAGAGCAGCTCAGCTGGGGAAGAAGCTGGAATGCCTGGTGGGACCTGTGCTCTGGTGCAAGCATGTGTGGCCAGGGAGCTTCCCCTGTGTCTAGAGTGGGAGGTGCTGTGTTTTGTGTGGGACTGTCTGAAAAAAAATGTTCAAGGAAGTCACCCCCATGGCTTCCTTGAAGGCTGCTAGGCAACCTGGTCTTCTGGTCTTACAGTGACAGCAGCCAAATTACCAGCTGCTGATTGTCACCTGTGTGTGGAAAGTCTGGGCTGGATGCAGGGAATGACCTAAGAAAGGCAGGTGTGGCTGGAGAATTGTCACTCCATGCAGACATCCTGTCAGGGACAGAGACTGAATATGAATCTAGGACTCGGCTTGGAGCAGGTCTCTGCTCCGTGGGATCACCGTGTGACCTCAGGGAGGTCACTCTACCTCTCTAACCCTACAGAATGGCGGGTTAAAGGATGGCACAGGATGAGCTAATCCTGGCATGGTGTTGTGCTTTGTGAAGAAAACGCCACCCCTTCCTAGGAAGGGACCCAGGGAGTTTTGGATGGGGCTTGGTGTCTGCTGCAGACTGGCATTAGGTAGGTTCCCGCTGTAGGCTTACGTGAAGAAGGAAGGTAGCCATAGTGTAGACTCCAGTCATTGTGTCAGTCCTGGCATGCTTCTCTGAAATAATTCCAGCTTGTTCCACCAACTGCTCCTGTTCTAGCATGCTTGCAGTCATGGGTGGGAGGGGGTTTAACAGGGTGGGCTTCCTGCTGAAGGTTAGCTTTCTGTCTGAGACTCACTGGGTCCCCAAGTCAAAGCCTCTCCCAGATGCCTTCTCCAGGAACCAACAGATCACTGAGATCAAGTATTGAAGTGGGGTGCCTTTGGAGGAGGCAGCTCAGGCACAGCTGTGACCCTAGAGGGGCCCAGAAAACCAATCACAGGTGGGTGCATTCCTGCCTCTCTTGGGGTCTGGTAGTCATTTTCTAGGAGGTAACCCCGCATGCCCACCCCGGGTGAATATCTCTTGAGTTCATCACTGGAACAGCAGTGGGGGTGGCAAAGGCTCTATTTTTCTCACTAGGAGATTCTTGCCACTCTCTTACCTCTGAGGAGCCCATAAAACCTGTGAGCACAGACTGCAGCACCCACACCCAGTAGGGCTCATCTTAGAGGAGTCAAGGCTGAGGGGGGGGGTAGCCTTTTCTTGATTTAACCCTACCACGCTCACGGGTCTTAGTGACTGGAAACTGAGGCACACAGCCTGGCACCCTTTCTACCCTGCTCTAACCCACTTCTCCATGCTGCTGGGTGTCCCTTCAAAGCTTGGCCATCTGCCACTGGGGTGACTTCATGAGTCTCCTGCCTTTAACTTTCCCATAAGAACCTGCAGCCAGCTCGGTGGGCATCTTGATGAGCTCACCCCTCCCATAGATTCTTGGCAGCCGATGACTGCTCCTCCTTACCAGGGTATCCATCCCAAAGCCTCTCCTGCCAGCCTGGGGCTCATCCACTTCCAAGCTCATGAGGTTTTGGTTCCTCCAGGATCCTGTCTGACATTCCCTAAAGCTCCTTCCCCAGCCAGACCATCCTGCCTCCTACTTTCTAGTCTTCAGGCCCCCGAGTCCACAGTGGGTTTCTCTTATACTTCCAGCCCCTGCTTATCTGCCAGGGACCTTGCCTGGACACCAAGGCTTTGTTGAAGTCCTCTCTGATTGTCTTGCAGTGTATGATCCCATGAGGATCACTGTGGGGCTCTGAAGGACCTTACCTACAAATGATTGTGTGTGTGTGTGTGTGTGTGTGTGTGTGTGTGTGTGTGTGTGTGTATGTATGTATGTATGTATGTATTCATTTATTTAAATCTACTGGAAGTATCTGCTTGGGACGCACTCACCTAGACAGAAGTAAAAAGAATACACTGTAAAAGTAAGTTGGATCCTATAGACAAACCCCTTCAGAATCTTCAGTCTGTAGTTTCACTTAGCTGTGTGGCCTTAGACAAGCCACCTAAACTCTCTGAGCTTGTAGTGCTATGAGGATTAACAAGATGCCATGTTATCACGTGTCTCTTCTACTTGCTGGGCATAATTACCCCTCTAGGACACTTGGAACATTTAAATGACCCCTTCCATTTGCTCCAGGCAGAGAAAACTTGAAGAGGGGCTGGGCACATTGGCCCTTGGTGCCCCGCATGGGAGACTGTGTCATAGGTCCCTAAACAGGGGCAAAAATAGCAGCCACCAGGGCACCCTGTGATACGGAAGCCACAGAAAAAGCCGCAGGCCAAGCGGATGTCAGCTGCCTGGAGGCTGATGAGGTCCCTCAGATGTGCTGGCGAAGCAACCCTCACGCCTGCTCTTGCCTGCTTCTCTAACCACAGCATCAGATAAGCGTGTGGAAAGAGTGCTGGCTTCCTTTCTGGGGAGGGTAATCGCAGTGCCATCTGTGGGAGTGCTTTGCCCCCATCATCCCTCTGGCCTCTGCTCCCTTCCCCTGCCTGCTCTGCCAACATTGATGTCCCCTTTGCTGACCAAGATGACATCTGTGCACTCCCTCATGAAGGCGTTTGGACTGGCCGCTGGGTAGCATGGATGCCCCAAGTCAGTACAGGCTCGGCTGCCTCCCTCCCCTCCTACCGATGTCCGTCTTTCTGTAACTTCCTCCTAAAAGTCCAGTTTGAGTAGCTGAAGGGAATTCCTCCTGACAGGGTCACCTGCCCACTGCCCTCCTTCCACATGTGTACTGCTCTCCAACTGTGCTGTGAGAGCCACTTGTCTCTGAATATTGATGGCTTCTCTGGCATAGCGTTAGCTCCAGTGGCCTTTGTCCACTGCTAATCCCTAGGTGCCCCAAACAGGACCTGGCACAAAGTAGATACTCAATAAATAGTCTTTAAGTTCATAGACACACATGGGCATGAAGAACCATCAAGTCTATCAGGAGAGGCTCAAGCTGAATTTGGTGGGATTTTGGGGGGACTTTAGGACATGGACTTTTTTAGACATGGACTCATTGCCTTTGGAGACTCTGGCGTCATGATTTTATTAGCCTCAACAAGAAATCCCTGCTGACCCTGAGGTGGCTCATGTCTGGGTTCAGAGAGGGTTCTGGAAACCCACGTGGTACCTTGCAAAGGTTCAGTCTTAGGGCTTTGACTTTGTCCATTTGCTTTTGGGTGAGGGTCTTGCTGTGTATCCCGGGTTGACTTCAAACTCTCCCTTCTCCTGCCTCAGCTGCCTCCATATGCTGGGATCACAGGTATGACACTGTGCCTGGCTCATGAGTTTGTCTTTGGGCCCACTATCCTGACTCGAACGCAGCCCTCCCACTTCTCAGCTGTGTGGCTATCACCTCTGCATCTGTATTTTAGTCTCCTTGTCTGTTCAGTGAGTAATGGTTCTGACCTTGATTGCGTAATTTGCAGGATTACGTTTTTATCTCTGTGAAGTCATTGCCTTAGAGCAGATGGTCAGTAAATGGCTGCTTGTTAAAACCACTCAGTGAGTGTATTAGTCAGCTTAGGCTGGGTTATGCCTCAGGAACAAGCAGACCTCAGTCATTTATGGCAAGAATAAGTTATTAATCTTTTAGTATTGTATTCATTCCCATTACCCTTTCTCAGCCCTCCCAGTCCTTCTCCATCTCATTTTTTGTACCTCCGGAATGTTCCATGGCAATCAGTAGATAATGAAGTCTTGGATTCTGCTTCATGGAGTCACCCTGGACTAAGGTTACAGTCTCACCTCCCTCTGGAGACCTGCCGCTCCTGCAGAGCCAGCCTGGAGTTCCCATGTTTGCTGTTGTGTACTTCCTCAAAAAAAGACAATTTGTTTCTGCTCCCAGACCACTGGTCTAAACCAGCACCATCATATGGCAAACAAATCCAGGGTCCCCATACTAAGAGAGGAGGAAAGGAGGTCCAGCATGGTGGGCACATCCTGCCTGGCTGTCTCCAGGCAGAGTTAACCTTCAGCTTGAGGGAACTTACCCAGTGCTGGCTGAAAGATATCCTTAATACATCCATGTCCTAATCCCTGAGACCTGACTGTCATCTCATGTGGAAAATAAAGATAAAGATGTCACTTGAGGGAGTTGTCCTGGGTTCCCTGGTGGCCCAGAGTCATTTGAGGTAACCGTTACAAGGAAGTAGCAGGAGATCTGAGACCCTATGTGATGCAAGAAGAGAAGGGGTTGAGCTGATGTCCTTTGAAGGTGATGAAAGGGGTCACAAGCCAAGGGATGCAGGTGGCCACTGGAAGCCACGGATGCAAGAAATGCATTTTCCCCTGGAGTCTCTGGAACTCCTGCCCTGACATGTTCTGATGCCCCGAGAGATGAACTTGGGACTTCTGGCTTCCAGAACTGTGAGAGAATACATTGTGTGGGTTTTTTTTTCCTTGCTACTTATTTTGTTTTACTTTAGTCAGTTTGTGGGTTTGGTGGTGCCCGGAACAGAACCCAGGGCCTTGTACACTAAGCAAGCATTCCACCTCTGAGCCCCAGCCAGTCTGTGTGGTTTTACAGGCGCCTGTTTACAGTGATTTGTTTGGGCAGCCACGAGGAGCTAACGTATCACTTTAAATCAGAAAGTACTAGTAAAATCCAATGCCTAGAAGCCTCCATCGCTCTGACAAAACGGACCTGCTCCCTTGCCTTCCCAGTGGTCTGGGTCCCCTGCTCTGCCTGGCATTTCAGCCTCTTGGGAGAGTACATGGAGTCCTGGTAAAAGATGACAGTCAGAACATGTTCAGAGCCCAGGTCAGCTAGAGGCTAAGCATGCTCCTTTATCTTTCCGGCTCAGTCCCCACCTGCACAGTGAACTTTTGGGTGAATGGTCCCCTAGCAAGAGTCTGTCTCCCAGCAAGGGACTAACACAAACATAATGATACTTGATTCAGCTCAAACCTCCTTTCTCTGAAACCTCTGCTGGGCAGAGGGAGCAACGGGACTCTGTGAACAAACCTTATTTTGTAAATATACTGCTGGCTTGTTTGGCCCTCAAACCTGGCCTGATTGGCACCAGATTCAACTCTGTGTAATTCCAACCCACTTGTGTAAATATTCCCCTCCCAGTTTGACAGCACAGATGCATTTGGCAGCATGTGTCACCCCTCGCTGTTGCTTTTCTGGAAGCTGACCAAGCAAAATCAGAATTCTGGATGGCACAGGACTGGCTGTGCCCTGCTCCCTCCAGCCCTGCAGTGCCTAGGACTTCATTTCCCTCCATTTTTCCGGTGGCCCTCATCCTCTCTGTCACCCGGGGCTAATAGGTTCTGTTACTTTAGGGCAGAGGTTAAAACTTGGGGCAGGAAGAGCCCACACATGCAAACATTTCTGCTATGAATTGAAAAGGAAAATATCCTTTTCTTCTGCATTGTCAGAAAAAATAGATCAAAAGGAAGTGTGTGACCAAGGAAAGGAAATTAGGGTTTGCCACAGCCTGAGTCACCCCCTCTTCTGACTTCTGAGGAGGCCTTTACCCTTGCTCATTCACCCCCGAGCTCCTCAGTACCAGATTCTGTGGAACACTGGGGCCGTGGTGATTTTATGCTGGCTACAGATTTCCCATTCTGGCCATCAGTATATGCTTCTCCTTGGGAGTCATGGCTGACCTGGTACATTTAATGCTGCTGCTGCTTCTTCAACCGCTGCTGGTGTGTGTGTGTGTGTGTGTGTGTGTGTGTGTGTGTGTGTGTGTGTGTG
>JANHMN010000002.1:223691310-223745764 GCA_030674055.1 Rhabdomys pumilio
GTGTGTGTGTGTGTGTGTGTGTGTGTGTGTGTGTGTGTGTGTGTGTGCTGAACTGCTTCCCACCGTATCTTTTCAGACAGGATCTCTCACCAAACTAGCACTCACCAGTTTAGCAAGGCTGCCCAGCTTAGCTCCAGAGATCTGCCTATATCCATCTCCCCAGACCTGGGATGCAGGCATGCACTGCCACAGCCAGTTTTTTATGTGGCCTCTAGGGATCAAACTCAGGTCCTCATGCCTGTAAACACTTTGCCAAGCAACTGAGCCATCCTCCAGCCTCTGCTTACTGGTGCTTTATCCAGGGTTTCTTCGGTGTGCAAAGCAGATCGGACACTTCTCCTGGCCCTGCCTAGGACCGTGGCCACTTCTGCTTGTTTCACAGACAGATTTTTTTCTCCTCCAGACCATTCACAGCTACTTTCTGAAACACAGCTCAGATGCTGACCCTCTCTGTCCATTCTCCGTTTACAGCCCTTTTCTCTCGGCTTTTCTGTCTCTATGCTCTTCTGCCCTCCCTCCCCACTTCCCCCATCCCCGAATGGGCCTGTCTTTCTCCTTTAGCTCGAAGGCCTGGGGATGGCTCATTCTCAACCCTTCCTCTGGCCTTACACCCTCTCCTCCCTCACCTGTCTCCTTATGCTTGCAGCTACCTCCTTTGTGCCCCTATCAAGTCTGCAGCAAGCCTGTCACTCACCCTGATTTGAACTCCTGATCCAGTCCTCATCATTGGACAAAGACTGTCTGTGCCTCACAGATACCAGGGTGTCCTTGAGGCCATTGGGTAGCACGAAGAGGAAATGGCTTCAGACACAGACTGGGGTGTTGGGTACACTCCCTTGCTGTCAGACCATTTGACGACCACCATATTTCTTTCCAGTCAGCTAAAGATATTTTGTGTGTGATGTAAAATAGACTAGCTTCACACTTGCTGGTGTGGGTCACGTGTGTTCCTTCATTGCCATTGAATCAAGCGTACGTTTCTCATCAGGCATCTATTTCTTGGAATGTTGCCTGTCAGGTGACTTTCCTGTTTGAATCTCACATCTTTGTCTCTCGGCATCTTGCGTTCCGTTGAGGGTGACGGAGCCATTTCTACCTCGTATATATTAACAGTCTCGTCATTGGTGCTGATATTTTCTTAGTCTGATGTCCTTTTCATTTCAGTTTTATTATGCTTCCTCCCACAGAAGATATTAGCGTGTATATTTGAGCCTGTCAATCTCTCCCCCTGTGATTGCTTCAAGGGCTGAGGAAGTCACCCCGCCTCCGTGGATCTGATAAACATTGTGTTCTCTCCTCTGATTGTTTCCCTCCAACGGGGCTTTGTGTACTTAACTCTTAACCCGTCTGCAGTGCTTGAGGTTGGTGGCTTGCTGTGGTTATCTACTTCAGTGTACCCATTACAGGACAAGCATGGAATCTTTTGTTTATTAAATAATTGGTCTTTATGTCTTTGTTTCCAAAAGAAAAGACAAAATAAAGTAGCAGTCCCAAGCACGACTTTTGGCAGTTATGAGTTGGTTTTGCCACAATCCAGTTGTGTGACCCCGAAGCCTGCAGATGACAGCCTGCTTGTTTTGTCCTTTGAGGAACGTGATGTTGCCATCTCGCTCCCAGGGCTGTTGCAAAGGTCATCCCATGGCTCCTGGAACAGAGGGAATGCCCCCTACGCCTGGTGTTTCCTCATCTCACTGGGGATAACATTATAAATTTGTTCCTCTGTTTGAAAAATCATTATGTGGGGACTGGGGAGATGCTGCGTGGTTCAGTTAACAAAGTGCTTGCCATGCAATCATGAGGTCCTGAGTTCAGATCCTCAACACCTATTTAAAAGAAAAAATGGGTGTGTTGGTCCATGCCTATAACTCTAGCACTGAAGAGACAGAGACAGGGCAGGGGGTCCCTGGGGCTTTCTGGCTACCTAGCCAAATGGGTTTCAGTGAGAGTCTGTGTCTCAAACACTAAGGTAGAAAGCACTTGAGGAAGACATCCACCCCCACCATGCACACACAAACATGAGTGCATGCACACGTGCATGCATGTACATACACATACACAAAACTTGTTTTTTTTTAAAAAAAATTAATATTATTTTATTTTACATGCATGAATGTCTTGCCTATATGAACATATGTGCATCACATGTGTGCTGGTCCCTCCAGAGGTCATGGCATTGGATCCACACACATGTTCCCTCTTATGTGTCACTATCTCCTTGGCTTTGTGAGCTGCTCTGCAAAATGTCTCACCCTCTCACCAAAGCACGCTCCTTGTCTCTGTTCTGTGAATATCGCAAAAGTTCTCCTCATAGTTCTCCTTGGTGATTGTTGGTCCCATCTCTCCCATTTTGCACTGGAAACCGCCTCAGTGACTTGGAGACAGTCATCTTTCCCTAACGCACACTCACACATGACACACACATACACACCAAGTTTCTCACTCCACCCCAAGTGGTCTACCTTTGGCTCACTCCGACCCTGTACCTGACAGGTGTTCATCACTTGCACTTCTGTGGCCAGTCCTCAGCATGGCACCTCCTTATTTCTAAGGGTCAGCATGTTCTGTGAGCCCTGAGCTTCCCTGGAGATCTGTTCTGTATTCCAGCTGCCCCTTAAAGCTGTACCGGGCTTATAATGTCACAAGTGCTCAAGCCAAGGCTTGGGGAAAGCCTTTGAGCTCTGACAGTAACTGGGCCGTATCTTGGTCATTCTGGAGGCACACACAGGAGGATCCACTAGTGTGGTGGCGGTAACTCTTCATGTGACATTGCCAGTAGCCGCGGGACATCTACCATCTGTTTCCTTGGTTTACCTAGAGGAATGTAGAGAAGTCTGAAGTGTCACCAGTCTTCACAGCGTGTGATTTCACCTAAGCCGAGTGGTGTTGTTGTGAAGAGAGATCAGAGTAACTCCTAGGTATATCTTATGCCATAGAGGGCAGTTTACAGCTCTGTTTTCTCAGGGAGAAAAGGCCTGTTAAGACAGTCTCCAGCCCCATAGTTTCCTTGGGGCTCCAGGAGAGAGCTGAGATCTGGGGCATGAGGGTTCAGTGGTGAAGAACAGAAGGGTGGCACCCCCAGCCTAGAATGTTGCCTGTGTGAAGGGATAGTTTGTTTATGACAGGGTCTTACTATGTAGCCTCAGCTGCCCTTGAACTCAGATCCTATCCTCCTGCCTCAGGCTTTCTAATGGTAGGATTGCTGCTGTATGTTGGTTGCTACACCTGCTTCCACCTCCGATTTACAGGGGAGGAATCTGAGGTTAAGAGAGCCAAGACCCTTGCTCATAGCCACACAGCAGCCAAGTGAAGAGCCTGGACTTGAACCCGGGTCTACAGGCTTTTAGAGATGCAGCCAACATCCTCTCTAGCTGGTGGCGGTCCAAAGGCAGATAGCAACAGCATGCTTAAATACCTATCAGCAGTGTTTACAACCATGTTGTCCTCTGTGGGGGCTGGAAAGAGGGAAGTGAGTCTGGAACTCTGTGTTTGCTGTCTTTGGGGTTAGATGCGCAAGTGGCAGGTTCAGGTGACCCAGAAAAGCCTTTCTAGGTCAAATTACAATTTCAAAGGACTTTCTCCCTCTCTCTTTTTAAAACCACCCCGCGATCCAACACTCAGGACTGTCATTGACATATTTCCCTTCCAACAACCCAGCCCTTTGTGGCATGATTGAGGGGCTTGTCTTGCAGCACTGGGCAGAAAATATCTGCCAGATCATCTGCTGCTCATTGTCTTGGCTCCCCTCCCCCACCCCCACAGTGTCCCACTCGACACAGGGCTCTTGTGGCTTTTAGTTAATTGTCTCTGGCAAGAATCTGTTCTGGGACTTGTTCCCAACCGCACAGAAGATAGATCATTGTCAGGCACAAATATTGGCAGTTCTGGGTAGCTCAGGGCTCTAGGCTGCTAACCACAGCCGGCCTCCAGGGAACAACGGGGCAAGAGCACAGAAAAGGCTTAGCCTGCTCATTGGAGCATGGGCTCTGAGTTTGAACCCTGGATCTCTCATTTCCTAGCTGTGCGGTCTTCATCAAGCGTGTTCACCTCCTTAGACCGCAGTTTCTCCCCTGTGGAATGGCAGCCTGGATCATGGCTACTTAGGTTATGAGTTTCAGAAGATCAAATGAGTCACTGTGGGCCTGTCCATGCAGCAAGCTCTATGTCACTGCTGTGCAAGTTACTTAATGTGCACTCATGATATGCCCAGTTCTCCTCCAAGGTTGAGACACTCATTCTTCCTGCTCCTGCCTCACAGTCCAGCCTCACCCTGACGATGCCTTTGGGTGAAGGGGGATGCCTGGATCTGATGGTTGACCCACTCAGGAGCACAGCATTTGGCTCCCTGCTCTGATTTGGAACATCTCCTTAAGGCCATCTTGGCTCCAGAGTCTCCTTGGGACAGGCTGTACATGCCCCACCACAGGGTCCTCCTTCCTGGCTTCCCTGAAACATTCTACAGTGAGCATCCACCTGTAGCTGGGCCCTAGATGTTGAGCAAACTCTGGCTTTTAGTATAAGATCTATGGACATGCCTCTCTCTCTCTCTCTCTCTCTCTCTCTCTCTGTCTCTGTCTCTGTCTCTGTCTCTCTCTCTCTCTCTCTCTCTCTCTCTCTCTCTCTCTCTCTCTCTCTCTCTGTGTGTGTGTGTGTGTGTGTGTGTGTGTGTGTGTGTGTTGAAATAAAACCTCTTGTGGGGCTTTAGGGGGGTCTTGTTACCCTGACCTCCGGTGTCTGAATGTGTACCACTTAGGCACCTCTGTACCTCTATTTACCTGGCAATCCCTGGCAGCCCTGCAAGGATGGGTCCCCATTCTTCAGCCCTCTTCAGAGGGGAAGGAGGAGGGACCTTAAGGGAGTACCAAAGGGCTAGAGAGTTTAGCCTTTCCAGACACAGATAAAGACACGGAGAAAGCAGAAGACCTTGTCTGTAGCCACACAGTGAACTGGTGACTCGCTTTTTTCCTTGGAGGTTGGTCCTAGGTACTTATGACACTCTGGTCCAGTAAGTATCTTACTTTATAAATGTCCCCTGTGTGTGGGGGCAGCCAGTCTGGTCTAAGCATGGCTTCTGGAGGGACAGTGTAGAAGTTATCTAGACACCAGCTGTGTAGAAAAAAGTAAGAAGGGCGCTGCTGTGGAGATACAGTCCCAGTATGCAGAGAACTGGGTGCACGTCGGAGCCTGAGCCACCTTAGGGCAGAAGAGGGCTGTGAGCATGTTTGTTTGTAGGATGAGCCCAGGCTGGATGGTTGTGCTGGCTGGCAGACTGTCAAGCGCTTTCAGTTTTACTTCAAGGATTTTGACTCTTAGTGGAGCCTGGGATGATGTATATCTATAATCCCAGCACTTGGGATGTTGAGGCAGAAGGGTTGTTGTGAGTTCAAGGCCAGCATGGGCTACATTGCAAGACCCTGTCTAGAAACTAAGAAACAACAAAAGTTGGAGTCTTCCTCAGGATTTGGCAGGAAAGGACTTGGCCAGAGTCACATGGGGATCTTGAGTGAAGGCGGCGGGGCTGGCATTGAGGAACATGGGTACCAGTGGCACTGTGGGGGATGGGTGAGGCAGGGTTGGAGGATCCCTATTTTCCCTTCTCCCCATCCTCAGCGAGGCTCATTCGCATTGGCTTAGGCTGGACCAGGGGGATGATGGGACACAGCTGGGACCAGCTGAGCACACATATGTTAGGAGTGTCGTGGAGGATTCAGGCAGAAAGCCACAAAGTCGTGAGCCCCATCTGATGGGTTCCCAGTCCTGCCCCTTGGCCAACCTCATCTGGCCACACCCTGACCTACTTCCTAACCCTGGCCCCTGCAGTTGCAACCAGGCTTGCAGCCCCCCCTTGGCACCATTCCCCCTCACAGCGGCCAAATGAAAATGTTTGTTGAAAACAACATGTGCATAATTAAAGCTTAATGAACGCTTGTCTGTTTGGAATGTGCAATTAGATTTATAATCGGGGACGGGAGCGAGCTCCAAATGGCTTTAAATGGAGCTGAGAGAGAGGATAATTTTTGCCATAAATCTGCGGTAATGTACTCGATGTGCGAGTTACCAGAGGCTGCACCAGGCCACTATGCTGTACCCGTTGGGCAGCTGCAGCTGACTGTGGTGCTGTGGTAGGACCTGCCAGTGACTTTAGAGGAGGCTTCTCTTCATTAGTTAAATCAGGAGCAGCCACCTGCATGCTGAGAGGTCTGCAATTGAGTCCCACTGTGGGACCTAATACTGCTCTGGCCCCTGGATGACCTGGCCAGGCAAGACCCCTTAGGAGAGCTCACCTCGTTTGAAAATGGAAGCAAGGAGAGCCCTGGGGTACAGTATGGTCCTCAACTTGGTTTCCTGCTGTGTGCCCCAGAACTCGGAGCACATCATAAGGCTTCAGTGAGCGTTTGTTGAATGAATGAACGGTTCTATTTCCGGTTCTTGCCTCTTACAAGTCTCTTTGTGTGAGCCTCAGTTTTCTCATATTGATACAGAGGAATGGATTTGGCCATTGCTGATGCTGAGTTTCCCCTGTCCAGAGCCCTGGCTCTGGGGCAGATGGTGGCTGGGACAGAATCTAGATTAGCCTGGTCAAGCAGAAAAGGAATGCATGCGGGACTAGGTTTCAATGCCGTGGCAAAGTGTCTGGGCGGTATGTAAGAGACCCTGGGTTCCGTCCCCAGTGCGAGAGACAAATAGACTGTAAAAACAAACCACGTAGTATGCTTTTGAATATCCTTGTAGCCACATAGTAAGGAAGTAAAAGGAGACAGGCAAAATTAACTTTAATGGTATCTTCTGATGACCCAGGTCAGCTGAAGGATTGTTTCTATGTGTAATCAATATAACGTTATTGATGAAGTATTGGACATTCATACTATTCTTATGTCCTTGAGATCTGGTGTATATTAAATACTCAAAAACATTGGTGTGGACAAACCACATTTCTAGGAGGCCAGTGGAGAGGGCTAGTGTCCCTGTCTGTGAGGTAGAGATGGGATCCACTTCCCAGAGGAGCCTGGCTCCTGGTGGCACTCATCTGTGACTACCGTGGTGACTGTAGCCACCACACTACTTCTTGATGATTTCTATGGACTAAAACAAATGTTACTAGCTTCTGTGAGCAGTGGAAGAAACAAGGATTCTTGCAGAGCCCAAAGCTGCGGGCTGGCCCCTGAGGCCATGCGTAGCCTTTCTGACAGGTTATGGCCAAGACTTTGCCTCTCCTCCCGAATCAAGAAATTTTCAGGCTGAAGCTGATGAGATCACCTTTTCTGGGCCACACAGCTTGCATGAAGTTGAAGTGGAAAACCAGTGAGAACTTTTTTCCCCACAAGACTTTTTTTTATTAGCATATATTAATGATGCATAATAACATAATGTTTATGATACATAATAATGAGTTACAAAATGACATTTTCATACACATACATGTGTATTTGATCATGTTTGCTCCCATTACTCTTGCTCTTGCATCTTCCTCTTTTTTTTTTTTTTTTATTCTCCTTTTAGACCTTTTTTTCCCCTTCTGAGGAACTGAGGAGTTTAATTAGGGTCGCAGAAAGTGAGCTTTTCCTCAGCCTGGGTATCATAGCTGTGTGATCTCAAACACAGCTCCTAACCTCTCTGGGCCTCAGTTAGAGTGTTGGATTTCCAGGTTGAGTACCATAAGAATACCCAGCACTGTGGAGAGTGGGAGCGCCCATCAAGAGACAGGCATCATTACAGGGAAATGGATGATCAATGTTTCAGGAGCAAAACTTAAGTTATTACGGGGATGGGGTGAACCTCATAGCCAGACTTTCTTGCAAGTTTTATGCCAGGTTGTATGCTGAGGGCAGAGTTTGGGGCATTTTTCCATGCTTAGACTTTCTGGTGGGTGGCCCTCCACAGAACTCAACCCTGTTGTTAATTAGACTTGCCAATAGCTTTCTCTGAACCACAAGACAAAGTTCCAGGCAGTTTTTGTGATTTTTACTTGTTTAATCCCAGTGGTAGTCATACCCATTTCTCAGATGAGGAACAGGAGACGCAGACATTAGTTAAAAGGAAATATCGCAGGAGAGTGGATAATGCAGTCTGCCCAGCATTTGAACCCTTGGCAGCCTGGCATCTGTGTCTGGATAAACCATAATTGCACTTCTTTATGTGGTGGTGGGCCTGGATTTGCTCAAGCCTGAGGGTTCCCTTAGTTAGGCCAACTCTGATCTTCCCCCATCTGCAAATGTCTCTTTCCCCTCGCCTGTCTGCCAAATCTTCCATGTGATACCTGGCTCTCTGCAGAGCCCAGATCACAGCTGACACGCTCTTGCTGCTGTCAACTGAGCTCAACTTTGTGCAGACTGAGAGTTGTCACTGGCTGCTGTGGCAGGCCTGGCAGGAGCAAAGAGCTGCTTTGAGCCTTTCTCTTCAGATCACTGCAGGTACATCACCCGGTGCCTTTCGACTGGCTGGGCTGAGGGCTGTGCATCCTTCATCTTTGACCTGTGTCTCTGTGCAGAGTAGAGGGTTGGCAGCTTCTTCACAGATGCAGCTTTGGTACCTGGGCTTAAGGCCAGGGTTAAAAGCACTGGCTGGCTCTGGGCAAGCTTCCAACTACCCCAAATCTCACTTTGTTCATCTCTATAGTGGAGCTGCATGTGGCAGCTTTGCTATTTCTAGGGGGTTCTAATGAGATGCCCAGACATCACTCTGGGTCTGGAAAGCTGGTCACTGGCGCATGCTCACAGCAACCTGGGTGTCATGTTCCTGCTCTTTGCCTTGTCTGTTCCTATGTCTGAGCCCTGCCTAAGTGCTTCTACTGAGAAGCCATCCTCCCTGCTTTTCCTCCCCTGCTAACCCTGTCCTGGTCCCTGTCATGGCTGTCAAAGAAAATATCATTGCTTGAGGGTTGCAATGAGAGCTATGTTCACTGCCTTGTGAGAGCTGTGTTCACTGCCTTGTGAGAGCTGTGTTCACTACCTTGCTTCAGAGTTACAAGTCAGACTGAGACTGGTATTTATGCCCAGGGAAGCATAGACGCCTGGACTAAGATACTTAGAAAGAGGACCTGTTTGGGCTGGAAACATGACCCAGCTGTGGTCGCGAGGCTGTTAAAGTAAGATGTTATTGGTCACTTGGCTTCCAGAGGCTGGCCAATGTTAAGCTGTCCCTGGTATGGGACAGTCAGTTCAGTTCAGGATGGGCTGTGAACTGGTCTGTGGTCTTCTATTATGGCTTAGAGCTGGGGCTAGGGGATGGCCATTTGTCATCCAAAAGGCTGGAAAAAGACCAGAAGATAAAGAGCCATCACTTTTCCACTGGACTGGTGGCTTCTGGAAGGCAGGGCCATATCTGATCACTATACCCCGGCTGATATCTAACGCACATGGTAGAAAAGCAGCCACCCCTCTGTAACCCTCTGAACCCCTGTACTTCCTGTGCTTTCTGGTTTCTCATTTCCAGGAGCATCGTCAGCTCCTGGCATTTGGGGGCTCCTCTGAAGCACACAGTAGGGGGTCAGGAACTCAATGTTCGTACCTGATCCAGTGGCCCTGGCTGGCCTCACTGGGCTTCAAACACTTATATCAGGACCAAGAATAGGGGAAGGTCAGTCATGGGAGCCTGGGAGCCAAAGAGAAGGATCTGACCATGAACTGGAGGGAAGCGCTGAGCCTTTCCAGACTGAAGGAAAAGGAACCAGAATGGCTGAGACATAAATAAGTGGGGAAGAGTGGGAGAGTCAGGGGCATGCTGATGGCCTCAGCTTTTCGCTGACATAGAGGACAAGATCATCAGTGAGCTGTGGGGTTGGGACCGATCAAGGGATAGGAGTGAGCTTGCAATTACAGCGTTAGAAAGCAGTTATTAAGCAACTGTCAGAAATAGTTAACATTTTAAAATACTGTATTATAAATACCAGCTGCTCAATGTATGCATGCATGCTCAAACACATGTGTGGACATATGTTTGTATGGGTGCATAGGCACATATGTATGTGTGCACATATGAGTCTTCCTCTGTTTGCTCTTCATTTTATTCTTTGAAGCAGAGTCTTTGGGCCCAGAGCTCACTGCTTTGGCTAGTCTCACTAGCCAGCTTTCTCTGAGGATTTCCTGCCTCCACCTTCCGAACTCTGGGGTTACAGGTGGACTTCCTCACTAGTTTATCCTCTGCGGAATCGGCATAGGTTCTGTGGCTCCAATTCTGGTCCTTACTCTTGCATGGCAAGTGCTCTATCTGCTGAGACATTTCCCTAGCCCTGGCCACTGTTTTGTAAGTAAGTAAGGGAAGCAAGACCATGAGAAGTGAGGTCCAAGGTCACGCAGCCGATACACAGGGGAAGCGGTGCTCAGATTCTGAAATCCATACTGCCACTAAAGCTTTCTCAGCTGAAAAGAGCTAAGACCAAAAGTTGATCTTACCTAAATGGGGGCTTTCAGGTGGACTCAAAAGTGTGACTTTTTTAGTGCAAGTTCATAGGGTGGATAATGCTGCCAGATTGCCTTCAAAGAAACAGAAGAGAACTGGAATTCAGGGGGCAGAGAAATGAAGAAAAGAGTGTTCTGGGCTGATGGTGAGATAGGAGCGAGGAGATAGACACAAAAGACCCCCACACCATCCAGGGCACTATGGTGTGTGTGTGTGTGTGTGTGTGTGTGTGTGTACACATATGTACTAAGCAGGGCTTAGTCTGGGGGACAAAGGGACTTCCTGACAATGCCAGATCAGTGGAGGAGCTGAGCACAGTGCTTTTGTGGGTGATCAGATTGGGAAAGATTGTGTCAGAGTCCCCCAGTGATATCAAGCTGGGCCCATGTGGTGGTGATATTTGTTACCGGTAGAGAGTGCTGGAGAAAGAGTCACTCCACGCCCCTGAGGTCAGTGTGGAATGCTCATTGGCCAAATGGGAAAACAAGCAAGGAGAAACTGTTGGTTGGAGTTTAGGGTGACTTGGCTAAAGGCAAGTGCCCGAGAGGTGGTAGCAAAATTTATGCTATCTGTCATCCGTCTATGCATCCCCCTCCATCTACCCACCCATTCAGCTATCCACCTATCCATCCATCCACCCATTGCCCACTTATCTAGCCACCTGTTCATCATTCACTCATTATTCTGTATCAATTGATCATTAATCGATCTGTCTATCCATACATCTACGAATCCATTCATCTGCTCATCTTTCTTTGGTGTTTCTTCATCTAGCTATATGCATGCACACATACATACATACATACATACATACATACATACATACATACATTTATACATCCATTCATACATCCATCCTTACATCCATCCATACATACATGCATCCATTTATACATCCATTCATACATCCATCCTTACATACATGCATCCATTTATACATACCTATATGCATCCATTTATACATACATCTATCCCTCCATCCACCCTTTCATCCATCCATCCATCCATCCATCCATCCATCCATCCATCCATGTTCACTCACTTGTCACTGCATCTAGCCATCCTTCCATCCATTAATCCATCACACTTAAATTCCTGCCTTAATCCATCATTCATTAGTTCTTGTATCAATACATCCATCCTTTATCAGCCCTGCCTCTACTGATCCATCTCTCTATCTATCATTCATCCCTCATTCATTCATTCCTGCATCAATCCCTCCACTGTTTTTCTCCCTTCTCTCATCTGCTCACTCCCCATGTGTCTCCATCTCATAGCACATATCTGTGAAAGATAGATATTTTTGTCTATCATGAGTCAGAGGCAGTAGGTCAGAGGAATGGAAAAGCCAAGGCTTACATGGAAGGAGCTTGCCTACATTGGGACAGATGGAGCTAGGCTCTGTCTCTATCAGATCAGGGATCTTCATTTTTCACGTTGGCTGCTTTTTCGTTAGGTATCTTTTAAGATAAAAAACAGTCCTTTGGGAAAACATGATGTGCTTAGGTTTGGGGTGGGGGTGGCTTTGCAATAGAGGCCTAAGAGCTCCTATCCCTGAGGCGACCACACAGTGTGGAGCGAGTCAGCCCCTTTAGAAGCCTCTGGGAACCCATCCCTGGTGGCTGACATGAAAGGGTTATCCGTATACATTCGATATTTGCAAAAAAAAAAAAAAATGTGGGTTCTTTCAGATTTCAAAACTCATTTCCATGACAAAACTCTTGGGAAGAGAAGATGAAGGGCCTGGCTTTTGCAGAACAATCTTCCAGCTGTAATGAGGGCTGAAGATGGCAGTGGAGAAGGGATTATAATTAGAATATGAAATGGGGAAAATTAATCTATTCCAGGCAACGGTAAGAGGATGTTCTGACGTCTCATAGCCATTCTTCGGCTGTTGTCCCCCTCTGTTTCTTCTGCACGTTTTAAAGCACACAGAAGGTTGTGCAGTGTGAACAATGGCTCTTGGCAGAGGGTCTGGGAAACCGTGAGATGTGCACAGGGTTTCTGCCCATGTGCTGTCGCTGAGTGTGTGTCTCTGGGAACATGAAATGTATGTTTGTGTTCACACATACGTGAGTTCCAGCAAACAGTTGCAGGTGTGTGATGTGTTTCTGCATCTGGCATTCCTCCTGCTGCTGTGTGTGTTTTGGGGACTGTGTACCAGTTTCCCACAGTCTGAGAATGTACCCTGTACTTGTGCTCTGTGGACTTAGGTATGAGACTGTGGGACTGAGTTGTGTGTGACATAAGTCCACATAAACCCGGGTTTGTGCCATATGTGTGTCCGTACTCTCGGCTCACTTTGGCATGTCCAGGATAGTGGTGGATGTTTTTCCATCTGGTCTGTGAGCCCATGAACACGTGAAGGAAGTGGCCTTGCTCTCTCTGAGGGAAGGGGTAGTTCTGTGACCCTTTCCTTAGCTTACTCATTCTTTTTCCATAAAGAACCTTCCACAAGGAGGAGAACAGGAAGAGATGTCAGTCCTTTGTCCCTGGAGGCCAAGGAAGTGAAAGCTCCCTGCTCTTGGGGACTACCTCTCCCTTTTCCCTTGGATCCAAGGTCTCTCAGTACAGATTTGACAGAGGTGGGCAGACAGCCGGTGTCCCTCTCCCTCTGCCTTAGCCCCTGTTCACAGCTATTCAACACAGCATATTTCAGAACACTGTGAGATACCCAAGACTCTCCAAATTGAGGTAGAAGGGACAGGCTGGGGCTCTGTAGAAGCATCCCACCAGCCAAGTCCTTCCTCTAAGCCAAAGCAAGCAACTCTAGGCTGGAGTTGATGTATGCGTGAATGAGCGAGTGAGCCTATTTGTGAGACTCTGGTGACCTCACAGGCGTTCACTGCTCTAAAACCTCTTGGCAAACTCTGCACCAGGGCTTCCTGTCTAAGGCCATCATCTGCAGCTCACTCTGGGAGACTTCCCTCTCCCGAGTCTCCAAAACACTTGTCAAGCATCTGCTGTGTCTAGGGCCCTGGGCTGATTTGATTGTTGATGACATGGAAGGATCTAGAAAAGCCTTGGTCCCTGTTTACAGGGAGCTTGGAACGTGATTAGGAAGAAACCAGGCAAAGCAAACAAGATGACATGTGTGTGGTCTCTTCCCCATTGAGTGACATACTCTCTCCTCATGTTTCCTTGGTTTTTAATGGGAGAAAGGATGCTTTCTTCATTGGACCACTGAGATCCTGCATAGAAAGCATGTCAGTCAGGATGACTCAGGCACGGTCATTCATTTGCCACATTTTTTTGTCACTTGCCCGCTGTATAAAAAAAAAAAAAGATGGGCTTTTTTTTTTTTTCCTGCCTGCTAGTTATATACTAGCCAGAGGTTCATAACTGATGTCTGTTGCACAGAATTTCAGGGCACATCGTCCACTCTGGCTTCTTGTTCCCTTCTCTTTATGTATTATTAACTTACACCACCCAATTTAGTTGCTGCTGTTTTAGACAATGTCTCAGCTCCCTGGTTAAGCTCCTCCTCCACTCACAGCTTGATGTCCCAGATCTCTGGTAACATTCAGTGTGGTAGGGATTCCAACCTGACCAGTGCACTCAGTAAATGAAGGAATGATCGAGGGGGTTAAAGGTCACAGGCTGTGGAAAAGAGAGGAGTGGGCAGCAAGGGAGGCTGGCTCTCTGAGCCCACAGGGGTGCGGCTTGCCTCTTGGAAGGTTGCTGTACACAGTTCTGAGGGAAGGGCTTGGATAGACATCTACACGGCTGAGGGAGTGGAGTTCTACATCAGGCATACGCACAACTCTACTCATGAAAATTAGTGCCACAGAGAAACTCATACCCCTGTGCAGTGACTAATGCAGCCATGTTGAAATATGAAGAAGAGAGAGAGTGCATCGGGCCATAGGCCCAGCTCATTGAGGCTCCTTGCTGCCTTCTTACTGTGGGATTCTGGGGACTTGCAGAAGCCCAATGTCCTCATATAGAGCACTTTCCCAGGGGTGTTTTCATAAAAAAATGAGATACTAAACAATATAGAGTGCTATCATTTGGAAGATGATGTGAGTATAGACATGTAGCCCTCAGCAGATGCAACCCTCCAGATTCTTGTCCCTAGGCCAATGGAGGCCATCTTGCTCGGAAAGAAGGTTGTGCTTCTTTGTGTCCCTAAGGGACAGGCCACAGCAATGGCTGGTTGTTGTAGACAGTGGAAGGCCATCATCCCTTGATTCATGGTGATACTGACCCTATGTACACGTGTGCAGTTCAGGTCTTAGAGCCACCATGGAATGAAGCTGAGGTGTGTGTTCTCCTTCAGCTCTGGCCTGTGTCCATACAGGTTAACAAATCCTCACTCAAAAGTGCGTGCATGCCTCAGTCTCCACTCCTGGGGAATGTTATAGAGATGCCTCTCTTCAGAAAAATGGGACCACCTGGCGGCATGTAGAGAAAGCTGCTCTAAACTGTCCCTAGGATGAGGGGACCATCGTGCTATCCTTGTTCACAGACAGGAGTTTCAGAAGTTGGGACACTAACTGAAGTGCACACATCAGTATCTGCTGCCAGGGCCCAAGTTTCTCCCTCTGCGCCTGTTTCCCATGGCAGGCAGTTCTTCCAGCAACCAGAAGTGACAGACCTTCCAACACAGGATTGCGGTCCCCCATCATCTCCCACCACCGTCCTCATACCTGTGGCTGTGGGTAATCTTAGGGGCTAAAAGGAGTCAGAGGAGGAGACGAAGTCACTTAGGAGAGGAAGGCTGTAGAGGGCTTCTCTGAGGCAGGCTGTCAGTTGATCCAAAGCAAGGAACTTCAAGGTCCTTCCCTGGCACGTGGGGTTGAGCTTTAACTGATTGCCTCAGTCACTTTGCATAGAAGAGTCATTTGTATACCTACAGGGGTGGGCAGCTCAGTGCCTGATAAGGCAGTCTGCAGTGACAGCCGACAAAGTGCCAACAGCAGAAGACACTGCTTGTCTTTGTCCTGTGTGTGATTGATGGCCCTGCCCTGGGCGTTCAGGACCACAGAACAAGGGCCACTGCCCTGCTGGACTGGGGTCTTAGGCATCCTGGGCTCCAATTCCCTTTGCTTCAGCACAGTCCCCTGACCTCCTTGGGCTACAGGTCTTGGTTCCCACCAGGAACACTATAACGAGAACCGCTTCTCTCTCTTTGTTCTAGTTTGATGGTGAGAGTGCCTACGTGGGGATGAGTGACGGAAATCCAGAGCTCCTGTCAACCAGCCAGGTGAGTGCCTGCCCCATGCCCATGCCCGAGGGGGTCTGAGCCTTGGGCTGGTGGAGCCAAGATGCTGCTTGAGTTGACATAGGAGGGCTGCAGTTGCCTCTGATGCTATTTTCTCAATGTTCAAAATATCAGTTGAATCCTTACAGAGGGACAGTCAAACCAGGACTACAGTGCTAGCTATAAATGAAGTCCTTGGCTACTGTTGGCTTACAGTGGTCACCACTGAGAACTTAACACTCAAAATGTGTTGCCACATATTTCCTGTGCAAGGGACAAGTTTCATGACAGTGAGTTCAGGTGTCCCATGTTCTCTGCCACTGCCTTCCTCCTACACTGCATTTGTAGGGACAACTGGAGAGTGTCTCCACACAGGTGAAGAGACTCTAACCCTCACACAGAATCAGTTATTTGAGGCCACTGAGACTCATGGACATGGCCCAAAGGGCAGAGAGCAGAGTTTTCCTGGAAGATCCTCTTCAGTGATACAGACCTCTGGGAGCATAGACAGAATCATATTTTCCACATAAAAGAGAAATTTCACTACAATGAGTTAAGCATTCTCAATACCGACTGTGATCAGGAAAGGAGTCCTTGCTGTAGACTGTGACAACAGAGAGAATGATACCCTAAGGCAGGAGAGCCTGCAGGATGACAACAGCTAAAGACACTAAATAGGACCAAGGAGTTTCCCAGCTGCTGGGAACCTTGAGGAGCTGGAGGACAAGCCTGGCCCTGCTCTTGACTTCTGCCTTCTGTCTTGTCAGCTGGAGATGGCTGCTCCTCAGCCCCTACCCAGCCATCATGATAGGTTCTCATCTCCTAGCTGGGGAAAACAAAAGCCTATTAACTCATAGGCATAGGCGTAATGTACCTTATCCTGTGACAGGTCCCACGGGGCCATAAATGAATAAGATGTGGGCCTGTGACCCATGGAGACCTCTGCTAGTGGAGAAGATGGTGTTGTCCAAGTGACAAGAATGCTGATCCTGGGGTGCCATGCCCCACCCCTTCTTTGGCCTGCCCCTATGTGAGCAATATGCTGCCATTGCAAACCTGCTTTTCTGATGCTATATCATGTGCCAGCCTGCATGAAAGGTGAGCGAGACTCCAAATCCTGGGGGATGTCCCAGTGACAATGCTTAGTTGTCCGGAATCAGCTTGTCATCCCAAGAGGTCAGAACTTACTCTAAACCTCTTTTGAGTCATTCCAAGGCCACGCTGAACTTTGTAGCAAGTTGCACTCTGAAGTCAAAAGCAGCCTCTCACTTCCTTAGAGAGCTGTTTGTGGCTTCCAATTCTGAACTGGGGCCAGGGCTGTCTCTCATGGCACCAGTTTGTTTTAATTTCTGGCTCTTGTCACTGTCTGCGGTCATCTGCCACATTTGTGATGACTTAGATGGTGTCTGATTTCCACACAAGACTGTGACCTCCGTGGTAGAAGGCTATGGTCCCCGAACTCCACGTCCTCCGTGGAGTTGTGGGTATAACCCAGAAAGCAGGGAATACTGGCGTGATGTGTGAACGTGGCCTTTTTATTTATCCTCCAAACTTCACCTTCTCTAACAGGAGAGCAGGGGAGTTGCACTTCTTATAAATTCTTCTAGATCTTTTTGCTCTCACCAGAGGGTCTGCCTAACTTAAAAGAGACATTAGGAGCTGGGTGTAGTGATATTTGCCTGAGCTCCCAGCACTTGGGAGGCTGAGGCAGGAAGATAGTTAGGTTTGAGACCAGTATTGGCTACCTAGTGCAAACACCTAGTACAGCAATAATCCATATAGTAGTAGTAGCAGTAGCAGTAGTAATTAGAATACTGTGAGAATAAGTCCAGCCAGATGCATAAGCCAAGTTTAATATCAGCAACTTAGCAAATGTAGCCTTGAAAACTTCTCATAGTCTGTCTTTTCTTTTTTACTGCAAGACAAGGCCCTCACAACAATGGCTAAAAACTACAAACGTGTAGGTAGTTTTGGGTGGTATTGGTTGCCCTCCCCCATATCCCCCAGTTCCCTACCCCTCAACTCCCGCTCCCAACCCAAATCCCTACCCACCCTCACATATCATTGGCTAGCCTGAGGCTATTCACATGGTAGCGGACAGGTTCCCAGAGTAGCAAGTCCAGTAGCTATCCGCCCTCTGGAGGCCTAGACATGGGACTGGTCTATCAGCTCTCTCAGCTCCTTCTGTTGGTCAAAGCCAGGCACAGGACAAGTCTAGATTCAATGGGAACAAGATGGCAGCTCTTGAAAAGAGGAACTGTAAAGTGCTATAGCCATTTTGCAAGTGGCCATGTGGGAACAGAGGCTATCAAGTTTGTGCTGACCTTGCTAATGAATTAACTCAGGCTCCTCAGGATGCTGGCTTCTGGTCTTTCTTTAATGGCAAGAGACAGCCAGGAATTTCTCTTTTCCCTGGAGTCTGTATTTGAACACACTCACAGGTGCACACACACACACACACACACACACACACACACACACACACTTCCTTTCACAGAGTGTTGTCTTATCAGCTGTAGGAACTGTACTGCCCCAGTTAATGTAGGACCCATGTGAACATGAAAAAAAATAAAGGTCTCAGAGACCAGAAGATGTTATATATCTTGTAAGTATGTTTACATCCCAGGTTCGACCAATCAGCAAGGTTCACTGGGCACCTTATGATTCAAAGGCCCTGGATCTGAGCCGGAAGCCATTTCTAGCAAGCACTAGCTTCTAATGTGTTCCAAGCAACAGCCTTAGGACTTGACCCGATAGAAATCAGTTCTCCCCTGGCTGACAGCAGACCCAGAGCTACAGGGATCTGTATGTCCAGGCTACATGACCTGGGAAGAAGGGGAGCCTGTCTGGGAAAGGCTACAGTTCTCACAGACCTGGACCCAATACAGGCCAGAGGTCTTTATGCAAGTGATGTTAGCTTCCTACTAACAGGAAGAGTGACACCTGCCTCTTGGGATCCTGGAAGAAGTAAATGAGGCAGGGTTGTGGGTTCTGTTCACACTATATCAGAGTCCCTTAAACATACTAAGGTATCCAGGTACAGCTGCTGTGGCTGTTAACTGCTGACTTATCTAGAAAACTGGCCTCTGACAAATGGGTCACTCCGTACCCCCACTCCCACCCCCATGTAACCTGCACGATGGCTGCATCCTGGGCCAGGCTGCAACCTACCCTTTTCTTACTCCCTAAGCTTGACACTCCTTCCTGCACTGAGTCTCTCAGAGAAGTCTTGTCTCAGGCTTACTTTGGGTGAATCTAAACTAAGAGCCTACGCAAAACAGCAGTGTTCAGAGAAACCAGCCATGACTTATTTCTATTGTCTTATTCCCATAAATAATGTTCTGGTCACACAAGATGAACATCTGGTCAACTCTGTATCAATGCAAACATCGCTTCCTCTGTGGGAATCCCCTCGATGTCTTGGCCCAACAAATAATGTCTGTCCCTTCCAGGTACTGCAAGTGTTAGTGCGTCACAGTGCCTTTCTGGCTATGGGTAGTTTTCCGATTTTATGGCTATAAATAAGATTTACACGAAAGTTCTCAGGGTTTTTCCTAAAAGTTTGTATGTGCGCTGGAGTGCTCACGCATACACGTGTATGTGTACATACGTGTCTGAGAAAGAAAGACAGACAGAGAAAGAAAGAGAGACAGACAGACAGAGAGCAGAGAGAGAGAGAGAGAGAGAGAGAGAGAGAGAGAGAGGAGAGAGGCAAATGGGTTGAGATTGATGACATGAGGTTTGTTAAAGCTCTCAGTAGCAGGAGTGAACACAGGGAGACTGAGGAGGTTGAGTATGGTTTAGGCAAATGAACAATCCTAGATTATATGAGAGGCAGAAGAAATGGAGACACACAGATGGTCTGAGATGTGATTTTGGAAATCAAGCTATCGAATTTTCAGACTACTAGATGTAAAGAAAGAAGGGAGGAAGAGAGATGGGCAGCTCCCAGGATATAACATGGTTGTGCCATCTTCTGCCTTTGGGAAGGGCAGCCTTGATGAGATGGGACTTGGGCATTTGAAATTTGAGAGGCCTATTTAAAAGCAGTTAGATGGCTGTCCAAGTCTAGAGCCATCATGTAAATTGTGACTTCTCGGCCTGTGGATCAAAGCCCCAGGGGATAAATGAAGCTTATGAAAAAAGCAAGCGCCAAATAATGATCCCCCGCCATTTTTGTTTTGATATAGGGTCGGTCTTTCTGTGTCCTTCCACAGAGCCTTAGAAGCCGTAGGCTGAGTGTTTCAAGGATGGAGGGAGGGTTAGGGAAAGATAGTGTTGGATCCACAGCCCCTTTCTTGTCTAGAGATGATAAAATTAAAATCAGGTAGAGTAGCACAGAACTCTAGAGGTAGAGGCACGAGGATTATACGTTCAAGGTCATATTCAGCTGAATCGCAAGTTCAAGGTCAGCCGGGGCTACACAAAACCATCTTTAAAATTTAAGGCAGGATTCTAATCAATTAAAGATATAAATGGACTGAGAGAAATCATAAATGAACCAATAAACCCCCCCTTTAATTCACTTTCCAGTTTGGAGCAGGAAGACACTTCTCCTGAAGCTTTAGAAGAAAAGGCTTAAAAATTAGATCACAGAGTAACTTGGAATGAAGTTTGCAATACCAGAACACCAGAGTGAAGATGCAGGTGGGAAGCTGGGCAAGAATACTTGGAGTTGAGGACCAACTTCCTTATTACATAAAGACTTACGAGAAATCAACTCAGAACCAGGGTGGAGAAGGGAAGGAGATCTGAGCCAGTCATTTACCGAAAGACAAAGCACAAGAGAAAAACTAAAGCTGCCATTTTTTTCATCTATCTGGCTGATAACAAATCCCAAAGTTCGATGACACATTCGCTCAGAGTCCTCCAGGAAAACACATTTTATACATTGTTGCAGAGAGTGTAGACTGATCCTCGGAGCTTTGTATGGAAGCCTCCTTCCAGTAGGGGGCAGTGTAGGATGCCCAGAGGAGGAAAAAAGGCAGAAACTCTGATCTCAAGTTTTGCCTCATTCAGTTCTCTTCGCCTATATTGTTTTCTTGCTGAGCCTCAGTTTCCCCATTGATAATCAGGAGAGGGTGTTGTATTTGTTCTCCCCACTCCCCAAAATGGACTAGAGAAATGGCTCAGCAGTTAAAATCCCTTGGTTGCTCTTACTGAGGATTGCTGGTTCAAGTCCCAGCACCTACAAGGTAACTCACAGTCATCTGTAACTCCAGTTGCAGGGGCTCTGATGTCCTTGGCTTCATATGACAAGGGCACCAGGCATGCTTGTAGTGCAAAGCCATACATGACAGCAAAATATTCACACACACACACACACACACACACACACACACACACACACGCAAAATAAATTAAAAATAATTGATATTTATGTATCATGTAATGGTATTTAACATTCTTTATGAGTTTCCCTGGGCTTAGGCACTGGAGTCAAAAGTCTCCTTACCCCCACCCCCACCCCAGCCTTAGTTAGTTGTAAGCACAACTGTCCCCCATCCAACAGGTGAGGAAGAATGCCTTAGAGGTTGAGGTTTTGTGAAGCAAAACCACTTCCTCGTAAATGCATGGGTAGGCAGGAGGCCCTCCCGCCAGGGTTGAAATCTGAGGCTGTACGCTTAGTCACTCTGGCTTCCGAGTCTATGTACATTGCAAAGGGCAAAGATGACATGGCTCTTATTGCTTTAATTAAAACTGGGGTGAAGACTCGTGATTCCGATTAAAATGAAATTGTGTTTTGCCCGCTGTGGTGCAGAGAAGGCAACGGCAGCGATTACGCCCGAGATTACAAACAATCAAAGAGAGAAGGGCTTTTTGCAGCCATTTCCTGTTGAAGCCACAAGCATCGCACTTTAAAAATAATTATGGCTGTGTTATTGGAACATGATTCATGAATTCTGAATAAATATGAGGGGCCTGGAAGGAAAAAGGCTTTAAGACCAGAGATTTGCTTTGGATCTGATGAAATTTAATGTCATCTCCCAGCTGGAGAGTAAAATGCAGGGAGGAAGTAAAGCCCCACCCTATATACAGGGAGAAAATGGAGTGTGTGTCACAGAAAGCTGATGTGCACACACCCTTCAGAAGCACAGGCTCAGAAAAAAACGCATGAGTCTTCAGGATTCATTGAAGAAAACTGCAGAGAGGGAGCCGGTACTTACATCTCTCCCGTCTTAATTTTGCATTCTGGTGGCTAAAAATACATTTACGTTAAAGCTCTAGATTTTCTGCCTGTGCGATGTTTCGATAGGAGACATTAGGGGACGTGCTTAGTGGAGGGACTTGAGCTGTATTCATCTCGGCTTCCCATCATAAAGATATTTCTCATACAATGCAGTCAGTGTTTACAGCCTATAGTTTGTTTCCTTCCAACTATTACGAGCAAAATTGAATCCCAGGAAACATTCACACCCTTTCAAAATGGGGTGGAAACAATGAGAGGAGGTGGGGTGGGGTGGGGGAGGGGCTGGCAGTGGGTTGGTAATGTAATTTCAAAGGTTTTCATAAAAATGGAGCCTCTCCCCTTCTTCCAGCCCATCTCAAAATGAGTATGTCCTCTAGGGCCTGGCTTTTTACTGGGGGAGAATCAAAGAGCCCCTGGATTTACACATGTTCTCATTGCTGTGTGTGAGCTTACCCTATGAACAAGAGAAACATGGCCACACATAGCAACTGCCTAGAATGGTGTTGGGCTATAAGCTTCTGAATGCTCAGGATCCTGGGTCTAATCTCTTTGTAGCCTCTCTCGCTCTGTGCCATGGTCAGGTCATTTGCTCTCTCTGAGCCCTAATCATCTATATCTGTGAGTGATCACCTCTGAGGAACTTTCCAGGTTATCTCTTATCACCTGGAGATTTCCCTCCTCTACCATGTGCCCAGGAATACCCAGGAGGGACAATGTCTGTCCATACTGCTAGTGAGTCCTTTGCTATCTGGCTAAGTCACATCAGTTCAGAAGGGACCTGGAGTTGAGGTCAGTCAGTAGATTTGAGACTGTTGTCAAATCAACTGAGACTGCAGTAAGGAAATGTTGGTCAGATGGGCTCATCGGGGTGCGAACATGAAAACTGTGGGCTTTGAAAAATTTACCAGCTTTTCCAAGACTCCACTGCATCTTTAGAAGTCCCTCAGAGGGATGTGTGTAAGAGTAACTAAGATGCACTGGTACCCAGAGAGAGCATATTCCAGTGTCTGGCACACAGCAAACAGTAGCTAGAGAGGAGAGGAAGGTTCCTATGCTGCTGAGGTTTCGTCTGCCCCAAATGTGTCCGGCTCAGGCCTCAGAAAGAAGAGCCAAGGGAGCTCACTTATTCAATGACAATCAGATTAGGGTGGACACTGAAATTAGAAAGATTTTAGTGAAATTATCTTGCTTTCAGATGTGCCAAGAAAGTCTCTAGAAAAATCATAAAACTAGTAAAAGATGCCTCCTGATCTTCTCTAGCCCACTGGAGATATGCATCCCTTCCTACCCAGAAACCTCTGCCATGTGACTGCATGGTCTGCCTAGGTCTCTGTCTCACAACTCACAAAGGCACTTAGAGTGGATCTGCCTTTCATACACTCCAAGTCAGAGGCTCTGATGGGAAGGAAGGCCCAGGAGTGAGGTTGTGCCTCAGCCAGGCCTGGTGTTGCCCTCCTGTCAATTCCTCAGGAAGGGTGGAGCCTGGTGGGCAGTCTATCCCTTGTGCTCCTGTGGCTTCCCAGTTCTGCATGTGTGACCTTGATTGGATTCATTGACTTCTCTTGGTCTCACTTTCCACTTCTGTAAAATGGGAGAGTTAATATCTAGCTTGTAGAGTAGTTAAAGAGACCCACAAAGCAGTGAGGGTAACTAGCTCCAGTGTGCCCACAGTGAGCCCTCTCCTCGGATAAAGCTAACTTGCAATTTAGATATGAACAGTAGTGAGGGAGGCAGGAACATGTTTGCTCCTCTTTTATGAGTGTTTTTGCTGGGACTGGGGCATGGTGATTTATTAAAGCTTATGTTTGGGGCAAACATAAGTTGAACTCAGAGTCCCTTAAGCCAAAATAGTGCCCCAGGCTGCATAAATACATTTTTTTTTTGCTTCCTGGCAAAATCTATGCTTATAAACACCTATGGGCATCTATCTTGATGTGAGGAAGGTAGCTCATAGGACTGGGGAACTGGGAAACTAGAGAGTGAGGGAAATATGATGTGGGTCTTACAGAGGAGGCTAGAGCATGCTGGGAAGGATGAGAGTGCTCCCCAGACTGGAAAGGATGAGGTAGGAGGTCTGAGAGGCAGTTCTACTTTGGGTCATGAGATGGACTTGTCCCACAAGAACTAGACTGTGAAGAGGCTGGAGAGCCTCAGAGGATTTGAGACTTGACTCTGTGTTACTCTCAACTATCCACTGTGCTGAGATCAGGGTAGGCTTTGCTACCGGATACATTTAGGCCATGAGTGACCATTGAGTAGTTTTATCCTTGATGCTGTCCCCAGTAAGCAGTTATTGCAGGACACAACAGAAGCATAGCCAAAGCCAAGAAAGGCAGTGGGGGCATTTTAAAGTTTATAAATTCCTACATACACAACACACACACACACACACACACACACAGAGAGAGAGAGAGAGAGAGAGAGAGAGACACCCCTCAAATGAAGAAAAGACAGAAAGCACTGTATTAACAAGAATCTGGTGTGCTTATCCAGTGCTATGTCAACTGGTACAGCCACTTTAGAAAACCATTTCTCAGTATCAACGGCTGAGCATGTAGCCCAGTGGCCAGCAGTTCAGCTCCATGAGTGCATCCGTGAGGTCACCAAAAGATGCATCAAGAATGTCCATAGCACATTTTTTTTATAAAGGCACAAAGCTGTCTAGGCTTGGCAGTACATGGCTGAAATCCCAGCTACTTGGGTGGCTGAGGCAGGAGGATTGAAAGTTCAAGGCCAGCCTGGGCATTTTTTAAAGAGGTGAGGCTGGGCTGAGAAGGACAAAGGTGTCCTTGTGAGTGGCTGCCACGCAGGAAGTTTGGCTTTGCACCACAAAGTGGCTCTTCTTAAAAGGCCTCCAAGAAAATGGAACTTGAAGGTCCCATTTATCACAAAATCAGAATTAGAAAAAGGTAGAGGAAAAAGGTAGAGGAGTACTGCTTCGTGAGAGAACACCCATCTGGCATGCGGGAGACCCTGGGCTCAGTCCCAGGCAATGTTTAAAAAAAAAAAAAAAACCACCAAAACAACCCTCAAAATAATAAGATAAAATTAAAGCACAAAACTGGCAACAATCCAAACATCTATCACGGAGAGGCCAGATGAATGGCTGGAGACTCGCCTGCCCAGACCATGCTATGCAGCAATGGCCGTGAATGGTCGTAACAATATGCGATACTGTGGTTGGCTCTCACAAACACGCTGCCCAAAAGGAGCCAGACCAGACACCAAACCAGATCACCCTGTTAGATGCCACCGACACGGAGCACTCGAACTTATGCAGAGTCATGGCAAGGTGAACTCTGGTTCTCCTTAGAGGTCTGGCTCTCCGCTTTTCTGACTAACACTGGGACCCTTTAATGTAGATCCTCAGTCAATAGTGACCCCCAACCATAAGATTCTTTTCATTGCTACCTCATAACTTAATTTTGCTACTGTTACAAATCAGAATGTAAATATCCACGTTTCTCGACGGCCTTAGGAGACCCCTGTGAAAGGATCAGTCAATCCTCTCCCCAAAGGAATTATGCCCCACAGTTTAAGAACCACTGCCGTGGCAGGTATATGATGGTTTATATATGCTTGGCCCCAGGGTGTGGCACCATCAGGAGGTGTGGCCCTGTTGGAATAGGCATGTGGCTGTGGGTGTGGGCTTTAAGACTCATCCTAGCTGCCTGGAAGTCAGTCTTCTCTTAGCAGCCTTCAGATGAAAATGTAAAACTCTCAGCTCCTCCTGCACCATACTTGCCTGGATGCTGCCATGCTCCTGCCTTGATAAAAATGGACTGAACCTCTGAACCTGTAAGCCAGCCCCAATTAAATGTTGTCCTTATAAGAGTTGCCTTGGTCATGGTGTCTGTTCACAGCAGTAAAACCTTAACTAAGACAGGGTATGTAAGGACAAAGGGACTTTGAAGGTCTGGAGGCAGGGGTGGCTAGGAGATTCTCTTTTTTTCCCTTGAACTGGTTGTACGTACGCACATTTTGTGAAGTTTTATTGATGGTTTGCTGGTGATTTGCTCAGTTTTCTGTTGGTCTCCTGTGTGTCAATAGAAAGGGACCACACAGTCAACATGTTATATTCTTACGGGTGTCTCTCTTAGAGGGAGGACACTTATAGTATTTTGCTAGATCATATATTAGTAAAGACACCAAATTGCATTCTCTTGATTAGCAAATGAAACATGGGGTAACATTCTTCTTAGGTTGTCTTCTGGATGCTCTAGTGGACCTGTCTATGAGGATGCCAGTGATTGTTAGTGGTAGAGAACACTTTGCTGTGTTGTCGTGTCATGGATCTCTATTTAAGGTGTTTGCCTTTGATGTGTGTGTGTGTGTGTGTGTGTGTGTGTGTGTGTGTGTGTGTGTGTGTGTGTGATGTATCACTGTATTTGTTTATGCTTGTTTATGTTCAGGGGCATTCCAGCATCACAATGCATTTGTAGAGGTCAGAGGACACCTTTCAGTTGTCATTCCTTGACTTTTCATCTCGTGTGAGACAGGGTCATTTTGCTGCTGTGTAAACCAGGCTCATTGGCTTTCAAGCTTTTGAAGTCTCCTGTCTCTATGTCCCATGGCGAGCATGCTGGGATGACAGACACTCAAACATTTACATAGGGATTTGAACTCAATTTGTCAGGCTTGTGTCACAGGAGTTCTTCACCGTGAAACCAAGTCCATAGCCTTTGTCATCTAATCTGACTTTCCACACTGGGTCACATGTCCCTACTAATGTCTACAGGGGTGTCACATACTACCTTCCTACCTTCAGGTGTCACTGAAGTCCACTTTGCAATCATCTGGAAGGGAAGAATGTATAGATTTGAGACATGCACAAGGTAAAGGTCTATTTGGGGTAGGAAAGAAATGCTTCAGTCCACCTCCTCCATTTGATAGCACCCATCTCACCGCCACACTGGCATGGTGCTTCAGCGTCTTTACCAGGAGGTGTGAGAAGGGAAACTGCCCTTCAAGACAAGTTTCATTTGGGTGTCTCTATGTGTAGAGCCTGGCCATGATGGCGAAGGGAAAGCCTTGGTCATTTATATCTTGGGCAATATGTTCCTGCTGGGAGCCAGACTGGACTCACCTTGTAGATTGCTTAACCTCCTGGGAAGGAAAATTTCTTTTAGCTACCCGATGGACTATGAGGTCGGACATGGCTCCAGCAATGGCTTGCCCCAGGGAAACAGAAGACATGAGCTTCCCCAGAGCTTCCCAGCAGTCTTGGCTGTAACCTGTACGTCTGTCTTTATAAACAGAGCTTTAGGGAGTGTTCAGATCACAGTTGTCTCTAAGTCTGTACGTGTGTGTAATGGGGTTTGGTGATAATATATACTATAGACCTGGAAGATCGAATATTTGAAGATGTCTGTAGAAGTTTCTCTAGGCCAGGTACATGCACATACATGAACACACACACACACACACACACACACACACTCTCACACACACCTATATCACACACACATGTGCACATATAGATACTGTTATGCACAAGCACCTCTCCACAGGACAATTACACAATCCCCGTTAGTTCAGTTTCTTCAGAGAAATAGTCAATATGTGGTTGGGGCTGTGGTGAGCAGGGCTTACCCACGTGTACTTCATACACACAGAATCGAGATTCTTATTTTCACTGGTTCAATGGCTGCCTCCTTTCTAACCTGTGAGTTTCTGGAGACATGGCCTCTAGCAAAAGCTGAGTTAATGCCTGGTGAGTGCATGAGAGAGACAGCAACTCCCACAGGTCCACTGGTTCAGATGTCAATGTGGATTTGTCTCACAAGTGGGTCTGTGAAGGGACTTACATCGTTAGACATGCCATTTGTAGAGATGGGTCCGTTCAAGTGTGTCCAGACTTAACATACAGGTGGGTGGGTTCGGCTATAGTTTGAGGACTCTAGATTTGGCTAGAACATGAGTTCTGTGAATGTCTCTAACCTACCGATTCACCCTCCCTCATTCCCTCCCTTCCTTTCTTCCTTTTTTTGACAAGGTCTCACATAGCCCAAGCTAACCTTCACGCTTTTTGTGTAGCTAAGACTGATTTGACCACTCCCATCTCCCAAGAGCTAGGGTTACTCTTCTGCACTGCCACATTCAACTTGGTTCTAAGTAGCTGCAATTAATTCTGTGACTCTCAGAAAGTGCATCTTCCTCTATAAGGTCAAGGACTCTCCAGCCAGAATGTGATGGAACTAGACTTAGAACCATTGTCTGTCTGTGGCAAAGTCTATGCTGTTGATGACACAGGCTGTCGTGGTGCCCACAGGGTACCTGGACCAGCAGCAACCCAGAGCTTCTCAGCTCCAGCCACCTCCAGAGTCAGGGTGCATTTTGAGGT
The DNA here is from genome assembly GCA_030674055.1 of Rhabdomys pumilio. NCBI lineage: Eukaryota > Metazoa > Chordata > Mammalia > Rodentia > Muridae > Rhabdomys > Rhabdomys pumilio. The sequence continues at coordinate 223,719,442 of JANHMN010000002.1, forward strand.
CTCTATTGTGTGTGCAGTACTGACCTAGAAGTGTAGTATGAGGAAAGCTGCCTGCCCTGGGTGCTAGCCAGGTAGAGGGTGCCTGTGACCAGGGGTGTCTAGGTCTGCACTATGGATCAGTTAAAAATAGAAGAAAAAGATGCCTGTGAAGACAGCATAGAAATGCAGGAGCATACACAAGGGGGCCAAGTCCTCTGTTTATAAAGAGAACTACACAGTCATTAAGAATACAAGTCCTAGGCTAATGTGGGCATTAAATGAGACAAAAAGGCTGGGTGGGGGTGGGGGCGAAACTGGAGACATAGCTGGGTTGTAGACTTACCAAGTGCTATGCATAAGCCCCAGTACCACACAGTGTCACAAAACCAGGGCTGATGACACGGCTCAGTGCTTAACAAGCAAGCAAGAGGATAGGAGTTCAGGTCCACAGAACTCATATAAAAGTAGGGTGGGCATGGTGCTCCACCTAGAATTTTAGCCCTAGAAGGTAGAGACTGGGGATCCCCAAAACAAGCTGATTAGTGAGATAAGCCGTATGGATGAGCTCTGGGTTTGATTGAGAACCCTGCCTCACTGAAAAAGATGAAGGAGTGGAGATGACTTTCCAGCATCACACGGAGATGCTTCCATACGCACATGACTGTGACTGCATGCTTGCACGCACAGCACACAGCACACACAGAGATGCATGCAAAAGAACATATTTTAATAAGAATATTTAATAAGAGAATGCAAACTCACAAGCCAGATTCTTTTAGTTTTTAAAGCCAACACAAATCTCTCCCTGCCAGATCAGGATTTTAGAGTGGCTCAGCTGGGTGCTTCTGGTTCAAGATATCTCAGGAAGTTTAATATGGCAGTCAGGGCTGTGGGCTAGTGAGAGGGTGCTGCTCGGAAGGGAGAACCATCTCCAAGTCTCTCTGATGGCTGTTTCCACAGTCAGTTCCCCTGAACTAACTCTCAGGTTGGTCCCTGGTTCCATGGATTTGGGGTAAGTTTCTCATCTCAAGGTTGGTCTTTGTCTATGAAATGGCTAGGGTGATGGCAGCCACTGCATGGATGGTAACATTCATATATGAATACTGCATAGAGCAGGTCCCTTCACACATGGCATACACTGTATCAATGCTTACTGTGACTATTATATTTTGAACAAAGACATAGAAAAGTGGGGCCAACCTGAGGGAAGAGTCACCTCCTCACCAGTGACTCAACAGGTCCCAGCTCTAGCCTGGCTCTGGGTGTGTGCTCAGTAAATCTCAAGGGAGTGGATGAGTTTCAGGCTACAACCCCATAATGAGGATCACATAGCAGGAGTGTGGGGCCCAGGTGACAGGAGAAGCAGGCCTTTATCTAGTCTTTACAGAGTAGGCCTGCTGTGCTGGTCCCACTCTGGCAAGGCAGAGAAGTATTAGGTTACCCCTGTCAATGAACAAGCATCACATGGGCAGGTGTGGAGAGAGGCAAGGGCTAGTGGCTTGAGCAGAGGAGCTAGCTAGAGGTGCCCATCCTCTGGTGGCCCTGTGGCTGGTGTCAGGGAAGGTTATATTGTCTGGTCCAAGCACCCTCAATGGCAGGACAGTGCAGGCACCTAGATCAGAAGGTATCCAACCATACAGAAGGTGAGCACTCCTGGGGCAACCTGGAGTTTGCATCTGTCTGGCCTAGCTACCCTCAGGGCACACACAGGAGCCGTGCTCTGAGAACGCCTGCCGCTTGGCTCTGGTGCTGGCTAGGCACATTTTTAAAGATAAAGCGACTTCTGTGGTTTCCAAAAGGCAGGGATGGTAAAGTTAAAGAAAAACCCTGCAAAGAGGCATAATAGCCATTTTTTCTGGGAGCTATTTTAGCACAGAAAGGGCTAGAAAGCCTGCTCATCAGTTTTTAAAAATGCTTTCAAAAGCAGCACTGCCCAGGTCTGCCCACAAACCTACAAGCCAGGCCCAGGAGCAGGAGTGGGTCTTTGTTAAAACCTCCCAAACCAGCTCCCCCCCCCCCCCCCCCCCTTTTTTTTTTTTTTTTTTTACAGGCAGTATTGTTGAGGCCTGGAAAGGGATAGTGACTTGGCCAAGGTCATAGAGCCATCCCCTGGGACTCATAAAAAGTGATTTTTAAGATGACCACGGGTGAGAGATGCCCAGGGCCCAAATTAGAAATCCCTGCCGCTCCTCTCAGGACAAAGTTGACTCCCAGCTTTGCCTGCTTCTGAGAACCCCGTGAGTCACTGGCCCTCATTTGTACAGATGGCCACGCAAATACTTACTAGCCAGGTGCTCCTTTCTCAGCCAGTCAGCAACAGCCAGTCTGGAGCATACAGTGGCAAACAAGAGATTGGCTTTGAAAGGTGGAAGGCAAAGACAGAGTCAGAGGTTGTCCTCTGATCTACACAGCATGCACGAGACTGTGCACAGGTACAGTTTAATCTTGTCACAGATCAGTTTGACCAATGCAGGTCCTGACCTATTCCACAGTGGGCAGGCCAGAGCAGGCAGCTACCTCGAGGCCTTCTAGTTGGCCCTCTAGATGCATGCTAATGAAAGCAAGCACCTTTACTGATGCTTAAGGAAAGAGTGAGGGTCAGGCGATGTCACATGTGGGGTCAGGCAGTCTTAGTAACCGGCTTCATGGTCACTCAGCATAGATTCTTGGTTTCTCCTAAAGGCCCAGCATGGCTCTGGGTCCTGAAGGCTTAACATGGAACAGACAGACATGGCTCCAGCCCTTCTGGACCCTTCACTTAAGTATACGAGATACACAATGATCAGGAAAAACCCATAGAGGGTAAGAAATGTCATGAAGGAAGAAGCAGAGGCTGCAAGGGAAGGGAAGAGTTGTAACTTGTCGTGAAGGAAAACCCCAGTGGGGACCTGAGCTGATCCTGGGGCTGTCGCCTATAAGAAGTTGAGGAGCCAACCATGCACGCATGACTCTTGAGCAAGGTGACAGAAAGGGAAGGCCCCTGGTGTGTTAGCTACTGTTGGTGCTGGTCCATCCATGGCAGCAAAGGGTTTTATAGGGGGTGAAGGATGGAGAGCAGTTTGCCAGGGATCTTGCTGGCTACTGGAAAGGTTTCACCCTGTATCCTAAATGTTTGAAAGGGATGTCAGCAGATGGGAGTAGCATGATTGGATTTGTGAGTAAATCTGTTGTCCAGGCTGCTAGAGGGAGAGTGGACCAGAAGAAACAAGATGTAAGGACACTGAGGAGCTGATCACAGATGTCCTGGGGGAAGTGGTGACCAGTTGACCCAGGGAGATCACCTAGCAGATGGATCATAGTTGGGGAGGTGTGATATAGTGACATGTAGAGCCAGCAGGACTTTGGAGCTCACTGGAGTAGGTGGAGTGGAGGGAGAAAGCGGGAGGGATGGAGCCATCCCTCAGTTTTCGGGTGTGAGCCATCAAGTAGAGAAGCAGTGAGAGGAGAATACACTTGGTGGGAACAGGGACCAGAAGGACCTCAGTTATGGATGTATTGGCCTTCCTTATTGGTTAGGACACAGGTCAGTAAACCATGGCCTATCTAGCCCTCCATCTGCCTTCTGTAAATAAAGCTTTATTGGAACACGGCCACACTCATTACTTCTAATATCATCTATGACTGTTTTCATGCCACAATATCCAAGTTGTATCAAATATTTATTAGCTGGACTTTTGCAGAAAAAGTTTGCTGAGCCCTCTTCTAGGACACCCAAGTAAAATTTCCAAGAGATAGGTGAATATGTGATTATAAAAATGTTATTCAAACAGATAGGAGATGTAGAAATGGCTCTGTGGTTAAGAGCACTGGCTGCTTTTCCGAAGGACCCAGGTTCGATTCCTAGCTCCTACAACTGTCTATAATTCCAGTTCCAGAGAAACAAATGCCCTCTTCTGACCCCCACAGACACTGAACATATATGGTGCACATACATACAAGCAAAGCAGTTTTACACATAAAAATTAAAACTGAAATATTTATTCAAACAGATAAATGAACAAGCAGTTCTGTTCCTAACTGTGGAAATGAGAGTCTTCCTCTTCAGAATGGTGGCTTTCTTTTCAGACTGCTTCATCTCATTCCAAAGCTGGGGTCCCCAGATTACCCAAGCCATCTGCTGGGACTATATCTTCCCTATAAGGAAGTCCCAAACACAACCACCAGCACTCCATCTTTTCAGGGCCCCTACTTCCTCCAAAGTAAATGACCCAGGAAGCCCCTCAACCATTGAGTCTGGTCACTTCTTAAGCCAGAACCCATGGTGCTTTCAGACTCCTCCTTACACAGAGCATTAATAACCAATGCTCAGGATTCAGTTCTGTCTTTTCCAATCCAAGCACAACAGGGCTAGACACCCCTGTAAAACAGCCATGGCTGACAGTGTCTGATGGTGCTGGACACACTCCTCTGATTGGTCCTACTCAACCTGAGTGAGGTTCTTCCAGCCAACTAAGGGTTAACAAAGTGCTATGTTTGCATAGTACTCTTTCCTGCTCTCATTGGTTTAATGTATGATACAGGCTTTATCTATCTTTGTCTCTTTGTCTGTCTGTCTGTCTGTCTGTCTGTCTGTCTGTCTGACTGTCTGTCTGTCTGTCTCTCAAGAAGCATGTTGAGTGCAGGAAGGTGGCAGGCATAATCACTCTGATTTCCGAAGTGGCTCAGAGCTCCATGTCTGATGTGCTGTGAGACACTAATCAGAAAGATTCTAGTAAGCATTTCTGGGGTTGATGACACAGAGGTCTTCTCGATTCAGGCAGTATGGACATAGACAAACTTAACAAAACTGTGTTTTGCCAGGCAATGGTGGCGCAGGCCTTTAATCCCAGCACTTCGAAGGCAGAGGCAGGCGGATTTCTGAGTTCGAGGCCAGCCTGGTCTACAGAGTGAGTTCCAGGACAGTCAGGGCTACACAGAGAAACCCTGTCTTGAAAAAACCAAAAACCAAAAAAAAAAAAAAAAAAAAAAAAAAAGAAAGAAAAAAAAAAGAAAGAAAAGAAAACTGATGCATGGTAAGAAGCCAAAAATCCCCTTAGGAAAACCCCCTAAAATTACTATGACAAGGAAGGGTCTCTCATCTCAGCTGATCATCTAAAGATACCTCAAGAAAACCTACTCTAAGCCAGGCGGTGGTGGCCCACGCCTTTAATCCTAGCACTTGGGAGGCAGAGGCAGGCGGATTTCTGAGTTCGAGGCCAGCCTGGTCTACTGAGTGAGTTCCAGGACAGCCAGGGCTACACAGAGAAACCCTGTCTCGAAAAACCAAAAATAAATAAATAAATAAATAAATAAATAAATAAAAATAAACTGTGTTTTATTCCCTGTGGGATTTTTTTAACCCCACTGTATGCATGGCCAAATGGTTAAGGGTTGGGATCCCCACTCTAGTTGATGGAGCTTGGGTGAAAAACAATTTTCCTTGTTGGAAACACATCAGAATGATGAGTTATGCTACCATCCTTAAGCTGAGATGCACCTACAGGGTCAGGGTTTTCTCGTAAAGTGGTGGGATGGCAGGTGGTCACATAAGCTAATGCCCAATCCAGGACACATTTAGAAAGAAAGAAAACACTGTTACATGTTACTGGGTTCACTTTAAACTGTCAACTTGACACAGCCTAGAGCTGCCTGAGAAGGAAGTCTCAGTTAATGTCTGGACCAGATCACATTAGTCCATGGGCATGACTGTGGGGGAACCATCTTAATTGTTAATTGGTGTAGGAAGGTCCAGCCCACTGTTGGCAGCACCATTCCCTGGGCTGTGTGAGAAATCTGAGCTGAACATGAGCCCGAGTGAACTGGGAAGCAGCATTCCTCCATGGTTTCCTCTTCAGGTCCCTGCTTGAGTTCCTGTCTTGGCTTCCCTCAATGATGGGCTGCAACTTTTAAGCTGAAATAAACTCTTTTCCTCCCCTAAGATGTTTTTGGTTGGTGTATTTTATACAGCAGTAGAAAGGAAACTAGAATACCCATGTATGCCTGAAGGATACTAAGTCAGCATCCCATAGAGATCCTTACATGTCTGTGTTACTGAGACCCAGTTTGCAACAGCCAAGTATTGGTTCTGTCTAGGTGCTAGTTCTAGGTTCTAGGTTCAAGTTTAGGTTCTGTCAGCAGATGAATGGATATACAGTGTTTTGTTCAGGAATCCTCCTGTCCTCACTGACCCCAGCACAGCAGCTACAGATGCATATAGCCATGTCCAACTTTTTACAGGGGTGCGATGGATCTGAACTCAGGTCCTCACACTTGTGCAGCAAGCCCTTGATACATTGAGCCATCTCTCTGGCCCATGGTCAGTTTTTTGTTACTTTTTCTCCAGAAACTAACTGTAACATGTATGTCTTATCTAAGACGTGGTTTCTGTTTCATTTTCCTTTCATCTACTGACCATTGCTTTATTTAGTTTTTCTGTTTCTACCTTCTTCAATGGAGTGCTGAATACATTGGTTTTGCCTTTCTTATCTTCTAAGAAAGTTATTTAAGTAAAAGATATGAATTTCTCATTGATCACATCTCAGCCTTTGTTAAGGTAAGGCTTTTATACTTCTAGTCAGAAGAGGGTGCTGATGGTTAGGGGTGGTTGTGAGTCCCCAGTGGGTGCTGATCAGTAAGTGCTCTTAACCACCGAGCCGTCTTCCCGTCTTCCTTATTCGTTTGTTCCTGGTTGACTTGTCAGTTCCTGATGAATGTGTTGAAGTGTCTTACTTTGTTTGTGGTTTTAGCCTGTTTCCCCCTGTCCTGATATTTTTTTTATTTGTATGGTTTGTTTAAATGGGGTCTTATATAGCCCAGGCTAGCCTGGAATTCACAATACCCAGTCCCCTGAATGCTGGGATTTCAAATGTGCGTCAGCCCTTCCCGATTTAGTTTTGTACTTCATTGGCTTTTTAACATTTTGTACTCCCGTAGTTTATCAGTGTTCATGAAAGTTTATATCTGTCACTTCTTCGTAGATGGTGTCATTTGTCAGCAAATGTCTTCCTTTAAGTCTCTTTAATATGTCTTGCTCTGAATTCATCCTTAATTTGCTGTTAATTTTGCCACGTTACTTTTCATTTGCTTGATGACATCTGTTTATTCTTAACGGTTCCTGTCATTTTATTTGGAGTGTGTCTGTTATAAATGTTATCTGCTAGACACATTTGTTTAAAATGGGAACATTGAGTTTTATCTCTCGGGAGACCAGCTGAGATTCTGAGGGCTCGGTACGGCTGCTGATACCTCATCTTACTGCTGCCATTTCTAAGGTTCTTTCTGATCACCATTGTAGTCTGTTCCTGGATCAGACTGTAGTTTAATCAAGTTCTGCTTTTGTTGATGTTGCTATTCCTTCAGTGTTATGGACTTTCTGCTTTCCCAAATTACAAGAGATGTTAATAAATGAACTTGGCAAAGGAACAATATCAATTATGTTTCTATAAACCAACAATAAATGACCCTTTCCCCACAAAATGAGGGAGTCTTTCCAAAGGCATTAGCACCCAGAAATAGAAGATGAAAGGAATAAATTTAACCAAGGATATGAAAGAGTTATAAACAGAAAGCTATAAACCTCCCACTGAAAGGAACTAAGGACTTGCACAGTATAGGAAGGCTGCCCCATGTGTGGCCATTATAAGATAGCATGGGTGACTAAGAAACCTACCTGTTAATACAGTTCCTGTCAGATTTGTACCTACCTTTTGTTCTAGTTTGCTTTGTCTGCCACTGTGATAAAGACCAGAACCAAAAGCAACTCAGAGAGGAAAGATTTATTTGGCTTACAGTTTCTGGTTACAATCCATAGCTAATAAAAGCCAGGATAGGATGCAAGAGAAACTGAAGAAGAAAAGCTGGAGGAAGGCTGCTTACTTGCTTGTCCCCACTGGTTCATGCTCAGTTTTCTTTCTCGTACAACTCAGGACCACATGCCTAGGAGTGACACCGCCCACAGTGGGCTGGTTTTTCCCACATTGTTCATCAACAATCAAGACAATGCCCCACAAGTATGGCCACAGGCCAATCTGGTCTGGGCGATCCCTCAACTGAGACACTCTCTTCCCAGGTGACTGTTGATTGTGTCAAGGTAACAATCAAAAACTAACCAGGACGCCTTTATTTCATAAATGGAAAAAATGGGTCTGAAAATTCATTGGCATTTCCAACGGCTCTGGGTAGCACCAATTATCTTAAAAGAGGGATGAGTTATAGGACTCACAGTTGCTAATTTCTTTAAGCACGAGTAACAAGGTCTAGGCATAAGGACATGTAGTTCACTGGAATAAACTTGACAGTCCAAGTTAAACTCATGCATCCAGGGCACACTGAGTTTTGGCAGAAGTACCTGGACCACTTAAATGGAAAGAGCAGTCTCTTCACCAAATGATATTGGGACAAGTGAACAATCACATGCAACTAAAACTAATGAAGTCGGACTCTTATCTCATGCCACATATCTCGATACAACTACCAGGGCTGCAGATTCCTGAATGTGACATTAGAGCCATGAGCAACACAAAAGGGGTGAGCTTTATATCATCCAAGTTAAAGTAGAATGACAGAAAGACAGGCAACCCAACCTGAACTGTGGACGAAAGGCTGGAATAGACCTGTCTCTAAAGGAGTGATTCTCAATCTGCAGCTCACGACCCCTCTGGGAGGGTCGAATGACTCTTCCACAGGGGTTGAATATCAGCCATCCTGCACATCAGATATTTACATTACAATTCATAAGGGTAGCAAAATTACAGTTATGAAGTAGCAACAAAATAACGTGATGGCTGGGGGTCAGCACAACGTGAGGAACTGTATTAAAGGGTCGCAGTGTTAGGAAGGTTGAGAACCACTGCTTTAAAGATTCAGATGACCACATGCAAAAAATGTTGTTGGTCTTCAGGAAAACACAAACGAAAGCACAAGAGAACACTATTATATACCACTAGGATAGTTATCACAGAAACATTAAAAATCTTGGCTCTGAGGATATGGGGACATTGAAACCTTCATATATTGTCAGTGGGCCCATCATGATCCACAGCCACTGTGGAAAGTTCTTGACCAGTTCTCAAAAGTCAGACAGAACTACTGACCTGACTCTTCCACTGTTGTGTATGTATGAAAAAGACACTCAAACAAATCTCTGTACACAATTATTCATGGCTACTCTACTCACAGTAGCCAAAGATAGAAAGCGACTTAATGCTATCAGTGGATGAATAAACAATTTGTGGCAAATCCATAGTGGAACATCTTAGAGCCATGAAAAGGAATAAAGCTCTCATATGTGATAAATCTCAAAACACCCCTCGGCTAAGTGAACATTATGTAAAATGTATTCTAAGTAGAATATAGATGTTCTTGAAAAACATAATGCAAAGTAAAAAGAAGCCAGATTCCATTTACGTTAAAACAGGCAGAATGGATAAATTCTTAGAGACAGAGTGAAATTAAGTGTCCATCCACAGTTGGGGCGGGGGCGGGGCAAGGGGAGCGGGGAGAGAAAGCCTAACAGGAATGGAGTCTTACTGTGAGATGATAAAAACCAGACCGACAAGGCATTGGACCTTGCTGTAAATGGACCTGTGGCCCTGAATATTGTCTGGGGCTTCAGTAATTTTTAGTCATTGTAACAAATGTATCCAAATTTCACATTTCCTTGTGGTCTAAATGATGCTTCAGGGTCAGGCACCTCTCCCAGTAAAGTCTGGATTGCTCCTCTGTGCCAGTCTTAATCTGAAACTACACTTCCATCTTAGCAAGCCTTCCTGGACAATTTAGGCAGACAGACATTACAGTGATTTTCAGCTCAGTGATGTGTCTAGAATCTCTTGGGTTCCTTTCATCCTCGAGGCCCTAACTTTGAAGATCTTTCTAAGAAGGTTGGCTGAGCGCTTTGGAACTTTTCATTTCATTTCATGGCGGAGACAGAACTCAGTCAAGTCAGTGATTTGGGGGACCAGTCACTGATGTAGTGCCTCCCCTGATGGCTTCAGCACCGCCCAGAAGCTTGGCCTTTGTGTCCTCCCTGTCACCAGCCTGCAACACTTTAAAGTAAGGGTTTCTACGAGTTCTCCATTCATGGTCATTTGCACCCAAGAACATTTCTCAGAATCCCAGTTACATATGTATATGAAATATGTGTACAGATCAAAGTTAGTGATAGTAAATCACTAAGCAAGTGGTTTTTAAAAACAATCCATTTAGTAGTAGCATTTATTAAAGTCAAAGGCAAATTTGCATACTAATGAGATGTGGGTGAGTGTATTTATTTTTACATGAAGAACTGGACCCTGACTGAACAGTTGATAGTGCAGGACACAGAGCACCTTCGGTGTTCCTTGGAGGTGATGGCTGTTTTTTACAGAGGATAGCACTTTACATAAATTCACAGTATGAAAGCACAGAAGTATATTTAGGGCCATTTCAGAAATTGCTGAAAACTAATACAGAGAACGTGTACTTGAAGAGATATAAGGACATCAGCACATTCCTTCTTCTGTTCCTCGGCCACTGTGAGGTTAGAAGCTTTCCTTCACCCTGCATTCCCCATCACGATGTGGAGAATATCTACCTCACCATAAGCCCAAAGCAACCACGCCCAGAGAATATGGACTGAAGTCACAGCCAAAATATATGCTTGCCTCCGCCACCTCCTCCTCTAAAAGAAAAAAAGAATAGAAAAAAATTGTTGGAAATTCTGCCCTAATCCCAAGTCAAACTCATTGAATTTTTTAAAAAAAAATTCACGTCAGTAACTCAAATAGTAATTTTTAATTACTATTTGTAATTAAACTTTTCAACCTGATATACTAGTTTGATGCTCGCATGCTGGGAAATGAGGGTAGGAAAACATTCGAGGTCCTTGTTTCCCAGAAACCGTTTGTTTCTGTAGAAGCAGCAGACTGTTGTGTTAGATATTTAAGGAAGGCCGTTGGACGGGCTGACTATCTATGTGGCGGCGGCTCTGTCTAGCCCAGGCCACCATGCAACATGGCCTAAAGCCAAGCGCTCTGCAGCTGGAAGTGGCCAGATGCCACGCGTGTGCCACTGCTTGAAACAGCCAGCCAGACACACTGGCCCTGCCACCCACGAGACACCAGCATGGGAGATGGCTCTGCCAATCTTCCACTTTGTCTCTACAAGGCTGGGCTGAGCCGAGACCATCCCGCCACCCATGTGGTACCCGGTAGGAATGAAACTCTAATGCTTAATGATTAACCAAAGGCTTTATAAGTTTGGTAATGCTCAATTAACAAGATGCTCACACAATTAGAGGTGTTTCCCAACTAATTAACCTAGACATAAGTTGTTACCCAGGACTGTTCTCGATACAAACATGGTTCTCCATCCTCCTACATCTCAGCCTCCCTCTGCTCCTCCTCTTCCTCCTTTTCTTCCTCTTCTTACTCCTCTTCCTCTCCTTACTCCTCCCACCTTAGTTCCTCCCAACTTTCGGGGAAAATATGCCGCTACAGCAGACTCTGTCCAATAAGAATGCACACAGTAGTCTGGGCTTAAGCCGAAGCATTCTAAGCAGTCTTCGATGGTGTTACTGGTTTGTCATCACAGTGCAAAGCACAGGGGTTGTGTGCTCAGAACCATGCCTACAGTGAAGTCACTTGAGGCAACACCGGTATCAGCTGCTGAAAACATCCAAGACTTGCCGTGCATTTGATTCCAAGTTAATTTTTTGTCTTTTGTATGGTCAGACTGGTTTTTAATCTTGCCAAGTATTTTACAGATAAGGTTTGTGACCCACAGTTTAAGAAGCAAGGCTTTGGGGTTAGGGGTGTAGCTCAGTTGACAGAACACTTGCTTGATATGCCTGAATCTGTGGGTTCCACTCCCAACATTACATAATCAGGGCATGGTGGTACATACCTATAATCCCAGCACATTGGGAGGTGGAAACAGGAGGACGAGAAATTCAAGGTCACCTTTGGCTATTCGGTAAAGTCAAGGCTAAGTGAGACCCTTACCATGTAAAACAAAATATAAAATTAATAAAATAAGATTTATAATGCTAGGCTTTAAGATCCCTCCTTCCAGAGATTCCAAGAGCAGTCAGCTCTCCTCTGACCCTTTAGCTAGCCCCAGGTGATTAGAATGGGGTCACACTCTTCCCTCCCTTGAACTGGGACATGAAAAAGACCTCTGACAGTCTTTCTGTGTATTCCAGAGCTCTTAGGACCCTTAGCTACCTGACGCTGCTCTCTGGATACTCGTGAGGCTCCCCCATGGTGAGGAAAAGGCAGTCATGTTAAGCAGCAGACCTCTTGCACAGCAGGGTCTGGAGTAGGGTCTGCAGGAGGTGACTTAGTGTGGAGGAATGCTGGCTTCACACTCATGAAGCCCAACCCAGAGACTCCAGCTTCCAACACTTCCTTCACTCTCTGAACTCCACCATCCCCACTGAAAAACAAAGGTGGTAGATGTGTCTTTTCAGAATAGATATGTTTAAAGGGAGAGTGTATGGAAATGCCAGAAGCTGAGACAGGCACACAGTGGGGACTCAGTGTAAATCAGCCTCAGGAGGCACACAGTGAGGACTCAGCCTCAGGTCAAGCTGGCTTGCGATCAGTGTTTGGGATCTGACTACACCCCAAAGAGGCAAGTGTGTGTTTGCATGCTTATTTTTAAGTGTGCTAATTGCTTCTTTAGAGGAATTGTCATAATCGTGTTATTTCAATATTTTGATACAACACATGCTGATTTTTCTAAAAGGCTTCTGGTCGATTGGGTGCGTTCCAGAGCCTTGAGGTTTGGGTTTGGATTAAAAAGGATGGAGTTCTGTGGTCATTTGGCATTCCCTGGCATCCTTCCCTGTGTCAGTACCAGTTCTGGATGCTGGTGGACAGGGAGGGAGGGAGCATAAGACACAGACTCTGAGGGACAGTTGTCCTCAGGGAGGAGGCAGATGTGGAAACACCTGGGTGAGGCTTGAACTTATAGCCTGGAGTGGTCTATATGGTGATCTCACTCAAGTATTATTACTGCGTCTTTTCTAGGTGTCAATCACTGTTCTAGGTACTGGGAACAGTGAGCCTTCATGGGGCCTGGGGCATTGGGGGAGGGGTATACAAACTGAAGGTAAAAATGAGCCACAAATGGTTAGAAGAGATACTGAGCATTATGGGAGACTTATGAAAGTGCCACTTTCCAAAGGTGGACTGGACAGTTGAGACGGCAACTCTGAACAGAAAGGCAGGTCGGAGGACTTTGCATTCTGGAGTGATATGATATCCACAGTTGGTTCCACCTAAAGACGCTTGGCCCTCAACCCATCTTGGTGGTGAGGCTGAAGACAGACACTAACCCACAGTGCATGGACCGGTCTATGGCACACCAGTTAAGGGATCCAGCAGTGGGGATGCCAAGCCAGCAAGCTGCTAGTACCTGTTCTGTGTCTTTGGAGAGGTTCCTTAATGTGCTATTCCACCAAGAGCAGCAAGGGTGGCAGCCCTGAGCCGACAATGGCCAGGCCATGCGAGGACTTACAGAGTCATGTTGGAGACTAAGGTCTTGAACCCAAAGGCAGTGGGTTGATGGATGTGTACCTGAAGGGACCTAAACCAGCATAGCCACACGACTATGGAGCATTACTAACAATGGAAAAGATACTGAACCAACCTAGATGGTGGATAAGGAAAACGCACTATAGATAGATACACAGCAAGAGTTTTACTCGCCCATGAACAGTGGAGTGACGGCATTTGCAGAGAAAAGATCGGAAGTCTAGCGGATTGTTAAATATCCAGACTCAGATAGATATCACCTGTTTTCACTGATACATAAAATTTATATTTAAATAGATATACATATGCATGTATATGTTTCATGAAAGCAATAAGGGGCTAAGCTATGGAAGGAAAGGAATCAGTAACGTACAATGATACATCTCTGAAAATGTCATAACAAAACCTATGGTTTTTTTTGCACTAACTAAAACGTTAGCAATAATGACAAAGCCAGGGGAGCTGTCAGAGGATCTGAAGTGGGAGTGGCTCCGAGGGATGATGGACCAGGAAGAGGTCATTGTCCATGGTGGGGAGGTAGGAGTGGACTGGGCAGATTTTAAAGGTATTTTGGAGCAGTTCTGTTGGAATTGAGTGATGAGTGGAGGGGAGGGGCAGGTTGGCGGATGGAGGGTGATGTCATCCACCGTAGTCACAGGACATAGGTGCAAGGTAGAGGAAAGGAACCTTGGGTATTGCGATGTCCAGCTGTGGTGCTCAGGGAAGCCGCAAGAATGGAGGATGAATGTGACACCCAGAGGGCTTTGAACACAAGGTTTGTTGAGATCATCTGGAAGGGAGTGTAAGGGAAAAGAGAAGAGAGCTCAGGGCTGACCAGGATAACTCCAACAGGAGAAGACATGGCCACCTCTTCCACACTTCCAGACACCTTTCTCATCTGTGTGGTAACTCCACAATAGCCCTGCAGAGGGAGCCAGTGAGCAAAAGGCGATGTTGGAGTCTAGCTGTAAAAGGCAGTTTTCACTCTCTCCCAGACCATCATAAGATCCTTAAACAGTATCTGAGGAACACGAGGTACATGCCACGTGTCCTTGCTTTGTTATAGCTTGACCCAAACCTCCCTATACTCGTGCCTTCATCCACCAGTCCTTAAGAAGCTGGTGTGGTTCTAGACTTGCAGGGAAGAGGTGTTTAGTTGTCATGCTGGATTTACAGAACAATACAAAATGATAAGCCGTGTCCTTCCTCTGCCACCCTTGCACTGGGGAAAGAGCCAAGGGTCTCAAAAGTGCTGAGCAAGCACTCTGCCACCAAGCCAACTCCGCAGTCCCGTGTGCTACTGTGGCTTAGGCCTTTCTTTCCTTCTCTGCACATACGTGTCGATGAAGGTTTCCTCCTATCCACAAATACCTTTGGTGTCCTTCATCACTTCTGGAATATTCTCAACCATTACATCTGTTCTATTAAAACAGAATCCATGACATCTGCCTACCTATCCTTCTTCTCATCGTCTGTCTCTGGTGGATCATGGGTAGTTTCCTCAACTCTATCTTGCAGTTTACATAGCTGTCGTCTGTTGGCTCTCAACTCCAGACTATGGGGAAGGAAGACTAATTCCCCAGGCTGATAACAAAGCCAGGCGTGGGCAGGCGCAGACAGGGAGACTAAAGCTAATCTTGTGCGTGAACCCCTTACGACAGTCCTAACCAACCAGGCCCAGGTCCACACACAGTGGGAGGCAGATCAGGGACAAGCAGGGTTTGTTCTAGGGATGCAGGGTGTTCAACAAGCCTATCATCCCAGCACTAAGGGTGCTGAGACAGGAGGATTGCTGAGAGTTCAGGGCCAGCATGGACTACAGAGTAAATCCGTTCTTGATAAGAGGGGAAGGATGAAAGAAGTGGAGTAAAGAGAGAGAGGGTGAGGTTGTTATCGCACTGACTAGGCAAAAGCAAGAAGAGCATTGCAGTCTTACGGGGATGCAGAAGAAATAGTTTGATGCAATTAAAATTTACAAAAATTTGAGCCATCAAGATGTCTTAGGGGTTAAAAGCTCTTGCCACCAAGACTAATGTCTTGGGTTCAATACCTGGAACACACACAGAGGAAGGACCCCCCACAAGCTGTCTTCTGACCTCCATGTGTGTACTGCAGCACACATGGACACACACAAATGCACACACACATACACACACGCACACACTCACACACACACACAAAATAAATGTAATTAACAATTTAAAACCCAGGTACAATTTTTAAAAATTCACTCACCCCGACTAACGTGGAGTCCCCTCCACCTACTGAAGCATACTCAGACATGTGCCATAAAGCCAGGGCCCAAAGTCCATGCTCATCGTGGTCTATGGTAGAACCTAGGACAAGGAGAAAGGCAAATTTAGTGGTCACTATGTCTACTAGCTTGTCCTGGGGTCACTGGCCAGCCCACTAGGGTGGGAAAATAACCCAGTAAGACTGGAGGTGAAGGTAGCCTCTTAGCTGCTATTCTGTTTCACTCACCAAGATACGGACCAAGAGAAGTCCCGGCTACCCAGGATGCCTAGGAGAAAACTGGCTGCCGGGAGCTCCAGTCCCCAGCTCTTCTATTCACCTTGCCTGACCTCCTTGGAGCAAGTTCTCCTCTGTAAAGTGGGTGGCTGAGGGAGCTCTCAGGTGGCCATGGGCCAGATGTCCTGGGAAATCAGAAGGTGCAGGAAAGTACCTTTTAGGAGTCCAGGCTCTTGTCTCCAGAGCCTCAGTAGGAGGAAAATTCATTGAGGAGCTGAGCAGGTGTCTGAGTCAGGTCACTAGGCTCTTTGCCTTGCATTTGGGCTATCTCTTTGCATCTCTTTGCCAAGGGGTTGCCATTTTTCACCGTGGTTGCGGTTACTGATGCTATTGAGTACTTTCTCTGGTTTCGAGGCACTGATCCCGCCCCCTGCTCCTCTGTTATTTTCAGACCTATAACAGCCAGGGCGAGAGTAATGAAGACTATGAGATTCCTCCTATAACACCTCCCAATCTCCCTGAGCCATCCCTCCTGCATTTGGGGGACCACGAAGCCAGCTACCACTCGCTGTGTCACGGCCTTGCACCCAACGGTCTGCTCCCTGCCTACTCGTACCAGGCGATGGATCTCCCAGCCATCATGGTGTCCAACATGCTGGCCCAGGATGGCCACCTGCTGTCAGGCCAGCTGCCCACGGTGAGTCTGTCTCCCGAATGAGCCCCATGGCTCCAGCAAGGGAGGGCTGGAGGGGAGCTGGTTGGCAAGGCTGAACCGAGGATCCCTGATCATGTGCACTGTCTGAGTTCTGATTGCGGAGAATCTGCTGGATCTGGGGACTGTGTGGAGGGAAACTGTTACATCTACAGCTCTGGTTTGTGGCAACTTGGGACTGATTTTGTTGGTTGTTAATAGTATAATCTAAATTTTATTTCCAGCAGATTTATTGAGATATTCATGCCATCAATTCACACACATAGATTGGGTAACTACAATCGATTTGAAATGTTTTTATCCCTCTCCTCCCACCGGAAGAGGCCTTAGTCTTGTTAGTCACCACTCCCAACTATCATGCTCAACCCTTGGTCCAAGACAACTACCATTACTTTCCCTTATTTTGCTTTGTTTTGTTTTGAGACACTTTGTAGTCCTGGCTAGCTGGCAACTCACTATGTAGCCCAGGCTGGCCCACTGGCTTTGTTTTCGAAGTCCTGGGATTACAGGTATACACCACCACACCCTCTTACCAAAGGTTACCTTCTGCCTCTGTTTGCCTATCCTGAGTGTTTTATAAGTAGCCAGGGAGGAAGGTTACCAGGCTGAAATTCAAGGGTAGATGAAAGACAGCAAGTAGACAGAGGTAGGGAAGAATGTTCCAGAATTTGGGACAGCGTTTGCAAAGGGAAGAGGTAAGGGGCTGGTGATCTGGTGACATCAGCATGGTATTGCTTTGTTATGGGGCTGGAGAGTGAGAACCTCCAGCTGGCAGAGCCGGGGGCCTGGAGCTCAGGACCGCATGCAGCATCAGGTCCTGAATCCCGTGCTGAGGGGGCTATGGTTTTTTTTTTTTTTAGCATGATGGTCTGTCTGAACTATCAAATCCTACAGGAAGTCATCCAGAAGAAACACTTTAAGGGACCTCGGCATCATTCTTAGTCAACTGTGCTCCGTGTTTCTCTTTCCTCCTATCTCATCACAGTTAATATTAGAGTTAAAACTCTTACATTCATGGCTCGGATAGTGGGAATGTGAACACTAAAGACTGACATAGCCACAGATAGACAAAGGCTTCAGGATGCTTCTTTGCAGGAGCTGTACTGGTGGCTGTCACTGTGGCCCCACCCCACCCCCATTTCCACACAGTAGGCCTGTGGCTGCTGGCAGCTATCACACTTGTGGCAAGTGAGTAGTCTTCCAAGGAGAACCATGGGTGAGGGCTGACTGTCTGGACCAACCACTGGATCTAAGTTGAGGCAACCCTCTAGTGTGTGTCAGACTGAGTTACAATTCTCCTGAGGCTGAAGGACAAGATGCTCACCTGGCTTCCCTGTCAGAGTTACGTGATATTGACTGGATCCTGTTCGCTACCACAATGGCTGCCCAGAAACCACAACCCAGTTTGTAGCCTGATATAAGCAGAGGCAAAAAGACCATGAGTTCATGAACAGGCCAAACTAAACTGCATAGCGAGGCCTCGTTAATAATTAATTAAGCACTCAGTGGAAATGGATGCCCCACTCTCCAGGAAGCCTGATTTTTTTTTTTTTTTTTGACCCCTGTAACAAGGCAGGATTCCAGTTTCCTCTTCCAACTGGTGGACTGGTTCATACCCCACAGTCATGTGCCCTTGCTAACATGAGGACCTAATTTGAGCCCTCAGCTTAGGAGTCTAACACAAGCACATCCTAGACTGGTGCTTGCTGGCTAGACAGCCACGCCTACTAGGAAGGTTTCAAGCTCCTGGGAGACCCTGTTTAAAACACAAAGTAGCGGCACCTATGGTTGTCGTTGTCTCCTGGCCCTCACACGTCCATATCCCATATCGTGGCTGTCTCCTGGTGCCCTTCCCAGGCTTCCTGATCACAACAGCCCTGTTCATTACAAGGCCTGCTGTCCGCTGATCACAGACCTCCCCTGGCTCCCCTTTGGAAATGATCGCTTCCATGAGCTCTGTGCAAACCAGTCCTTTGCTGGTTTCTCTACGGCTGATACCTATTTAGGCTGCTTCTCAAATTCTTAGCTCTTCATTGGTCTGAAATTGCAGGGGTTCCTTCGATTTTATATTCCCTCCTTACTTAACGAAAGATAAGCCTGACCTTGTTACTCGGGACAGAGGCTCCCCCGCACCCCCTGACAGCCAAATGGGAAAGCATGATAAGACTTACAGACTTTCGGGGTTGGGAGGCAAGGGGCCTTGACTACAGAGCTTTTGAATTCCTGGGAACTGCCAGGAGAAAGGGTGTGTGGGTGTGCAATGCCCGCTGTTTGTGTGAAGCAGGATTATGGAAGCACCTGCTGGGTGTCAAGCAGCATGCAGAGGGGCCTGTAAAGGCTTTCTTGTACTATGTTGCTCTCAACTGAGAGAGGCAGGGAGGTAAGATGGAGGGGCTGGAGGCCGGGGGTAAGGAAGCATGCACGCTCCTCCTTTCCATGGCTGCTATAGCAAATCACCACAAACCTGTGGCAGCAGAGATCCACCCACGCACAACCCTAATGGTCCAAAATCAGCACCTCATGTTGAAATGAAGGTTCTGGGAAGTCAAGCTTCCCCAGGAGGCTCTGGGGTGTCCATCCACACCTCTGCTAGCTTCTAGACCCTAGAATCTAGAGGCTTCCCTGGCTTGCGGCTGTGTCTCTCCTTGAACTCTGGCCTCTCCCTCTATCAGGGATAGCACCACTGCCCTTCTCATGGACACTTATGGTAGAATTTAATCTAGAACAGTCTCCCAGTGTTGTGATCCTGAGCCTGAACTTTCTCTGCAAAGACCTCTTGCTTCTGTTACATCACAGGCTGTGAGGATTGTGGCTTAGTGTGTGTGTGTGTGTGTGTGTGTGTGTGTGTGCCTGTGCATGCATGTGTATGTGCCATGGCACACCTGTGAAGGTCCGAGGACAGCTTTCGGCCGTCAGTTCTTTCCTTCCTCCATGTGGGTTTCAGGGGTCAAACTCTAGTTGTCAGATTTAGCAGTAAGTGGCTTTACCCTCTGAGGCCTCTCACCTGCCCATGACTTGATGATATTTTTAGTAAGGGTGTGGCATTTTCCCACTTGCCTGCCATGCTTGAATACCTTCTAGGTGTCAGGCATTACTATAGGCTTTGTGAACTCTGAGACTCTTTGATATGAAGAACTCAGACCTGAGGGGTGGTATTATGATGTGAAAGGCCCTTAGGGACACAGGGATTGTGGTATCCTGGTCTTTTTGCTCCCTGGCTCCAGATGTGGCCCTTTACTCTCACACTCTCATCATATTTTGAGACTCCCAATAGAGGTCCAAAGTCATGTGCCCTCTCACCTACCCCTACCCTTAGTCCCCTCCCTAGGCTTAGACTTGAACTTTTCGAGCCCTGAGCCAAAATGATTCTTGGTTAACCCTGTGAGCAGACTCAGGGACGTTGTTATATTGCTGCAAAGCTGATGCAGCCTGCTTCTAAAGAATGCTGTGGATGTTTAGTTAGCAGTGTGTGTGACTGGAGGAGACCCCCGACTCAAATGGCAGTGGTAATAGTTTCATATATGGGGCATTGGCCTGTGTGAATATAATAAAGGAAACACAAGGCTCGAGTGCCTCACTAGCCTCATCTCCCAAAGGCATCACTGACAACACTGACTGGGTCCTTGCATGTTGGTAGAGACTCAGCCAAGCACAGCAGAGCAGACAACTCTTGGAAACTGCCTTATCCCTCCTATGAGGAATTGGGCACGAGATAGACCTGTACTTTGTGAATGAAAATGCTACCGAGTTCTCAAGCCAAACCCATAGAAGTCACACCCTCCCAAGTCCCTGCATCTGCCTTCTAGTTCTATTGGGAGTCGGGGGGTGGATTGCACAACCAGGCTGCAGGTAGCATAGTGGACACCCAGATGCCAGGTGCTTCAGGTGTTGTCTCCACAGACACAGATGCCCCCGAGAAGCCGTCTCTGTAGAAGTAGGTAAGACTTTGATCTTTGGTGGCCATTTCATCAATGCCAAGAACCCCGTAGCTCTGACCCCAGAGGCCATCAATGCCTTCTGGTCCCCTGCTTGGTTGCAAGGTCTCACAGGCACATGGACCTATCCCTTCTGCTGTTGCTGCCAGTATTATGTACAATACTGGAACTAGACCCCTCCACAAAATTAAATATGCTCAGGGCTTTCTCCTCAACTTCCACGTCTTAACTGATTAAACATTCATTTCCAAGACAAAAAGAGTCAATTTAGTATGAAAGCTATATTTTGCCGGTTTAATTTAAAGCGCTGCACCTCCATCTGACCTCTATTTTCATAACTCAATAATTTTACCCTATGTTGATTGTTTCATTTTGAGCAAGATATTGTATTTATAAATCAGTCTCTAAAACACCCAAAGAAAGTCGGAGAGTGGAATTTATTAAGCTTCTCACAAGATCACTTCTTCTGGAATTGTCTGGGAAGCAGAGTTCAGGATTGCTGTATACTGAGGGGAAGGGTCTGCCAGGAAGGGGCGGGACTTGGTGTTCTACCAGGAGGGAAAATCCAGCCCCAGGGAACCAGAGCTGTGGATGTGGGAGGACGGAGGCTTAGCAGGGGGAACGGGGCGGGGGTGGGGTTGGGGGAGAAGGAACAAAATCACAATGGAGTCTGATGGTCAAGAATCTGGGACTTTCCCAGGCTGCGCCTTTGAGGCACTGGAATGGTGAGGTCCCATCTCAGTCCTCATTACAGGGGCAGGACACCAGTCCCTCAAACATCGCCCTCTCACCTTTGAGGTCTCTGTGTTCCGTGCTTGATGGTGTGGGGGCTGGAGATTAATATTTGGTGTCCTTAATTACTGTCCACTTTGTAAGTTACATATTTGTTTGTTTATATGTATATGAATGTTTGCATATATGGCTGTGTACCAGGAGTTGGAGGCCAGAAGAAGATGTCAGACCCTGTAGGACTGGAGTTAGAGACGGTTTTGAGTCACCACATAGGTGCTGAGAATCGAACAGAGGTCCTTTGGAAGAGCAGCCAGCATTCTCAACCTCTGAGCTCACTGATTGGCTAGCAGAATTGATCCGAGTACTGGGGAACCTCCCATCTCTGCCTTCAGGCACTGGAACTATCGGCGCAGAGAGCCCCAGCTTTTTATTTGGGTGTCAGGGATACAAATTCAGGTCTCGATGCTTACGAAGCACGCACTTTTTGCTCATGAAGTCACTTTTCTGGCTTTGAGTCTGGTTAGATTCCTCCCTCAGCCTCAGTTTTCCCATCACTGAACTGGGCTTAGGGTCCTAGCTTTGGTGAAATGGCATAACTGCTTGGCCAGCTTCACTGTACAGGACAAGCATGTGGGTGAGCAGTGATAGACTTCTCAGTGCCCCAGCTACATACGCCAAGTCCTTGGGAGCCTATTAAAGCTAAGATCAAGCCCCCAGTACTGAGTTTTAGACCCTCTGTGCTCTAGTCTCTATTCCAAAGTGCTTTCGGAGCTTGGTTGTTCTCCCAGGACACTAGGGCTACAGGTCAGACCTGGTGACTCCTAACTTGGGTGAAGGGCCTTTGCAGGCCAGTATCTTGAGGTAGTCGTTAGAGGTAGGGCCGAAATCTACTTGCACTTGACCCGCTTGCTTTAGATTCTTTCATGAGAGAACCTACAGACAGCCTTGCGTTGAGCCTACCTGTGAACCTGACTACAGGACCTTAATAGACCTTCTAACACTCCTCTGCCTCTACTGCTGCATGCTGTTCCCTGCCAGGGTTTCTTCCTGCTCACTGCTCCTCTGGCCCCGCCCCCAGGCTCAGTCTACCCTCTTTGATGATCACGAGTTGAGACACAGGAAATCTCCCTCAGAGACTGAGACCCAAAGACCAAAGATCTCCAACTCAAACCTTTGTCTCGCACTTCTTAGTGACAGGGCAGTAGAACCCCACCCCTACCCCGCCCCAAGGCCAACCAATTGTTTTTATTATTCTTTTTAAAAATTATTTATTTGTTTTTATTTTATGCACATTGATGCTTTGCCTGCGTGAGTATCTGTGCGAAGGTGTCTGAACTCCTGGAGCTGGAGTTACAGACAGTGGTGAGCTGCTTCATGGGTGCTGGAAATTTGAACCTGAGTCCTCTGGAAGAGCAGTCAGATGCTCTTAAGCTCTGAACCATCTCTCTAGCCCTGTTTTTATTATTCTTAATATGTGAATGTTTTCATTTTGAGCTTGCATAGTTAACTTTTGCCTTGTAACAAACCACCACAGCACTTACTGGCTTAAGTCAGTTCATCGTAACTACTCTTGACTTTTGAGTTTCATGAACTTGAGTTCTTGAGATTCATGAACTGCCTCTTGTGATTTCTGAGGTCACCTAGCCATTTGCCCCAGCCCAGTGTCTAGAACAATCTTGGTTCTCAGCACCTGACTCATGTCAGCTGGAATCAGTCGAAATATCTTAGCTATGAGTCTCCCATCACCAGGAGCCTAGAGAAGGAGTGGACCCCAGGGTGCAAGTTTTCAAACTTCTGCTGCTGATCCTTTGGCCAAAGCCAGTCACATGACCAACCCAGAAAGCCAAGCAGCAGAGCAATAGACCCACTTCATAGATGAAGCAGAGTCACGCAGAAGGAGAGAACTCAAGAGACAGGATGGAGGCCATTTATTTGTACAACCTGATGTGGTTAGTTCTAACTGTCAAATTGACTCAACCTGGAATCACTAGGAAGGAGAGTTTCAGTTGGGAAACTGACTAGATCAGGTTGGCCTGTGTATAGCTAGGGGATGATTGTCTTGATTGTTAATTGGTATGAGGAAACCCAACCCTTTGTGGGCACCATCATTCCCTAGTGAGCAAGCAGGCAGTGTGCGTGTACGTATAGTCATTTCTCCCTGTTCGTGATTGTGGTGAGATTAACCTCTCAAGTGCCTGCCTTAACTTCCCCAAAATGATAGACTGAGCCAGGCATTATAAACTCCTTTCTTCCCTGACTTACTTTTTGATTGTCCTGGTTAGGTTTTTGTTACTTTGGTACAAGCTAGAGTAATTTGGGAAGACGGAACCTCAATTGGAAAATGCCCCCATCGATTGGCCTTCAGGGAAGCCCACAGGGCATTTTCTCGATTAATGACTAATGTAGGAAGGCCCAGGCTGCCACCATCTGTAAGTGGTGCCACCCCTAGGCAGGGGTCCTGGATGTTAAAAGAAAGCAGGCTGATGAGCCATAAGGAACAAGTCAGTAAACAGTACTCCTCTATGGCCTCTGCTTCAGTTCCTGCCTCCAGGTTCCTGTCCCTGACTTTCCTGGATAATGAGACTATAAACTGTTAAATGAAACAAACCCTTTCCTCACCAAGTCGCTTTTGATCAAAGTGTTTTAATCCAACAATAAAAACCTAACTAAGACAGATTATCTGTATATCCATCCATCAGCCTGTTTTGTTTGGTGTGCATGATGCATATGGGAGGGAGGGAAGGAAGGAGGGAGGGAGGGGGAGAGCGAGAGGGAGAGGGAGAGAGAGAGAGAGAGAGAGAGAGAGAGAGAGAGAGAGAGAGAGAACTTGTGGGAATCAATCCCCTCCCCTTCCTCCATGTGGGATCTGGGAATCAAATTCAGGTCATAAGGTTTGCAGCCTGCTGCTATGCCCATTTGGCTATCCTGTCTCCCCATGAACCCCACCACTGCTTTTTGTCAGGACAGTTTTATCACATGGCCACAGAAATGAGAGTAGGACACTTCCTGTTCTCCTTTCCCTTCCTGTTTCTTGATTCTTAATACCTTCCAAAGGTCACAGGCATGGCTTTGTGCTCAGACTGATCTCCATTCAAAGCCCAGCTTCCACATTTGTTTCCACTGGTTTGGGACCCAGAGTGGTGGTGGGGGGGTTCAGAGTCCTGTGCCTCAGTTTCTTCATCTGTACCATGGAGGTCAGGGCACCTGCCCTGTGGGAACTTGGAAAGTCTGTGGTTGGAGGAATCTAAGTGACACACAGTAGGTCCAACCAGTGTAAACTACTGTACTTAGAAAAGCATTCCACTCACAGACTGAGTGTGACTAGATGCCACCTCATCTCTAAGTTCAGCCAGCCTGACCTGCTGGGTGTAGGCTTGGCTGTGGCAAGTGTCTGGGCCAATCACCAAGGCAAGTCTGCAAGATAGGAGTCAGAAGGCCAAGTGGGGGGCCCTTGAAGGCTGAAGATGGGGGGGGCAGTCAGGGGTTGGTGGGATCAAGCACATCCATTAGGGCAGGGTGGCATGATGTCATTTGGGCCTTGGCATTTAAAACTAATGCCAGTGACAGCTCTGCTTCTTGCCGAAAAAACAAGGGCCCAAGAAACAACTTGTCTTAGCTCCGTGACCAGGGGTGGCATCAATCACAGTAAAAACAGGAGGAGCCATGTTTTTGCCTCCTGTCGGACAGGAGTGGGAGAAAGACTAATTTCCAAGATGGGGCCCTGGCCAGACAGAAACAGGGCCACTCAGAGCCCCATGTTTTCTGGTTCCACACTGCAATCTGGGTACAATGCCCCTCCCCCGCCTCCTTTCAGAAGCCATAAGCCAAAGAAATGTGTCTTTTTACATTTTATAAAACTCAGGGAAAAAATGGCTTTAAGCAGCTTTTACTCCCCTGCTATAATTATTTATTTTCAAACACTCCTGCAGGGGACTGCTCCGTCTTCTTATCCCCGACTCCTTTTGCTCATAAATGAACCATCACTTCAATAAATCATTATGAAAACAGAGACTAACACCGGCTCTGAGAGGTTGAAAGATTTATGTAACACATTTATGTCTCCCATTTTCTCATTCTGGTACTCCGCTGCAAAAGCTAAGCTAATAAAAGCTGCTATTAATATTTCTTGTTGCCTAGCAACCCAAGAGCGGGAGTAATAGCCTGGGCTAGAAAAATAGATGACCGATAAGGAAAAATTCAATTCTTTTATTATCTCAGGGGAAATGCCCTTTTACTGGAACATTATGATGTACGAGTGTGAAGTTGAACACAAAAGATTTGTGTGTGAGTGTGTGTGAGTGTGCGTTTCTATTTTTAATGAACATCTTTTTACCTCCCCTAACTCTTTCTGGGCACTTTTGTTTTCCTTTCCCCCAACCCCCACCAACCCATCCCTCATGCTTAATTTAGTAACTAGTGTAGTTAAGAATCTGTCAGTGTTTCTTTTTTTAGTTTAAAAATGGCTTCTTGCAAAGGTTTACAACTTGGTCATAAAAATTCACTCCCCGTTAGGACTCAGGGCAGTGATAAGCCAGCGTGCAGCTGGCGTCTCCACAAATGGATCACATTGGTTGAGAGATAAGATTCATGGATTTTTTTTTCCCCAAGAAGGAAGGTCAGAACGGAATAAAGTACATTTCTTTATTATTTTTTTTTCCTGTGTTGGTTTTCTTTGGAATCCAGGGATGCTGTCACTTCTGAGACTGGTTTGCCCCGAAGTTTGGGAGCGTGTTCAATGAGAGCAAGGTTGGGACACAGTCTTTTATTGAACACCACCTGCTGTATAAAGTTTGGGCTCCTTGCTTCTCCTCACTTGTCCGCTGTAGAAAGGGATGCTTAGAAAGGTGGAGGGCAGATTAAAGTAGCCAGTGTGTGCGATGAGGTCCTCACACGAGGTAGGCTTTCTCAAAGGGGAGCCCGCCTCTGATTTGTTGAGCAGGACAGTTCTCCACAGAGGAGGGCTGTCCTGTGTACTGCCTGAGGAGGGCTGTCCTGTGTAC
>JANHMN010000002.1:223763493-223774450 GCA_030674055.1 Rhabdomys pumilio
AAGAGGAGAGGAGAGGAGAGGAGAGGAGAGGAGAGGAGAGGAGAGGAGAGGAGAGGAGAGGAGAGGAGAGGAGAGGAGAGGAGGAGAGGAGAGGAGAGAAGAGGAAAGAAAGAAGAGGAGGTAGTAAGCAGTCTTTTCATACACTACCCTGTGCTCCACCCACACCTGGCGGCAGGTGATGACATTAGCTGTTGCTAGGTCCCTGGGAGGAGCCTAGCAGCATTTCCTGTAAGCTAACAGGAAGCCTTCGGTGGACCCAACTGGGGGTGGGGGTAAATGGGAGTCAGGGGGAGCCTTTCTAACAAACTGTCTGCATGACAGGAAGTTCAGAATCAGGACAGAGTGTGTTCAGGTAAGTAAGTGACACTTGATTTAAAGACCAGATCAGCTTTAGACTCTGAGACGGAACAACGGCAGCAATGACCAATACGCAAAGGCCAACGGCTCAGGGTTTCTTCCGAACTCCAAACTCACCACGCAAGCCAGGATGACAGAGCCTAATGATCCAGCGCATGTTTAATGGGGGGTGGGGGGGCTCGAAGAAAAATAAAAGCAACAAATAAATTGTGGTCATGTGAAGAAATAGAAAACGCTCTGCTTAGAGGGATCCATGAAGTATCAGTGACGAACGTCTCCGCTGGGGCTCATCGGAGCACTGATTGCTCTTCCAAAGAACCTGAGTTCAATTCCCAGCAACCACATGGTGGCTCACAACCATCTGTAATGGGATCTGGTGCCCTCTTCTGGTGTGTCTGAAGGCTGCAACAGTGTACTCACACATATAAAATAAATAAATCTTTTTTTAAAAAGAAAATATATAAAAAAGAATGTTTTCTCTACAGATATAGATCGTGGGGCATTTTTTACTAAATCTCAAAGAACCTTTAAAGTTTAAAAAGTCATTCTTGAGGCTGGGTGATGGCTCGGATGGTGCAGTACTTGCCTTGCAAGCACGAGGACCTGATTTCCAACCCCAGAACCAATAGTTAAAAAAAAAAAAAAAAAAAAAAAAAGCTGGTGTGGTAGTGACATGTGCTTATAGTCTCCGTGCAGGGAGGTAGAGACAGGTGAATCTCCAGCTTAGCCTCATTAGCCAGTGAGAGGCCCTATCTCTGTATACAAGATAGATAGCGTGTGAGACATGACCCTAAAGTTGCCCTCTAGTCTCTAGAGGTACCCCTCAAACGCACATATACACACATGCACTGGAGATTTTATATATATGAATATATGCACATGCATGTGCACCAAGCTGTTACTTACTATCAGACAGTTTAGACCCACCTGGGAGAGCATGAGGCAAATGAAAACTCATTTGCGTCTTCGTTTTCAGGCAGGGTCTCACTATGTAGCCCTGGCTTGCTTGGAACTCTCCAGAATACCAGACTAGTTTCAGACTCTGAGATCAGCCTGCTTCTGGTTCCCAAGTGCTAAGGTTAAAGGCGTGTGACACCGTGCCCAGTGCATGCACAGTTTTAAATCGAGAGTAAATGGTAGAAGGGCCTGGCTTATACATCTTAGAAGGGTGAAGAAGAAGATGTGGGAAGGAGAAGCGTGTGAGAGGTTTAGAACTCACCGTGGAAGAGTGGTGAGGATACTTGGTGTGTCCAGGGCTAGGGACGGGATCTTGGGAAGGAGACAGAGACTGTCCCCCTGTCTGTGGCTTGCTTAGCTACAGAAATGATAATGCCATGTGCTGTTTTGGTAAAATTAGGACAAGATTTAGAGAGGAATAAGGCTTCCCTTCCTATAGATCCTGTCTTATGTGATTCAGGAAGGGGGTGCCAATCACGTATCTGAATATAGAGTCTGGAGCTAGCCTGGAGATCAGGGCCCAGTCTTTGGCATCATCTTATTGAAATCTTTCATGATATGTAACACAGCCAATTAAGCGATGGAGATACCAGCCACTTCTGCATCCCAGACTCCCCAGAACCCATCCCACTTGCGTTGAGTATTCTGCTTTGACAAGCCTCTGTGATCACCCTTCTGCACCAGCCCTGCTTTTGACAGGATAGATGCTTCGGGAGCCAGTTCAGCTCCCTCACATCTCTCTCAGAAATTGCCTCCACTCTGTTGCCTTTATTCTCCCACGCTTAGCACGTCAGAGCAATGCTATACGTTATACATGTGGATTTAAAGGTATGAGGCTGCCCGTGTCCATTGGAACCCTCTTCTGCTCCTTGTCCACTCTTGCTCATTCATCCACACTGGGGAGTAAGGCTGTTCTCATCCACTCTGACTTTGAGAAGAATTCCTTTACCTGAATAAGCCATTTTCACCTCACTCACCTAGTAAGCCTTTAAAATGGAGTTCAAAACTCTGTCATCTTTATTGTACAATTTTTAAAGGTGACTCATGACTCTCATACATATATAACACACAAACCTATTAAAACCACACTTAAGGTGGAGGAAGCCAGTAAGATATTACACTCAGTTCAGAGGAGAGTCTGAAGAATAGACACACACACTTAAGCAATCAGGGATGTTGAAATAAATTAACTAAGAACGAGAAAACTGGTTGATACCATAGAGCAATTGAATTTGATGATTGGGATTATTTTTTTCTATAGTGTGGCATCAACTATATCTCTACCAGAAACGTTATTTGTGTTTTGATGGATAAGAAGCAGCTGTTTTCCACTTGACACTCATCCACTATTGATATTACAGTTTGGCTCTTAAAAAAAATCTTTCAAAGCAAAAAAAAAAAAATCTTTCAAAGTCCCATTAACAGAAAAATGGATAGCAAAATGTGGTATATTCATAAAATGGAATATCATTCAACCTTAAAAAGGGAAAGGAATTCTGACTCACACTACAATGTGTATAAATCTTGAGGTCACTGTGCTCAGTGTAATAAGACAGTCACAGAGGGAGACTTACATGGTTTGATTCCCTTTATCCAAGGTTCTTGGGGGTTAAATTAACAGGGGATGGGGAAATGGTACTGTTGGTAAGTTTTTGCTGCACAAGCTTGAAGACCTGAGTTCAAATCCCCAGCCACAAGCGGATGTGTCTGTGAATAGCAGAGACAGGCTAATCACCGAGGCTTGCTGTCAGTCCACCTAGCTCCAGACTCAGTGGAAGCACCATCTCAAGAAACTGTGTGGAAAGCAGTAGAGCAAGGTGCCCAATGCCCTCCTCTGGCCCTGAGGCACAAGCATCCCCATACACGTGTGTACACACGTCCTGCACACACATAGACCACATACAAAGGAGAATCGTGGTTTCCAGGGACTCTGGTGAGGCAGGAATGGAAAGCTATTATTTAATATAGATAGAGGTAAAGAGACTTCTGTAGCTGGATGGTAGTGATGGAGGCATGGCGTATGTATAACACTTGAGATGAAATGGTTGCATCCGTGCAGGTGAGTTGGCTCAGACGATAAAGATGCCTGTAGAGAAATCCTAGCAACCTGAGCCTGACCCCCAGGACGCACACAAAGAACTCACCTCCCGGAGCTGCCTTTTGATCTCCACATGCACACTATGGTATATGCATGTACACACAGCCTACACAAACACAACAATGGTAAAATCGCTACAAGACAAATTTACCACAATACAATCTTTGATGATTTTAAAAGAAGAATCAGTTGCAATAACTCCTTTCCCCCTACAATTTACAAAGTGGCAGAATTAGAATTAAGCCTAGCCAAGTTCAGAGGCAACATTCAGGTTGAATCAGATAACCTCAGACGTCCAGAGGACGATACACAGCAGAACGTCACTTGTCTTTGTCAACGTCTTTCACAATTTTTCCTGCAGTGTGCGTGTCCTTGTGTGTGGGAGAGGTGAAGATTGCTGGGTTCCGGGAGGTGTGCACCGTGATGTGCTGGGAATTGTGCACTCATTCACTAAGGATTGAAGGTTGTTGGTTTTGTTTTAGGTTTGAGTTGTTTTGAAAGAGTTTCTAGCCCAGGCTGCCCTTGAACTCCATATATGGCTGAGAACGACCTTGAACTTCTGATCCTCCTGCCACTGCCTCCTGAGTGCTGGGGTAACAGACAAGCATGCAAAATTCAGTTAATGAGGTGCTGGGGATCAAACCCAGGGCACTGCCACATCCCATCCTTCTTAAGAGCTGAACTCTGCTGCCGTCCACGCCCACTAGTCCATACCCAAGTGACCTAACTGACTTATGGATGGTGTTCTGCCTCACCAGTGATCAGACTTAGAATGTTTCCCACGTAGAGCATTTACAAAATAGAATAATAATAGTAATAATAATAGTAATAGTAATAATAATAATAATAACTTTAAGTACTTTTAATTTATCAAATATCAGCAAGGTAATAAGTCACAAAGTCAAGAATATAGGGTTGAAGAATTCTGCCACAGGCAGCTGAGAAGAAAAATATAGCACACCTTAACAAGGAACAGCCAGTTTGCACTGGAGGAAATCATGTCCATTTCTTATTTAAAACTTAAAAGCTAGACATGGTGGTACACACCTATAACTTAAGAGGCTGAGGAGGGAGGAGAGAGTTTAGAGTTAGAGTTACCTGGTAAGACCCTGCCTAAAAGAAAAACAAATAAAAATCCACAAAGAAGAAACGGCATGTTCATATTGCTGGTAGACAGGGAGATGCTTGGAGATTTAAAACTTGCCACACTTTAAGGAAGTTGGCTTGCTAAGCCTATATTTCGGGTTTCTGGTTAATGTACTAATGTGGATCCCAGTGTATTGAGAACAGGGTTGTGGACCAGCATTCACCTGTACGCCATTTGCAAGATGTGCATCTGAAATCATGTGGAATGAGAACAAAACCGTATGGAAACCATGACAACGGCCGATAGGAAAGGATGGAAGGCAGAGACAGTCACCGAAGCAAAGATGCTTTCATGAATAAGGAGCAGTCTTCATGAACACAGAGCATTCTGGGATGTGTGAGCACTGATTGATTTCACGTGGCGTACCTGAAGAAAACCGGTTCATGCCAAGTGCTCTGAAGAACTGATGGAGACATGGGAGGATGGAGGGCTTTAGCTCAGTCTTCTCAATCTCACAACTGATGTCAAAACAGTGCATTCAATAGATATGGAGGCTTTTTATATAGCACAGTGAATATTATTTCTTTTTACATGAAATTTTTTGCAAGATGTGGTTCTGTTCTAAGGAAAGCTTTGGTGTGTTCCAAAAACGAAACTCTAAGGTTCATGTTCCCCGACCACAATAACAATAAGACACATTCCATCAAAACACTCTTCCAAGCAGCCTGAAAGTAAAAGATGAAATCCGGTCTTCAGTTTTGAGAAGCATGCCCATAGCGAAGCTGAGATTTTCCTCAAGGAAAGCATCCCCCGTGGAGAGCAGAGCAGCCCAATCAACACACAGAAGCCTTTGTTTGGGGGGCAAGGATGGAGGGCAGCCATCCTTTTTACTGGAGAGTTTAACAGCTTCCTGTGCCAATACCTCCAGGAGACAGGAGCATGCCCCCAGTGGTGAGACGGAAAATGTCTTTGTAGACACCTTCAGATGCTCCCTCCTGGTGAAGTGGCTTCCGTAGGAACCTTTGACCTAGATCTAGATGGTTCTGAACCAAATAAGGCAAACATGCAATAAATTGCTTAATTTGAAAAAGCTGTATCAAAAATAACCCACGATGCATGAATTGACTTATTGGACAGGGGGTCAGGGTTCGGGAAGGATCAGGGAAGCTGCTAGATTGAATTTTTAATGGAAGAGCTGCTTCTTCCGATGCCCTTCTGATGCCCACAGGCACTAACACACATGGCACACAGACATACATGAAGGTTGTAGATCCATGCACATACATTTTTTTAAAAATCTCAAAATAGCAACAGTAAGCATGGAGGCTGGAAAGATGGCTTAGCAGATAAAAAAGGCCCTCCCTTTCAAGGGTCGACCTCTGACCTCCATAGGTGCACATATACACCTACATACCCACACATATGTATATACATACATACAAAGATGTTTTTTTTAATCATGGTTTTAATATTTTCCCACCATCTTTCTTGGCGTTTAGTATATCTTTGTATTCTGGTTTTTATTTAAGAATGTTTGATATTTTTTTAATTGCTATTTGAGTTGCTGAAGTGTTTCATAAGAGACTGTTCAGTGAATTTTGGCTTAGGGCTAGGACAGGATTTCCAGCCGTGTCTGAGATGGTGCTAAGCATCCTTCTGCCAATCTAAGCTATGTATGGATGCCAAGCAGAGTTTCAGCATCGATGGTTATGGAACTCAAAATATGGATTAACTCCGAGACATGTTAAAGATGTTCTCCATCTTGCCTGCCAGAGTTCAGCCAAGATTCAGATCTTAATGCAGTAAGCACACACACTTCGCTAGGATGGACATTTGCCTGAATCTTCATGTGCACCAAAGACTTGTTTTCAGATAACTTCCCTCATGGTTTCTCAGCAGTATTTGATTCGCGTGCCTGTTTTATTCTGCTATATACCCAGAGCCAGGTAAAGGTTTCTTGGATGATAAAAAGGTCATAAGTGGAAGATAAGATTTAAAGCCCTGTCTAGCCAAGCTCATGTGAGGTTAGAGAGCCAAAATAGACAAGAGTATCTGAAGAACACGATCAATGCTAGTCAGTAACCGGTACCTACTGCATCATGGCCACAGCCCGCCAAAGGACATTTGGGAGGACTTTGGAATGGGTAAAGATTTGATGATATTTGGATTCCAAAGAAAACCTTGACAAGTTCTCAAAAGTATAAATGGCATATAGGATGGCCATTCACCACTTTGGTGACTAGAAATTCAAGACGAAGCAAAGAGAAGCAAAATTAGTCGCTTCCAAGCCACTGGAGTCCTCTTTAGAACTCGTTTTTGTCAAAGAAAAAAATTAAAACATGGAATACCTACACACATAAGAGAGATAATAATAAGAGAAATCAATAATGAAAGTCTTACAGAATATTCTTTGGGGCTGCAGAGGTGGCTCCACAGTTAAGAGGACCTTAGTTCAGCTCCCAGCTCTCACATGGTGGCTCACGATCATCCATGACTCCAGTTCCAGGGAATCTGATACCTTCTTCTGATGTAGAGTGAAAAATTACAAAGACCATTTTATAAAATATATACAGGCTCACTAGTTCCAGAAAGGCGGAACTGAATGTAGGATTTCAGGCCTTCACTGCCCTGGGATACATCCTGGGAAGAGTATTAACATTCCTCAAGCCTCAGGGAAAAGAACACACCTGTGGGTGGGGAAGGCCCAAAGCAGGAAGACACATTCCTGACCACAAAAAGATGCAAGTCACCTAGGTGGGGAAACACAATGACCAGGCTGTGGCTCTGTGGCTGAGCAAGTGAGAAATAGTTAATATGACAGGGTAGGGCACAGTGACGGTGAAACCACATTTTTGAGAAGAATGAGTTTACAGAGTAATTCTTCACAACTATAAACCATTCAGGGTAGGTTTCTCTGGAATGTTTCACTATTCTTATGTTATGTATCCTTGGCAACCCCTCCTCCCTCCTCTGGTTTGTGGTTTTCTGCTTTAAAAGACCCCTTAGCCCATCACTCTTGGCCAAACCCTGCTCTTGAGAGAGAGCTCGTGGTTTGACCGCCAGCCAATTTCCCTAATAAAGCCTCTGCTGCTTGCATCCAGGTACGGTGTCTTGGAGTGTATGGGGGGTCACGTCTTCCTGAGACTTGAGTAAGGGTCTCCCTAATTTGGGAGTCTTCACTAGCTTCTGAGAGCGCTGGGCACACAAGCGGTGCACAGCCAAGCATGCAGGCAAAAATACCCATACACATAAAATAAATTTTAAAAAAAATCAACATTCTTACAAGGTAAACATCTATGAGAAAGATCTAGGAAATTTTTAGCATTGAAATATTATTTTTAATTGTAGGGGAGGGTGTGTGGAGGCACGCATGCATAGTGAGTGGCGGAGGTCAGAGGTCAGCAGCAGAGCTTCCTTCTGCTCTCATCAGTTTTCTTTGTCCATTTGGGGGGGGGGGGCTGTGCACGTGAACATGCGCACACACACACACACGTTTTCATGCGTGTGGGCACTTGTGAGTGTGAGTGTGCATGTGCAAGTGTTAGTGTGCAGGTCTGAATTTATGGCGGGAATTATCCTCCATCGTGCTTCTGCTTTATTCCCCTTTATTCATTGAGGGAAGGTCTCTCAATCGAGCCCAGAGCTCACAGATATGGCTCATCTTGCCAGCCAGCTTGCTCTGAAGATTCCACCTCTCCCTTCAAGGCTGGAATTACAGCCGGCCACCACTCCCACCTGGCATTTATATGAACTCTCTGTCCCTAAACTTAACCCCCCTAGACCTGACCCTGCTCTCATTTTTAAGATGGAGTCTCTCACTGACCCTGAACCTTGCAGTTCTAGCCAAGGCCCCAGCATTCAACTTTCTCCATTTCCTCTTTCCCTGAAACCTTCCTCCAACCCCCAATCTCCCAGCCCCAAGGCCAGGATGCAAGGTCAGGATGAGAACCTAGGTGCCCCTTTTACATGCATGCTAGGGATCCAAACTGTGGTCCTACTAGGTGCCCCCTTTTATATGCATGCTAGGGATCCGAACAATGGTCCTACTAAGTGCCCCTTTTACATGCATGCTAGGGATCTGAACAGTGGTCCTACTAGGTGCCCCCTTTTATATACATGCTAGGGATCTGAACAGTGGTCCTACTAGGTACCCCCTTTTACATGCATGCTAGGGATCTGACAGTGGCCCTAATGCTCACACAACATGAACTCTACTCAGTGAGCTATTTCCCCAGCCCCTAAACGTTATTAACCATAAAACAAGGGAAATAAACACGTTTTGAAATATAATTCAAAATTGAGGGAGAATCAACAATCTTTACAAGCCAGGAGAAGGGGTTAACAAAGATGAAATTAGATATTAAATCGCTAGAGAACAGAAGAGAAGGGATCATTTTGAATCGTGTTTGTCTGTGATAGAATCTCACTATGTTGCTCTGGCTATTCTGGAATTACAAGCATGTGCCGCCATGTCTAGCATGAGAGCTGATGCTTCTAAAGGGAAGCTTTAAAGCTCCATAAAAATAGAAAGTCAATTTGCTGCTTAACGAAGGAAAGGCTGAGAACATGCAGGCTTTTACCATTAGAAATCAGACAGTAAATAATAAACGCAGAGGAAATAAAAATAATTCTAAGAATGTTCACAGGGGCCTCAGTGAAACATGCATTTATACTGTGTTTGTTTGGGTCAGGAGTACACATTGTTCTGATTCCGTATTCCGTGTGGGAATGCTCCCATGATTAGTTTTCTTGTATCCTGAAAATAACCACTGGGGGTGGGGGGAAGAGGAATAAAGTCAGTAAGAAAGTAACTGACGAATAAGGAAAACCCACTAAATGACAGCCAGAGATTTTTTTTCATTCAGTGTATTGAACAGACTTCGATGATAGAAGACTTACTTTGTGCTTGGGTAGATTTGGTCCTTAACTGTGGAAGGCAATTTGATTACACAGCCTACAGATGAAAAAACTGAGGCCCAGTGAGGTCAAACTTGGCCAGGATCAAGCACCTGGCAAGGGGCTGGGTCCCCAGCCTCTGTCTTCTTTGCCATTCATTGTTGCACAGCAAACAAGGCAGAGCTGTGTTCGCCATGGAGCTTGTGTCATGAGATGATGCATTCACAGCTGGACCAAGCTCCTGTATGGGTGGCATGCCAATCATCCGCCCACCCAGGGCAGATGCCAACAGAACAGCAAACTGCCAAGGGGCCCTGGAGGCTTTGCAGGTGCTCAGCATCGAGAAGAGGTCAGGGAGACTGGAACTCCACCTTGAAATTCCCCTATGAGGGTCTCAGTGCTGGAAGCACAGCCCAGCATGGAAATGGCCACTTGCCACCTCTCACCCAGATGTCCCTTACTGAGAGGCAGGTGTGGCATTTGTTGAGGCAGATCCTTCTAACACAGTCACCCTGTCCTCTCTCAGATCCAGGAAATGGTCCACTCGGAGGTAGCTGCCTATGACTCAGGCCGGCCAGGGCCGCTGCTGGGCCGCCCTGCGATGCTGGCCAGCCACATGAGTGCCCTCAGCCAATCCCAGCTCATCTCCCAGATGGGCATCCGGAGTGGCATTGCCCACAGCTCCCCATCACCCCCAGGGAGCAAGTCAGCCACCCCCTCTCCATCCAGTTCTACGCAGGAGGAGGAGTCAGATGCCCATTTCAAGGTGCGTGATGGGGAAGGGTGTGGCTTCAAGGCTCCCCAGTGAAGAAGGGGCTCTGCCAAGTCATGGCCATCATTTAGTCTTTGCTGGGTACCGTGTGGATCTCTGGTCAGAGGAATGGCACCTGAGCCCTGGGGATATCAGGCTGTGGCTGCTAAATCTCCTGGAGACCCCTTCCTCCGGGCACAGTGGAGCCCTGAAGAGATTCAGGGCTGAGCCCCAGTGTCCATGACAGGAGGCCCAAGACAGGTTCTGTGTGCTTCTCCTCGTTCTGGTCCAGGATCATTCTCAAGATAACTTGGCCCACATCACAGGCCAGGTGGGGGTAATTGCCTTCCCCCATCTCCCTCACCTCCTCCTCCCTCCCTCTCTTCCTCCCCGCTGTCACTGTCTTGCCTACCTTTGTTACTACACATTCCTGGGGACTTATCCTAAATCTTTGCTTGTGCTAGGCAAGTGCTCGATTGCCAGCTACACCTCCATCCCTAGGGATCGTCTCTGTCTTCTTCTTTAGTTAACAAACACTTCTGAGGTCTGGAGACGCAACTGAATTGGTAGTGTTCTTTTAGCATACACCAAGCTCTGAGTTCAGTCCCCACACCGTGTAACCAGATGTGGTAGTGCATGCCTGCAGTCTCAACACCTAGGAAGTAGGAGGGGGGGGTCAGAAGTTCAAGGACATCATTGACCCTAAGGATATCTTTAGCTACCATAAAGGCTAGCTTCGGCTATGTAAGATCCCATCTCTCTCTCACACACACACACACACACACACACACACACACACACACACACACAC
>JANHMN010000002.1:223784287-223812847 GCA_030674055.1 Rhabdomys pumilio
CCCTTCTTCCTCTTCCTCTTTTTCTCTTCCTTTTCTTCTTCCTCTTCCTCTTTTTCCTCTTCCTTCTCTTTTTTGTTTCTGTTTTACTCATAAATCCACCTATTTAAAATTGCCAGCGATGATTTTGGTTATCTATTTATGAAGAAAAGTTGAGACCCGCAGTGTGGTTTCTCCTAACGTGTGTGTGGTTTGGGGTTTGGGTTTGGTTTAGGCTTTGGTTCTTGTTGTTCGCAGCTGTCTCCTGGCCCCTGCAATGTCTGTCCTGGTGCCCCCAGTGCTTTGCTCAGACCTCTTTGTAATAAAACTTCTGAAAAGTGGCAAACAACCTGTGTCTCCCTATACTTCTTCAGCCAGGCCTGATTACCCGCTTCCAACGCCAGATAAGGAAATAACAAATAAAGCACATGGTGTACCATTGTCCCTGATGACACAGATACAAAAACTTGCAATAAAGTTTTTCAAATACAATTCAAGAACACATTACAAGCTGGCAAGATGGTTCAGCTGGCAAGTTGTCCTCTGACCTCCACACACGAATAAATACAATTACATTATAACTTTAAAAAGAGATTTAAGAACACATTAAGAAAATTATACACCAAAAGGACAACTTGCAGGAATCAGATCTCACCTTCCACCTTGTGGGTCCCAGGGCTCGAACTCAAGATTGTCACGTTGGCAGCAGGCACCTTTACCAGCTGAGCCATCCTGCCAGCCCTTAATGTGTTCTCAAATTCTATGACCAAGTTGGTTTCATTCCATGGCTGCAAGATTGGTCCTGCATATAAGCCATGTCTGGACTCCTGAAGTGGCATGTGGTGGTGGCTTCACCAGGTTAGTGTCTCTCCTGAGGGCAGACCCAGAGCAAAGTCCTACCTGTCATGTCACCGGCAAGAGGGTGCGTTTATGGGGGCAAAAATGCGTGCCTGACCTCAGCTACGGTGTGGATAGAAGGAGATACAAAATTCTCTCATTCTGTGGCACAAAGCAGATGCTCATAAGTCTGTGCTGAAGGGACGGAGGCTGTCATACCCAACAATGTGAAGGTACGTGGGAGGACCAGACTCAGGTTTTCCAGGTGAGACTTAGCTCTCCAGCCACGGAAAAGCATTGGTAGAATCCCAGGGGCTAGAGAGTATCCCCAAATGTCAGTACATTCTGGAAAATGCTGGTGATTTAATATGCACGGTCAGATTTTGTATGATGTCACTGCGGTGTTATATCTCGGGGTAGAGTGTCTGTCTAGCAGAACAGACATCCTAGGTTCCATTCTCAGTTCCATGTAAAAGGAAATTTAAAATATATATATATATATATAGTGTCAGAGTCAAATCGGGAAGACTACACAGTGTGAACCCTAACAGTGTCCGAGGGGAAAACGGAAAAGGACCAGTGCCACGGGCTCCTGGTGGTGATGAATGGCGTTCTAGGCCCAGAGCCCCACCCCTCAGAAATACACACCAGCAAGTCACAGTGGGAGCCCTGGGTCAGGGCCAGTTTGTTTGTTTGTTTGTTTGTTTGTTTTGTTTTGTTTTTTAACCTTTCTTCAGGAAGCATCCTAGACCAGAGACTCCTTAACCCAGGCTCCCCAGCAGCTGTTAAACAGGGAGGCTTCAAGGCAATGATTGTCACAAGTTGAAGTCTATGGGGAAGAACAGCACTAGCTTGGCAGGGGGGTGGGGGGTAGGGGGTGGGCGGCTCCTGTCACAGTATGTGGAACACCCCTTGGTTTGATTTTCCAGTGTCTGATACTGCGCTCTGAGGAAGGGGCATGTCCTGCCCTAGACAGAGGAGCCCCTCATTTACATACACCCTAGAACCTCTCATTCTCCCAGGGGGCCACACCCCTTCATCCAGATGATGCCAGTAGGTGCAGCCTTACTGAGAGCAGTTTCCTCTCCAGAGGGCATGTTGTACTTCTCCTTGGAAAGACAGAGAGGAGAGAGAGGAAAACCCAATCTAACTGAACAAATCACCACACAGTCGAGTCATCTCGGCCCCTCAGCCTGGGGCACAAACCTTTCTTGAAGCTACAGTTTCCTCTCTGTGTAGAACTCATCGGTGCCATGGTAATGACTTCCACAGTTGAATAACCTCTCTTGCTTTTACAAGACACCACTAGACCAACAAAGATAGTCCCAAACCAGCAGAGCCTGGGGCCAGCAGAATCCAGCAAGGTATGCACCCCCATCACGGATATGTCTGCCTCTTGGGGTCGTTGCAAGCATTTGCATGCCTGGGCTGGCCTCTTGGGTACCAACTGTCTCCATCCATTTGAGTCACCGTAGCCAAGTACAGAGATGGGCTCACTACCAAAGGTGTCTTTGCTCACAGCTGTGGAGGCTGGTAAGGCCAAGATGCTAGGGAGGGCCATCTTCACAGTCACAGATACCTGTCCTGTGCCTTCACGTGTCAGAGGTCCAGCCAACTGTTTTGGGTCTCTTAGGACACAAATCCCAACAATGAGGGCTTCATCTCTAGGCCTAATGGTCTTCACAACCTCCGAATTCTGTGACATTGGAGGTTGAGATTCCAATAAAATAAATAATCTTGGAGGCAGGGATATGGGGGGACAGGCGAGCAGCACAAAATAGAGTAAGTGTTGTTCGTGTCCCCCAGGTCTCCTTTATTGGCCACATCCCTCCCTGGCTCAGGGATGTCAACTGTTCCCTCTCATAGTGACACCTTGTCCAAGCAAGGGAAGGGAGCAAAGAATCCCCAGGGCTGCCCACAGCTAATGCCTCAGCCAATGGAGAAGTCCCACTATGGAGGCACCTTGAGCAGGGTTGCAGCATCCTGGCCCTCCCTTAGCTGCTGGCCTACTGGCCCATCCCCCCTCCCTCTCAGACCCTGACTCACACTCAGAATGTGAACCAGAGCCTACACCTGAGGTCCTGTGTGTTCCTACAGAAGCAGACTCAGGATGCCACCTGAGCTCATGGTTACAGCAGGGCTACATCCAGAATGTCCACACTACACTTGTTTCTGCACATACAAAGCTCAGCCTGCGAACACCAGCCCAAGCCTCACCCACCTGCTACCTCTACGTCAGGAAGTGGCGTCCATTGCAGCCTGTTCTACAGTGATCACGGCCACACCCCATGGAGCTCCCGGTTGCCCTGTGCTCTGTATCTCACAGCCGTGAGTCAGGGACTCCCACAGCTACGGCACCGTCCACTGCCAGGGCCAGTCTGTGGCTTGGATCTTAGAGCCATAGCCTGTCATTGAGAATGCCTTGAACTGCTGCAGACAGCCCACCCCCACTGCTCCAAGGGGTGGGCTCCTTTCCCAGAGCTAGCCTCCTGCTTGAGGCCCTCTGTTTACCCCTCCCCATAGCCTGGAGGAGACCCCAGCAGGAGACAGTTACTTCTGCTGCCCTTCTTCCTCCACAAGAAGGCAGGACAGGCCCTGAGATGGTCCAGTGACCTCTTCCTTCTGAAGGAACACATGATTCTCCACGTCAGTGTATGGGCACCATGCGTGGAGAAAGTTTAGAGTTCACAGTGCTCAAACTTAGTTTGCTCATTCATCAAGAACATGAAGCTGACAGCCACCACCCCACCTGTCCCCACTGGGCCTCAGGGACATCGGTCAGAAAGGGATACTGATTTTGCTTCTAGTGGCTTCAGGAAACATGGACATTAACTAATTATAAAGTTGTAACCTTATATACTAAGTCACATATACAGAAAATTAAAAATACCAACCCATGTGCCTGGTGCCAAAAGGAGAACCAGGAGATTGTAGAGATGCCAGTCCAGCTGAGATCTCCGTGGTTTCCCTGGGGAGCCGGCATCCAAGGTGTGTCCAAACTAGAGGTTAGGGTTGGGTGGTGATGGGATTTGGTTACAGCTGGGTTTGGACCAGGCTTAAAGCTGGAGTAAGGGTAGAATTTGAGGTTGGGGTGGAGTTAAAGGCTGGGGATGGGGTTGGATTTTGTAGTTGGGATTATGGTTGTTTTAGAGTTGGGGGTGGGATGGATGGGGTTGGGGTTGAGCTAGAAATGGGTTTGTGTGACTGGTGTTGGAGTTAGTGCTGGGAGCTAATTAGGAAGTTTGTTGGGACCAGGGTTAGATTCTATCTAAGGTACTGTTAGGATTGACACTTGGCTCCAACCTGCTGGGGTTCCCAATTCCCAAACCCCAGCCTGCCTATGCTCGGTGACATGGTTTCTCATCCAGGAGCCCACATTGCTACAGGAGGCTGGTCTGGAGCAGGTCAGTTACTCTCTGTTGAGATATGGCGCCCGTACTCCACCCTCGGCCTCTGCACTGTCTTCTGGGGCTCAGGCCTTCACTAGCTGTATGACGATGGTGTGGGATACAGTATCTGTGTCTGGTGTGAGAGCAGGGGTGTTAGGGGGTGAATAAAGGGCCTATGTGTTTTCCATGTGTATCTTCTGATCATCATGACGACTCAGGACTTCCAAGTATCTCTGGGAATCCTTGTTTACTGTCCATTTCTTCAGATTCCTTCCCCAAAGTTTGTGAATCCCACCAGTACCATTGTCCATGAAACCAAAGTGGATGTATGTGAGTGTGATTGAATATGTGTGAGTTGTGTGTGTACGTGTGAGTGTGTGTGCATGAGTGTATGTGTGAATGCGTGCAAGTATGAATGTGTGTATAAGTGTGTGTGACTGTGTGTGTAAGTATATGTGTGAGTGTATGAGTATGTGAGTGTATGTGGGTGTGTGTGCATATGTGTATATGTGTGAGTGTATGAGTATGTGAGTATATGTGTGTGTATATGTGTGTATGAGTGTGTGAGTGTATATGTGTGTATGTGTGTGTATATATGTGTGTATGAGTGTGTTACTGTGTATGTTTGTGCATGTGTGTGAGTATATGTGTATTTCTGTGTATGTGAGTGTGTGAGAGCATATGTGTGAGTGTATTCATGAGTATGTATGTGAGTGTATGTGTGACTGTATGTGAGTGTGTGTATGTGTGAGTGTGTGTATGTGTGAGTTTGTGTGTGTGGGCATATGAGTGTATATGTGTGTATGTGTTAATGTGTGAGTGTATGGATGTGTGTGTATGTGTGTGTGCATGCCCAGCTGGCATGTGTGCATTTGTATGTAACACTGTATCTGTGATGCCCATGCATTGATGGTACGCATTAGTACATGCATGACGTGCATGTTTGTGTGTGGGTATTGTGTGTATATGGAACTCATAGTAGTGCATGTATATGGCTGGTATATACATAATAGTGCATATATATGGCATGTATATGTGTGATAATGTGCACAGTACCCAAATATCACACAAGTACATGCACCCACATGTACACCAAACCCACACATGGATGCATCAGACACAGAACACAGAGCTCATGAATGTATCACATACCAAGTGCACACATAGCACAATATATGTTTTCCACATGCAGACACCATGCAAAAGCAAAGTCACACTCTTAAACATGTATACGTACACAGTATATATGCACATACTGCATACATCAACATGCCACCAACAAACGGCTCCTATATACACATACACCAGACACAGAAGGCATCTTGCACACCTTTGTCCATCACATACATGCCACACATACTACACAGTCTGCATCCTGGCTCACATGTTAATTCCTGCATTTGCTAACATGCAAATGATCCGCTCCTAAATGGTGGAAAGAACTTACATGCAAAAAGACCAGAGAGTGCTCCTAACTGCTTGGTCATCTTGCCACATCAGCGATTATTCAGTTCTGCTTTATGTCTAAAATTAATTAGCTCAAGGTCTCTAGGTGCTGGAGGTCAGCCATTCAAAGTGAGAGGCAGTGGGTGTACCCACCATGGGTGATGGCTGTGGGCTTGACCTTCCAGGAGAAATTTTAAGAGTGTTCCAGAAAACCATTAGGAGAGGGGTCTGGGCATGATGGCCTAGGGATACCTTGTGCACTCACACACATTCACACATACACTCATGCACATATGTTCACACACTCACAATACACTCATACACTTATGCACACACACTCACATGTACACACTCACACAAACACATTCACATGTACACATACACTCATGCACACACACTCACATGTGCACACACATACACACACATTCACTTTGGTTCCACGGACAATGGTACTAGTGGGATTCACAAGCTTTGGGGAAGGAATCTGGAGAAATGCACAGCAAACAAGGATTCCCAGAGATACTCTGAAGTCCTGAGTCGTCATGATGATCAGAAGACACACACACCATAAACAAGAATGGCAGGCAGCCCTGTTGTAATCTGGAGGTGAGGAGAGGCCCCTTACAAGATTAAAGGGATAGCTGGGCAGTGGTGGCGCATGCCT
This sequence comes from Rhabdomys pumilio, assembly GCA_030674055.1. Classification (NCBI taxonomy): domain Eukaryota; kingdom Metazoa; phylum Chordata; class Mammalia; order Rodentia; family Muridae; genus Rhabdomys; species Rhabdomys pumilio. The sequence continues at coordinate 223,790,600 of JANHMN010000002.1, forward strand.
TTATCCCATAACCTGGAAGGCAGAGGCAGGTGGATATCTGTGAGGTCAAGGACAGCCTGGTCTACAGAGTGAGTTCCAGGACATCCAGGGCTACATAGTGAGACTCTGATGCTCCCCAAAAGATCAATATTAAAGATTATGATTGGTTTTCTTTTTTAAAAAAAGATTTTACCTTTTAAAAACTTGCATGTATGTTAAGTGCGTACAGACCTGCTAACACAGTAGTCTAGGTGCTGAGAGGCATAATTCTGATGCATGGCCTCAGAGCCTTCAGAACTCGTAGGCTCTGCACCCTGAGCCATTTCTCCAGCCCCTTGGTCTTCTTTCCCTTGTCCATGATTGTTACTTTGTATAGTGAACTTGTATACAATTTAATAATATACAACAGATAATTTTGTTGGTTTAATTTTGATGTATTTGTTAATTTCATGTATGTGAATGTTCTACTTGCATGTATGTTTGTATACTATATAAATGATTAGGCCTTCAGAGGTCAGAAGAAGGCACTGAGTCCCCTGGAACTGGAGCTGTGCAGGTCATTATAAGACTCCACGTGGGTACTGGGAATCGAACCTGGGTCCTTTGCAAGAACAAGTGCTCCTAACCTCTGAGCTATCTCTCCAGCTCCATTTGTTCTTTGTTTCGATGTTTGTTTGTTTGTTTTGAGACAGTGTTTTGGCAGCTGTTTTACAATCGATTAATTTATGTTTCCATACATAGTTATGGTATGTAGAGCCCCGTCCCCCCACTCCTTGGTCCTCCTCTTCTTCTCTTTTCTTTTCCTCTTCTCTTCTTCCCATTCCCATTCGTCCCCCCCGCCCCCCTAGTTTCATTTCTACCTTTATGCCATATATCCATACATGACGTTATGTAGCTATATGAAATGTAGGAACCACAAATGAGAGAAAACAACTGCTATGTGTCATGCTGAAACTGGCTTCAGTCACTTAACATAATTGTGTTCACCTGTGTACATTTTCCTACAAACATGGTGGCTCCTGGTCACAGGTATTGCCAAAGCTTCCTCTGTTATTAGCAAAGCCCTGTGCTTTCTCCCCTGATGGGTTTGCCTATGGCCCTTTTTTATTCTCCCATCGCTGTTGTGGTGGGGCACGTGTCCCAGTAGCTGTCTTATCTTTTCAGTTGTGAGTCTGGCATTTAACAGCTGAGCCATCTCCCCAGCCACCCAGTAGCTTTCAAAAGACTTTCTCTATGCAGAAGACTCCTTGTCTCCGTGTAGGTGGCCTCCACGATGTGCTGGAATCCTTGATCAACATGAGATAATCCTTTCCCTTCCCACATCCCCTTTGTTGTCTCTGCCTCTCTGTCTCGTTCACTGTCATGGTGGCTTCATGCAGCCAGCCCCCTGCACCTCCATCCATGCAGCAGCCCCCTGCACCTGTCTTCCTGCCGCAGCCTGAGTCTCCATGTGTCAAGTCTCCTGTCGTGAGGAAATCAGGTGGACTGAGTTCAAGCTCACACGAGCAGCCTCTCTTTGACCCTGTTTAAAGTTCCGTTCCTAAGGCACCACATTCTGATGCCCTGGGCACCAGGCCTTCACTTTGTGAACTTGGAGACACTCGATCCGTTCCATAACAGTGTGAAGCTATCAACGTTGGTTGTGTCAAGCTGGTGGCTCACTAAGCAAAAGGCAACAGGCTTGGATCAGGACTGACTCCGTGCGGGCATACGAGTCACCCAGTCCCTCGCCTGGGAGGATTCCACAAGCAAAAAGTGCCACATCTCTACCCCAGTCTCCCACTGTTCAGCTGGGTGATCCACAGATCCTGACTGGACTGTGTGACAGGGAAGCCACTGATGTGTCAGGTGTGAACACTGCACAAGGCTACCTTCCCCCATCTCATGACAGTCTAGAACCATCTTTCCGACGTGCCTTCCAAACTCCACCCTCACATCTTTCCTGTGTCCTTTGATGCTAGTCCACAAAACGTCTGTATAACTGTGCCAATAAACTTACTGGTCACAAATGTAATTGTAAATTCAAGTGCCTCGAGATTGGGCAGGAAAATGTGAGCAGGGGGGCATACAAGAGGGCTTAATGAAGAGTGTGGCTACGTGGAGACACTGCTCTGCCCAAAAGGTATTATATCCAATGTGCTTTAAAACATCTGCTAACCACACACAAGAAGACCCCTCAAGCTTGCCCTCCCTATGCAGCTGCAAGCATCTCGTCTAAGTGACCTCCACTGAAGATGTGGTGAAAGGCGGGTTTTGAAGGCAGGCGCACAGACCGGCTTTGGAACCTTGGGTTCTTATTTTATTTTATGTTCATTGATGTTTTTCCTGCATGTATGTCTGTGGGAGGGTGTCAAATCCCCTGGAACTTATGGTGCAGACAGTGGTGAGCCACCATGTGGGTGCTGGGAATTGAACTCAGGAGCTCTGGAAGAGCAGCCAGTGCTCTTAACTGCTGAGCCATCTCTCCAGCCCCTTTTAATTGTTATTTTATTTGATGTGTTTGGGTATTTTGCCTGTGTGTATTTCTGTGCAGTCTGTGTGTGCTTGGTGACCTTGGAGGCTAGGAGCGGGTGTAGAACTGGGGGTACAGACTGTTGTAAGCTGGCGTGTGGGTGCTGGAAATTAAACCTGGGTCTTCCAGAAGAGCAAATCTTGGATTCTTACCTGCATAATGCAGCACTACCTCAAACCCCAGAGCTGATGTGAGGAACGTATAGAATATACGTATGGAATAAAGCCGGTAGTGATGACAATGATTTTATTTTTAAATCAGCGGCTTCTAGAGCAAGTCCGTTTTCACGTGTGGAGCAGTTGTGCCTCTTGGTGGTAAAAATTAAGAACTGTCCCTTAAACAGATAATCCTGACGTTGATTTGCACCCTACGGGGGAAGCAATGCATTGGAAGCCCATTCTGAAATAAACAAAGCTACACAGGTAATCGCACTCCACGCTTAGGCTCGGTGGCCAAGACCTCTCCCAGGAATTACAGTGGCTCTGGTGACAGTTTAACACCACTTGGCATGCAGTAAACACTTACAAAGAAGCACTCAGTCTGCCAAGATGAACCTACCTAGGCCCTAGCATTTTCACAGGCTCTGAGCATGTCTGGGCTCACACTGGATATCCTTCTGTCTGGTAGACAGGAGGACAGATAAGCCCAATTGGTTTCGTTTGTTTGGTCGGTTTGGTTTGGTTAGGTTAGGTTAGGTTTGGTTTGGTTTGATTAGGTTAGATTAGGTTTGGTTTCGTTTGGTTTGGTTAGGTTAGATTAGGTTTGGTTAGGTTTGGTTTGGTTTGGTTTGGTTTGGTTTGGTTTGGTTTGGTTTGGTTTGGTTTGGTTTGGTCTGGTCTGGAGGGGTTTAGTAGTTGTTGTTGTTTCTTCCTTTCACTGAGCAGTAATAGGAAGGGCTAGCCTGGCCTGGAGCTTGTAACCAAAAATAGGAGTAGATCTTTCAGACTCCAGAAATGTCACAAGGTACCCTTATGTTGTAGGAGATGCCACCCAGATTTCTCTTTTAAGCAGAAGGGTATGACTGCGGGGTGGTCACCAGGGATAAAAACTGCATCCCAGCAATCAGACCAAGAAAGGCTGAATTTGCCACAGACCTCCCTTCTGGGAAAGGAGGAGCCTGAGGTCACAGGGCATGGGGGTTGGTGGTGACGAGAGGACGCAATGCTTTCTTTACTTCTGTTAGCTTCTGGCCACGGCCACTTGTTCACCTGTGCCTGCCGTGGCTGTTTGCAGACTTCACTTCCCTCAGGAAGAGAAGGAACCTACACACAAGGCCCCTTCCAGAAGATGGAGAGACAGAGGCCAGACCTGCTTCAGACTGCTAGGCTCCTGTAGAAGCCCACCCACCCGGCCCGCCCCCTCCTTGCACTCTCCTCACAAGATCCTGGACTCTGATTTTCTCTTGCACACTGGTGTTTGCTATAGCACTATTCACAATTGCTACCTTATGGAAACATGTGAAGTCACTATGTGTGAAGGAAAATGGACACAATTGTAGACGATGCTGAGTGAATTAACCCAACTTTGGAAAGATACCACGCTATCTCATTTGTGAATCCTAGATTTATTTTAAACTAAATTTATTCTTTGACAATTCATCTCTGTGTGTATGTGTATGTGAGTGTGAATGTGTATAAGTGTGTATGAGTGTGTGTTCACATGATTGTGTATGCGTATGTAAGTGTGTGTATGTGTGTATGCATGTGTGTGTGAGTTGTGTGGATGTATGCATGTGTGTGAATACATGTGTGTGCATATGAGTGTGCATGTGTGTGAGTATGAGTGTGTGAATGCATGTGTGTTGCATATGAGTGAGTATACGTGGGTGAGTGTGAGTGTGTGTGCATGAGTGTGTGTATGCATGTGTGTTTGTATGTGAGCATGAGTGTGTGTGAATGCATGTGTGTGCATATGAGTGTGTGTATGTGTGTGAGTGTATATGAATGTGTCTGTGAGTAAGTATGAGTGTATGCGTGCATGAGTGTGTGTATATGTGAGTGTGTATGTGTGTGCGCATGTGTAAATGTGTGTGTATGTATGTGAGTGTGTGTAAATGTGTGAGTATGTGTGTGAATGTGTGTGAGTGGGCCAATGCATGTGTTATCGCCATCCCTGGCCAGATATATGATTTCCCATTCCCCACCCCGGAACTCACTCACACCACCCCCCAGCCAATCCCTCTCTGCTCTGCTACTTCCTCCTCCCAGGCAACCACTGTGCTGACTCTGTGACTGCAGCCTGATGTTTGGAGTCCTTCACATCGCCGTCCATGCCATTTCTATGTCCGCTTCTCTCACCTAATCCAGTGACTTTTAGATGGGATCCTGTCATCTCTCATCGTTCCTCATTATTCTGGAGCAGATCCCCTACTGACGGACAGAGCTGTTTGTTTTCTGATTCGTCTGTTGACAGCCACATGTATTTCTGGGTTTTGGCAGCGATGCCCAGAGCCACTGTGAACATTCTTGTTCATGTCTTCTTGGACATATGCTTCCATTTATTTTGGGTAAATATGTGGGAGTGAGAATCCTGGATCATAGGGTAGGTACGTGTTTAACTTCAGCAGAAGCTGCCAAACTGTATTCCCGGGCAGGCAGACAATCTGGCCAACTGATTTCAACAACCCAGCTCATCAGCCAGAACAAGCCACCAACTGCCCTCCTCCTCAGAGACTGCACAACTAGTCTCTGGGCGTCTGGAGACTGGAACAGCTTCAAGAGACAGGCAGCGGCTGACTAGAAGCAGAGGATGAGATATGGAGAGATGCCCATGTGATTTGCCTCCCAGTATTTTCCCAGTTCCCCCTGCAGACCTCCCAGGGCCTGTATGCAGAGAGATTCTGAGATGTCCCAGATTTCTACACAAAAGCTGGAGAGCAGAGCAGAACAGAGGTGAGGGGCGGTCATTAGGAACTGCTGTGGAAGCCAAGGAAAAGACCTGTCCCCATTCCTGAACACCATGCCGTGGAGGTGGAGTGGGGCCGCCACAGACTTCCTATAACTTTTCTGATGGCTAACTCCCTGGAGCCAGAAGTGACAGTTTTCTTATAGCCATGCCCAAGCTCTCCCTGTCTGTATTCCCCACCCTTCATCTACAGTCAGTGAAGGTTCAATGTCAACCACATTTTCTTGATCAAAGTTTTAGAAAACTGTCTTTAATGCAAGCAGATTGTACAGGCAGCTCTCACTAAACGACTCATCAGTTGGGCCCCCAAGCATCCAATGGGCAACTAGAGGCAGGAGGAAAACTCTGCTCTGTCACTCAGGAGATGCTGCTCGGTTCCTAGAACACTTGCCTTACATGCACAAACCCCCAGCACTGCAAAAATGAAGTGGTGGCACCCGCCTGCAATCCCAGTGCTGGGGAGGAGAAAGCTAGAGGCTCAACATGTTGTTGGCTACAGAATCCTCAGAAGATACCAGAAGTCCCCACTAAAAACAAAACAAGGACATGAACTTTATTAAAGGGTGCTTGCCACAAAACCTGATGACCTGGGTCCAGTCCCCAGGGCCTCCCTATAGCATGCATGTTTCTCTCTCTCTCAATCTCTCTCTCTCTCTCTCTCTCTCTCTCTCTCTCTCTCTCACTCTCTCTCTCCCTGTTTCTTTCTCTCTCTCTCTCTCTCTCTCTCTCTCTCTCTCTCTCTCTCTCTCTCTCCCTCTCTCTCTCTCTCTCTCTCTCTCTCTCTCACACACACACACACACACACACAGACACACATACACACACACATCACCCTCTCTAGAAGCCATCTACCCTCAGCTGCCTTTCTCTGGCAATGGCACTGACACCTTTGTCCAGTGAGGCTGAATGTTTAAGTGAGATGAATACAAGCTCTTGTTTCAGTCCCAGCTTTATATCCCCCCCCCCCACTTCTGTGGTACCTGGACCACTCACCCCATCTCTCCAAGTCTTAGTTTTCTCATCTTTAAAACCAAGGAGTGGAGTTACTACATGGTTCTCTTGCTTGTGCCATGGCTGGTATTATTAGAAGTGTCTTACTGCATACACATTATACACACTGGCCATCACTGCTCCAAAGAAGGAAGTTGTCAGGGGGCAGAATCGGGAGTGGGTAGATCTGTGAGCTGAGCCACGCTGCTTACTCTTCTGCCCCAGGAAAGGGAGTGGAGGAAAGGGAGGACCAGCTCCTCCAAGCAGAAGAGCAAACAGGCAGAGAGGAGAGAGGAGGGATATCTGATCCATAGACAGAGCATGCATTCTTCAGCGTGCTTTCAAGGTCTGTGTGCATTTTGCCATCCAGATGTTGGTTTTTATTCATACAGGCTCAAGGCAGGTTTCCATACACATTTCTCAAGCTTGGTGCTTCCAAAGATCATAACTGGGCTGGTGTCTCTCAACACAGCCAGGTTCTCTGTGGGTCTCAGGGATGTTGAAACTACTTGCTACATATTCCAAATGTGCCTTTATACTCCCCGGTCCCTCTCTTCTCTGCCACAAGGCAATGGTCAATTATCACAGCCCTTACATTGGTCCATTAGTCCCCACCTTATAAAATACCTTAAATGACTGCAGAGCCACACAGGTCAGGGGATGGGCCAGTAAGCACAAATGAAAAAGACATCTACCAGGCCGTGTTCTACATTTAAGCCACTAGGGGTCGCCCATCTTACCTGACTCAGTCTCCAGTGTTCCAGCAAGACTCCAGCAGTCTTCCAGTGTCCCAGAAACCCCAGCCAGTCTGCAGACCAAATGTTCATTGGCTGGATACCCATCCCCTTCCCCTCTGTGAATTTTATCAAAGGCTTCGCAGGTTAAACAAATTCTAGCCCTCTTCCATTGGCACTGACCCTCCTGAGGCATCTTGCAGCCACCCCTCCTCCTGAGAATCAGGAGGGTATAGTTTTCAAATCATCTTCTCCATCCAGAATTCATATGCAGTTCAAAGCAGCTCGCCAGTGAAGAAGGCAAGAGTTATGCTCCATGGTGAAACAGAACAAAGAGGGCTGAAGGACCCACAGGTATACACAGTCAGCAGCAGTGCTGGGCCCAGAACTCCTGTAGGTATTTGGCACAGCTCGGGTGGTGACAGGCTCCGTCCTTGTGAGGTCTCCCTGGCTACTAGCTATGAGAGAACCTTTGAAATTGCTTGTTCTCGGCCAAGCTAGAGAACCTTCTCCCTCCAAGAACCTACTGTGGGCAATCCAGGTTAAGCCCACCTCCTCCCCCCAGTCTCTGTAGAGGGTGAGATGACCTTGGTACTCCCAGTGTTCCACATCTGCAGCTGCTTGGTGTACGCTCAAGTCTTCTCTATGCCTTTGGGGCTCCTGGAGCCTCTACATCAAAATGCAAAAGGGCATTATCACACTAACAAACACTGCGAGTCGTGAGATAAATATTTCTCAGCAGCTTTCTATATCTGCAGGGAGTGTGTGTGTGTGTGTGTGTGTGTGTGTGTGTGTGTGTGTTGCACTTGCCTTGTAGGCCACATAGATGCCAGGGGTTGGCATCAAGATGTCTACCTCAATTGTCTCTTCACCATATTTTTTGAGGCAGAATCTCTCATTCAACATGGAGGGTACCGTTTCAGCTAAGCTGGCTGGCCAGCAAACCCCAAGAGATGGAGTTACAGGTGCACATTGCCACGTTCCACTTTTGTGTAGATTCCGTTGCTCCAAACTCGGGTCCTCATGCTTGCACAGTGCTTTACCCACTGAGCCAACCCTCAAGACCCTTCCAGTCCTTAATTTAACCCTAATGGTAACCCCAGGGGGCAGGCAGGGTTGCCCCCATTTTATAGATGGGACACTATAAATGGAGGCTCCAGACATAAAGTGTCTAAGCCAAGACTGGAGTCCAGAGAGCCTCCACTTCAAAGGACAGACTCTTAGCTGCTGCCATAGGCTAACCAGAGCAGCAGCTTTTGGAAAAAGACTACAAGAGATGCGTGCAAGGTCCTGGACCTCCTCTCCAGACTGGAGGCCCCTCAGCTACTCATAAGTGCTTTGTGGGAGCATCTTTTGAAAGAGAAAGTGATGGAGTAGGACTGACCACCTCCCAGCCTCTCCTCAGGTCCTTCACCCAGCAGCACCCATTCCTCAGGATCCACAAGCAGACACCACAGCACAACTAAACCTGTGAGCAGATGCGGATTTATTTTGGCACAGACTTGGCATCCTGAACCCTAACCCCTCAACCCATACCCCCTAAACCAGCTCTGACAGCTCTGTCACAAGCTTGTCCTCAGGGCTGGACCACACCCAGAGTAGAGCAATGACCTCAGAACCAAGGTCTAGGGCCTGTCACTCCTGAATAACCTCTGCCCACCACATCATTCCCTAGAATCCAGGAAAACCCAACCAGAGGCAAAGTCCCGCCTACACTGGCAGGTACAGGAATATCTGCAGGCTCCTCTCAGTAGAAAAGCGATTCCAACCAAGCCACCAAGCCCCGGCAGTGCTAGGAGCAACCAGTGTGACTGTAGACGAGAAGGTGCTCATGGACTTGGAAGAAAAGGAAGCTGACCCCCAATATTCAGGTTCAAGGCTGCCCCGGGAGGATGTCTGGCTTCCGTGCCCAAGTCCAAGAGGTCCAAAGAAATGAAGTCAGAGTATCAGCAGCTTCCTCCAGCTCAGTTTGGATGCCATCGCCTCCTCTTCCCTAAACTTGAGGGGCCTGGAAACTCTTTTCTTCCATCTTCCTGGGACTAGGGAACCACTAGTCCTGGGCTGCCATGCTACACCCAGCAATCCCGAGGGCCCAGACGCGCAGTGTGGTGCAAACTTCTTTAAGTGAGGTGCATGCAGGAAAACCTTTTGCCAAGCACGAGTCATTGGTGCACGGGCTGCACCCAGCTAGAGCCCAGACTTACTCCTGTCTCCCTGCATAATCTTATCTCCAGCCTCTGCCAGAGAACGTGCACCAGGGATACAGCTCTTGACTTCCACAGACTTCTGTGCCATGCTCCCCTGGTCCCACACTGGCTTTGATGCGGGGGGACAGGGATAAGACAAGTCATAGTAGCTGTAGCTCTCAGGCCCAGAGCTCCTACACCAATGCCCAGGGGACATCCATGACCCTAAATGAACTCCAGCCTTAGGCTCAGACACACTCAAAATCAGGGGCCATCACCAACATGCCTAGCCTTCTTAACACCCCACTCCAGACCCCTGTAGATGGCTTCCCAGCCAAAGGCTCAGATGCTCAGGTCTCCCCTGCTACTGGTCCTAAGGGGATGCCAACTGGACTGGTTGGAGGATGCAGAGCATTACATGCTGGTATATTCAACTGGGCTTCTCCGTTTCCTAAGCTGCCCTCCAGAACTCTGTGAAACCTGAGCAACATGGGCTGGGGATGACTGCACTACCCAAGGGACTTCTGCACCCCTCATCTTCCTGAGTAGCCTCAAGTCATCAGACAGAGGACTAGATTGGGGATGGGGTAGGAGGAAGAGGGAGAGATCTGTATTAAAATCTTGCTTTCGTGATATCTCTCAAAACACACAAAAGTCCAGGGAAGGGTGGCAGGAAAAGGTGGGGCAGGGATGAAACAGGTGCAGGAGCAAAGGGGCTCAGGAGACCAGGGCTATTCCCTCAGGGCATCCTTTGCCCTGGAGGGTACCTAGACATTCTCTTCCTCTGGCACCTCGGCACCCAGCATGGGCTCATGGGAGGCCTCCTAAAATGTTCATGGAGTGAATGTGAGCAAGGTCCGCAATCCCATCCTCCTGGGACACCTGCTTGGCACTGCAGAAAAACAGGTCCTGGCATCCTCAATGGAACTCCTGGTTCTGGATGAAGACAAAACCGATCATCAGACGGTGCCCAAGTACGAGCCACAAGAAAGGCAGGGACCAGGCCTCTGCTTTGCAAGGGTATCAGAGACAGGTCCTTGAGTGTCCCTCCTAGTCCCTGCTGGCCCTCTGATCCTGTCCCTTCCCTGCTGTCTTCTAGGGCACTCAGATTCTTTGGACCCCAAAGCCCTAAGTGCTTAAAGAAAAAGCCCTCCCTCAGGTGTCTAGTGACTCAGAGACCCTCCAGAATTCAGCATTAGACCCTACGAGGCACACTGCCACTGGCTATCAAACAGAGACAGAACAAGTACATCCTCACTCCTGGGGCTGCCTAGAAGCCTCTATGCCACACTAAGACAGGATCAAAGCAGGAGTTCTCTTGGCCATGCTCCAGATTCAGGTTGTAAGGTTTGTCCCGGCAGCAGGAACGTCCTCACACTAGTGAGGACCCCTGTCCTTTAGCCTGAGCCCAAATTCTACCCTAGGAAGGAAACAGAGCCAACTAAGGACACGTGGAGGAACAGGAAACTGAAGGTGGTGGCAGTTCGATGTGGAGGGGTGGAGTTGAGTATTTGGGATGCAAGGAGCATCACGTCTGTACACTAGGGAGTGGGCTTTACCTAGCCAGTACCAAGTACCACCTTGGCTTCCAGTCTGCATCCTCTAGCCATACCTGGTAGATGAGGGTCAAGTCAGGAGGTGAACGAATAGGATAGCCAGGCCGATGTTGAGCAGAATCACCATACAGATGAGGACGGTGTTGGGGACCTGGAGGCATGGAGAAAGTCTGCCTGAGTCCCCAGGATGTCCCCAGACACCCCCACACCCCCAACAAGATTACAAAGCTAGACAAAGAAGCCAGGGCTTATGGAAGTATCTTCCTAAAAGCATCCCTGGTTTGTCTACAGTTGGACCCTGCACCCGGGTCTACAGTGGACCAGGAGAGCTGGAAGAATTCTTGAAACTAATTAACCCAATCCTCCAGGGTGTTGAAAAGACCATAACATCAAAGGCAGAGTGGAGTCTGAAACTCCATCATTCTCCTTAAAAGCTACCTTTCGCTCTCTGCTGCTGAGTTTGGTTCCAGGACCGGAACTCAAGCCCTGTTGGGATCTTCCTCCACCGCACCCCCAAAGCCCTCCCTGCCGCGCCCGGAACAGGGAACCAGTACACTAGCCAAATGCCACAGACTCCGGAGGTGCAGTCTACAGCTTGGGCTCCCACGTACCGCGGCTCCTCTGCCTTGTCGCCTGTGCTCAAGCCTTCTGAGAGTCAGGCCACACTCAGTGTCCCACTGTCCTGAAGTTAGCCCCTGTCCTGTCTTGCCTCCAGTCCCCCAAGTTACCCCCAACTCCACGCTCACAACACCGCCTGGAGCTTCAAGGACCTCAAAGGCTCGCCTCTACCCGCAGCCTCACCTCCTCCACCTCCACCTCGGCCTCGGCCGCCTGCACCACTTCCTTACGCCCCTTCTTCTTGGCACCCGCCTTGCTCAGACCCCGGGCCTCCGTCTTGCGCGCCTTGGCCTTGGGCTCGGCTTTGGGAACTATGGGCTTGGGCTCCAGAGTGGCGGGCTTGGCGGGCACCGGGCTTCGGGGAGCAGGGGGCTCCGCCTCAGGAACGGTGGCGGAGACTGGGGACGGGGGCGCCGAGTCGGATCGCGGGACCTCGGGCTCGGGCTCGGGCTCGTCCTCCAAGGGCGGGGGCTCGGGTGGCCCGGTGCGCACTGCGTAGCTGTGGTAGCCACGGTACATTGCCACCTCGGGCTCCCGCGCGGGCGCGGGCGGTGGCTGCAGCGCCTCGATGGCCATGTGCTCCGAGGCGGGGCGCGCGGGGCTGCGACGGCCTGCGCCATCCGACGGCGTGGCGGGTCGGCTGCCCTCTCCGCCGGGCTCGCCGTTCCAGGCGCCCGGACTCAGGAGGCCGTCCTTCGACGCTGCCGGCCGGGGCCTCTTGGGTTGCGGGGGAGTCCCGGCCGGAGACGGGGGTCCGCCCTCGGGCTGCGGGGTCTCCCGCTCATGCAGCTGCGGGCTTTCCCGGGGCCGCTCCGGAAGGCCGGCGCCCGGACCCCGCTCCGGGGGCTCCAGCAGGCTCTCCGAGTTCTCCAGGATCTCCTGGAGCAGCCGACGCTTCTGATACTCCGGACCTGCGGGGGTGAGGGGCGGGGGACAACAGAGAGAGGTAGGCTTCGAACCCATGACCTGCTAGGCTGTCCTGAGCCAGCATGGTAAACTCTATGAGCTATGTTTGTTTACTCGGCTGCCAGTCACTGCACCGAGGATCAGACCGGTGGAGCAGACAGCTTTAATAACTCTGTGGGGTAGATGAGATTTTGAATTCTGTTACACAGAAGAAAAGGAGACCCAGGGAGGTTAAACAATTTGTCCAACATCACACAGCAAAGGGCCGAGATGATGTGCTTGACTGGTCTTTTTCCATCCTTATAGCTGAAAAAATATGGGCTTAGTCATACTATTGGAAGGCTTTGTTTTATTTTGTTTTGGCTTTTTGTTTCTTTTATCAAAGCCACTACTGCTCTGGGCAGTGGTGGCGCACACCTTTAATCCCAGCACTTGGGAGGCAGAGGCAGCCGGATTTCTGAATTCGAGGCCAGCCTGGTCTACAGAGTGAGTTCCAGGACAGCCAGGGCTATGCAGAAAAACCCTGTTTTTATTTTTGTTTTTGTTTTGGTTTGGTTTTTAAAGCCACTATTGCAGTGGTCACCCAACTCAGGCTAGCGTCGTGCTTCCTGTGACCAGCAGGGGGCACACTGTGATCAGAAGACTCACCCCCTGCATCACAGACAGGCCACTTTGGAGAGTGAGTTGTAGCCAAAATGGTGTCTCCAAAGCACTTATCATGTCGCTCACTTAAAACCCCTCCGATGTGCAGAACACCAATCTCCACGCTCAGCAGCTGGCTCGGCTCTGCCAAGATCAGTCTGTGTCGCAGCCCTTAGTCTCTTTACTCAGTTCACCCTCTGCTACCATCTAGCTTTCTGAATGTCGCGCTGTTCCATTTCCGTGCCTTTCAATCTGCAGCCCCCTCTTCTTGATCCATCTGCCCATGCGCCCAGCACTTCCTGTGCGGTAGTTCTCAGAGGGTCGTTCCAGACGCTCCATCACTTGCCCTGTACTTCATTGAGTGTGTCATTCACGGGTTCCACCCAGACCCATTGAACCAGGAACTCAAGAATGGGCCCGGTCAGGGTCAAGTCAAATCCACAGACCTGATTTGGGCCCAGAGTCCCCGTCTAACCAATCAGCCCAGCATTCATCCCCGGTGTGAGATGCAGTTGCCAAGAGACATGGCCACTGTAAGCTGACTGGAGCCATTACATGCTCATAGTTCATGCCGGGGAAGTGGGCACTATTCTCGTACCCATGTCACAACTCAGGAGTTGAGTGTTACCATTTATCCAGCACAACATCCCGTGGCAGGTAAGGATTTAAACATATGAATCCGTGCTATCCTGTGCAACTGCCTGTATGAGCCTGTGGGTCCCAGTTGTATGTTGTCAGAGCCCAGCACGGTGCCTGACACATAGGCAGTGTCTGATCAATTCTCCTCAAACTTTTGAAAGTTGCAGAGAACTCTGATCTTTTCATGCACCAGAGACCCTGCCCCTCATCCCAGCATCACCAGCTGCCCCTCCCATCTGCCTTACCCAGAGTAGAGTTAAGAGACAAGCTGGGGTGGGTTCTGCTTATAGCTGGGAACCTTGGCTGTATCCCCAATCTTGCAGAGATGGACCCCCTAAAAATCATCTCCTGTTTACATCCCACCCACAGGTTCCAAAACTCAGGCATTCAGAGTTCCACGTCAGCACCTCCACCTTGCAGCACATGAAGGGCTCACCCTGGGTCTGCCCTGCCCACCCCATCCCCGCCTGGCCCTACCTGGCTGGTAGAAGTCTGGAGCCAGATCCTTGGCCAATGTTCGGGCAATGTTGGACTCCTGGTTGGCAGCCAGAGCAGCCTGTTCTGCTGCTTCGGCCTTGGCTTTGGCATGGCTTGTCCTAAGGAGACAAGATAGTGGGAGATTTAGAATCTAGCCCGCTGCCCATCCTCCCTAAGACACGACGAGTCACCCTGGACAGAGAGATTCTTACTTGGAATGTCAATGAGTGAGTATTACAGACCACTGCCCAGACTACTGGGCATTGTCTAGCACAGTCCTCCAGTCTCTAGGTATGCACACACTACATTCCTCCATCCTCCCTTGCAGCTAGGTACAGTCAGATGACTGCATCCTTCCTAGTGCATTCTGGGAAGGCCTGAAGCATGTTGCTTCCAGTCAATAAAGCCCTCTTGTCTGTTGCGTTTACATAGGGAAGAGGCTGTCACCCCAGCACAGTGTGTTTAGCCTCTTTCATAACATTTTTTGTCTCTCCTCCTTTGGCCTGTGAAGCCTGTGGACTCCTCCAGAGAACGTTTTATTTTGTTTTGAGGCAGGGTCTCATTATATAGCCCTGGGTGACTTGGACTTTATTGTGTAAACCAGACTGGCCTTGAACCCCCAGAGATCTGCCTGCCTCTGCCTCTCAAGTGCTGGAAGTAAAATCATACACCATCACAGCTGGCAGAACATTTTTTTTTAATTACCCAAAATAGGAGACAGGCACAATGGCTCAGCAGGTAAAGGTGTTTGCCGAGCAAGCCTGAAGGCTAGACTTGAATCTTGTGAACCCACATAAAGGTGGAAGGGAAAAAATCAGCTCCACAAAGTTGTCCTGTGACCTCCATGCAAACACACACACACACACACACACACCATAAACACACATCGATAATAAGATCAATAAGGTTTCAAAGTACACAACGTGTGTATAGAACTGTGGAGAGCTGCAGCTGAATTGACACTTAAGAAATATTTAAAAGAACAAATCCGTGTGGCTGGAGCAATGGCTCGGGGGCTAAAAGCACGACAGCTCTTCTGAAGGACCCAAGTACAGTTCCCAGCACCCACGCCAGATAGCTCACAACTGCTTGTGACTCTGGCTTCGGGGGATCCAACAGCCTCTTTGGATTATTTGGACACCTGAGTTGACATGCATGTACCCATACATGGACACACAGTGATTAATCTTAAAAAATAAAGAACAAATTCATAATATAGCATATATCCTTTTTGTTTGTTATTTGTTTGTTTGTTTGTTGAGATGGGGATTTTCTGTGTAGCCCTGGCTGTCCTGGAACTCACTCTATAGACCAGACTGGCCTTGAACCCAGAGATCTGCCTGCCTCTGCCTCCCAAGTGCTGGGATTAAAGGCACATATATCCTTTTCCACCAACATTAAAAATATCTATCGGGAGCTGGAGAGATGGCTCAGGGGTTAAGAGCACTGGCTGCTTTTCCAGGAGTCCTGAGTTCAACCACATGCTGGCTCACAACCATCTGTAATGGGATCCAATGCCCATTTCTGTCATGCAGGCATACATGCAAAGAGAGCACTCACATACATAAATAAATAAATCTTTTAAAAATATATCTATCAGGTGTACTGACCATCACAATTTAAAATTTAATGAGCGTAACTGGATATGATACCTTAAATCTATAATCCCACCACTTGTGGCATGAAAACCTGTGATTTCTACTGGAGACAGAGTCACAGATATGGAAAGTATTTCTATGGCTTGCTGCCTATTCTCAGAATGGAAGAAAATGCCGAATTTCAGTTCACATGTGCACGGACCCTTTGTGTACCCCGCCCAGTCCCTTAACAGAACAAAGGCACCTGCCTTAGCTAGCTGCTGTGAGTACCAGTTACCCATGATTCCATGGTATCCCAGAGAACGGTGGCCAGCAGTGGTACTGTGTTCAAAGTGAAAGCAACACTTCCACAGCCTCAGAGAGCCTCCACCAGACTGGATGATGCCAGACCACTTCCTCTGTGACGGCCACAACCCCAAAGCACAGTCCTCCCCACCCCGTGCTCAGACCAAACCTGTCTACAGCTGAGGCCGGTCCTTGCTCAGCTCCTCCTTTCCTGTGTATCTGCAGCTGACTGTTCCCTCTTCGAGGGCATTCTCTTAACAGCACTAACTCCAGAATCACTACCACTCGTCATGTTTCTAGGGACATGGACCTTCTAAATACTATCCACACAATCTCTGGTCACCTGCAAGTCAAGAAATGCGGTAGAGGAACTGGAGTGGTGGCTTAGCAGATAAGAACATTGGTGCTGGAAATTGAACCCAGATCAAAATCCTCACGGCAGCTCACAATAATCACTTATAACTTCAGTCTTTGGGTGCCCTCTTCTGGCCTTTGTTGGTACTGCATGCACATGGTATACATAACAGGCAAATCATTCATACACATAAAAATAACTAATAAAATATTTTATTAGCAGAAATTCAGTATCTGGGCAGTGGTGGTGCATGCCTTTAATACCAGAACTTGGAGGCAAGCAGATCTCTGAGTTTGAGGGAGTTCCAGGACAGCCAGGGCTACACCGAGAAACACTACCTTAAAAAGGAAGGAAAGAAGGAAGGAAGGAAGGAAGGAAGGAAGGAAGGAAGGAAGGAAGGAAGGAAAAGGAAAGAAAAGCAGTGGATCAGTAGAGGCAGCCAAAGATTAGGCAGAGCCTGGGATGTCCTGCAGATGACAGGGAGGAAGGATTGGATGAGTCAGAGAGATCAGGGATTCCACAAAAACACAGCCACAAAAATCAACTGTCTGACCTGGACTCACATGGGCTCACAGACATCAGGGAGCCTGTATGGCTCTGACCTAGGTCCTCTGCATATATGTTATGGTCATGTCGCTTAGCATTCATGTGGGACTCCTGAGAACGGAAGCCGGGCTGTCTCTGGCTCTCTTGCCTGCCTTTGGGACCCTTTTTTTCCTACTGAGTTGCTTCATCCAGCCTTGATATGAGAACATGTACCTGGTCTTATTGTAGCTTATTATGTCGTATTTGGTCGATGTCCCTGGAAGGGCTTGCTCTTTTTTGAGGGGAGGGGAGGGAAAGGAGAGATGGAGGGAGAGAGGGGAAACTGCAGCTGGGGTGCAATATATGAGAGAGGGATAGAGAGAGAGAGAGAGAGAGAGAGAGAGAGAGAGAGAAAGAAGCTCAGCGGAGGCCTGAGCCCGCCTGTGTGCAGAGGGAAGGCTCCCCTGCAGTCCCACGCTGGAATGCCACAGGAACAAACTTCACACATTTGTCGTGTCACACTTGACATTGGAGAGATATTTGAATCAGCTGTTGGCACCGGTCTAATATGACTAACAGAAGAACAATGCCTACCCCAGTCACAGCCCTGTTTACAGCAGGCCAGGCACTGTTCTGAGGGAGTTCTGAGAGTCATTCAGTAGTCATCACAACGCCTTAGGAAGCTGGTGCCCCACCCCCAATTTTAGATAAGAGGAAACTGAGGCACAGGCGCTCTGATTAACCTGCTGAAGGGCAGCCACAGAATGTGGAAGTTGGCACTTTTGACCCTAATCCCCAAATCTGTGCACTGGGTCACTGGTCTGGAGCACACCTTCAGACATGGTGGACACTGACCACCCAGGCTTCTAAGGCAGCTTATCGTCAGCCATGTGACAGCAGAAATATCCGGTTCCAACTGTGGGTTGTGCCTAGAAGGGCATATAGAATCCAAAGAGATGTCTGTTACAGCATCTGTGGAGGTTGGCTGCTGGGAGGTTCAAGTTCTGTCAGTCAGGCATGGGACTCAAGACTGGAAGAAGCTCGACCCTTAGGCTGAGCAAAGATGAAAGGGCGGGAGGAGCCAGGTAGAAGGAATGGCACACACAATTCTGCTGCTGTTGTAAATCATAATGTAAACATCTGGGGAGACAGAAGTTTGCCAGAGGCTCCAAGGCCCACAGGTTGAGGGCCACTGATATGGGGCTTTGAGATAAGCAGAGAGCCAGCAAGTCTGAGCCATCGAGTCTCTGCAGATGAACTAATTCCTAAGAGAGATGACAGACACATGTTCTTTTACCTCAGTCTCCAATGCTCAGCAGGCCACAGAGAGGGTCCCCTTAAACTCCTATGAACCAGGGGGGGGGGCAGTGCACACATATAAAGGCACATGTAGAAGCCAGAGGTTCACATCTGGATGCCTTGCTCAGTAGCTGCTGCTGCTGCAGGTGCTCCTCCTCCTCCTCCTCCTCTTCTTCCTCCTCTTTCTCCTCCTCATCCTCTTCTTCCTCCTCTTTCTCCTCCTTTTTCTCCTGCTCTTTCTCCTCCTCCTCCTCCTCCTCCTCCTCCTCTTCCTCGAGATAGGGTCTCTCTCACTGAACCCAGAGCGTCCCATTTTGGCTGGACTGCTTAGCCAGTAAATCTCCAAGACCTTCCATGTCTCTGGCACATGCTCCCAATCCCACCCCGCCCTGCAGATATCATAGATGTGCGTAACCAAGCCCAGCCAGTCCTGAGGATCTGAGCTCAGGTCCTTATGCTTGTGAGGAAGGTCACCCGCTGAGCCATTTGTTTTGCTTTCTGTTTAAGTCTATATTCCTCTTTCTAATCTTCAAAACCGCCCTGAGAGGTAGCTGTTACATAAGAGCAGTTGCTGAAGAAGGGCTTCTTGCTCAAGGGTGTAAAGCGTAGCTAACAGAAGGCAGAGAAGAACTCCATAGACGTGGCTCCTTTGACACCCTGATCATTATTGTAGAAACTACTCCATCACACCTCTTTCCAGAGGAGAAGACGTTAGAAACCACGTGAGCTTGCGCAGTGAGGACGTGACGGCATTGTGGGATTAGAGTCCATGCCCTACTCACAGGCTCCGTGTGGTAAGGAATAGTGGAGTCTGACATAGTCACATAGGTCAGATTCTCAAGCCCCGCCCTCTCGGCCAGGCCACACCCACTCATTGCTATTTGCTTCAGGACTGCATCAGTCCCGTGGACAAGCACAAAGGCATCCGTGTACACAAATGACCCAGGTCATGGTGAAGGGCAAGGCTTGGGGATTGGCAACTTTGCCCTCCAGCTTTGACTCTGTGGTGAGACGGGACATTCAAGTGTCAGAGTCCAGTAAACAAGACAAATCATGTTTTATTTGATTTTTTCCTTTTTTTCTTCCATCTGCCTGTGTGACATGTGCACACGTGTATGTATATACGTTTTGCATGTGTGGGGGCACATGTGTGTGAGTTCATATGTGTGCTCATGTGTTGGGAATTATCCACAATCGCTCTTCTACCTTATTCATGGAGACAGTGTCTCTCAGTCAAACCAGAGTCTTGCTAGGCAGTTTGCTCTGGGCTCCAGTCTCCACAATCCGATGCTGGAGTGACAGGAGTACTGCCACGCCCACTTGGCGGTTACGTGGATGATGGGGATCAGGACCTCCAGGCCTCATGACTGTGTAGCAAGCATTTTAACCACTGAGACACCCAGCCCCCCAATCATATTTTAATACAATATTTTACTGTAAAATTAATACCAAAAGAAAGCCAGATGATAAGTTATGAAGAATATTTTAAATAAAGCCTAATTGGTCTCTACACCTCACCTTGTCCCAGTACAACTCCAATGGGACCCCAGAGCTCCATAGGCGGCTTTCTCTTTGTGCCTCAGTTTCCCCATGTGTAGGGTGGAAACCATTATCCCCTCCTTGCAGAGTTTCTGAGAAATGAAATGAGCAGCAGGTAGGAAGTGTCTCCCACATCATGGTGACCATCTAGACAAGTGGCCATGGTGGTAGCTAAGGCCAGAAGATATTTTTGACATCAGAACAGAGTGGTAGGTGAATCACCCCCTGGTCAGTCAGACCCATGTGTGGGTATGTGTGAGAAAAAGCCCTGTGTTTGGGGGGTACAGTTCTCAAAGAACATGAAACCTCAGGTGGTAGAGAAAGAGAGATGCTAGGCCAACAGCCTTCCTGCTGAGAAGATGCCCTTTTTTGGTCATAAGAGCTGAAGGACTCTCCTTTCCGATGTCTTGGGAAGCTGGCAGCCTGCATCCAGAGTCCTCAAAGATCCTGGACACTGTCACCAGGGCAGCCAGCATAGGCGTGGAGATGGAAGTGACCACACTGTCCCAGGCATGAGGCCTGTAGTGATGGTGGGAAGCCTGTGCCCCTGTCCACTGCCCAACCTGGCTGGCTGACCCCTTATCAGCCTTTCTTCCTGCACACACTGGTCTGGACTCTGGCTCCCCAAGCCAGCCACATCCTCTGCCTTCATCTTCCTTCCCCATCCTTGCCCTCCACATGTGTCCAGAGAATTTGTTTGTCCCGTTACCTGAGGGCCTTACCTTTCATGAGCTTCCAACCATTCCCTAAATGTAGCCCAGCTATGCTACGTGGCATGCTTTCAGGCCCCTCCACTAGAGGTGATCGATCTTTGGGGAATTACCAAGCATAGCTCAAGGTAGCCTTCACTGGGTGCACCAGGCAACCCTAAACTGAAGGACTGGTGGCACTGTGGTCACCAAAAGGCCACAGCTTTCAGTTGGGTACCACTCGGGGTGTGACCACTGCACAGGCCCTAGCATCATCACCACCTGTGGCACATCAGAAATGCACATTCTCAAGCTACGACAGAAACCTGCAGATTCAGAATGGGAGTGACCTATGTCTCCTAACCCCCAAGCTGTACAGCCCCTCTGCTGCTGACTCCAGGCTGAGAAACAAGTGTCCACAGAGCTGAGGTCGGCTCCTTCCTAGGCTGTCCCCATCCTGCTGGCGAGGGTTGGGGTGAGAGCCTTGGATGGCTGTCTTTAAGCACCGATGGTCTCCCCAGCCTAGGCTGTAATGGGAGACACCGGACTACTTCCTTCCCTCTACTCCAGCCGACCCCCTACATCCAAATGAGGCCTCTGGATGAGGGTCTTCTAGGGCAGCATTGGGCTCGCTGGGGGAAGGGAGGGGAGCAGTAACTGGGGCAAGGGGAGGGGCAGGGAGAAGATGCTCTTCTTGGTGGCTTTCGGATTATCTTTCAGCAGCTGGGTTAAAAATAAGGCTGGTAGTTCTGGAATGGTGCAGAGCCATCACTCAGCACAACCACCTTGGGGAGCATTTGGCACCCCCACCTCACTGCCTTTTCTCCATCACTAGGCTCCCAGTTGCTTAATTGAAACCAGTCTTTTTCCCCTGTTGTCCACACCACATATTAGTGGTTTCTAGGAGCCAAACAGGGGTGCAGTCTGACTCCAGGGTGTAGCCTGGTCTGTTCCCCAGGCTGGAAGACCCTTCCCATCCCTCCATGCCCAAGGCCCACACCAATGCTTTGGTCATTCACTTATTACAGCTTTGTGGACTGTCCATTATGAAGCAGGCACAATTCTAAGCCCCCTCAAACACAACTGCTAACAAACAGGACACCCCTGAACCCCTGTTAAAGTTAATGCAGGGCTTGACTAAATACAGTACATGGCCAAATACAACCCCTGACTGGTTTTGTACCACCCTGGCTAAAAATGGTTATTTTATTAAGTAGTTGGGAAGGAAAAAGAAAAGCCAAAGGAGTCATATTTTCTAACACTTGAAAATGGTCTGGGATTCAAATTTCGGTGTCTGTATAAAAAGTTTTAGTGGCGTGCAGCCACACTCATTCATTTGTGTACTGTCTGGAGTTAGGCAGTTGCCATAGAGACCGTAGGATGAGCAGAGCCAGAAGTATTTCCCTTCTGGTCTGTTAGAGAAAAGTCTGCAGCCAGCCCTCTGTTGTATGCAGAGTCAAGTGTTTCTTTTTCTCCTGAGATCACTAATGCTCAAGTGGCTATCTGGTGAGCGCTTTGCACTGTTTGTAGCCTGGACTACTGGACAGACATGAACACTGGAAGGCTCAGTCACATCCTAGGGATCCAGCCATCTTGCCAGCCAGGTGTCCCTGCCGTACACCCTATACAGAGCAGGGAACAAGTTAAGATAATGAGCTAAGCAGCTGGGGAGGGTTTGCTTGGTGAAGTACTGCGCATGCAGAAGGACCTGAGTTTGAGAGCCCAGCAGCCACATTAAAAACCAGGTTCAGTGGCATATACATATACAATATACATATACATATACATATACATATACATATACATATACATATA
>JANHMN010000002.1:223821095-223858835 GCA_030674055.1 Rhabdomys pumilio
TGAGCCACACCCCTAACTCCCACACTCCACCTCTGAGCCACACCCCTAACTTCCAAAGAATGGAAAATATAGCAGCCAACTGAACTTGGAGTAAACCATCAAAGGACAGCTTTGTGGCACCTTGCCTTGTTTGATTTTTTTTCCTTTTGTCTAACTTCTTTAATCTGCTTCTGGATTTTTTACTTATGGTTTTATAAAACTCTTTGATCACAATTAATTTAGGTTTAGGAAATTCAAAAACACTTTTAAGTTGTAAGGGACAACTCATCCCAATGGTAGGTGGATATGCCAAGGTTGGGGACAGTACATCAGTAGCCAGCCTCTAGAAACCTTGCCTTAGCCCATAGTCACAGGGCTGGTCCCTAGGATTCTGTCTGGGCTGAAGTCATGTCCAGAGAAGCCATAGTATAACAGTGGCTGCTCAAGGTTGGGACGTCGCAGAAGCCAAGCAAGGAAGTGGATCTGAGGTTCTGTTATTATTGTTGTTCCTACCCCGTGGATGTAATACAGCACACAGAACACAGTTAAATCCCACCAAGAGTCACAAAGTTACCCCAAGTATATCTGCAAGCAGTGACAGAGGCCTCCCACCCAAACAGGAGTCGGGAGAATGTGGAGAGCTTTTGGGGTCACTTGTCAGGGATCTGACATTGTCCAAGGACAAGGAAGTAAGTTCAGGCAGGAATCTAATTTTAGGTTAAAACAGGGAAGTAATTTCAGGCAAGATTCTAAATCTTAGGCTAGAACAGAGAAGTAGGCTTTAGGCATGAATATTACTTTGGGCTAGGACAGGGAAGTAGGCTCAGATATTTTGGTCATCCTGATAAGCCCTTAGAAATACTGATCTCGGGACTCTGTTTATTGCCTTGCTTGTTCCTTGACTTTTTGCAACTATTGTGTTGTATGTTGTATGTTGTATGTTCCTCAACATAGAACTGAGCTTAGTACTTGCATGTAATTAAAATGGTATAAAAGCATATTGGGAACAAAATGAACCCACCTCAGCCTCAGAACTGGCTGGGGTCATGCTACAAAGTTGTCTAATTGTCTGTTTTCTTTTTAATCCTCGCTCCTGCCCCAGGAGAACCTGTTGACTGACTGAGCTGACTTGGTAAAATGGAACTGCCCTACATTAGAACCCTGATCCCTCGGCTGCACTTAGAGGAGATTTGTTCTAGAAGTTTGCTGGCCTGGGGAGAAGCACAGCATGACCTGACTCAGCACAGAAACACTCAAACAGCACATTCAACAGCTGCCCAAGAAAGTCAACGTTGCTCAAGAAATAATGAGTTACATGGGAGTGTAAGATAATCTGAGAAAGGCCATTATTCACAAAAACACAGAAAGGTCTCTAATATATGCAGTTTATAAAAGAAAACCCCAAAACTTAAAACAGAACATATGATAAGCAAATTTCATGAAAGAAAGAGGAAATTATGGGACTGGATACTCAGATCTTCCAGAGGATGGGAATTCAGCTTCCAGCACCCATATCAGGAGGCTCACTCACGACTGCCTGTAAGCAGCTGTCTGTAAATCTAGGTCCAGGGGCTCAGAAGCCATCTATTGGCCTGATTCTCTCTTGTGGGCACATGCATACATGTGGGACATACATACACAGATAAGTAAAATCAACAAAGAAGACAGCAGGTATATAAATACATATTTGTTTATAGCAGGTTGAACAGTACAAACTGCCTCTGTGCTCCACCTTTATCCACGCAGAAAGGAACTCAGGGGAGAGACACAAACCAGACTGGCCTGTGATAAGATGCAGACATGGCCACAAGTCAAAGATAAGACAAGATAGACTATGCTTAGGATTGAATGAGTGTCACACACACACACACACACACACACACACACCAGAAACCATACTGAGTAGCCTTCAGAATTTGTGTGTTTGTGTGTATCTGTGTGTGTGTGTGTATGTGTGTGTGTATACATGCTCCAGTTGTCTCCTAAAAGGGGAGCTGAGCTAAGGTAGAGGACACTCAAACCTCTAAGAAATTCCTTTCCAGAGGACCCACTCTGTGGCATCTGCCCTCGACCTGGGGATGAGAGTCCCATGCTCCCCCATTGCTCACCTCTGACCAAACTCATGTAGGGCCACAGCAAGCTCTGTGAGGTTAGAAGTCACAGTTTAGATACTGTGTTGCTAGACCTTATGCTAATTCCCCTTCCTGGATAAGACTGCTTGAAGCTAGAGCTGATGCAACGGCCACTTCAGCAGTTAGGTGAGAAGCCAGTAAGAGGGATAATGGCTTGCCCATTGATGGCTTTGGAGATGGGACCCTATGCAGCCCCTCCTGTCTGTGGCCCCACACCACACCCTCCTCAAGGTAGCAAAAGACAGTCTCCTTCTGGGGTGACTATTGAGAGTGTGGAGCTCTGGGGGTTTGCAGAGAGAGCTTGTCCTGTGTTGGACTGTCTGGCTCTGCAGTCAGAACCGCCAGGAGGAAGATAATGGTTACAATAATAAAACGAGAGTTGCTGGTGCGCCAGGCATGGCAGATAGAACTTTAGAAACACTTCACACAACTTATTTCAACATGCTCGTGCAATATCCTTGGCAGTAAGCACCGGGACCATGTCTATCACCTTCCACAGTTGGGGAAACTGAGGCTCCAGGAAAGAGCTTTCCCGGGGAGCAAGTGGTCCTCAACCCCAAAGCCTGCACTCCTGAGCATAAGTGCACCTCTACACAGAAAGGTGGGAGACTTGAAGTTAGCGACATTGAAGGAACAAAAGGCATGAGTGCAGAAGACTGGGGACAGGTTACGTCTAGGTCTCTGCGGTGTCACTGGGACAGACTTCAGGTTACGTCTAGGTCTCTGCGGTGTCACTGGGACAGACTTCGGGACAGATGTTACCCATGTGCTTTTTCTTCCCCACAAGCAGAAGCTTGTGGTACTAAGGGAAGTGTTGCATCTGTCTAAAATCACCTTTGCATCTGGTTAAAAAACACAGACCCCTGGGATGGGGTAAGCCCCGAGGTGGTGGTGGGGACAGGTACTGTCTTTACCCAAGAGCAGAAGTTATGGCATCTGACCTTCTTCCTCTTCTCAACTCCAAGCGTGTTCTGGCCATCTTTAAGTATGAGGATAAAAGCTAATCTCTAGAGATAGCGGGAGGAAAGACAATGAAATGAGTCCTTGAGTATATACTAGAGTGGCCACAAGCCCCAGGGAAGGCACCACTGGCAGCCTCAAGGACCGGCCTGGCCCTCCAGATCTCAGGGGCAGAACCAGAACCTGTAGGAAGAAGCCACAGGAGGGAAGAAAGCCTCCTAACCTAGCAGATCCCAGGGCCAAGGCGTCCAAAGTTGATCTCATCCATGTCTAGCCATGCTACGCTCCCGTGCCTGCAGAGGCAGAGGCAGTGAGTGAACTTGGTAGAAGTGGTGGGAAGACACTGACTCTGGCTGGGGCAGCACTTTGTGGCCTTGCATGCTTCAGTCATACACACCTTTCTTTGGAGGTGAGGAAAGGAAGGACCCTGCATACAGCGATGGCCTGCAATGACCTGCAAGGCCACACAAAGGCACTGCCCAACAAAGTTCCCAGCAGTTAAAATGTTTTATATCTGTGCTGTCCAAGATGGCAGCTGGCAAGCACTTGAAATGTGGCTACCACACCTAGGGATTGGAACATTTAATCAGCTTAATTAAAATAGCCATGTGTGAGGACTAGGGAGATGACTTAATTGGTAAAGTGCTTGCCCAGCAAGCATGGGGAACTGGTTTCAACCCTCACATGAAGGTCAGGTGTTGCGGCAAATGCCTGTGATTCCAGCGACAGGGAAAGAAGCAAAGACAGGTGGATCCTGGGACTCGTGGGTCAGCAGCTTAGCCTACTCAGCAAGCTTCAGACCAGTGAATATCCTGCCTCAAAAAATATGTAGACAGTTCATGAGGAACTGTACCCATGGCTGACTCTGTCTTCCATATGTACATAGTACACATGGACGCTCACATGGCCATGCATCTGCTTGTACACACACGCACGTGCGCGCGCACACACACTCACTATATGTAGCCAGCAGACATGACTACCATCTATTGCCACCAACAGCCCCCACTTCTGGTCTCTGTTTCTGCTAGTCCCTCCGCTTCGCTCCACCGCATGGGGTTTCCCTGCCTGCCTCATTTCCAAGAGCCTACTCCATTCCAGACACACTCCGTAGCACATCTGTGATGTGCTTATGATCTCTGCACACAGCCTGCTCTTCCCAGACTGCATGCTGACTCCATCTCCTGTGCATCCTTAACTGCTGCCTTCAGTGCCGTCCTCCCTGGTCACTAGGCTACTTCTGTAACAAGGAAGTCTCAGATCTCCAGGCTTCCAAGCCTGGCACACAGTGGGCTCTCCCTAAACACGTGCTGAATGTGTTTGAAGGCTGAAGTGGGGTGCATAGGGGGTGCCTCTGCCCTGGAGGTCTTTTCCATGGCACGATGCTTGAGAACGGAGCAGTCAATGTGCTTTCTGAGACTTCTGCATATGCCATGCACTATGTCAGGTGCTGGTGTGCATAACAGTGACTTCAGACTGGTCGGGAGCTCAGAGCCTCCCCTAGGTAAGTGAGACCCGACGGACAGGCTGGTGTTAGTGAGGGGAACAGTGAGGGAAAGGTGTTTCTGGCTGATGGGAGCGCACGTCTGAAGAACCATGGTCAGGAAAGAAGGCCATCCTTGGAGGAACTGTAGCTGAACACAAGCGATGAGACATTACTGTCGGATGGGCCTGGTGGGGTGACCCGGGGCCACAAAAGGAAGGTTCTAGAAATACTAGGAATCTGTAATTTCTCCTACAGTGACATCTCTAGAATCCACACAATGTCTCCTCTGCCTAGTCTTAATTTCTCCCACAGAGGATGGGTCTACATGAGGTAAGACTCACCAGGTATTGTCATAGTCCCCTAAGCCCAGCTGTCCACTGTCCACCCAGAACTTGCTTGGATGAAGTAGATGCTATAGGGTGGTCTTGTCACCCCATCCAAGTCCAAACCCAAACCAGAAGTGGGGTGATTTCTGATCCATAGAAGACCCAGTAAGTGAGAAACGGAGCCGGGGAGGTCAGTGTCCATCCATCAGAAGGAAAATCCTGGAGGCCCCACTATCTCAGATGAGTCCAGTCCATGCGGTCCGAGGCAGTAACCCCATCACACAAGCTTGTACTGGCTGCCCCTCTTCCACATCTCACCCTCCCAATCCCTCTCATCTCCTTCCTCAAATTATCTCCCAGATAAACTACGTGCATGAAACCCTCATATAGTACATAGATTAAGGGGCCCATCGGTGTGCTTGCCAGAGTGGGCAGGTTGGCATTGGTAGGGGATCGCTCTGTCTGCACTCAGCAGCAAGAGCAAGGAAGACCCAAGAGGGGCCTCTAAGGGGACAGTGGGAGGGGCAGGTAGTGGTACAACAGAAAGAAGGGGTCGGACTCAGGCTTGACAGGCCGAGGTGCTACTGAGGCCTGGCTGGAAGAGCCAGCCTTGCCAAATGCCAGCCCTCTATCCCAGCCTGGCCCTGAGACCTGCTGCAAAGACTATTTTTAGAGAGCTCGGTGTTTGCTTGGAGGATTTGAGGCCTGGTTTTATTTTTAACTCCTCTCCTGTGGCAGGGCATGACTGCTCAGGACTAAGGAAGGGAAGTGGAAGTCAGACCCAGCTTTGGAAGCCCAGCATGGCGAAAGGCAACAGGCCACGTGGAGCAGAAGGAAGCCCGAAGCTGGAGCTGGCTGGTTTCATCTACTCCGCTGCCTGAGTTTTGAGAGGGAGAAAGGGGATAAAATGCCTTTGGGCTCTGCTCACTGAGCATCCACAGGTCTCCATAGCTATGCAGAGAAGCCCATATCACCCCTACCACATGTCATCCTGCCATAACCCCAGGAAGCAGGACCACTGTTGCTCCATTCTACAGATGAAGAAAATGAGGTGACGGAGGAGGATAGAAACCCAGTTCCTCAGTGATCTTGGCTTATGGGGCCACCAGCTCTGCCAGACTGAAGCATGGCCAGGTGTGCCCTTCCCCCAGGCCTAAGCAGGCCTGCAAGTCATTGACCACAACAAGACCAAACAACAATAGGACCTAGAAGGAGGCATTGCCTTGCCAGTCTTGGTGCCCTGAGGTCTGCTACCTAACTAAGAAGAATGGACTGCCTGCTGAGCTAGCCTTGACACCTATCTCCTCACCTAGCCCCTGGGTGGTACCGAGAAGAGACTTTGGGGGGTGGGGCTTTCCCTTTATATGTGAAAGCAAATTATTAAACTTCAGGCCTTGAACAGAATACTTTGTCTTGGCCCCACATTTCTCTCGCACTCCTTCCCGTTAATTCCTAGGCTTCGTCTCAGGAGAACCTGGTGATCGTGGCTGCAGGCAGCTACAGCCAGGCAGCCAACATGTGCCAACATCTGCCCACAACAAAAGGTAAACTGGACACCTACTGACCCCTAAGAGCTAGGAGGCTGTCTCTCCCTAAGGGTGGGAGGGTTGAGGTGCAGTGAGCGAACTTGAGGCTTGCCTGCTGTTTTGTGAGTTTACGCTGCTTTCCTCCTCCATGAAAGACATGTTTGGCTAACAAGAAGCTCTCCTGAGAGGAGGAAAGCAACAAACACTCTCAACACAGAGCCTGAATGTGGGGTTTTCCCCAACCTTATATTGTGATAGGTCCTGCCTTGGGCTTATCACATGGCTGGACATCTCCAAGTCCTCTCGCCAGCCCACAAAGCCACTTCTCTCCTGACCTCTAGCTTATGGAGGACACATAGAAGGGGAGCTTACAGAGAGAGCTGCACAGCACATGTAGGACCGAGCCCAAGCCTCCAGATGCTGCCCATGACCTTGGGTTCTCAGGGTCTCCCCATACAACAGCCATGGCACAGTTGTCTACACCCCTAATTCCAGCATTCTGGCATCTGGACCCTTCCAGTGCTGACACCTGCATCCCCTGAGCTCAACTGAGGTGCCAGAGTTTGGCCAAGCCTTCCTGGGAAGCAGGGACACCTGGCCATGTGCAGGGAAGGGCGCTCTCCTCCTGAAGGTGTAGACAGACAGCCTATCCACTTGTTGCTTTTTCTAGTCAATCTAAAAGATGAGGTATAGAGGCAGGCCCTTTGGCTGTGCAGAGGCCTAGTCCACAGGGCTGGGGTGAGAAGGCAAAGCCTCTTTCCACCACACAAGCCTCTGGCCTTTCTCCATTAGATTCATTTATGTGCACAGATGCCAACTGAAACTTCACAACCGCATCTCCTGTTTGCTCTCCACCTCAGTCCTCTGTGCTCAGACCTAGCCCACCACACACCCTGGCTGGGCCCCTATCCCTTCCCAGGCCTCAGTTTCTCCATTGTGAACCCAGCACCCTGGGCTTCATTCTCCCCAGAGAGCCTTCCATTTGGCTGCATTTTTCTGAGGACAGATTTGAACTGGGTGTTTGCCTGGGTTCTCGGCTCACCAAGCTTGGAAGGTCTCCCTAACACACTGCCTCCTAATTCTCTGCCTCGAAGTCACAGCTGCCTCATGTATATTTCGAGAATCCCACCCTGACAACTCAGGAAATTCCATCTACCATGGTCTTCAGACTCTGGGCGGCAGAGGGATTTTGTCCATCTGGTGACTCACAAAGGAAAGGCTTGGGGAATGCAAGACTCTGAACTGGAGCCTTTCTGTCATTTCAACCCATTTCTGGGGAGGTTAACGCACCACCTCCTGACAGAAATGTCAGCAGACAAGTCACAGGGGAGAGACACCACGCAGCTGTGGGGGGGATGTCGAGAGTAATCCCTGAGGGCATGACACATGTGCTTATGTCCTCAAATAATTGACAAAGAAGTAAAAGGTGAAACACGTGATGTTGGCCATGAGGTTGTGGAGCAGTGGGGGTG
The DNA here is from genome assembly GCA_030674055.1 of Rhabdomys pumilio. Lineage (NCBI taxonomy): Eukaryota > Metazoa > Chordata > Mammalia > Rodentia > Muridae > Rhabdomys > Rhabdomys pumilio. Next base: position 223,828,977 of record JANHMN010000002.1, read on the forward strand.
GGGCAGTGTCCATCTGGTGAGAGCCCCTTGGAGCTTATCAGGGATTCTGAGGGCAAGTACGATGCACAGTGCTTAGCCCAGAAAGTCCTCTCGAGGCACATAGCCCACCCCTGCAACAACTGCTCCTGAAATGTTTGTTAGATGTACAGGGGTGTTGTGGCCACCGCAGAGAGCTATTTGGGGAGTGTGCTCGCTTGTGTTAACCTACTCCATGGTACTGTGAACCTCACCGGACAGCCCGCTGAAGTGGCTCTCAGGAGGTAACCCCTTGCTGCGAGTAAGATGAGGCAGCATTACACCCAAGGCTCAACATGGATTTTTTTTTTTTTAAGACAGAGTCTCACATAGCCTAGGCTGGCCTCTCACATAGCCAAGGCTGGCCTCCCACTTATTCTGTCGCTGAGGATGGCTTTGAACTTCATTATCCTCCTGCTCTGACCTCCCAAGTGCTGAGATTGCAGGTGTGTACTGCCACGCCTGGCTGATGTGGGACTGGGGATCAAACCTAGGGCTTCCTGTATGTTCGACAAACACTCTTGCGTGCTGGACAAGCTACACCACAGTTCAGGTCCAAAGACACTACATGGAAATTTCCAAAACAATAGATTCATATTCATACGTTTTAACTAACTTCTGTTATAGTCTCTTAACTGCTCTGTTGTGTCTCTAATTGTTAATGAAAGATCTACTGTACCTAATTTAGAAATTAAACTCTATTAGAGGCCCTTACATAGGAAAAATATTGTTGTATAAAGGCTTAGTACTATGCATGCTTGCTTATTGTTATATCTTAAAGCATCACCCATGGATAAGGGGGACTTACACGGTTCCAATGAGCCCTAAAGATGCTTGATTATCTCTGAGAAGTTTCCTAGGTGGACCATTCTCTTAACCAGCCACTGTGAGCAGAGAAAAAGGCCCTGAAGTCTTCACCACCACCTCCATTGGTGCTCATGGAGACATTAAATGCTTTCAGGCACCATGCAGAGAGATCTGGCTAACTAAATCACGGCACCAACAAATTATGGAGAGATATCATGTATCTTTTGGAAATCTCCCAGAGCACCATGAAAGTAACTGTCATTATGAAAAACAGAAAAGTGAGAATTTTGTACACTAACTTTAAAAAAATAAAAAAACAAAGTGGAAAGAGCTGAGCATAGTAGCCCACGCTGGTGACACTAGGAGACTAGAGTAGGAGGGTCACAAGTTCAAGGCTACCCTGGGCAACCAACCTAGTGAGGTCGAATTACAAAATCAAATAAAGAAAGGGCTGAGGGTGTAGCTCAATGGCGGAACACTCGCCTAATGTAATGGCTCTTCCTGGTTGTCAACTTGACAACATCTGGAATGAACTACAATCCAGAATTGGATGGCTCCTCTGTGATCCAGATCTTAAGACTGGGAGACACAAGTTTCTGACCTGGATCTTGGCATGGAGATCTTGAGGCATAGTGGCCATGAAAAGCTTAGGCCCAGGTAGGGTAGTACACGCCTTTAATCCCAGGAGACTGAGGCAAGGAGATCTCTGAGTTCAAGATCAGCCTGGGACAAAACACATCCCAGATCCAGGCTTGGTGGTACACACCCTTAATCTGGACCGTACCTTCTGCTGGAGGCCTGCATAAGGACATTGAAAGGAGAAAACTCACTCTTCTTCACCTGCTTGCACTTACTCGCCAGCACATCTGTTGGAACCCACTTCTTGAGTATTCCAGCTTATACAGAAGACCAGCTGAAACTACTAGCCTCGTGGGACTGAGCAACTACTAGACTCTTGGACTTCCCGTTCACAGCTGCCCATTGTTGGGTTAATTGGACTACAGACTGCAAGTCACCACAATAAATTCCCTAAATATAGAGAGACATTTCATAAATTCTGTGGTTCTAGAGAACCCTGACTAATACACCTACTATGGGCCAAGCCCTGAGTTCAGTCCTTGTGACAAGGTCAGGGGCAAGGAACAGCCCACAGAATGGGGAAAATATTTGCAAACCACAAAAATTGTGTCTGACTTTGAACCTGAGCTTATATTCGCATTTAAACAAAATCTATGGGGCGGGGGGGGGGGGGGGGGGTTTTCTGAAAGGGGGGGGTTTTCAGACGCTAAAAAGAACCTTTACAGTTTAATAAAAAGAGAAAATACAACAGGTGTGATGATTTGTCTATAAATCTCAGCACCCTGGGGACGGAGGTGGGAGACTCACAAGTTCAAGGCCAGCCTGGGGGTCTGTACAACAAGATCCTATCTTAAAAAGTCAGGGGTAGGGGTGGGGAGAGAACCCGCTTAAAATGGAGAAATAGATATTTCTTTTAAGAAAGTATACAAAGAACCAACAAGCTCAAGGAAGTTGACTAACATCCTCAGTCATCCGGGAAAAGCTGATCAAAACCGTGCTGAGACACCTCGGAGCAGTCAGATGCAAAACGCGCTGGCTAAAACCGGGAAAGAAATCACTGGCATGGAATGGGGGAGAGCCCTCTGGTAGGCACAGCAAGGGCACTGGAGTTACGAAGATAAAGCTCTCCCTTTTACACTTGTGTTACGTTTACATTGCTGTTTTCTATGATCGTGCAGGGTGTGGGCGTTTTGTGCAACAGCACTTGCATAGAGGTCAGAGAACAACTTGAGTCTGTTCTCTTCTTCCACCGAGGGAGGGATCAACTCAGGTCATCAAGCTTGGTGATATAAGTCCAACCAATCCCATTTTTGAGAAGAAACTCCATTTTGTGCAAGACCTGACCCCAGGGGCTAAACTCCAATTCCAGGAAAAAACCCACAAAGTCCACTTGAGCAAACATCCTATGGCAAACCTCTCCCCGCTTAGCAACACCCAGTCAGGCTACAGCAGCAAGGCCAAGGAACAGAGAGATAACCTAAGACATCCCGCAGAGAATAGATAACCTAGCCATCCTGTGTGTCAGGTGGTTTGCCGCTATGTTAGGTTCCTGCAGATTACACCAGAAATGCCATTTTTAAAATATTAACTTGCTGACCTGTATGGAAATTCCCCAGGCTTGCTGCAACCACAATAAATACCCTGCACCCCTAGACTCCAGGCTGTCACTTCTAACCTGCTGTGACAGTGACTGTGAGAATTCTTGCTCAGAAGCTCGTAATAAAGATCCTTATGTGTTTGCATCGGAATTTGCTCCTCAGTGGTCTTGGGGACCCTGTGACTTGGGCTTACGAGTGACAAGTGCCTTTACCTGATGAGCCATTTCACCAGCCCAAATGTCATTGCTCTTTAGAGATACTGTTTTGTTTTGTTTTGTTTTGTTTTGTTTTTTTCGAGACAGGGTTTCTCTGTGTAGCCTTGGCTGTCCTGGAACTCACTCTGTAGACCAGGCCGGCCTCGAACTCAGAAATCCGCCTGCCTCTGCCTCCCAAGTGCTGGGATTAAAGGTGTGTGCCACCACCACCCGGCTAGAGATACTCTTAAAAGTATTTTCAGATAAATTATCTCATAAACTGGAGAGCAGACTATTTCAGGAAAACAAACAACAACAACAACATCCACCATGTGCATAAAAGATGAAACAACATGGAAACGGCGCTAACGGTTGGCAAGTCAAAGAAGACACGGCTGCTTACTACACTGGACTCTTTTATATGTTCTTATATGATAAAAAATATGTAAAAGGGAAAGATTTTACACTAATACCAAAGATTTTATATCAAATACAAACTTCCACTTTTTCTTGGAAAAAATAAAAGTCAAGAACTGGGCTGGGATATTATGGCTAACTTGGTGGAATGCCAGCCTGGCATGCATAAGGCCCAAGTACCAAATAAACCGGGATGACAGCAGATACTCATAGTTCCAGAAGGAGACAAGAGGGTCAAAAATATAAGGCCATCCTCAGCTGTTGGGAGCCGACTTTAAGCAAAAAGCGGCTAGAAAGCAGCTATCAGCTTTGCAGCCATCTTGAGCCATATACCCTGACATGAGACTTGGTTTTCAACAGCCTACAACAGCTGAAGCACACTCTGATATCCCATATAGCTTGTTTTGCTATTTAGTGCCCCCAGCTGCAAGGAGCACGTGGTATCCACGCCTACAAGGCATGCGGTGCACGTGTTGTCCACGTGCTATCTACGCCATGTATGCCTGTAAGGCGCACGTGCTGTCCACACCTGTAAGGCTTATGTCATATCCACACCTGCAAGGCATGTGGTAAAAGCCTATAAATACCCAGGATTTCCTTGATGTATGTATGTGTGGTGTGTGGTGTAGTAGTAGTAGGTGTAGTGGTGTGTATGGTGGAGACAGTAAAGAAGACTTTACTACAGATCCTCTGGCTTGTTTCTATTCTTCGAGGCTCTTCCCCTTCTTCCCCCCACTCTCTCTCTCTTGCTAAACCCAGACCTGCGGAACAGAGCGGGCCGCTATAGTTTGGCCCCCAAACGTGGGCAAGAGTGGTCCGTTACAGTTAGCTCGGGGCTTTTACAGTTCGGGGCTTTTACAGTTTGGTGCCTGACGTGGGGCTCCAGTAAGTGGGGCTTTTACAGTTTGGCGCCAAGCGTAGGGCAGCTCAGGGTTTTTACACTCAGCTACACAGAGTTTGAGGCCAGCCTGGGCTACATGAGACCTTGCCTCAAAAAGTACTGATCATCAAAATTTGTGCTAACATTAAGTCAATGAACCTTCAGGCTGAGTCCTCATATGGGAACTTGAAGAGGCCAGGTTCCTGTCCTAGCCAGTAAGGTACAAATCTGCTACCTGTCAATAAAACATCTTACCTCCATAATACCTACATGGGCAACCTCAGGGATCTACCCCCACCTCCTTGTCCCAGGCATTCAACAGGCATCCTAACCTGGCCTGACCCAGCTGCCTGGCTGGCCTCCACCTCCAGGCCCCTCCTGGACTCATCATTTTTGCATATTCAAACCTTGGGGACACACCTCCCAAGTTCCTCTACCTAGAATGACTTTTGTCTTTCCACCTGAGAACTCCCAGCCAGAGGTGGCCACCTGCAAAGTCACCATGGATTGCCTTCCCCTTACCACCTCAGCAGCAGCTTTTGTTGCCCATCCCCCAGCCCAGATCAGTTCCTTCCTCCCTCTGTTTCAGCATCCATCAAATCCAATCCTGGACTTCACCTGTACACGCACGCGGTGAATCTCTGGGGGGATGCTGACCCTGACCGCTCACTACGTTCATAATGATACAGCTCAAGCCCTGCTCAGAGCAGAAGCATCAAACCCCATAGAAGGAAACCCAACCATGGGGACATCATACAGCAAAGACGGGGAATGCTAGCACTAGGTCCTGTAAACGACTCCCAGCATGAGGAGTTAGCTTCATTTGCTTGTGCTAACTCCAGATTCAAACCTGGGCCCCAGGTCCTACCCGATGTGCACAGAAATTCAGTCCCTAACAAGCTACAAGGCCCGCACTCAACATAGGGTCTCCCAGAGGGCAGTTCCGGGAAGTGCTGGAGGCAGGGAGTGGGTCAAGGCACAGAAGAGCCAGTGTGGGGATATCACTCTGGTATACATTTTTCTAAGTTGGGGACTTCATCATGGGGCAGCTGAGAACTCTCCAGAAGTGTCCCTTGCCTGCACATGGGGGGACACAGGAGGACATTAGAAGACAACAGCTGAGGTATGCATGGAGCCACAGCCAGAGAGCTCAGCAGACAGACTCTGCTGTGGTCCCTGAAGTCTGTGAGGTGGACGTCAGCCTTCTCCCTTGAGAAAGGAGAAAAACGAGAGCTGGAAAGAAACCAGCAACAAGCAGTCGGGGCCCCACCCTCAGCCACGGTCTGTGCTCCTTCCAGAGGGAACCATTGACTGTGGTGTGGGTGGGTATGACAATCAGAGAAGCTGAGGCACCTCCTACCTTCCCTCCACCACCCAGACTTGTGACCTTAAAAGGAGTTAGAGCTCTCGGTCAAAAAACCCAAAGGCCTGGATCCCGCAGTGTCTGTGGGCATGGTGTTATACTTTCTGTGCCTCAGTTTCCCCATGTGGTCAGAGAATGGCTAGACCATCTCAAGGGTCTGAATGGCTCTAAGACTTAGAGCAACACCATCCAATAAAAATGTGATGTAAATAATTCACATACATAATTACGTTGTTTCTAGGAACCACCTTTTAAAAAGTAAGAGGAAATGGGTAAAGTTAATATCAATAGTCTATTTTCCCCTAACACAGTATATCTGAAATATAAGTATTCTAACATGTAAGCAGTAGTATGTATACACAAGTATGTGCATCATATATGTGTATGCATGTGTATCTGGGTGTCAGGGATCAGCCTCAGGTATGAAGCCTCAGGAGCTGTCCAATGTGGTTTTTGAGACAGGGTCTCTCTCACTGGGACCTTGGGCTTGCTAATTAGCCTATACTAGCTGCCCAGAGAGCCTCTAGGGTTCTCTTTGTCCACCTCCACAGTACTGGAATTACAAGTTCACACAATCACGAAGTGTAAGTATGTGTGTGTGTGTGTGTGTGTGTGTTTTATGTGGGTGCTGAAGATCAAACTCAACTTCTCCCGCCTCACATTTATCAACTGAGCCATCTCCCTGGCTCTTTATAATTTATATATAAATTTCTTTTCTTTTTTCTTTTTTCTTTTTTTGGTTTTTTTTGAGACAGGGTTTCTCTGTGTATCCCTGGCTGTCCTCGAACTCACTCTGTAGACCAGGCTGGCCTCGAACTCAGAAATCCACCTGCCTCTGCCTCCCAAGTGCTGGGACTAAAGGTGTGCGCCACCACTGCCCAGCTATATATAAATTTTTAAAAGTTAACGGCTTACTTTGCCTTCTTTTTTAATAAGACTCTAAAATCCACGGTATATTTCCCACATGTCGGTTGGGAGTAAATGTTTCTCACGGGCCCCAGAGTCTCGTGTGACAAGAGGCCAGTGCACAGAATGAGTCTAGAATATTTTTCTGTCCACTGTCCATCTTACAGGGATGAGATGTGTTGGTACCCTTCCTTGGCCAGGGAGAGATGTCCTGATTGTGAACTCTGAGCTTATGGGCATAATCAGGCTGGGAGCCAAGAGCTGGCGGCTACAGAAAACAGAAGCCCAGCCTTCCTGAGCCCTAGGAGGCTGCTGGGGCTGTTTCCTGTCTCTCTACATCCAAAGCCCCTGGGAGGGAAGAGCCTTCAAGGAAGATGCTGCAATTTGGTTTCCTCCTAATCCAAAAACTCCCTTAATTGGAAATTCTGCTGGGCTTGAAGTGGAGCCTGGGGCCACTCCCACTCAGGGTCTCAGGCTGCTTATTCACTAAGCCTCCAGCTCTCTCAGAGCTCCTGTACACAGCTTCCACAGTGTGTGGCTGTGAGTACCATATTCTCATCCCAGACACCCATGTCAGCCGCAGAGCTTGGGACCCTTCTCAATGATAGTGCACACATTCGAACACAAAGGTGCTTGCAAAGACCAGGGCAAGGAACCTAAGAGAGCACACAGTAGTGTCTCTGTCTCGTTATGGACAGTTTGGGAAAAACTGTCCTCAGCCAGAATTCACCACTTAGTCTTTAAAACTGAACATGTTGACCGACAGTGATTTCCACTGCTGGCTTCTCTAGGCCAGTTGTGAGCTCAGCTCCTCCAAACCTCCTCTCTGTCTTATGCAGCACAAGGATCCCACAGTCAGGATAGAGAAACAACTTGGGCGAGCTCATGCAGCTGGTACAAGAGACAGTATACCATCTCATGGTCTTCTGAACCCAGGATACAAACTCTTATTTGCTCCTCTGTGTGATGTCCCTGGGTGATCTAAGACAGTTCTGGGCATGGTGACAAATGCTGGTGACCCCAGCACTCAGGAAATGGAAGAAAGAGAATCAGGAATCTGAAGCCAGCCTTAGCCTTATGGTGAGTCTAGGTTAGCCTGAGATGATGAACTGAGCTGGGCGGTGGTAGTACCTTTCTAAAAGGTGAAGCTTCCACTTGACTGAGCTAAATGTAATGTCGGATCCTGAAGAATAGAATACAGAATGAGCAACACTAAGTTTATGTTAGAGAGTCCCAGCAGGTACTACCTTCATCAGTCCCTCCAGGCTGGGATCAGAGGCACTGCCATGTGAATGTCATGTCCCCAGTGTGACGTGGAGGGAAGGTGCTTTATGTCTGCGGTCTACTCTGAGGTCCCCTCAGTCTGATTATTAGAAAAATATCAGGCAAATCCAAATGGAAGACAACATTCTGATTTGAATACGTGACTTGGATGCCTTCAAACCTGTGGTCTTCTGGAGAGCTCCAAAAGGGCTGAGAACCTCATCAGGGGTGACTCGGAGTGTGAGGAGCACAGTGTCATCAGGGGTGACTAGGGACGGCAGTATAATACAACGCAGTGTTCTAGATGGGACCCTGGAACAGAATCTGGGCATTTGTAAGAAAACTAGAGAAATTCAAATGAAGTATTGGTATATGCTGGTGTTATATGTATGTGTGTGTGTGTGTGTGTGTGTGTGTGTGTGTGTGTGTTCAAACACATGTACATGCAGGTGTTTGTACACTTAAGTGTGTGTTTGTGTGTGTGTGTGTGCATGTGTGTGCATGTGTGCATGCATGCATGTTTGTGTGTATGTGTGCGTGTGCGTGTGCGTGTGCGTGTGCGTGTGCGTGTGTGTGTGTGTGTGTGTATACATCAGATGTACCTCAGCCACCGTCTGCCTGCCTGGCCAGCAAGCCCCAGTAGTGCACTTCCCAGGAGTGAGCCATCACCCTGGCTTTCGTTGCCTGTCTGGAGATCTGTCTCATGCCCTTAGGCTCACTGGTTAAGCACTTTTCTGAGTCTTCTATCGCTGCACCTCTCGTCTGAGAAATGTATTACAGCGACCTAAGAAGTCAGTATTACAGATTTGGTGGAAGGAGATGAGAAGTCTTTGTATCTCCTCGCAACTTTCATTTCTTAATATTTACTTTCTTTTAAGTTATATTATATGGGAGGGGTGTGCACGTGTCTGGGGAGTCCGTGTGAGGACATGAGATTCCCCTCAGGCTGAAGTTACAGGAGGTTATGAGCTGCCTGCTCTGGTGCTGCAAACCCAACATGGGTGCTGGGAACTGAAATCTGGTCCTTGGCAGGCACAGTATTCACTGAGCCCCTCCGCACATCTTTTCTAGAAAGTTCAAATCAATCCCAAGGCAAATGTTTTGTTTTGCCAACAGTGCTCCCTGAACTTCATAAAAGTATTCAGGTTGGACAACCAATTGTATGGTCACCTGTTCATAGGCCTGGTCTGCCTTGGTTCATTTGTGCTGCTGACAGAACGCCTCAGACGGCACAGTTTCTAAGTGTAGGAGGTTGTTGGCTTGCAGCTCTGAAGTTTGGCCTTAGACAAGGCCATTCTCTTTCATAATGGCAACTTGTAAGCTCTAGCCTTTGAATGTGCTTTAGCTGGATTGGCAGAGGCAAACCAGGGTTTGGGAGCTCCCTCAGTCCATAAAGTGCTTGTCACATAAGCAGGAGGGTCTTGAGTTTGAACTCCAGAACCCATGTAAAAAGCCAGGCATGATGGGTCATGTTTATAATCCTAGCACTAGAGGGGCAAAATCAGGAGGATTCCCCCAGGGCACTCTGGGCAGCCAGCAAGCAAATCCTGTTTTAAAAGACAGGGTAGATAGATAGCTTCTGAGAAATTATACCCAGGGTTGACCTCTGGTCTCCACATGCATGCCCTCTGTGTACATGTGTGTGTACACATTGCACACACACTCACACTCTCACACACACAGACACACAGACAGATACTCACACACATACAGAAACACACACAAGCACACTCTGCCACACACAGATACACATACACACAAACACACTCACATACACTCCCTCACACACACACACTCTCTCTCACACAGACACACATACAACATACACGCACACACAGAGACACATACTATCTCTCTCACACACACACACATACTTTCTCACACATACAGACACATACACACAGACACACTCTCACACACACAGATACACATACACACAAAGAGACATACACAGAGACACTCACATACTCTCACATACACAAAGACACACACAGACACACAGACATATACACACTCACACACACACACGCTTTCATACACATACGTACACACAAACACACAGAGAGGCACAAGTGCACTCTGCTATACACAAACACATTCACACACTCACACACATACAGACACACAAACATACTCATACACACACACACACACACACACACACACACACACTGCAAACTCAACCTTCTATAATAGCATTACTCCTACCCATGAGAGCAGAGCCCTCCTGACAGTCATTTCTCAAAACCCCCGCTCTTGAGACTGTCAATACAGCAGTTACACTTCCCCAGGAGTTCAGACAGGTGGACCATTCTAACCTCAGCAGCCTCTAACCGAGAAGTCTTAAGAAGATGGCCCTTAGTTTCTTTCCTATTTTAAAGTATTGATGGACATCAACAACTATTTGAAGTCTGAGGCTGTGTATGTTAAAGCTTTAGCATGGGAAGGCTTGGACTTAAGACTTCTCCTGCTTGCTTTCTTCATGGTATTAAGCACTATTATGTTTTGAAATGGAGATGTCCCTACAGACTCACATTTTAAAGACTTATTTACTTATTATCTTATGTGTCTGTGCATGCACCTGAGTATGCATGTTCACTGCATTCATATGTGAACCTGCAGAGGTCAGAAGACATCACATCCCCTGGGACTAGAGTTAAAGGCTGTCGTGAATGCTGGGAACCTGACCTGGATCCTCTGCGGGAGCAGTGAGCGCTCTGAACCGCCGAGCCACGTCTCTGGTCCCCAAGCCCATGTTCAAAACGCCTGTTCTCCAGCTGGTGGCACTACTTTGGAAAGCATTGGAGGTGAGGCCTAGATGGTCAAAGGTCACTAGGTGCAGGTTACTCTTAACCCACTTCCTGTCTTACTCTCGGCTTCTGGGTTCACACAGGAAAGCCAGTACCTCTGCCACACTCTCTGGCCACCATGACCTGAGTCTCTCCACCGTGACACAAAAAGTAAGGGATGCAGGCATTTTGTATTCTTTGGGCCTCAGTTTCTCCTCTGTCAAATAAATCTGTTCATTGTCAGTGACTATTGGCATTATTGTGCCTGTACTTGGTGTTCAGCACTGGATACTATAATGAACCTTCCAGATTCTGCCTCAGGACCCAAGGACTTCCTTCTCCCACCCTAGCTGCCTGGAGAACCACAGACTACCAGCTCTCTCTAGGGATTAACCTGGGCTAAAGGGGGCTGCCCAGCCCCCAGGCTGTGCTTCTTTCTGGAGAGCAGTCTGCATTCCATGTAGAGGGTCCAACTTCTTCATCCCAAGCTGAGATGGCTTTGATAGTCATCCCTCCACGGAGCAACCCATGTGGTTGACAGAGGCCTCTCTGCCAGCCCCATCCTGCTTCTTCCCTTCTCCAGAGTGTTGATCCTAAGAGTGTTCCCCATGGACATCCCCCAGCACGCAGATCTCCATCTGAGTGTCTGCTTCCAGGGGACACACCAAGAGCACTCCATCTGCACTGGCTTTCTCAACCCTCAGAACAGCCCTGTTTGTTCAGATGAGGCTATTGAGCTTCGAGAAGAAAACACAACCAGCCAAAGATAGACAATTAAGAAACGATGGCACCATATGGGGAAACTCAAACCTTCTGGGCTAGTTAGACAAAGCTCCTTCTTGCTCCAAGCCTCGTTTAGGTAGTCTAAAATAGCACAAGAAAGTTTGCAAGGCAGCTAAAGTCGTGGGAGGGGTCCAATTGTTTAACACACACTTAAACGCTGTTTAAGACAACGGTAGACCTCAATCTGCTTTACTATGAGAAGACATCGGGATAGAATGTAGATGGTGGGGGGCGTGAGCAGGTGAAAGGGTGACTGGATACACAAGTAGGAGACTGGATAGGTGAGCAGGGTCGAGTGAATTGTAACAGTTGGATGGAAGTATGGTTAGGTATGGGTGTGGCTAGATGGTCAGACTGTGGTGGGGTCATTGAGGGAGTGGGAGTGAGTAAAAGTGTGGTTGGGCGGCTGAATGAATGGAAGTAGCTGGAAGCAACAGTGGGTGAGTGGATGGAATCATTTCTCTCTCTCTCTCTCTCTCTCTTTTTTTACAATGGATGGCATAGTTGGGTGAATAGAGGTGTTTGGTGGATGAGGGATGAATAAATGGTCGAATAGATGTGTGAGAAGTTGCATTAGTGGTCGGGTAGGAGGTTGGACAGCCGGAGGGAGTGAAAAGGGATGGGAAGTTGGCTAGGGGATGAGGGTGGGTGTGGCTGTGTGGGCGGTTACTTTGCTCTGGTGGATATTAAAGAGATTAAGAAACAGGAAGTGTTTTTCGATAGGTAAAAGGGTTAGGTGAATGGAGGAGTTGTTTGAGTGTCAGAGTTGTGAAGGGATTGGAGGGATGTCTGGGTGGGTGACTGCTAGGCTTGCTGAATGAATGAATCAATCAGTGAATGAATCAATGAATCGATGAATGAATCACTGAATGAATGAATGAATGGATGGATGAATGAATGGATGAATGGTGGTCTAGGTGGATGACAGCATAGTGAGGTGGGCGAGTGATTGCATGGTGGGGTGGGTAAGCGTTGAGTGGAGTGGATGATAGTTGGCCCGCTGAGACACAGCTATAGACGGGTCATGTGAGAAAGATCTGCAGAGGGTTGGGGTAGGGTGGATGGCAGCCGCTGGGTGAATGACTGAAGCACGATGGTCACGCGTGGAGAAAACTAGATGCATGAGTGACTCGCACAGTGCAGAACCAGACTGGGCTGGGGACCTCCTAGGCTGTCAGTCTCCACCGGGCACCTACCTGGAGACGGCGATCTCGGCCTTCTGGCGCGCGATGGCTGCCGCGCGCTGGGCGCCCTCGACCCCATGCTCCACCTTCTGACGGACCTTGCTGCTCTTGAGCGGCAGCACGCGACGCTTGGTGCCCTTGACCAGCACATTGTGGCGGTACTTGCCCTCCTCGCGGTGGCCGTCGGGCAGCGTGGTGCGACCATAGCCGTGGCGCAGGTTGTCCAGCCACTCGCCCTCGTAGCGCAGGCCGCTGGAGCGCTCGCTCACGCCAAAGCCCGAGCGCTTGTCGTTCTTCCACTCGCCCATGTAGGTCTCCGTGGTGGTGGCGTCAATGTCAGCATCGAAGGGCGCAGCCGCATCGTCGGGGCCCTCCGCGCCCTCGGCCAGGCTGCCGGTGGATGCGGCATCGCTGGCTCCCGAGCTAAGCTCGCTCTTGAGGAAGCTCAAGCGGCTACGCTGGCTGCCCAGCGAGGTGCGGGACTCTGAGCGTCGCAGCCGACCCAGCAGTGTGCCACGCGTGAACAGCCCTTGGGGACGCGCAGCCTCCGCTGTGGCCAGCAGGCTGAGCGCGAAGCCACCGCGTGGCACCGGGGGCGAGGGCAGCGTGGGCCCGTCTGTCGCTGGCGAGTCCGGAGCCACCGTGCCATTGCTGTGTTCGCTGCGCAGTGAGGACAGAGAAGTGCGCAGTGGCGATCGCACCACCACTGCCATCCCGTAGGGCACGCTTTGGCGCACACCATAGCCATGGCGCATGCCATTGGTGAATTGGCCTTGGTAGGTCCCTGCGGGGCGGGCAAAGAGAGCCATGTCAGTTAGATGGCCAGGACGTGGTGACCTCCCGACATAGACAAGGAGGAGTGGGGCCATTCGAGGGAGGAGTACATGTTCCTGTGCCTATCTAGAGTGGCCTCAGGAAGACACAGGTAGGAACCCTGGCATGCTGTAACCTGGGATGTGGACAAGGCAGGTTGGGGCTCAGAGGACAGCCTAGCTATCAGAAGGACAAGTATGCTGCTATGTGTGCTTGGAGAGTGGCCTCAGTAGGCTACAGGCAGGGCCAGCAGAGTGCAATGACATAGGTGTGGGCAAAGCAGGACAGCACCAAGATGGAGCTAGGCCATCAGAGGGACAGAGTACATTCTGCTCTGTGTACTTGGAAATCCACGTGTGCCGGAGCACATAGGGTTGGGCAAACTAGGGGGTGAGGTGTGACATGCTAAGGTCCCGGGTATGCAACGGAGTGTGAAGTGCATGAATCAGTGCATGTTACATTGTAGTTATCCAAGAAGGTCAAGCTGTGAACTCTACTTGGACGAGGTATAGAAACGGCGGCTCTGGGCAGCACTGTGGTTGATGTGGAAGGCTGATGCAAGGCAGTGTACACACAGCCTGTTGGAGAGTTTCTGAGAAAAGCCTTACGGGGATATCTAACATAAGGTTGCGGTGCAATCCTAGGTCGGAACTGCATAGAAAGACAGGATTGAATGATCGTGCAGGGCCACCAGAGGGTCGAAGGGGGGAAGGGGTGTGGCCATGCAAGACCCTACGGGTGCACAGAATGAATGCATGGCTGTCCTATTGCCCAAGGCGATGTGACTAGTGAGGTTGTGAACAGAAAAGACAGCAAGTCTTCAGGCAGCGTGAATGCTGGGAAACATGAGGTGTGTGTGTGTGTGTGTGTGTGTGTGTGTGTGTGTGAGAGAGAGAGAGAGAGAGAGAGAGAGAGAGAGAGAGGTATCACAGGTGTGTGATGCAGTGTACACACAGGAAGCCAAGTGTTCGTGGTCCCACAGAAGTGACATGAATGTGCACGGAGTTCTGAGAATGTGAGGCTGCCAGCATGCTCCAATACAAGGTTAGGGCACTTGAAACCGTGAGTTGGGCTTGTGGGTATCAAATCAAAGCCAAAGAAGACCTAGTGCTCAGATTGGTGGTGTGTGCAGGAGCTGCCAGCAGCCAAGGGCCCATGTGAACACAGCACTCCAGCTCGTGGGAACGAGTACATGGCAGACAGCCGCTCAAGCCTTGTACAAGTAGAAAGGCATACAGACTCCAAGGACTGCCTCTACCCCTGCGGTGTGACCTTAGGCAACTAACCTGACCTCTCTGTGTCTCAGCTTTCTTATCAGAAAGAACAATCACCTTCTACTTCAGTGGTAAGGCTTAAAGAGTCTGTAACTCCAGAATACTAAAAGAAAAGGTATGCTGTGCTCTGTGAAGAAACTGACATGAAACTGTCACAAAAAAACTGTGTCTTTCACTCCTGTCCTACTATGGAGCTATCCCCAGGGCTCCACCCCAAACTAGTTCCACAGTGATGACATCATCTAGTGCTTTGTCTCCACTGTGTATATCCTGCTGACCTCCAAAATACTATTCACTGCCCCCCCTCCCTAGTTCCAAATGTCAGCCTGGAGACAGATGTCCCCTAGATGTCACACACACACACACACACACACACACACACACACACACACACGACCTTCTTAGTCTTTCCCTACAGTAGCACTGAAAGCCAGTCCTCTGGTCCACCTCTAGAACTGTCATGAGTACCAGTACTATGACATCAACGTCCACTGCCCTGACGTGGCCAGTCAGAGCCTTTGCTGCATCTTAAGAGTCCCTCACATATCTGCGTGGTAAAGGCTTGGTACCCAGCATGGCATTATTCAGAAATGGTGGAGCCTTTAAGAGACGGGGCCTCCTGGGAGGACATGGGGGTGTGTCCTTCCTCTCTCACTTCTTGAAGTGGTCAGCATTGCTCTCCCACCAGGTGAGCCTATCACAACACAGACCTAAAAGCAAAAGGGTCAACAGATCATGGAATGACACATCCCCAAACCAGAGCCTCCAAAACCTACTACAAGCTTTAAGGAAAGTGAGGACCTATCCCTATAACCTAAAATCCTACTAGGCCCCTCCTCTTAAAGGCTCCATTACCAAAGTAGATGGCTTTCATTTAGATAAATAAATAAAATTTAAGAAAAATTTAGAAAAACAGACAGACAGACAAACAACAATGCCTAGCAGTGTTTTTCATATATCCACCAGGAAACAGTGGTCTAGACTCCCCGCCCTTCTCAGCAACCCGGGTGGCAGTTGGAACTGAGTGGTAGTTGGATCCTCTGCCAGCAACTGGTCAGCAGCTCAGAGGGGCTCTGTCCAAACATGCAGACAGATCTCCCCATTCTACCCTTCTTATTACAAGGAGAAGCTGAGGCTCTGGTGACCCACAAAACCCTCGGTTTGTTTTTAAGATTTAGTTATTGTATGTGAGTACACTGTTGCTCTCTTCAGACCCACCAGAAGAGGGCATTGGATCCCATTACAGATGGTTGTGAGCCACCATGTGAGTGCTGAGAACTGAACTCAGGACCTCTGAAAGAGCAGTCAGTGCTCTTAGCCGCTGAGCCATCTCTCCAGCCCAACCCTCCTTGAATTTTAACCCCACCACCTCTCTGATCTTGCCTATCCCCCCACCCCAACTCCACTTTAGGCATAGAGGCCTCTTGGGTGGTCCTCTCCCAGACCAGTAGGGGTCCTACCTCAGGAACTTTTGTGAGTGCCCTTCCCTCAGGTACCTGAATGGCTCACTCCCCTGTTGTCTTCAAGCCTCCACTCCCGTCAACAGTCCTGACAATGTTATATTATTTAAAGCAATTACCTCTGGCATGAGGTTTCTAACCCCTCCTCAGCTCCAGTCTCCCTAGGAGCGGATATAAAACAATAAATGTCTTCTTTTCCTTTTGTTTATTGTTCTCGCTCACTCTGTAAGGGCAAGGATTTCTGTCTATTTTGTTTATTGCTTAGAAAAATGAGGATTAGGGACTCGATACAAACATACTTCACAGCTGAATGAAATGTGTTCATTCAACTTTTATTCTCTTTTTGCCTTATCTGTGAGTAAAACAAACAAACAAACAAAGATGCTGAAGAAAAAGTTCAGGTTTGGCAAGGATGAAAGACACCACGGGATGACAAAGCTCACATGTCTCCAGAGCCCAAACTCCATGCTTAGCTACACTCTTCCAGTTTCTCCAGAGGATGAGGGGAGAAAGAGAACAGAGAGAACCATGAACAGGGCAGAGGAGCCAGGAAATGGGGACAGAGAAGACATCTAATCTCCAGGTTGGAAAAGTTTGTGAAATTGAATCCAGCAACCTACCTGTAACTAAGATTTGGCCTAAGATGGGCTGACAGGGCCCCTTTAAGCCCAAGAAAACCTGAGACTGCAACAGAGAGCAACTCTTGGCCACTCATTGGAAACGAAACAGTCTGGCTATATTAGGAAACTTACAGGCATGCAACAAGAGTCACCAACACCCAGGGGATATTGATAGTGACAGGGCCCTGGGAAGGAGGATAAGGGGACGGAAGGGCCATCTCTCTGTGTCTGAGACAGGGCTGGGCAGTCCTCCCTGGGGACAGGAGGTCCACGTCTGCAGAGAAAAGCTTCCTTGTAGTTATCAGGCTGAAAGCACCATGGTGGTGGTGGTGGTGGGTGCTTCCTCAGTTGCCCAGCGATACACAAAAGGCATTCCACTGTTTTAAAGGACCCACTGACATCCCCAACAGCCTGGCATGGTCACCTCAGTTTGACCTGTTCTCTAGTAACTTTTCTTCCTACCCCAGAACCTTTGTCCTTGTTATTTGCTACGGGGTCTTACTATGTAAACCAGGCTGACCTTGAACTCACAGAGAGCCACCTCCCAGGTGCTGAGATTAAAGGCATGTGCCACCACACCCCCAGCAGTTTTAGGGGATTTTATTTCTACTTTATGGGTACATATCTATTGCTTGAATGTATATCTGTGCACCATGTGCATGCTGTACCCGTAGAAGCCAGATGAGGACATCAAGTCCCCTGTGGTTGGAGTTACAGAGGTCTTCTGAGGGTAGAAGGAATCAAACACTGGGCCTCTGGAATAGCAGCCAGTGCACTTAGCCACTGAGCCTTCTCTCCAGCCTCCATTTGTTTCTTGAGACAGGCTCTTGCACTATAGCCTAAACTGGCTTGGAACTCACTGTGTATCCCAGACTAGATTCAAACTCCTGGCAATCCTCCTGCCTCAGCCTCCAAATCGCTGAGGTTACAGGCACGAGCCACCCTGTCCCTAGCTCATTCGTTCTCTCTCCCACGGCCATCTTTGATATGCAGACTTCAGCTTCCATGTGAAACCATACAGGGAGAGTTCTTGAAACCCTTGATTGGTTCAGTATAAGCCTTTCCTCTTCTGAGAGCTGTTAGCCTCCAGGCAGGAAGTAGCAGTGTCTAACTCATCCCCACAACGGTCCCAGCATCTTGCACAGTCCCCAGGCCCAAAGAGGTCACTGGCAAACACTGATGTATGACTATGTTCTCCTGACCACACTGTTATGTTGGCCTAGGAACAGGACCTACATCCCACTTCCTTCTCAACCCAGGATGAGAGAGGCACTAAAAGCAGGCAGTGTTCAGCTCTAGATTCAGCAGTGCAAACTCTGAGAATGACGGTCACAGCCATCATAGCCAACACGGAACATGCAGTCCTGTCTCCCAGGTAGACAGAGCCTGCATCCAGCCCTCTCCCCACAGCTGCTCTTCTCAGTTAGTTTGGAATAATATGGATTCCAGCTTTAACTCTCACCTCGAGTGTTTCTGAAACCCTCACTAGTTACTCAAGCCTGCAGCATCCCGCTTTAGACATTCTATGAAGCGGAGGTGATGAGCGGCACTGGCTGCTACTGGGCATGCATTCATCGAAGATACAGCAAAGATACATCAGAGATACAGCAGTGACCCAAATTGTCTCTGCCCACAGGCGTGTGGACTCCACGCCAGGGATAAACCAAAAAAGCTTCTGACCTGGGATTCAACTAGTCACACACACACACACACACACACACACACACACACACACACACACGCACACATACACTACGCACAATACGGCAGACACAGCAGTGGTCCAGAAGAGTCAAGGTCTAGAGAGCTGTAGAGTGGGGAAGGTGGTTGACTGAAGACTAAGAGAGGTGCATGGGATGCAGTAAGGAGAATTAGCACATGGGGAGCAACAGGAAGTGGCCCTTGAAGGCTAGCTCTGTTTGCCCCGGTGCTGGGGATGGAACCCAGGTTGTGTGTTGCTGGTCACGTGCCCTAGCACTGAAGCTACCCCTACCCACCGAAAGGACAGCTTTTTGGCAGGTCAGAGTCTTTTCTCAGAAATACTGGCCCAGAAAGGATTAACTGTAAAGATGAACCGGAGACAGGAAGGACAGAGAGAACCCGGGAAGAGATGGAGGCCAGCTCTGGGTTTCTGCCTCCCTGTCATTTCACATAAGAAGGCATGCTTGGGCTCTATTCCCACCTCCAGGTCTCTGCACTTGGTGTTCTCTCTGCCAGACACAGCATGGCTCCCTGTCATCTCAGCCCCTCTTCTTCCTTCTGATCTCAGCACAAACTACACTCTCAGGGAAGCCTTCTACGATCGATCGCTAGAGCAGCCCATAGATCCCTCTACTTTCCCTTCCTGCTGCTTTACACACTAACACAGCCACTGCTGAACTCGGATCTCTGCTATGAGAACACATGCTCCTACAGGCAAGGCCACATGTGCATTCCCACACGCACCCCCGGCACACCATACGAGGACTAGCACGGAGAAGGCACTCAGCAGACACTCTCAAGTTAATTGAAGGGCACATAGCCTGTGATGCATGCTGAGTCTCTCTCTCTCTCTTACAGATCATCTCTTCAGGGCTCCTGCGAGTCTTGCAAAAGTTATTGCAGAGACCTCCACCTCTTCACCAGTGTGGGCTTTCCTCACTTGACAGAAAATACACTATTTGCATCAGAAGTGTTCCCTACAGGGTTATGTTTTGAGTGTGTGGTTCTCAGATAGTGTGATGCTATTGGGAAGGACAACCTTTAGGAGGTGTGTAGGGCCTAGCCGGCAGAAATATGTCACTAGGGACAGGACTGGGGGGTTATATCAGGTCCCCTAGTTCCTACTTTCTGCTTTGAGGTCTACTGAGGAGTTGGAGTCTCCATCCTGTCTTGACCGCAGTGATGGATGGAGCCTCCTGAAACCATGAGCCAAAGCAAATCCTCCAAACTTAAGTTGTCTCTGCCCGCCATTTTCTCACAGCAATGAGGAGAGTAACTGACACAGAAAAATGAATGAAACAGAAGAATTCCTCAGAGGCGACATGTCCTGCTAACACCAGGACAGTTCCAAGCAAACCGAGAGGGCTGGTGACTCTCACTCTGGTGACAAGGACAACTTGCTTGCAAGCCAACTCTTCAGGAAAAGCAAACAAACTTTGATTTGCACCATTCTGAGGTGTAAATGCTCCTCTCCCTGGCTGGTCAAGCTACCAAGGGTTGAACAGTTACTTTGAAAATTTCCCAAAAACATGACCGTGGGCTCTCACGAGCCAGTTAAAGCTGGCTCAGAGCCCGTATTTAATACGGATCTTGGGTGGTTGGTTTCTACAAACATGCCACGCACACAGCTATAGACATCCTGGTGGAAATGAGAACCTCTGAAAAGTCATGGCTGAAGTGAAATTTGGAAAGCAGATCACCCTGTTTAAGGAAGCAAGGTACCTGACCACCTATGTCCCATCCTGTGTCTACCGTAGGTATTCTTCATTAGCCATGATGCCAATGACAACAGGGTCTACATCCCTTGTCACGTCTGAACACAGCCGGCAAGTTAACGTTGCATGGAATCAATCTGCCTTTAAGGGTGAGTGTGGGCACTGGGCATGGTGACACATGCCTAGTTCTAGCACTCTTGAGGCAGAGGCAGTAGGAGGATTTCTGAGTTCGAGGCCAGCCTGGTCTATAGAGTGAGTTCCAGGACAGCCAGGGCTACACAGAGAAACTCTGTCTCAAAAACAAAACAAACAAACAAACAAAAACCAAAAACAAGCAAAAAAGGAAGAATGTGGTCATGTTCTCCTTGCAAAAAGGAATCTCAAAAAGGCTCAATGAGCGACTTGCCCAAGACCACACAGCCAGGCTCAGCTGAGACTACAAAACCAGACTTCCAGCTTTACTCACCCTGTCTTGTTGCTTTTAAAAGTCCAAGAACAGGAAGAAATGAGGAAGGACCCTGAGTCTAGATTCTGGGAAATGTTCTGTTAGGGTTTGAGTCTCAAATGTCCCCTACGACTCATGTGTTGGAACACCTAGTCCCTGTAAGAATGAAATGTTAGAATCCAGCTGCCGCTCGGGCCATAGCCCCTGAGGTAGCTTTCCCTCCCATCTTGAGGATCCTGACAGGCACCCTGCTAAGACAGTGCCTGTCAGTCCCTAGTTCTCAGACCTCCTCATGTCAGTGGCTCTTGCCAGAGAAGTGAGTTTACTCACATCAAACAGGGTAATGGTGGCCACACAACCCAGCCTATCCCCTTCCCTGCCTCCTGCCTGGGATTCAGAGAGTCTAGGTACCAGTATTGAAACCTCCCCCATCCTCAGAAAGGAGTAAGAGGCTCCCATTTCTGCCATGTGCCCCTGGACTTCCTGACTTCAGAGACTTCAACATATTCTCTGTCTCTGGTGCTCAGAGTCCCTGCCATGCTGTTGTCTGTCTGTCTGTCCACAGCATTAATAACTTTTCTAATAAGCCCCTTACTCTCCAGTAATCTCTCTCAGTGACCCTCTTGACCACACCCCCTCCATCCCAAACCTTTCAGTCTCCAGCTGGCAGTGATGTTTTATGTTGGGGTAGAGGGGAGGGGGGAACTCGGTCAGTGGAGGTGGGTTGCTTGAAGCAGGCCTTGCTTCTGTCCCCCTGCCTCCTTCCCATCCCCCACTCGGGGATGCGCCAAGATGTGAACAAGCCTCCAGGCAAACTCCTACCATCATCAGCCAAGCTACTCCAGCCCTCTCCTCCATGATGGACTGTTCCCCTTTAAACTGTGAGCTCCACCCCCCACTCCTTAAAAAGAAAAACAAGCCATAAAAACTCCTCTCTTCCCTTAAGTTGCTTCCATCAGGTGTTTTGACACAGTCAGAGAAAAGTAAGTAATGCACCCCTGGCCTCCTTTTGCACCTTGAAGGTGTCTTATCTTGTCTACACAGTCAGACCTTTTGCGTGTTGGCTGAAGAATCACGTACACTCATTGTAAAGTAAATGAGTATAACATTGAGCATGTAGACAGATGCTCTCCTGTCTCCCCAGGCAAGACCACTGCCAACAACTTAGGTTTGTCCTGGCCATTTGCTACACACAGTGCATGCGCATGAGGTGGAGCAAGAGGCTAACAGTTTAGCACTCTGCCATTGCTCCTGTCTCTGAGAATTAACAGAGTAGAAGGGCACTCAATAAATGCTTGCCCGATGGCTTTTGTGCCCTTAGCATGCCTGTGATTCATTTCCATGTGATGTATAAGTGGTCGGCCTCTGTAGACTGTGTCCCACGGGCTCTTGCATTTTATTAAACAGTCCCTATGCTCAGCGTCTGGCCAGCGTGGTGTTTCCTCCAAAATGATCATGAGGCCTTGCTCTCTGCCTCACCTGCAAGGCTGGCACGGCAGTCCCTTCCATGGTTTCCAAATGCCTCCATCCATCAAAGCCCCACAGTCTCTGGTTTCCTGGGATCACCAACAGACAGCGTTGAGCAGAAGAGCTGGCAGCATTGGTAACAGCTCCCAGGAGCAGGGTCAGGTTGCAGCCACAGATGCCAAGTCTCCTTAGACTTCAGAGCTCTGCCACTCCCACATGCAGGACTGCTGCCCCGGATGACACCCCACAGCTCACACAAGAAGCTGAGGATTAACTCGGGCAACACTGGCTGGGTGCTGACAGGCCAAGGCCTGTGGTCTGGGTGGAAGCCCCTTGGCCAGGCCTGGGTCAGCTCAGCACACCGAGGGTTGCCAACAACACTGAGGCTGTAGAATAGAGCTGACTTAGTACGCAGGGGAGAGGGGTCCGAGGGAGAGGGTCTGAGTTCAGAGGCAGCCCACTACAGTTAGGCCCAAGAGAATGTCTTAACAGGCATCTCTCACCCATGTGCCAGACAATCAGCTCCTGACCCTCACCCAACTCATGGCCATTTCTTCTTGGTTCACACAAAGCCTGGAACCTTCACCACTGCCTGCCCCTCCCCTCTCTTCCTCTCTCATTCTCTCTCTCTCTCTCTCTCTCTCTCTTTCTTTCTCTTGCTCTCTCTGTCTCTTGCTTGCTCTCTCGCTCCTCCTAGCCACAATATCATTAGAAACCTACCAGTCCTCCCTTCTCAGTACCACATCTTACCATCTTGGTGATGGTGGTCCAGGCTTCTGCCCTTCTCACCTACATCATGAATACTGCCTTAAACTCACTGATGGGCCTCAACACTGCTCTGTCCCCAGATGGCCTCCATCTCCACCCTGGAATTAAAGGCACCCCATGAAAGCAAAGAAAATCCCATCTCTCTTCAGCTTTTGAACACCAGCAAGACAGCTCAGTGGGTAAAGCTGCTTCCTGCCAAGATTGATGATCTGAGTTCAGTCTCTGGGACCCACACTGTGGGACAGAAGTGGCTCTGACAGCTCTGGCCTCTGACCTCCACACAGGCACAGTGGTGCATGCACACTGACAGAAAATAAATATGTAAGGTGGAGTAAGAAAATCTTTAATTTTATTCATTTATTCTTCTGGTCCTAACAGTGGAATGCCAGCCACTGAACAACATCACCAGCCTGTTCTTTCATCGGCCCTGACTTTCTCAGACCCAAAGCCACATTCTTGCAATGGCCTACTCAACCCTTCACAGAATGCCCCCTCTCATTGCTTTCCTGGCAGGGGCAACATATGAACACCATGTCCTTCTTTGCATGCCACCTCGAGGGGATACACTGTTCATCTGCCCTGCCCACTGGGGGAAGTTCCACCTGGGTGCTTGGTGAGGAAGGATCTGTAAAGATTCCACCTTGAAAATAAACAGTTGGACCACAGTGACTCCTGAACAGCATGTCCTGTAGGCCACATACACCTCCGGCCTGACCGTGTCCCTCAATTCCATTCATGCATCCCCCAGGGCTGTCATCTGTCATGGGCTCGTGATTCCTCAAGCACCCAGTGCTCACCACTGATGACAGGGAGAGCCCAGGAGGCTCCGATGCCATGGAGTGGCTTTGTGACTTGTTCTCCACCCACACCTGGGTCCTCAGCCCTCAGCAAATGCCCCTCACATAGGAAATAGAAGTCACCCAGGAGGGAGGGAGGCCAGACCTCCCTGCCTTCTTACTCTATGGCCTTGGCTAGGGGAGGGGCAGAAGGGAAAAAGGACAGCCCTCTGTCCTATGGTAAGAAGCACCCTGCCCCATTCACCACACACTCTCAGCAGAAGTCCTCAGAACTTGAGACTGGACATTCCTCACAAGGGTGTGGCCGGCCTAGCAGAGCCGGTCTGGGGAACAGCTGCTGGGGGCACAGAATTAGCAACCCCTGGAAACCAGCAAGCTGAATGAATCCCCAAGGCCTGCCTTGGACAGGGCACATCTGCTGCGACTCGGCCAATCGGATGCATGAGTCACAAAAGCAAGGCACAGAGAGGAAAGATTGTGTCCGCTTTCTCATCTCTTTGAGTGGGCTTTCCCTCCCTGGAGTACCCAGATAACACCAAGAAGCTGCTTGAACAGCAACTTAGCCCACTGTCTTGTTGATCCCTGGCTGTGAACTGTGACATGAGATTCTTGAAATGAGGTTAAATTAAGCTGACTCCACATTCAAAACAGAGTCACACCTGGTATAGGTCCCATCTACACTGGCAGGTCACAGGACAGACCTGAGCCAATCACTGTCTTAGCTTATCAACCCTTCCAAAGGCAAAAGCTGGTTTATGTGTTCAAAAACATTGTCCCAAAGATAAGATACACCTACAATTCAAGCTATCTGAGTTAATTCACGCTGAGGGATATGGAGGACACCATAAGAAGAAGGTATATTCTCATATGTTTTCACATGTGCTGGGCATTACACTAAGGGTTCTACATTTATTATCTCATCCCATTGACATGCTAAGAGAAATTTATTTATTTAATTTCTTCTCGTTGTTTCTTCTTTGCACACAACTACTTAACAACCCGTGACCAACAGTGAGAGACCAACACCAACCAACAAACAACCCCTACAGGCTCCCAGGGTCCTAGCATTTACATACCATCTGGAAAGTCCCCAGAATTACAAACATCACACAATCACAGAAACTATCTGCAGCTGGCAAAATCATGCCCTTGCTAGAGCACTAGACAAATCAGAGTCAGCTGCTGTGGACAATCTGAAGCGTCCTCATCCCACACCTGGCGTTAAAATGAAAACATAATATTTCTGTGTGTTTTAAAGAAACTAAAATTTTCACTACACCCATCCGATTCTCTTAGAATTTTTATACTTTGTTTTCAGTCCAGTATTTTTAAATTGAAGGTACTACTTGTAAATTTGAAAAGCAAAAAATCCACTAGAATTGAGGAATTTGTTGAACAAGGTGAGGGGATTTAAAGTCAACATGAAATAATTATATCAGGGCTGGAGAGCTAGCTCAGCAAGTAAGAGCACTGGCTGCTATTCCAGAGGACCAGAGTTCCATTCCCAGCAGCCACATCAGGCGGCTCACAACCATCTGTAACTCCAACTCTAAAAGATCCAATGCTTCTGGCCTCTGTGTGCTGTGCTCATTTGCATATTCCCATGGACTGACATAAAATAGCCCTTGAAAAAAATAAAGAAAAAAAAGAAAATAATTATGTTTCCATAAACTAGTATCAAATGGGTGAAAAAATAAAATACCTGCCGGGTGGTGGTGGAACACACCTTTAATCCCAGCACTAGGGAGGCAGAGGCAGGCAGATCTCTATGAGTTCAAGGCTAGCCTGGTCTATAGAGTGAGTTCCAGGACAGCCACAGAGAAACCCTATCTCAAAAACAAAACAAAAACAACAAAACAAAACACACTCAGAGGGACCCATGGCTCCAGCTGTATATGTAGTGGAGGATGGCCTTGTCGGGCATTGGTGGGAGAGGAAGTCCTTGGTCCTGTGAAGGCTGGATGCCCCAGTGTGGGGGTATTTAAGGATGAGGAGGTGGGAGTGAGTGGGTGAGTGGGAGCACACCCGCATAGAAGCAGGAGGAGGGGGGGATGGGATGGGGGTAGAGGGAAAATGGGGAAAAGGGATAACATCTGAAATGTAAATAAATAAAATATCCAATAAACAACAACAAAAAGACTTGTTATAAAGCTATGGTAACAGAAAGAAGTTAGCCTTGTTGGGAATACAGATGAATAACAATAGAGAAATATTCCTTAGGGGCACAAATGGGTAAATAACGAAGCTGTGTTTCTTTAAAGCTTAACTCTGGGAGAACAGTGTTCTCGGCCCAGAAAATGTGACGTTCTGGGTGCTGTTCGGTCCTCTGTTCTGACAGATTCATTGAGTTTGTGTCAGAACACATTGGACGAAATGAGTTTAAGTCATTAACTTTGAGCAAGGGAAAAATAAGTAGATAACAAATTAGTTAATTAATTAATTAATTAATTAATAAGCACAAACTGGGTCCTGAGTGTAGCAGGTTGGGTTCTGGACTCAGCTAGCGAAGACATACGAAATGGTCTCGTCTTTTCAGGGTATGGTAATAATAATAAAAGCATGTGACAAACCATCCCCAGAGCTTTACCTAAGCCAGAGCATCACTGACCTCCCCAAGAAGGTACAAGAAGAAAGCAGCCGACGTGGCCGAGACAAAGAGGAAGGAGGTGGAGTGTTGCTTTGCGTTCTCCATTTTGTCGATGTGCACACGTGGAGAATGGCAGTGGATGTAAAATACGCGTCTGGCTGTGGGGTTGCAGTCATGAAGATTTGAAAGGCACAGGCCAGGAAGAAGTCTAAGTAATGTGGTGCATGTAAGGCTCTTAGCACAGAGGCTAGAAAAGGGAGCCTGCTGTCATTCCTGTGGTCGGGGTGAGCCTCACAAACAGTTGGCCCTGCAGATGCATGGGGAACCTAACTCAAAAGTCTCCTGTCAACATTTTGAAATCTGTGGGTGATTTTGAAGAGATCTGGGACGATGCTTCAGTTGGTGAAGTCCTTACTGTGTAAGAACAAGGCCCTGAGTTTTCATCTCCAGCACATGGCTCTCCAGCGGTGGAGGCACACGCCTGTAACCCTAGCTAGCCTTGCTGAATCACGAGCTCTGAGTTCAAATACAGATTCTGTCTCAAAAAAAAAAAATGCTATTTTCAAGCCCCATCTCTACTTCCCACTAACCACAGATCCTTGATCTTTCTCAGTTTCCTCATCTGCAAGATGGGGTGATAACAATACTTCCCAAAAAGTAACAGGGCTATGTCATGTACCCAGGATGATACCCAGCGTATGGCGAACCCTGAAAGGTCACTATCATTAATGTTAGTTTTATGGAAAACAGTGGGCCATCTTCCCACTGCATTCTTTGTTTGATCATTTGAGATAGGGCCTCAGGTAGCCCAGGCTGGCTTCTAACTAGTTATATAGCCAAGGATAACCTTGAACTCCTAATCCTTCTGCCTCCTCCTCTTGACTCTGGCATGACGGACAGGAACCACCATACCTGGCTCTGCTGCACACACATCTCAGTTACTGGATTTATTTTTGAGTGAATTTACTTAAGAATTTGATGATTATCTGAGAAAACACTCCCAGGAAAGGACAGGTTGTCCATGTGCACGCACATGCAAATACCCTACCAGTGCAGTAGCCCTGGGTCAAGAGTTTTAAAAAGCAAGGATCACAGCCCAGAGGTGGCTTTTACCCATAATCATAGAACTTGGGAACTGAGGGCTTCAGAGACTCTGTCTCCAAAGCAGAGACAAAGAGGGGTGGAGAAGGAGGAGGAGGAGGAAGAAGAAGAAAAGAGAAAGCCAGGGTCACAAATGATCCTTCAAAGGCTAGCGTCTATGGGTTTCCTAGTGGAAGCAGCCAGGTAGCCAAGAAGTGAGTAACTCCTTCAGGGCTGAGTATGTGCACTGCGCACCAGCTTTAAGTCAGCAGCTATTTTTAGCTTTACTTTATATGGCCAGGGAAGAAATGAGGGCTATAGCAGGGGAGGCGCCAGGAGGCTCCAGTCCAGGGGCCTTCCCCACCCCCATCCCTTCCCATGCCAGAGCTGAAGAGCCGAATCTCCCATCAAAGCAAGGCTGGGAAGAGAGGGCGGCAGGGTGGAGGTGGGAATGGCAGGGCCTTCAAAGAAGGTTCTGGATAAGTTGCTTTAGAACAGTGGCTTCTGACTTTTTTTTTCCCCTTTCCCAAGACAGGGTTTCTCTGTGTCGCACTGGCTGCCCTGGACTCACTTTGTAGACCAGGCTGGCCTCGAACTCACAGAGATCCCACCTGCCTCTGCCTCCCGAGAGCTGGAATTAAAACACACAATGATACATATATGTGTCTAAACATCACACTTCTGCACATATATGTATACACAGACAGCATTAATTAAACTTTTTCCAGGAAATAATGCTTCATTTCTGCTCTATATCTACCATTCTTTCTATTTGAAAAAGAATGTGGGTCCTGACCCACTAAATTGATCTTTTTTTTTTTTTTGGTTTTTCGAGACAGGGTTTCTCTGTGTAGTTCTGACTGTCCTAGAACTCACTCTGTAGACCAGGCTGGCCTCAAACTCAGAAATCCACCTGCCTCTGCCTCCCAAGTGCTGGGATTAAAGGCGTGTGCCACCACTGCCCAGCTTAAATTGATCTTTCTACCAACAAACCAGTTGGCACCTCCAGTCCGCAAAGCTGACGTTTGCTTCGGTTTTGTCATAGCCGACTACAAGGTGAGGCAGCTTCTCAATACCCAGAACAAGATGCAAGTTTTAACTCTGCGTGGTTGCAGATGCCCAAGCTTCGGGTCTCCTGGCATTTGGGGACTCTGTCCTTTCAACCAAAAGTGCAGCTCACCCATGAACCTGCGACGGGACTTAGCTCATCACCTACTCCAGGAAGTCCTCTGTGATGTCCCCGTCTCATGCTCTAGTCTCTCACCTGGCTCTGCTTAGCAATGGCCGCTGGGCTAAGTATGGCTCCTGTTACATTTCCTGGCTCAACCGTTTCATTCTCTCTACACTTCACAGTAAAGCATAGCACTTGTTTTACAGAACACAGTATATGCTTATTGAACAAACTGATCATCTTAGTAACAGCCACCACAACTACCGCTTACTGGACTCTGTCATTTATCCCAAGGGAAGTAGATGAGCTGGCTCAATGGCTGGCTCAGCGGCGTGTAGAGACATTTGCCTGTGAGCCTGACAATGTGAGTTTAATCTCTAGGTCATACACCACGGAAAGAGAAAACCGACTCTCACAAGTTGTCCTCTGACCTTTATACATATGCTGTGGCAGTCGCATATGCCCTGTCCCCTCCCCCGATAAATGTAATAATAATATTTTTAAGTCACATGAGAGATTAGAAGTGGTTCGTCTCACAGATGAGGAAAGTAAGGCTCAGAAATAAACCCAGTGGGACAGGGCCATAATCCCGGACTTATCTGGCCCCCACCTGCTCCTAATCTTAGGATCTTATTTGTCCACATCCCTCTTGGTGCCACCCAGAAGAGGGCAAGGGGCAAGTCCTTAACAAACCCTCAGGGGACCGATGACAGCTTGATTAAAGACATTTTCCATAGCAGCAGCCACATCTAAATTTGGACGGTTACACCTTGTGTATGGCTTGGGAGAAAGGAACCCACAAGGTCTCCAGAGTCCCTGGGTGTGGGGGCATCACATGGGAGGGAGACGGCTGGGCGGAGCAGGGCGGCTGGCCTTCTGAGCACCTGGCCTTAAGAGCTCCCGGGTACACCCAAGCTCAGACCAGGACCCACAGACCCAGGTCACCCAGCCTCTGCCTGCAATCCCAGCATGCACTCCTGCCTCACCCTCCTTTCCTGTTCTTCACACAGGCTAAGCCTGGTCCCACCTCAGAGCCTTTGCATCTCCATTCCAGGCTTGAAAAGCTCTCCTTTCTAGTCCTCCCAAACCTATTTCATGCACTCTCTTCCTTCACTAATGGCAACATTGAGAAATTGTGTGTGTGTGTGTGTGTGTGTGTGTGTGTGTGTGTGTGTGTGTGTGT
>JANHMN010000002.1:223858845-223922847 GCA_030674055.1 Rhabdomys pumilio
TGTGTGTGTGTGTGTGTGTGTGTGTGTGTGTGTGTGTGTGTGTGTGTAGTGTGTGCATGTGTATTTGTTTCCTGGTTGGCTTCTGTCTCCTTCACTAAACAGGGGCTTCTGGAGGACCGTGTCTGCTCCCTGCTCCAGTCTCTAGCACAATGACAGGTGGTTACTGCTGTTGGCTGCAGGAGTGATTAGGTTTCCTCCTTTAAGACGTGTTGGCAGATCTGCCCCATCATATATTGTGTTCACCTCACCCTGGGGATGTGTGCCCCTGTGATTCACAGCCAGAGCTCCAAGCCCTTGGAGTCAGTGAAGAGAGATTGGGAGAGATATTTGGCCCATACCTGCCATGCACCTTTTTAGATAGATGACTGATACTCTATAAGCAGGCAAGGATTGTGTCCAATTTATATCTGGGAAAACTGAGGCTTGCCTGGTACCTCCAGTGCCTGGTACCATGCTCAGCACAATCATCTGCTGAGTCAAAGTGCACTGAGTTGGAGGCTTGGTGAATCTTCAGAATTTGTCCTCAGTTCATTCCTGTTCCATCCAGTTCTATAAGCTATTCTAGGGGTACTCAGAAGCTGGAGAGACAGAGTTGAAAGCAGGCCCTCAGTCCAGGCATGACCCTGGCCTGCATCTCAAGCTGCTCTTGGTATGCTTCAGCTTGTGCAAAGTCACCCAGGGGCTGCTGTTGCTTATCCCTGCTTCCTTGCTCCACCCTCAGAATGCCCCTTTCCTGTATTCCGTCACAGCACAGAGGGAGACATCCAAACTACAACATCCCACAAGTGGTTTCTTGTGCCAGGAATAATTGTTTTCTAAAGAGCCACAACTTTGAGTCACTCAGCACAGCAGGAAAGTGTCCTGGAAATACCCCAGTCAAGGAGCCATGGGGCATGGTGGAGTATGTCTATAATCCCAGTACTCTGGAGGCTGAAGTAGGAGGATTACAAGTTCAAAGCCAGCCTGAGCTATATTCTGTCTCAACAAAAAAGACTGCAGGAGTCGCTGTTTATTGTCAGAGTTAGCTTTAGGTTCTGTGAGACAACAGCCAAATATCTAGATGTCTGACAGAGGTGTTCACCTGTTTTTCATGTATTACAGAATATTTTTCTTTAGGTTTTTTTCACATAATTATAAATCTAAAACACTCTCACTTTGTGATATAAAACAGGCAGAGAGTCACTAACTAGCGATCTCTATACTTTGCTCAGCCCCAGATCCCCTCTCTCTCTCTCCCTCCCTCCCTCCCTTGTTCCCTCCCTCCCTCCCTTCCTTCCTTGTCAGAGTTACACTATGTCGGCAAGCTGTTATAAAATGATCCTCCTGCTTCAGCCTTCCGAGTAGCTGGACTACCATATGGTCCCAGTAAAGCGACACTTTCTGGCGAGCCTGTTAAAACAGGCCTTGTTGCTCACTATGCTGGTCGGTCTGATGAGCCCTGAGCTTGCATCTTTGCTGTGGGTAGATGCCAACACTATTTGTTCACTGCCTGTGCTTTGAGCAGCATTGATGTCCCAAGTGCCCCATTGTGTGGATGAGCAACTGAGGCCCAGGTAAGCAACATGTCCAAGTCACACTCTGCTCTTTAATGCCACCACTCTCTGACATGTTTGAGTGAGATGCTGGCCTGCCTGCCTATCTTGAAGCCCTAGTCCATGTCCTTTTTGTATCTAATCATTTGTGCAATAATGGACAAATAGGAGGGCCCATGGAAATATGCATTGAATAAGGCTGGGATGCAGAGCAATTGTCTAGAAATACATGCTGAATGAAAGAATGTATGAATAAATGAATGGATGAGGGATAGATAATGGATAAATGGATGGATGTGTGGATAGATGGATGGATGAATGAATGAGTTGTTGGGTGGATGTGTGTATGAATGGATGGATGGATGGATGGATGGATGGATGGATGGATGGATGGATAGATGGATGGATAAATGGATGAATGAGTTGGTGGGTGGATATATGTATGTATGTATGTATGGATGGATGGATGGATGGATGGATGGATAGACAGGTAAATAGCTGTTGAGTGAATGGATGAAAGGATGGATGAATGGATAAGTTGGTCGATGAATGGGTAGATGGACGAGTGGATGGATGGACAGGTATATACCTGCTGGGTGAAAGCATGAAGGAATGTTGGTGAATGGGATGGGTGAATGGATGGATGAGTGAATGGGAGATAGATAGATGGGTGGATATGCGGGTGGAGGGATGGGTGAATGAATGCTGGGGTGGTTGGATGGATAGATGGATGGATGGGGAAATGAATGAATAAACACTCTTAGGATCTATCCCGTGAAAATATTTTCATAGCAGAGTTGAGGCCAGCCCCCAGTTCTGCTACAACATAAGCTGAAATCTAGCTGTTTGTATACATAGAGAGCAAAGAGAAATGATTACATCTTATTGTGTCTGATGAGTATACATCTGTACAGTGCCTTGCAATGGTCATTCCTGCCAGTCCTCAAGAACCACTTTATTACCCTACCTTTTCTGATAAGAAAATGAGCACAGAGATGCAGAGTAGCTTACCTAAAGCCACACAGGAAATAGCACCTTAAATCATCTATTTCTTTGCCAACTACTCTGATGTTTCCTACCATCCCTTCCAGACACCCCTCAAGCTCTGCGGGCTGAGCTGGACTCACCTCCGTCTGCGTAGGTCTCTGTGCCATAGCCGTCCTGTAGGCCGTTATTCCAAGTGCCCTCGTACTTGGCACCACTGTTTGTGCTCTGCCGGATTCCGTAGCGCCCCTTAAAGCCATGCGTCCACTCCCCCTTGTAGAGCCAGCGCCCCTTGGTCTCTATGCCAAGCCCATGTCGTTTGCCCTGGCTCCAATATCCCTCAAAGGTATTCCCACTAGGCCAGGTGTAGACGCCTGCCACTTCAAAGCCAAAATTCCAGGAGCCCGAGTATTCACCCTGGCCCTTGGGGCCGGTGCACAGTCCGTGCCCATGTGCCTTTCCCCCTTCCCAGCCCCCACAATATGCCCCGCCATCATCAAAGTCAAAGCGGCCCCCGCTCATCTCATCCTCGCTCCTGACAACTCCTCTGTCCTCCAGCTTGGGCGTAGGGGTACCTGATGCTCGAAAAAGCACCTTCAGGCTGAGCCCCTAGAATCACCACCGGGCTCGAGGGGTTAAAAAGCAAGACCCCAGCAGGGGCAGAAAAAGCCCAAAGGCCAAGTCAGCAGTGGGGCCGCTGGTCAGTGCCATGGCTGGGAGGCCCCCTCAGTCATCCCAACAAGGCAGCAACTTAAAAAAGAAGCCGACAGAAAAGACTCCAAGTTCCCACAAAGCGTCCCAGGTCCAGCTTCCATGGAGTCCGCTGTGTTCTCCTTAAGAAAAGCAACGAAAGAAGTTGAGGGGTCTTGTCTTTTCAAAGAGAGACAATTCCCGGGTTAGCAGCCCAGCCGAGGCTGAATTCCCGCCACCCACCCTGAAGCAGCCGCTGGCCCCCTTCTCATCCACCCCAGTGGGCGTGCGGCTCAGATCTCCCAGCTGCCCCGCCCCTTCTCCAGCCCTGCCTTCCTCCCAGGATAGAAAGGTCAGTGTTGCCCTAACAAGGCCATTGGATCTCAGAAGCTGCTCCCAAAATAACCCCCTGGCTGGCCCAGCCTCCTTCAGAGCCGGAGGGGGGGGGGCTTTCAATCCGCTGGGCCTGCAGACCCAGGCAGTGGCCCGAGGGGGCTGAGCAGAAAATCTGAGAACCAAGTGTAGACAGCCTAGCCACTTGGTGGCTTACCTTCTTGTGGGTCAGAGCTGCCTCCCATCTAGAAGTCCTAGAATTCGCAGGCAGGGTGAAGAGACCGAGACTAGTGAACTGTCTTATCCAGGGCCACTTCATATCCCCAGAGTGCAGGGGGTGGCAGACATGGGGCTCTACCACTTCGAGCATGCCGTGGCAGGACCCAGAGCTTTGGTGCCCCCGCCAATCCCATTGAAGAATCTAGTGATCTACCGAGAAAGGAATGGAGGACGGAGACACATAGGACTTTGAAAGCAGAAAGGAACTCAGAATGAGCAGAGAAGGGTCTAGCCACGGGGCAAACATGAACTAGTCAGAGTTCTGTGCTCACATTCCCACCCCAGTCAAACCAGGAAACTGGGGAGAACCCTGGTAAAAGGAACCAGTTCAGGAGGCTGGGGAGATGGCTCAGTTGATAAAGTACTTGTCACACAATCAGAAAACTCTGTTCCCCAGAACTTGTGAGAGAGGCGAGTGGGCGGTGGGAAGCCCTTCCAGGGCTGACAGTCCTCAGCCAAGACCACAGTGCCTTCCTTGTGTTGGAGATTTATTTCTTCTTACTGGAAGTTGGTAGAAACCTGGGTGCTAGAAATTCACCAAAGCCTTTCGCTCCTGTCCCAAGAGCTTCTGAAGCCTGGCCTCATGGGCTCTTAGGATGCTGGAGCAGACACAAGCTTGAATATTTCTAAAATGAATCTCATTCCACCACAGCCCACAGCCTCTGTCAGGGGTATAGAGGGGAGGACAGTTTCCTTTCTGCTCATGGAAGAGTGTGCATGCGTGCGTGTGTGCATGTGTT
This sequence comes from Rhabdomys pumilio, assembly GCA_030674055.1. Taxonomy (NCBI): domain Eukaryota; kingdom Metazoa; phylum Chordata; class Mammalia; order Rodentia; family Muridae; genus Rhabdomys; species Rhabdomys pumilio. Next base: position 223,863,404 of record JANHMN010000002.1, read on the forward strand.
CATAGCTGGAATGAAAGAAGGTTAGAAATCAAAAATAAGAAAAAGAAGAAGAAAAAAGAAAGGAAGAAAGAAAAGGGAAAAAAAAGCCAAGGTCCAAGGGAGCATGAGACATTATCTGACTTCCATGTCTGTCTGACGCATTCCCAAGTCCCATGATGATCTTGGCCACTGCATGTCACTGCATTCATTTCCTTGTTATAGAAATGGGCAGACTGTGTTCTCTGCTTTCCACTCTACTGATAACAGTCCCTGCTAGTTGTCGCTCCTCGTTATTATGTGCACAGTCACTAACCTTACAAAGTCCTTTTGGTCCACGTTTCAGCACCAGCCTCCACACAAACCACCATCTTGGCCAGGTGGCTGGCACCCTGTCCAGGTGGACGGACCTTCAGCCTGCCCAGGCAGTTCCCCACTAAAAACACTTTGCCCATTCTTTCCCAAACTCTTTCCAGCCTGGCAGTCTCAGGACATGGAAACGGATAGTCAAATAGAAAGGAAAGTGACTGTCTCTGCGAGTCCATCAATCACTATAAGGCTGATCTAGGTTAGCTGTTTTCCAGGAGAGGATCCAAACACATACATCTATCCCTGTTCACTCCTAGTAGCTCCCTGTGATGAAGCTCTTCCAGAAGAATCACCTACAATCATAAAAACACAGATTGCACAGTCCTTCCCAGACCAATGGAGTTCAGTCCTCACGGGAAAGGACCTGGCTGGCTGCATTTGCTTTGAGCATCTCTGACTTTAAAACACTGGGGATTTTATCTATTCATTTTTAAAGATTTATTTTTTTAAAAAAATCAGGTGTATAGGTATGTGGATGTGAGTGCAGGTGGCCTGGGAGGTCAAGTGTTGGATCCCCTGGAACTATGAATTACACATAACTGTGAGCCACCTGGAGTGGATGCTGGGAACTTAGTGAGAGTCCTTGGCCAAGACCAGTACTCCTTAAACACAGAGCTATCTCTCCAGTCACTTATTTACTGCATACCTCGTCCCCGTGTGTGTATGTGTGTGACAGTGCATATATGGAAGTCAAATGACAACTTGAGGGAGTCCATTTTGTCCTTCCACCGTGAGTCTTGGGGTCAAACTCAGGTCATCAGGCTTGGCAAAAACAGCCTTAACCTGCTGAGCCGTTTTACCAGGCCCACTGTGAATTTTTGGAATGGTTTCTTGATAACATTTATAGGTTTGCATATGTTTGTGTTATACAAGCAGGAAGTTGAGAGTTAGATGTATGTTCAGATCCCAGTTCTGAGCTGTGCCTAGTGGTACCACTCTAGCTACTTAGAGACTTAAGAATGCTGAGATAGGAAGATTTAAAGTTCAAAACCTACTAGACTATATAATGAGTGAGTTCAAAGCCAGCCTGGGCAACCTAATGTAACCCATCTTAAAATAAAAACTGAAGAGTGTGCTGGGGCCAGAGCTCAGTAGCACCGTGCTTATATGGTAATGTGAGGTCCTAAGTTCAACCCCCAGTACTGGAAAAACAAAAGCAAAAGCAAAAACAGAACAAAACAAACAAACAAACAAAACCTCCCAGCTCTGCCCAGTTGAGCTAGCTTACAACTTTGGACCGATTGCCAAATCTCTCTAAACCAAGATAATCTATCTCCTGTATCTCCAGAAATTGCCTGGGAACCAACATTTACATTAAGAATAATCACAACCTCTTGACATGACTAGGGGAAAGTTATAAGAGTCTCTGCTGAAGAGGTTCATACACAAGAGACTGAAGAGGTGGCTAAGTGGCTATGAACACTTGTTGCTCTTACAGAGGACCCAGGTTTGGTTCTCAGCACCCACACCATTTGTGACTCCAGTTGCAGGGGTGGGGGGTCCAGCTCCCTCTTCTAGCCTCTGTGGGCATCAGGAAAGCAGATGGTGCACAGATATACATCCAGGCAAAATAATCCCAAGTATTAAATAAGGTTCATAGCTTGAAGGCATTAAACACTTAAACAATACAGGCAATTATTACTACTCTTACACAGCAAGACGCTTTTCTGACCATTATGATTAATAAGAGAGTCACCAAAGAAAGACTAAATGCTAAATACCTGACATGGAAGGACTCGTATCTATTCACTCAGCTTCACCCTGTGGTTTGTCTACAGATAGACATAAAGGAACACTTTGATCTTGTGAAATCAAAATTCAGATTTCAGAATCTGGCATTGGCCTTATTGTAAAGCCAGGATTGAGCTTTTATGAAAACTATGGCTCTCCCCCCAACCCTCTTTTCCACTCATTCTAGTCCTGTGACTTTTGAGGAAAGCATGCCCTCTTGTGGCTATGTGTGCGTCACAACAGACCTTCCTTAGGAAAACGAAGTTCTTCAAAAAGTTTACTAAGCTTTTACGAATGTAAACTGTTTTTAAAGATATATGGTGTTGGAAAGATGGCTCAGCGATTCAAAGCAATTTTTACTCTTGCAAAGAACCTAGGTTTGAGTGCTACCACCTACCTGACTTACAACCATGTCTGTAACTCCAGTTCCAAGGAATCTGATGCCCTTAGGCACTGTGTGAATGTGGTACAGACATAAATATTCAGGCAACATTCACACATAAACTAAATCTTTGTGAAAAAAGTATATCTTTTGCTATGACTTTTGCCACAGCCTGGTTCTGTATTGTCAGAGGCATTTACTGCTTTTCTCTACTTTCTTCCCAGGGAGCCCAGGATGGAGGGAACCTGCAAAGAGAAGAGGGGCACTGGACTTCTGAACTTCTGAAGGCCTGAAGAGAGAAGGCCCATTTTCCCAGGAACCTTTTTGTATCCTGACTGGGTCCATACCACAAGGATTACATACTTGCGCAAAGCAAGGATTGTCTTTGTTTTAATATATAAACAGTATATGTCTGTGTCCCACAGTGGTCCATCCCAGCCTGCCGCAGGTCCTCTTGTGTGTACAGCTGAAACCTCCCTTGTTAAAACTGCTTTTTCAGTTGACTTTTGAGTTTTCCTCTTTGGTTAGCCCACTGCCTCACAGGCTCCTGCCCATTCCAACCATTGTACCTTGGGTGTCCTGGAGCTTAATCCTGTTTTTTTTGTTTTTTGTTTTGTTTTTTTTTGTTGTTGTTGTTGTTGTTTTGTTTTTTTGAGACAAGGTTTTACAATGTTGCCCAGGCTGTCTCCTGAAATCCTGGGCTCAAACTATTCTCCTGCCTCAGTCCCCTGAATAGATTACAGTTGTCTATCATTGTGCCTAGACGTACTTGACTGCGTACATATGCGTGTACACTCACATGTGTGATCTTGACTACTTGACTAAATCCCTTAGCCCACCTCTTTGTCAATTTTTAGATTACATTTGTGTGTGCACGCATGTATGACACATTGCACATGGAGGCCAGAGCCTTCAAGAGGTGGTTTTCTTCTTCCACCAACTAGATCATAGCCTTAGTGGCAAGCTTCTTTACCCCAAGCCATCTTACCTGTTCCTCTGACTTCTAAATGTTCACTGCCTAGGTGCTCTCTTATGGCTTTAAAAACAATCTATTTTTTCTAAAGTAAATTCTTTATTTCAAATAAGTCTTTCTAGTAGTTTCAGGCCCCCAAAATGAGCAGACAGCACAGCATTCGCATAGTTCCTTATTTCTTCTACTAAAATATTACTACATTAGCATCATTCCTTCAAAAGCTCCTAAGTTTGGCCCTCCAGTTGTGCCTCTCCTGATTTCAGTAATTAATGCAAGGACCCACTCAACTGCCCTACACATCCAATATGCATTTCAGACAGGAAAACCAAATACTCAATTCCTCATCCCAAATCTGCACCAGCTCTTAACTTCTTAAAAGCTGCCAGAACATTCTTAATCCCTATCTTCACTTCCTAAATTCTCTCGTCTGCTCTATCTGTAAAATAATTCTAGGACATAGCTCCTGCACCTCTGACTGTCAGGCCACCAAAGGCTACAAACGTCTCAATAATCTACTCAGTAGCCAGTGTTTGGGTCCCCATGCCGAATGCCTGTAACCCCAGCATTTGAAGGCTATGGCAGGAGTGAACCTAGGCCACCCAGGGAACAGTGAGACTGTCTTCAAACTTACCTCTTCCCGTCTCCATCCTTCACACACCTAGCAAACGGCAACCTCACTCACTAGAAACCAAAGCTTTCAAACCACCCACTGATCAGTTGACCCCACAAGCTGACCCCACCTTGCACCTCTGACTTCAAGACTTGAGAGTCTAGTGGTTCTGCTGTCAAGGGTACTCTTCCTTAGTTGTCCACACGGCTCCCATTGACTTTCAGATTCAATACCACTTTTTTTACAGAAGCTTCTGCCTTAAATGCAACTAATGTTCTCTCTTGGCCAACCCGTCCTATCTCCTAATCTTTTCCTAATCTATACCCACTTCTGCTTTTCCCGCCATGGAAAGGACATTGTTTTGCCTACTGTTGTATTCCTGCACTACAGGGGAGAAATGTCCAAGTGACCAACTGGTTAAGAAGTATCAAAATAAAAGCATGTGAAAATTAGGTGGCATTCTTCAGAATATGCATCCATGGCCTCATCTCTCATTAGAATCCATTTCTGAGGACTTATCAAAACCACAACCCCACAACCTCTAGGACCTTTGAAAAAGAGCAAGTCACATCCACAACTCAAATCCTCTCGTGAAGAACACTACATTGAAATTTGCCCAACTGGATGTGCATGTTTGTTTTGAGACAACAGGGTCTTGGCATGTAGCCCAGGCTGGCCTTGAACTCGACTCCTGATTCTGCCTCCTGAGTGTTATGTTTGTGAAACCACACTCAGAACATTTGTTTTGAGGGTGAGTTTAAGGGATACAAATAACAGCTTATTCTCACAAATATGCAGTGTCTATGCTCAGATCTGACCCTTTCAAGAAGTTATTAGGTCACTGGGACTTTGTCCTTTATAAAACAAAAAACTTTTAAGACTTAGGAATGTATGTGAATTCATTTTAAGTAGCTTGCTAACCAACTACACTTTCCCCACAAAGACAAAACACTAGTTGTTGGAATGGCATCTTTATAATCAAAAATACCCCAAGTGACTCTGTGTAGTTTGGGAACACTGGAGTTTGGACCTTCTGAAGAATACAAAGGTTCCTGGCTTAGAGGTGCTCTAGAGTTCCTGGTCATCACCTCATTTGTGGTCTCCTGGAGAATACACGCGCATGTCCATGAACTAGAACATTAGGGAGATAACACAAACAATCCTATTCTCCTCCTCCTGTCCTGGAAAAAACTGCCTGGAGACCTATGAAATAATCCATATCCTGTCACCACCAGTGCCATGGTGACATTTTGCTCCTCACTCTAGGAAGTGCCTTCTCCTTACAAGATGCATACCAGCTGTCTCCCAAAGCTTAGGTTCTAAACTTTTCTAGTAAAAAGTTCTATTTCTCTCAAGTGAAAAGGACTCTTATGTGAAGCCCAGATCCAGTCTGAGTCAACTCTTAAGACAAATGAGGTACTTTTGAGAACAGTGAAGATTTATCCTGCAAACTGAAACAAACTTCCTAATATCTTTCAAGGCTGGACATTTGAGTAATTTTAGGTATACATAATGTGAATTAAAATAAAAGCAAGCCAGGCGTAATGGCACAAGTCTTTAGTTCTAGCACTCAGGAGGCGGAGGCGGAGGCAGAGGCAGATTTCTGAGTTCAAGATCAGCATGGTCTACAGAGGGAGTACCAGGCCAGGGCTACATAGAAATACCTTGATCTCAGGGAAAGGGGGGGAAAAAAAAAGGAAGACCAAATCTCCTGGAAAAAAAATTTATCCTTCCAGTTAAATTGCTTGAGCTTGGGCCATTTAATCAAACTTTGGAGAGGATTTTACAATGACTCACCAGAAGTGTATAAGTTTAGGTATGAAATCCTTCAGGGATTTTAGGATGGGAGGTAATGTCTAAAACATACTGAGTGGCATAGACCTATATTTCAACTGACCGCAAGAAATTCATCACACAAACACCAGAGATGGAGGCAACATACTGGTTTCAAGTACGACACACACCCACACATACCAAGTGCTTAGCAGTCCTATTTTAAACAGCTTATTTGAGAAACAACACACAATACCTCTGGATAAACAGCACCAGCAGGGGTTTATTTAGTGACAGTAAGGTTAATGACTCCCTCAAAACAATAAAGGACAGGCCACTTGGTTTATTCAAACTGAATCTAAACCTTAGATATCTGACTCAACAGTAACATAAGAAACCTTTAATGACACAAACCCGTGTTAAACCAAAGACAGTTTAAGTGAGTCTCATAAGCTCTACTATTGATGGGCTGGCATCTACAACATGACAAGTGTTCAGTTACAAAAGCACATTTGAGTTTCTTGCTGCCATATGGTAAGCAGGTCTGAAATATGCTGTTTTATAAGGACTTCACCATGTCCCCACTGCTGCCAGTCTCCAGTCATTATGTTTCTTCAGCCCTCAGAACATTTTTAGGAGATTTTCTTTGACCTGCTTGTCTTGACAGGTACATAAGAACTCAGTAAACTGACAGAATGAAGATTAACTGAGATGCCAAGAATAGTTTTTATTGCAAGCACAGTGAGCAGAAAGAGATGTCTTCTCACAGAGTGGCCACTGGGTCTGCCGTTAACTAAACCTCTGACAATCTTTCATTGGTTTAAAGCACATGAATTAGCTTCTTGTTATCAGGTGTACATCATCTCTGCCATGTGGGACATTTTCTTAGGGATATACAAGTAATACTCCATGTAGCCTGCTAGGTCCTCAATGGTCACATCATCCACATAGACACGAGCTTGCTCGGAACAGGATCGAGGAGAGCCAGACAGAGTTCTGGTGTGCAGTGATTGAGAGTAGTCCTCAAGTGATCTTCGTTCTGGGGCCAAAGGAGGGACATTCTGCAAACCTGAAAAGGAATACACCTCCATATCATGCCACCTCTTACACTGGCACTCCTTGCCTACACATACACATGGCTTGCCCTGGCTTAGCTTGGAAACAGATTGAAAGTCAGAGAGATCGTTGGCTGTAAGACTTTCTTGGGAGACTTGGGTAGCATCAGAGAGCTCTTCTGTTTTACTCTCCGATGGGAGCCTCAGAACTGAACTTCTCAGAGGCTCGATGGCTGCTCCTATGTGATTAATATCAAGAGAAGTAGAGTTTTCTCCTGTGTTGAACTCTTTGGGTGTTGAAACTCCCCGTCCACTGTTGCCTTCGGGTGGCTCAGTCTGGCTTCTGTGCTTCAGCTGGCTGCTGGAAGGAGATGCTGTTGTACTGCAATGTATGAACTTGGGAGGATGAAGAACAGGAGACTTAGAGCGTCTACGACGCTGGGTTCTCACTGCCCCTCGTGAAGACTTCCTTGTAGACCTAAAAGAGAAAAAGACACAAGATGTGGAGACACAAAGCCCTCCTGAAAGAGTCCACATGACAGCTAGAAACAGACCTTTGAGTTTAAGGTCATCAATGCCTCCATATTCAAACTACCTAAGATTTTGTGTCTCAAAAAATTCAGCATCCCTTATTAGCAATCTACAGAAACAAGTGAGAGAACACAATCACCCAGGCCAGACACATGGGAGACACGTGCAGAGCACTTATCTCTTCCATTCTTGGCTTGTGAGCATGGGAGAAGCAGATAAACTGATGGAGTAAAACCAAAACGCAGTCCCATCAGCTTGACTATGGCTCCTGTACCAAGGCTCACTGGCACTGTGTCAACACTAACAAACAGGGTGCTGGCGCTACAAACCACTATCACTGGTCACAGCCAGCAAAACAAACAATAAAGGGACAAGTGAGAGCTGGCTCAGTAGTAAAGTACTTGCCATGCCAGCAACCATGTAAAAAAGCTGGGTGCAGTGGCAAGCACCTATAATTCTCATGCTGGGGAAACAGGAAGATCCCTGAGACTTGCTGTCTAACCAGTCCAGCTAGGTATGAGGAGCTCCAGATTCAAAGGCCTTACCTCAAAAGAGCAAACAAACAAACAAACAAACAAAAAAACCAGAAGAGGGGAGAGCAATTGAGGAAGACAAACAGTACACAACCCCTAACCTTCACACGTGAGTGTACATGTGTATACAGGAGCACACAGACCCACACAAACTCCAACACAGAGGATTTAGTGTACCCCAAGTTTCTAGAAACTGAGAATTATTAAGTGCACTATGGAGCAAACATTTAAACAAGCATTTAAATTAAAAAGCTGAATGAAGAAAAGAGACTTAAAACCGCCAAGCAAATTAGATAACAGGAGGAGGAGGAGGAGGAGGAGGAGGAGGAGGAGGAGGAGGAAGAGGAAGAGGAAGAGGAAGAGGAAGAGGAGGAAGAGGGGCAGCAGCAGAAGCAGCAGCCACCACCACTGCTACCGCCACCACCAGGACTTAAAATAAGTTGTTGTTTTTTTTTTAAAAAAAAAAACTATTTTAATTTGGGGAAGGAGTTGGCATGCATGTGCAGACATCTTTTGGGAGTTAGTTCTCTCCTTACACCATGTGGATCCCAGAAACTGAACTCAGAGCTGTAGGCTTGCTTGCCAGCACTGAAGCACCTTTTACCCACTAACTCATCATCATGGCCCTGATACAGAACTTTAAGAAATAAAAACCAAACCAGGTATGGTGGCACACACATTTAATCCCAGCACTCTGGGAGGCAGGAAAGCAGATCTCTGAATTTAAGGCCAACCTTGGCTACATAGTAAATTATAAAACAGACAGAACTATATTAAAAACAAACAAACAAGCAAACCACCTGTCTCAAGAGGGGTTGGAGGGGAGAAGAGACATGAAGAGGGGGGTAGGGAAATCAACTAGACAAGAAGCACACACTTGTAACTCCAGCCCCCAGGAAGTGAAGTGGATTGTAAGCCAAAGGCCAGTCTGAGTTACAGTGAGACCTGTCTCACAGAAACAGAAAAGAAAATAAAACTGTATTTGGAATTAAATGAAACAGACTAAATAAAATACTGCTCTGAAAACTACTGACGGGAAGATAAATCTATTTATAACAAAGGTCAGCAGACTGCAACCTGAAGGGCAACTTAAACTTAAATCTGTCCCTCTACTTGCTTCTTCTGCTAGAGTAGGGGCTTAGTGTCAAGCCAAGGGCCTCACACATGCTCAGCATAAGCCTTGCCCGGTTTGTTTTTGTACAGCCTGTGAATCTTGCTCTTCAATGGGCTACAACTGTTGAGCCATGGAGATGATAGGGTGACCCTTCATTCCTCTTTTCCTCTCCATTCTCTCCCACCTTTTGGGGCCCACTTAGCTACCACCTACAAGCTGGGCATTGAGAAGTAGCATCTTAGTTCAAGAATCCAACCATGGAGAGGGGAGATGACTCAATGAGTAATTGTTTCACAAATCTAATAGCCTGAGTTCAATCCCTAGAACCTACAGTGAACACAGAACCAACTCCCCAGAACTGTTCTGTGACTTTCCAAATGTGCACTGTGGTACATGCCCACATCTGTGTATACACACACAAGTGGTAATATAAAATAAAACATCCAAAAGCACCATGAAATCTGGAGGGTAGATAAGCACACTAGGAGAGCTGGGTCTCTATCAGACAGAGTAAAGTGGGTGCCCTTTACCACATTCTCCAGCAGAACCCCTACCAGGTGGACCACTTCATCTTGAAACTGCCTCAGCAACTGAAGTGCCAGGATGACTGCAACAGCAGTGATGAGCCTTCTCTTTAGTCAACTCCTACAATATCCTTGGCTTTAGCCTCCTGGGTCTGTCTGTCTGTGCCTCTCTTCCTAACCCTCTGCCACCTTTTTTTTGGATACAGTGCCTCACTGCAGATTAAGGTAGATCTCAAACTGGAAATTCTTTCTGAGTCTGCTAACCCATGGTCTAAAAGGTACTAGAGAAAAGGAAAAAATATCATGTAAAAGTAGTCTAACAGAAGAGCTCTAAATTTAGAATCTGTTTTAAGAATAGAGAGTGGTGGTGTTGGTACACACCAGCACTTGGGAGGCAGAGGCAGGTGGATCTCTGAGTTCATGGCCAGAGTGGTCTGCCAGAGGGAGTTCCAGGACAACCAATGCTACACAGTGAAACACTGAGGGGGGAGCGGGATGGAGAACAGAGAGGTCTGGGCAACCTAGCTTAGCTGTGGAATGCCCTAGGTTCAAGTCTCAGAGGGAATAGGAACAGACAATGAGAGAAAATGTGATTTAGAAGATCATAGCAAAGACCTTAGGCAGATGTAGGCCTTTCAACAACAGCACAACAAAGCCCAACAAGAGCTAAAACAGCTGTCAATCCAGAAACAATGATTCAGATACAACCAATCTATCTTCCAAAACAATCATGAAATAAAGGTACTCTCAGATAAAGCAAAATATATTTGTCACCAAACTTGGGGTCACAATCTGTGCCTAAGAAGCTAGGCTCTATCCTCAAGAAAACAATTAAAATAGACAAATAGTAACAACCAGAAATTGAGATTTATTCAATGTGGCCAGATTGGGGAAGAGAGGCAACATATTTACCAATAGGACGCAATATTATAATAATTACAGAGATAACCATTCCAGACTATTTGCAGTGCTGGGGAATGAACAAACAAGGAGGGCTTGTTACATCCTAGGCAAACTCTACCACCGAGCTTCTGGACAGCCCAAGGAAAACCACTCAAACGTTCCCTACACAGAGCAATGCAGAGCCTTATTTACCAACAGACTTTTACCAAATGAACTTTTTAGGAACAGGAAAGCAGGTTGTATGTGGCAGGATCTAGAGTACAAGAACTGTGGGCAAAGAAACTAAAAATGCAAATATTAACAAATTAACACTAGTAATAACAAAAAACCTAACCTGTGGGATTAAAAGTAAAGCAGAATCAGCATATTAAGTAGTCACATCTCAGAAGACAGTACTAAAGGGGGTTTATAATATTAACTTTTGTCCTTTATTAAAAGCTTATGGCTTCAAAACCAATTACTTTTTAAAGATATTAAATACCTTCTAAATTAGTAGAGGTAAAAATAAATTTTTTTTCAATCACTTAGTAAATGATGGAAAAGACAGGGTAGTAGGTAAGGGAGGGAAAGCAGAAAAACCCTAAGAACACTGGGCACAGTTCCTGATAGGTAAACAACTGGCTAGGAGAACTGGCTAGAAAGTCAAAGCCAGCTTGAGCTACAGAGTGAATTTTAAACCACCTTGGGCTATATAGAGTGAGACCTCATGTCTCAAAAAAAAGTTATATAAAATACACCGTTCACATGCTGGCAGAAATTGAGACCTGTAACATTAATTTCAGACAATGCAGACCTTAGGACAAAAGCTGTACTGTATGTATAGTAATAAGGCTGGGATACAGCTCAGTTGCTAGGCGTGCTTGTCTGCCATGCACCAGCAGAAACATAAAAGCCAAGACTCAGAAAATGTCTCAGCAAACTCATTTTCAAAAACTGTGAAGCCAGGCATGGTGACTCAGGCTTTTAATTCCAGAAATTGGGAAGCAATTTGAGGCCAGCCTGAGCTACTTAGTAAGTTAATGGCCAAATTGGGCCAAAGAGCAGAGTGTCTGAGAAGAATCACCAGGCCTTAGGTTGGATCACAGCATACTCTCTTTCTGGACATTTGGGAAAGAAAACCCAATCCTAAATTATTCAATGTGGTGGTTTGAATGAGAATGGCTCCCCTAGGCTTATATATTTGAATACTTGGTCCCATTGGTGGAACTGTCTGAAAAAATTAGAAGATACGGTCTTGTCAGCGGTGTGTCACTGGAGGAGGGCTCTGGGGTTTCAAAAATCCACACCACTGCCAGTGTCTCTCTTCCTCACAGTTATGTCTCAAGAAGTGAGCTCTCAAGCTAACATTCCAGCAGTATGCCCATCTGCCAGCCTACCACACTCTCTGCCATGATGGGCACTGACTCCAACCTCTGAAACTGTGAGCCCCAAATAAACTCGTTCTTCTATCAGCTGCCCTGGCCATGGCATCTCTTCACAACAGAAAATAAACGAGACAAAAGTCTTTAAGGAGTGGGGCTGAGAGGGCTCAGTGGTTAAGAGCATCTGTTTCTCTTACAGAGAACCCAAGTGGCTCACATTTTCCTTGTAAATCCAGTTCTAGGGATTCCAACACTGTCTCTGGCCTGCACAGAAACATGCACATGCAAAAAAAAGCATGCCAACACATATACATGCAAACACATATACATACATTTAAAGCCCAAAACAAAACAAAACTGCATAGGACGCTCTTACCCAGGCCAAAGAGATAGCTTAGAATAAAGGTAGTAAGCTAAGCATGACAACCTGAGTTTGATCTCTGAAACATATGGTGGAGAGCTAAGTTTCAAAAGTTGTCCTTTGATTCTATACACACTCCCTGGCAGATACCACACCCCAAATAAATCATTGTAATTAAAGGGAAGGGGGACACTCTTACCCATGCCAACTGTCTTTAGATGCACACATGCTTTTCGGTTTGGGATCATCTGCTGCTGTTCTGACTGATGCTCTGACACTTGTGCCTTCTCCAACACACAGAGAGATGATGGACCTGAGGAAAGAACAAAGTTTACTGTGATGGAAACTGCATCATGAGGACAACTTTCTACCCTCACTAACCCTAATACAATTCTGAATGACACCTTTATTTTCTTTCTAGTTTACACTTCTCAAAATTTAACTTTGAGCTGGACATAGTGGCACACATCTTTAATCCTAGCATGCAGGAGGCTGAGGCAGGTGGACTTCTGAATTCAAGGCCACCCTGGTCTACAATGAAATCTCCAGTAGAGAAACAAAAAGGAACAGAAAAACCACGTTTGGATTATTGTAAGCAATGCTAAGGTAAATGCCAGTGTACGGCATGGTGTGTGTTTGTAATCACAGAGCTGGTAGGGAAACAGTTACACAGAGAAACTCTATCTCAAAAACCAATAAATAAATAGATAATTAAGAAAATAAATAGAAAACTTTAGCTTTTAATGTAAAATTTTCTCCAAAACCAAACTGGAAAGATCCCCAAAACCCATGGCTGCAAGATCATAAGCCAGAGAAGGATCTGTACGTGCAACCAGCAGTGGCTATAAATAGATTTCAGGCTGTTTATCTGGGGCAGATCAAGCCTTCTAAGTTCAGGGAGAATGCTAATGATACTGACATTCTTTCATCTACAAAACCACAGATATAGGAACTAAGTTCAAGAGCCTACCATTAAGAGTCAATGCAACTAGCAAAGGATGCTGCTTTTGAGTATTTTACAACCTTTAGAAAGATTTTCTTTCTTTTGCAACTAGAAATCTGAAATGTTACTCAGTTAAATCTTTAAAAGCATACAAAAGTACTATAGGTTCCCAGCAAACATTTTTTAAAAAATGTAAACAAAAACCATCTGTATCAAGACTACCAACATACAAATTTTGATTTAAGTCCTTCCAAAACACATATAACACAAGAACATGAGTTTGAACCCAGAATTAACATTAAAAAGCCAAGTGTAGTGGTGTGTACTTGTAAATCTCAGACCTGATTGGGGGGAAGACAGGATCCAGGGACTCACTAGCCAGCCAGCCTAGCCTACTTGGCAAGCTCCAGGCTAGTGAGACAGTCTGTCTCTAAAAACAAACAAAAAACAGATGGATAGCATCCATGGAATAGCATTCCATGTTGTCTTGTCTCCACATGCACGTGTGTGTACGTACGTACACACACACAGCCAAACATGGTAGTACCTCATAGTAATTCTAGAAGCAGTGGCAGAAGGATTAAAGGAAGTTAAATCAAGCCTGAACTACATACATAGAAAGACCTTGTCCTACCCTCCTAACCTCATCCCTAAAAAGTATAAGCACAAAGAACTTTTAATGACATGAGAGCATGTTTGAATTATCCTAAGACACACTATGGTAAATGCTGGTGTAGGGCATGATCTAAAACATCATGACCACAATCCCAGCACTCAGGAGGCTGAGGAGGATCACAAGCCTGGAATCAGCCTGGCTAAACAGACAGACCTTGTCCATGTCTCAGAAAAACAACAAATAAATAAAACACCATATACAGCCTTATATATAAAGGAACCAGAGATTAAATTATGACTCTTCTTATCCTTTCACTTTTTTCTAAAATATTTTATAGCCAAATTAAAAGGTTTATTCATTTATAACAAATACAAAGACATTTGTTCTGATAAGACAAATACCACTGAAAATCAAAACCTGTTGAACAGGATCATGCTAAATTCCTGGTAAAGCTTAATGAGTCAGTCCTCGGCAGTCCAATCAGCGGGGTATATGACAACAGTAGGAAACAGAAACACACATTGCATAGACTCTCCAAGTCATATTCTGCTTAGTCACGCTAATTACTCATTCCTTCTCAAATATTCTCTACTGTTCCTCCTATAATTCTAATAAAGGCACATCACATGCTATAAGTATGTAATTTCTTTAAAAGGTATATTTTGTTATTTATTATTTCTATCTGTGAATGGGTATGTGCTTTTGAGTACAACTCTCAGTGGAAGCCAGAGGCACAGAATCTCCTTGGAGCTGCAGTTACAAATAGCTAAAGACACAGGCGCTAGGAACTGAACTTTGGTACGTGCTCTCCACCACTGAGCCCTGTCTCCAGCGCCCAAATGTGTAATTTACAATCATGAACTGCATGGATACTTTGCAAGGCATTTTATAATACCATCAATAGCTTAATTTTATTTTTAGCTTAATTTTACATTCTAATTTCTTTTCTTTGTGAAGCAGGGTCTCTTTTATTTTAACCCTAGCTGTCCTGAAACTCCCTAAGTAGACCAGACTGGTCTCATAACACAGAGATCTACCTGCTTCCTGAGTACAGGGATTAAAATTGTGTGCCACAATACAGAGCTTATAGTTCAATTTCTTAAAACATCAAGAAGTGTGCATATGAAGAGTCACATATAGGTTTATGTACTAAAAAATTTATATGCATATATGTGTATATTTCTAGAGTTTTTTAAAATTTAAAAGTTAGTTATACACCAAAAATCACAAAGAGTATACTAAAAACACAATCTAGAGTTATGTTCTTCCACTTCATTTCCTTTTCTCAAAAGATTTATCATGGGCTAGGCGCCACAACACAGCTCAGCGCCTTAGTTACATGAGCCAGATCACCAGTTCTATCCACAGGACAGTACTTCCATCAAAAATAAACCAGACAACAGCAACAATCAAGAGTTGGGAATGGTGGTACATGGATATAATGCCAGCATTCAGAAGACTGAGAAAGAAGGATGCTGATTAGGAGGCCAGACTCGGATACATAGTAAGACCTTGTCTCTAAAGTCCAAAACAAAAGAGTGATTCTAAGTACTGATATGGCAAAAACCGTGTTGGAAAACCACTGGGAAAATGATACTTTTCTAAAGTACCATGGAAGCAAACTTGAGCATCTTAGCATCCACTGAGCAGATCTATTAGCATAAACACTCTAGGGTAAGCCAATAACAGTACTAGTCATAAGAAGGCAGCTATTAGCATCTATTTGGTTTTTAGTTTGTAAAATATTTCCATGCTGTTTGCAATGGACCACATGAAAGAATGGCTAAGAACAAGTTCCGGAGCAAGACACTCTGGGTTCAAACTCCAACTGTAACTTCTACCAGTAGAAAGTGACCTGAGGCTGGGCAGTGGTGGCTCAGGCCTTTAATCTCAGCACTTGGGAGGCAGAGGCAGGTGGATTTCTGAGTTCAAGGCCAGCTTGGTCTACAGAGTGAGTTCCAGAACAGCCAGGGCTACCCTGAGAAACCCTGCCTCGAAAAACCAAAAAGAAGAAAGCGACCTCATTTTTTGTGAGCAGCCTCTAAACTAAGATGACAGCAGTGTCTGTCTTCTAAGATAGAGTGGAGAGGGTTAAGTGTGTTCCAAGTACTTTCTACTGGAGCAGGAGTGAAATACTGTGTCTAGGACGATTATTACTATAACACTCAACTTGAGCTTTCAATGTTCAGTTTAGATTCATTAAAAAAAAATCATATTCATTAACATGAGATTTCATCTGTCTTAGGCCCAGAAGAACTAGCACAAGAGATCTATCCACACACAACATTTTTAAAGGGTGAAATAATACTTAAGACAGCAGCTGGTCTGCAGATGCTCCAATTAGTTTGGCGAAAAACTCTAAGACTATTAATCTTGGTGACAGACCCCTACTGAATACAGGTTTCCATAGACAGATTTAACAATTAGAGACTGTGAAATCAAGAATGTCTTCATAGACCTTTATGGGCCAATTCACTTTTAGTAAAAAACAAAAAATACTGTGATTCCCTTGAGGTATATGAGAAGTCCCTGGTGAGATACTACTTGATTTAGCATTTAAATATTTAACATTAAAATAGGAAAGAAGAACCTCCTGAGAGTTAAGGAAAACCAAAGCACTCCACCTTAGAGTAAAAAGAACTGCTGTTCTTCAAATATTGACACAGAACATAGAAGACAAGACATTACCATTTACACACCCTGGGATGAACAAAGTGATAAAAGTAACACTTTAAACAAAAAGACTGTTGAAATCCAGTAAATACATAATCCTAAATTACATATTACATGTTCAATTACCCTGATGCGTCCACTCTTAGCTTCTTGAAGGCAGTTTGCAGGCTTTCCTCCTCTCCATCCTTGGCTTCAGATTTCATTGTGAAGGTTTCTGTACTATTGATGTTCCCTCCCGTTAATACTAAAAAGGAAGGAAGAAAAGTGAAAATCAGTGGGGTCAAGAGTATATTTCCTTACACAATTACTGTTAGGAGAGAAACATCTTTTTATTTCTAAGCAGCAGGTTATAGAACCAGACTATAGAGCTTATCATGCATGCACACACACGGACGCACACATGGACACTTATAGTAAGGGAATTTGTTGATGACTTATAATCTGTAGTCCAACTCCCCAACAATGGTCAGCAGCAGCTGTAAATGAAGTCTAAGGATCCAGCAGTTGCTCAGTTCCACAAGGCAAACAGGCAAGAAGAATCTCTTTTCTTTTAATGTCCTCATACAGGTCTCCAGCAGAAGATGTGGCCCAGATTAAAGGCATGGACTACCAGCCTGGATCTAGGACTTGTTTTGTCCCAGATGACCTTGAACTCAGAGATTTCTTTGTCTTAGTCTCCAGGGATTTATAGCCACTATGTCTCAAGATCTCCATGCCAAGATCCAAGTCAGAAACTTGTATCTCCCAGCCTCAAGATCAGGATCGCAGATGAGTCTTCTAATTTTGGATTGTAGTTCATTCTAGACACACAAACCAACAGTATTCAAACCACCTAAAAAGTTAATGCTTTAAACTCTTATTAGTTTTGGAAACAAAATCTAAGAACTATGTTTCAGACTATTAAATGAGGGAAGAAAAGCTCCCCGATTGCACATGTCTAGAAATCTATGGACAAAATTACCATCAGAGAGACAAGAGAAAGCTCAAACTGCATCACTCTGATTAATTAAAATGCTGTTGAGTATCTTGTCTAGTCTGACCCTAACAATTCTAAGTATGATTTTATGACACCACATCATCATACAAAGCAATCTTAACCAATATATCAGCATACATGAAAAACCGTATGCTGCTGCTGTTAAAACAGGAATAAAGACTTCAGTCATCACTGGTTACTTTATATTCTTACTCCTCTGACCTTAAACTTTATTAGGTGTTTGTAAACTTTGGGTACTGTGTAGTCATTACACAAGAAACAATGATGCCTATATTCAAAAATAGGTAAAGAACAAAGCAGAACTTCTCTTTAGTTAGAAGTAAAAAACAAATACTGTTTTGCAGATATGATTCCATGTGCCCTCCTCTTAACTAGTTTGACTACTGAAAGTCTCAATTTCTGCTACTCTGATTTTCTATTTAAACAAAGGAAGAAGATAAAGGATCATCAACTCTAACAGACAGGAAATAAATTCTCTAATCTTCAAATTACCAGAGTACTAAATCTTGAACAAATAAACATGTCAGTATCCAAAAAGGAAGAGGGAGAAGAAAAACAAACTAAAGAACAATATATTTTTTAAGCCAAGGATATACTTTACCTTTATATCTAACCTGGTACCCCCCCCCCCAGCCCCCTATCCCACCCCCCACCCCCAGGCACTCTCAGAGAGAGCAGTGCCTCTCTATGGACCTTTAGGTACTGATGCTAGATCAGCTTGTTTCTCAGAAGAGTTATATGTTATTATGAGACCTCTAATATTCCAAAGGTCAAGATGTCACAATGTTTGACATTTGTGTGCACGTTCAGCCTCAAAAGAACTTAGCAAGTTTTCACTTCAATATTAGAAGACAACAAACCCACTTTCCCAAATATGTGGTTTATTTAACCAGGTCACAAACACAAGGAAACCTCATCCACATAACTTCAAATTTCACTGGTCTTTAATTCTTCACAGAAGAAGGATTCCTCCAAATACACAATATTCTATATACTAAACAGAGGGCTAAGTTCTGGTATGTCTGGAGCGCCACACATCTACAAAGGTCTATCACAGGTAAACAATTTCTTTTTGCTACCACAACTCCATGAAAGCTGGATTTGTAAAGACTGATGATTGGTTCAAAAAGTAAGGGTGCATGGCTAAGCCTGCCCACCTGAGCCTGTTTCCTAGAACTTGAGAAACAGAAGGAAACAACTCCCCCAGTTGCACTCTGACCTTCCTACGAAACACTCTCATACACATAATACAAGTAAAAAAAAATTAATAGTGTGGTTTATAGTTCTCTCAATCTGATTTCTGGCAATCAGTCAATATTTTTTAAGTACACACCAGGCCACATGTACACTGGTAAATACCACAGGCAGAAATCCCTTCTTTTCACAAGTACTTCTAGGACTCCTAGTACTACCTTGTATGCCACAACAGAGGCTGAACTGAATACAGGGATCCTGGGAGTCCATTTCAGTAGGGATGGCTTCTCACTCCAACTCTCCAGGACTCACACTTAGCTAAGAAGCTGCCAAGCTAAGCCTCACAACTTCTAATTACACAGTGCTGACTTAATAGTATGGCAGATGACCACCCTAGATGGTAATACAAACTTAGCATTCTTGTTGAGACACTAACAGATATATCATTAAAAACCCCAACAGCCCAAAATAAAAATCTGGCTACAGACCAAAAACTTTTGAGAATAAAGTATCGCCCAACTTGTTTTCAAACTTCCACCATTGTGACTGCTCATGGTTTTCTCCAGTTACTTTAACCCAGAGCAAAGGTTAACCTCTTAGGCTTAACCTCAGGGGCTAGATCAGAGCATGCTAGTAATTACAAAAGGCTTATTACACTCCCCCTTGTTCCTAGCTCCCCATTCTGGACCTTCAGCTCAACAGCTCTATACAACAGGTGACTGGATTGCCTATCTTCACTTACATTACATTGTGAGAGATTCTGCTACTATCTCTTCATTGCTCTTACTTCCAAAGAATGCCCGAAGAGCTCAGACTTGCAAAAAGCCTTTAAGAAATTACTTTGCGTGGTTTTAAGTCAAATCACATCCCAGTTTCTTTTCACACATACCGTGTGCACAAGTCTTGTTTACACTTCTGAAGTTTTAACTTAGCTCTCTCCCTTAAGTTTCAAGTCCAACTCCTCATTTTCAGAAGACTGAAAATGAGATCTGCACGCGCCCTCACAAAGTTAGAGCGAAGAAATTTCCCCCGACATCTCCGAAGTACAGAGCCTCGGAAAAAAACAACAACAAAAAAACCCAAAAAACCAATCCTGTCTAGCAACCCTCCAGAACGATCCCGATAGAATCAATGTGTCCCCAGGACAAAAACATATCCACACCTCTCTGGGCACACCCACTCAATCCCTCAAATCACAGGACAACAGGCAAGGCAACACGTTCGTTCCTTTCTATCACGGTTAAGCGGAGTCGTCGGGAAAAGGTCAGAACCCGAGGACACCCAAGCGGGGAGCAGTCTCGACTTTTACCCTGCCCGCCTCGGCCAACCACAGACTCGGAGAGGAGGCAGTAGTGTTGCTGCGGCGCAGAGAACGCGGGAGGAGACGAGAGTGAAGCCGCGGGAGGCAAGCGAGAGAAGTGCGGCTCCCAGGGCGGGAAAAGGCGGGAAGGGGCAAAGGGCGGCAAGGAGAGCGAAAGGGGAAGCTGCGGCCGGCGCGGCCAGGGCACCGCGGGAACGCAGGAAGGCGGGAAGCGAAGGCCGCGCAGTTTCGTACTCCAGGCCGTGGCAGCCGAGGGCCAGGCCGGGCCAGACAGACGGCGCAGGGAGACGCCGCGACGGGGCGGCCGGACTCCGCCTCCCGCAGGTGGGAGGCCTGGCGGACGCGACGCCCCTCGCTCCTCGTCCCGTCAGACCACTCACCTCCTCGCAGCTGGGGCGCTCCCGGCAATCCGGCCCCGTCCGCTCCGAGCGTCACTCCGCGACCGCTGCGCCTGACTGACCCGGATCCAAACCCCGCAAATAGGATGGCCCGCGCCTCCAGAGTCGTACTGCGCCTGCGCAACCTGGCTCGCGCCCCGCCCACTGCTCACGCTCCTCCCACCTCGGTGACTCGGCAGCTCGGCCAGCCGCAACTGCGCAGGCGCACGGCGGCAGTCCCGCCTCTCGCAGGCGCAGCTCCAACCCCTCTCCGAAGCACGTGCGTCTTAAGTCATTTCCTGTTATTCTTTTCGCTCCCTCCGCCCCCTGGCTTGGGTTCGCTCCCGGCAGGCTTTTGGGCGTGCCTACTTCCTTTCCTCTGTCACGTGAGTCGGCGGCTTGTCTTGCTGCTAAAGAGGCACCGCTGCTCTCTTGGCGTACTCTGGTTGCTTCTTGTTCTCTTCAAGTCCCCAAGCCAACAGGATTCGGTGGGCTGCGGGAGTGTTTGCATCAGCCGATGCCTCCGAGAATGCTCGGCGGAGTTTCCTACATGCAACCAAGGGCGCTTGCACTCGGTCCAACACTCCTCACTGTGGGTCTTGTCTTTGGGTCCGCAGAGAAGCCAAGAAGGTATTAATTGGACGAGGCCCAGGCGGTGGATGCTGCCCGGAATTGGAATGGAAATTATTTAGGTTTTGTGATTTTGATTTTTCAAAAACAGGATCTCATTTGTTAGGCGAGCCTGAAACTCACCTTGATTCCCCCTGCCTCAGGCTCCGGTGCCTTCAGTTTTGACGTATCTCTTGATAACTGGAAGCAACTGTTTGCCTCTCTGGGCTTCGGTTACTTCGTCTGGAAATTAGACGGTTCCAGCGAAGTCATTTTGTTTTTGTTTTTCCAAGGATGGTTTCGGAGCATTAAGTGGGAATACAGGAAAATGCGCGTACATATTAAATTCTGCAAGAAGAAGGTATTAAGCAATTTACCTGTCTCTGGTTTTTAGTGATCTGACAGTTGCCCATCTGGCAAGGGTGAGCTGTGAAAGACCTCCCCCTACCGCCATTGTCAGAACCTGTTCTATCTTGGGCGCTTCCCCGTCGCCTGCCACCCTGGAGTTTCACTTCTCAAATCCTTGTGTAGAAAAACGACTTTCCTCAATAGAGTTGCTTCTGGCAACTACACCCTAGAGTGGGTTTCCCCCTGAATCCAAACTGGCCTCTTCTAGAAGTGGCTGCTAGAGAGGATAGCCATGTCCGGCTTAACTTAGAGTCAACCCACGGAGACTGGAATCTACACTTCACTGGACAGACAGCCCTCTCCCCTCCCCCACCCCCACCCTCCAGACGGCTGACTTGGATTTTTTTTGTTTTTTTCTTTTTTTTTTTTAAGCCTGATCCTACTTTATGATGTGAAAGCCTTTTGCATTCGATGGGAACTTCATTGGATTTTGAATTTTGGGTTTTTTTTTCAAGCTAAAATACGCCCTCTGATTGGGGATGCTGACCAGCAGAAGAGGCTGCACCTCCAATTCAGCCACGGGATCACAAGGGCAAACTGATACTCCCAGTGTTCGGTGTTGCTGAGCTCTGGTGCTCAGCGCTTTACTTGTATTCCATGTGTTTTGGACTTAGGCTGTTTCCCCTTGTGATCTGCTGAGTAGGATGTGACCCTTTCGTAAGTTAAGGAGTATCTGTATGGGGTTGTTAAACATAAAGCTTGTGATGGTTCCTAAATAAAACCTTCAAAATCTCTCTAGATAGTAACTGGCCCACAGTGGAAAAAAATCCTCTTGTAACTCACTGATGGCTACTAACAGTTCTAACCGATGCTGGTAATAACTCAGTACTGTCTTTTCAAATGTAATATTCTTGTGAATTTTTACACATTCTACGGATAGGGATTGTTTTAGTTAGAGTTTTACTGCTGTGAACAAACACCACGACCAGTGCAAGTCTTATAAAGAACAACATTTAACTGGGGCTGGCTTACTGGTTCAGAGGTTCAGTCCAGGATCATCAAGGCAGGGACATGGTAGCATTCAGGCAGGCATGGCGCAGGAGAAACTGAGAGATAGATGACAGACTTCCAGGCAGTTAGGGGGAGGGTCTTAAGACCACGCCCACAGTGACACACCTACTCCAACAAGGCCACACCCCCTATTAGGGCTGCTCCCCTGGACCGAGCATATACATACCATCACAGGGATGACTGGGATTCAGGAGATAACTTACTAGCTTCATTTGTCCTGTGCCATATAGTGCCAGTAAGTTAGGAAGATAGCTCAGTGGGTAAAGGTCATATCCCTGAGCCTGGTCCCTTGAACCCATGTAAAGGTGAAAGGTAAGAACCAACTCCATAACGTAGTGGTCTTTCTTAACAAGTGTGCCCACACATACAGACATCGGTAACACATACGAACAATAAATAAAAGATTCTTTTTATTCCAAAATGTTTTTACAGACTCATTCATTCACAGCTGCTCTCCTCAACATCTCCTGGGAAATAATAAAGGAATAGTTTCTCCCTCAGATGTTATCAGCTGACTTACATCTAAACCAAATATGTGTTGGGCTTTTTTAAAAAGAATTATTTATTTTATGTGTACTGTAGCTGTCTTCAGACACACCAGAGGAGGGCATTAGATCCCATTACAGATGGTTGTGTGCCACCATATGGAATTAAACTCAGGACTTCTGGAAGAGCAGTCAGTGCTCTTAACCGCTGAGCTGTCTCTCCAGCCCCAAATATGTGTTTTTGAGCTATCATTTCAAAGCATTGCTTGGTTAAAAAAAAAAAAAAACCCTCTAGATCCCCAAAGATGATCTCTAGGTCACTAAGGAGTTCCTAGCGCAGAGCACAGCCCTTGAGAGTTAGTGGATGTTCAATACCATCCTGACAACCTACTGATTTACCTTATTTCCACCTAGGATGACATTAGGTACTAAAAAGTAAAAGCATCTGTTAGCACATCTTCACAAAGTTAGGGACTTTCTGAGAAAGTGACTTCATACCCAAGGGGTTCCTGGAAAGGAAGGAGCAGTCTGGCTACACCCTCCCTCCTGCCCTGTTACTGTTCTTAACCTCCCCTGCCCAACACCTGACACACATCTGACTGCCAGAACACAACACTGTCAGCTTGAAGTTGACTGCCCAGGTCTGGGACTTGGTTCCAGCTATCCTCTCCTTGTGTGGCCCTTACCAGACATTTCCCTCAGATCCTCTCAGATTTGCTATGTCCTCTCCTAGAACATTGTTTCCCCACAGCTCAGCTCTTCACTCAGGGCTCTGCTCATGCCCTTTCCCCAGGGGAGTCTCCGTGACCACTCCAGTAGTCTCCTTCACTCCCAATTTCTTTTTTACTGTTTCATTTTTCCTTAAAAATCCTGTCACCTTTCAACATACTTTTACTATAGAGATTCACTATTAATTACATAAATGGTAGCTACTCTGAGGACAGAGTTGGTCTCTTCATCACTAAGTGCACACTTCCCTACATTTTTTTTCTTTCTTAATTGCACCTCCAATAAATGGTAAATCTTTAAAATGGCATCTTAGGCTGGGGAGATAGCTCAGTGGTGGAGTACCTGTCCAGCATGGACAGCGCCCTGAGTTCAACTGATGCCAAAAATAAAAGGGGGAAGAGATATCTTAGAGCTGAAAATGTGGTGTACCCCCAGGGCCTAAAGTCTTGTGATACACAAACCTCATACTCAGTAATTACCCCTCATCTTTAATCTTCACAATTATCTAAAAATGTTTTCTGTTGCCACAGTTGGGAGGTGGGGTATAGTATTCATTCGGGAAGTCTGGGAGAGCAAAGATTGTGTTTGGTTTGCACAGTGTGTCAAGGTGCCTCTTCTAAGCTATTCCTCACACAGACCTCACTGATCACCAAGTTGCTTCCCCAGTGTTGTGCAAAAGCCCTTGAGAAGTGAGTTTGTGGGCTGGAGAGATGGCTCACTGGTTAGGAGCATTGACTACACTTCTAGAGGTCCTGAGTTCAGTTCCCAGCAACCACATGGTGGCTCACAACCATCTGTAATGGGACCTGAAGCCCTCTTCTGGTGTGTCTGAAGAGAGGACAGTATCTCACATACCTAAAATAAATTTTTAAAGAAAAACTCCACAGAGTGCTATTGAGCCAGAAGCACAACACAGTACCCAGTGGGTAGGTACCCAGCCTACTTTGGCGGTGCCTAGGAGAGAAATTCTGGAATTGAAAAGGCAGGCTTGCCTGCACAAAAGGAGGAGCAAGGTGAGACCAGCTGTAGGTGAGGCCAGCCTAGTGTAAGTGAGAGAATTATTTCCATGATGTCAGTGTGCCAGCAAGTACCTGAGAATGCAGGTAAGAAGATGGTGAGTCTAGGAGAAATGTTAAGGAAGGGCCACAAGATGGACATGGCTCTGGGAAGACTAGACTCGAGGTGCTGGACACAGACCTAGTTCACTAAGAGAGGGAATCTAGGAAGATTAGGCTTGAGAAGTGGGGCTCAAGGTGAAAGGAAAACTCAGCTAATAAAGGATCCACTCTATATATTACTCAATTAGTATCGGGTATTTAGAACACCTGTCAAGATATATGGAGTCAGTCCTTTGATCTGGGCATCCTGACAAAGACTTGTACCATGACCTTCACACCTTGCTCTGAATGGGTGTAGCCCTACAGTCTTCATCCTCTGCCTGTCACCTGCCAGCTCTAGGCCCTTCCTCAGCTCCAGTGAAACTCCACTTGGGTGGCAGACCTGCCAGTTACTTTCTAGCCTCTTACCCAGTGTCTTGGTTGGATTTCTATCCTGCGACAAAATCACCATGGTCAAAACCAACTTAAGGAAGAAGGGGTTTATCTGGTTTATGAATCCCAGGCCACTGTCACTGAGGGAGGCAAGAAATCAGATGTGGAGCCAGGAGGCAGGAACCAAGACCATGGAGGAAGACTGCTCATAAGGTTGATCCTTCTGGCTTGGCAGTTTAGTTTCTTATACACCACAGGCCCACTTGCTCAGTGGCCTAAGCGCTCCCCCATCAATCATCAATCAAGAAAATCACCCTTAGGTTGCCTATCAGCAATCTGATGGAGGCATTTTCTCAGTTGAGGTTCCTCTTCCCAGATAACTCTAACTTATGTCAAGTTGACAAAACAAAACCCTAACCGGGAAACCCAGACATCTTTCTTCATCACCTGTATGCTGAGTCTGGATGGCAAGCAGCGCCTGCTACACTTTTCTCCCTGCAGTCCTGCCATCTGCTCCTACCTGTGTGGTTTAGGTGCCCTTACTGGCACTTCATGGTCACTTCAGAGCAGGACTCACATCTTGTGGCTGTCCTTGTCCCCATCCCCCACCCCACCCATCTCCTGCACAGGCTTGGCACAGTACTGAACGAGTGAGCAAGCTAATGGAGCCTCTTCCATCAGTCATCTCAGCAAAGACTTCCAGTTGCTTAGTGGCCATTTAGTACCACAACTAATGACAGCTGATCCCACCAGCCTTTGATCTGAGCAATGGGCTTCACACCACAGGCTCTTGTTTGGAGGAATAGGCAAGGGTGGGGTAGGTAGGCACTGGCTGTTCTTTATGCTCTCTCTGTAGGTCCCAAGATTGCCATACTCTTATTTAGGCAGTTGCTTTCCTCAAACATTGGGGAACAGAATAGAGAGTTGCAGGGAACGAAAGCTCGCGTGTGGGCGTGGGATCTCGAGTCTTGTTAGGCTGTTGTGATTCCCAGGGCTCCAAGGAGACTGGAGCGTGGGACTCTCAACTGAGTTCACTCCGTGTGCAGCACCGGATGGGCACTACGGGGCCCTGCCCAGTGTGGGGAGTTCTCACTCAGTCTGAAGTTCCTCAGGAGTGGGGGGTGCAGGGCTCTCAGGTGGACCCAGAGAGAAGGCCAGGACAGGCTGGTGGCCTCCATTCTGGGGCTTTGGGAGGCCAAGACAGAACTGAGATGAGGAGCATGCAGGCACGACTGGCCCACACGCTGAGAGAAGCGAGGGAGGGGGAAGAGAAGAAGGACACAGAGAAGCTCTCCACGGGAGATTAGACACAGCTTGGTAGTTGAGACCTTCTCTGAGGTCCCCCCATGGCAGGCCCCCAAAAGACATGAGGAGTCCGTGGGTTTTTCAGGCTTTATTTTCATAGTGGATGGTAGTTGAATCTGGATGCACCCCCACCCCCAGGGTGGGCTTTTGGTTAGGAGGAGAGTCTGGGAAAAGAATACATAATTTTGTAAGGAGGAGAGTCTGGGAAAAGAATACATAATTTTGTAAGGAGGAGAGTCTGGGAAAAGAATACATAGTTGGCTACGCCCTCTGGCCTTTAGGTATCTCATTAATATGGAAATCTCTTGAGGCTGAGGCCTGTAGTCATGCCCTCTACATGTGCTCTTTGGGAGGGGCTACATTGCCCTGAACATGACTGAACAGCATAGATCAAATGGAGGTCTTAGACCGAGTGTCAGGACCCTGGGTTCTGAGGGCATGGCCAAACACCTGCAGTTGTCCCTGATTTGTCCAATCAGGGTCCAGGGTTCGAGATCTGTGCCCACCCAAGAACCAAGCTATCCTTACATGGTCCCAGAGGGAGGGAAAGGGATGCTACAGTAGTGTGTTATGAATACACCAGCTTGCCTCTCCTGGTTCCTGGTAAACTGGCCACAGCCCGAGCTCCTGAATTCTGTTTAATAATCCTCACCAGGAGTGAGAAAGTTTCCTAGTAGCTATTTCTGGACAGTAGAGGGTGAGGGATAGCAGCTTCTCTTTAAAGCTTTTAAAGCTTGAAAGACCCTAGGGGAGTGACCGGCTGGCCTCTGTCATTTGAATTTTACAGTTTCAATTGTGCGATAACATCGGGAAAGCTTGAGTGGAAAATAGGATTGAGATGTGAAGCTGATGGAAGAGGTTTATGGTGAGGCCAGGGACTATTGAGAAGCACTCTGGAGTTTCTCACACATCATTTCTTGATCTGTTACTGGTTATAGGCATGTGTTCAATCTGTAAAGACACATGAAGATAGATATCTGAATGTCTCTGCATTACTTAAACCCAATTTAGTCACAGAGTCTAAAAATTACAAAATAAGTAACAACATCCACAAACCTCAAGGCCAGCAAGATGGGTCAGTAGATAAAGGCACTGGCCACCCAGCCTGACAACACTGAAGCCCACAGAGTGGGAGAGAACAGACTCCTGAAAGTTGTTTTCTGACCTCCAGTGTGTACCATGGCATACATTTACACATACACACAATGTAATAAAAATAAACCTCTATGCAATGATATCACTATAGCTGTTGACACTGACAGGGTCATGAGACCCTTGAGCTAACCACAAGGCCCAGCTGAGAGCTTCGGCAGCCACAGAGGAGAGCACAGAAAAGGTTACAGACAGCTCTGAAGCATATAAAAAGATATTCACCTCAGATGAGATGCTCAACTTCAATCTTTTTTTGAGATTATAATAGTATGGTATCACTTCTCACTTCCCTCTCCTCCCTCCAAACCTTCCCATACACCCTTCCCTTGCTCTCTTTGTTGATTATATATCTGTGTGTGTGTGTGTGTGTGTGTGTGTGTGTGTGTGTGTGTGTGTATGTATACATGAAAATATAATATCTGGATGTTTCATATGTATACATATACATGTACACACACACACACATATATGGCATCTGGATGTTTCATATGTATACATATACACGTACACACACACACATATATGGCATCTGGATGTTTCATATGTATACATATACACGTACACACACACACACATATATGGCATCTGGATGTTTCATATGTATACATATACACGTGTACACACACACACACACACACACACACACACATATATATGGCCCTGGCTGCCCCCTGAGTGCTGGGATTAAAGGTATTCACCACCGCCACCACCCAGCTGTGTAGGGTTAAGGTCTCCTGAACTTCCCCTGACCTGCTTTGGCATGTCTGTTGTTTGTGTAGATTGTCTTTGTTCAGCTAACATTTAGGCACTCCTGTAATGAGACTATGGGTGTAATGAGACTATGGGTGTAGCTTTTGACTTTACTAGGAGACAGTCTCTCACAGAAAATCCCTGATCCTTAGGCTCTTACACTCTTTCTGCCCAGTCTTCCAGAATGACCCCTGAGCCTTAGGTGCAGGACTTGTGTTGTAGGTGGATCCTTTGGAACTGGGCCCCACAGCTCTGCATTTTGATTGCTTTTGGTTTTTAGTGTTGGTCTTGGTGCTTTGCAAAGAGAAGACTCCTTGAGGAGTGAAGACTACACTTACTTTGAATATAAGGACAAACATCAAGAGTGAAGTGAGGGACTGTGCTGGTTTAGCGAAGTGCTGGCTGTAGGTTCTTCTCCAGGCTTCAGTCTTTCAGGGATAAGTGTTTATTACCAGTGAGCTGAGGACCATTTTCAACCTATTAGATGACAGAAGTAGGTGCAGAGAGGTAACAGATCAATTCATGCATTGCTGGTCAGACTCTGAAGTGAACAGCCCTGTTGATTTGGTAAAATCAAAACTACAAGTCTAGCTATCTACACAACATCTAATCATTCTGGTTGTTGGGGGTTGGGGGGAAGGTAGCACATGAAAGGTTTGCCTGTCTGCTCAGAGTGAGTGGGTGGAGACCTTGCTCTGTGTCTGTTTCCTATGTCTGCCTTCAGTTCTGTCTAACACCAGCCCTGCCCTAGTAACCCTTGAGCACCCACATTTCACACCTTCTCTGGAAACACTGTTTTCTGTCTGCCATGTCTAACTATCTGTTTCTTTCGTCTTTTGGTTTTGATTTGCCAATATTGTTTCAGTTTTAGTGTTTGTTTGTTTGTTTGTTTTTGTTGTTTTTGTTTTTTTGAGACAGGGTTTCCCTGTGTAGCCCTGGCTGTCCTGGAACTCACTCTGTAGACCAGGCTGGCCTCAGACTCAAAAATCCGCCTGCCTCTGCCTCCCAAGTGCTGGGATTAAAGGAGTGTGCCACCACTGCCCGGCACCCGGCCAGTCTTAATTGGCTTTATGTGCAGTTCTAAAATCAGGCAGCAGTCCAGACCAAAAAGGGTTCAGAGCACCCCACTCCACCACACGGGCAGGTTATATTTATAGACAGAGAATTTCTCTCCTCTTTTAAAACTCCAAAACAAAATGGAGAAAGAACCATCAAAACCAAAACTCACAAAGCCCCTTCTATCCAGGTTCCTTCTGAAGCAACTGTCTTTTTTTCCTTCAGAGCTTTAGTCAGCATTTCTACCTACACTCTATCTGTCTGTCTGTCTGTCTGTCTATCTATCTATCTATCTATCTATCTATCTATCTATCTATCTATCATCTCTTCCTGAATAACCTCCTTCTGTTGCTGAGTCCAGTAGCCACGGTTGAAGTCCAGGCACTGTCTGGCCCTGGGCACAGCCTCCTCTTGACTACTTTTGGTAGAGACTAAAGGAGTAATACAATAACAAATGAAGCATTGAATTGATCTTTTGAAAAGATAAATAAGAACTAACCTTTGGCCAACTAATCAAAAGAGAAGACCCAAATTAAAATTTAAGACTAGGGACTGAAAGAGTTAAAAATTTTTAAACCTTCCACAGATGGAGTCAAGAGTGCAGATCAGCTTGTTCTGTATCTGGGTCCTAGGAAACTAGCTATCCACAAGACAAAATAGATAAGAATAGGGTTTGAGCTGGGAGTTCAGGTTAGCGTGCCTGTGCACCCTGGATACCAGGAACAGAACTGACCACAAGATAGATTGAATAAAGTTTGAGCTGGGAGTTCAGGTTCTCGTGCCTGTGCACCCTGGATACCAGGAAAAGCTTGTATGAGATATTTCCCCCCTGACCGTTTCTTGAACCTGTCACAGAAGCTGAACACTAGACAGGTGCTTTCTATAGATACTTAATCATGATTCCCCCCCCCCCATTTCCCCTGGGTTGTGGTTTTTTCACTTTAAAAGCTCTTCCTCTTCTCTGAGTGGGGGTCGTACTTCATTGCTTGCCTCTGTGTAGGACAGGCTAGAAGTGCGGCCTCAACGTGTTGAATCAAATATACCTCTGGTTAATTGCATCAAGTTCGGCGTCTTGCAGTTATTGGGGTGGCCGTGAATTCCCGAGAGCAGGGAGGGAGTTCCTCCCTTACTGGCGGGCCTTACAGGACTGGGGAAATGATTTGGGGGTTAAGAGCACTTCCTGTTCTTCCAGAGGGTCCAGGTTGAGTTCTTTGTACCCGTGTTGGGCATGTCACAGTAGCCTGTAACTCTAGCCCCAGAGGATCCACAGCATCTTCTGGCCTCTGGACACCAAACGTGTGTACACATACATACACAAACAAATGAACCTTTAAAATTAGATATGAAAAGTAGAGACTTTACAGAATTCAATGAATTACAAAGGATCTTCGGGGTTCTACTTTGAAAATTTATATTGTAAAAACTGGGAAATCTAGAATAAATGGTAAGTTCCATTCCTAGATACATGGTCTGACTGAATTCCATGAAACCTCTCCCACAGTGATCAACCTAGTGTGTGTGTCTGCTGAAACTGCAAATCTCTGTCAACACTATATCCTGTGCAGATACTTGGTGTTAACTCTAACTTCCCAGGAAGAGAAACAGTGGTTCAATTTGTAAAGTCACCTTCAACTTTGTATTACTCTGTGCATGCGCGCACACACATACACAGAGAGAAAGAAAGAGAGAGAAAGAGAGAGAGAGAAAGAGAGAGAGAGAGAGAGAGAGAGAGAGAGAGAGGCATGCATGCATGCACACTTTATAATGACAAGGACTTCTGGGACTTACAGATGAGGCCCAGGAAAGTGCGGTGCCTGTGGAGCTGGGAGTGCCTCTGTCTCTGGCAATTTCTCACTCTAAAGCATGCCTCCTTCAAAGACCAGAGTGCCAGAAGCTGCAGGCTGCATCAGAGATGTTGGGAGGAAGCTGTCAATGAGCCCTCCAGCTGTGTGGGTGCTTTAACCATCTCAGGGAAGCAGCACAA
Source organism: Rhabdomys pumilio (assembly GCA_030674055.1). Lineage (NCBI taxonomy): Eukaryota > Metazoa > Chordata > Mammalia > Rodentia > Muridae > Rhabdomys > Rhabdomys pumilio. Next base: position 223,894,700 of record JANHMN010000002.1, read on the forward strand.
GGATGGGGCAGTGGGGACTTAGAAGAGCTGGATTCCTCCCAACCGCTTCACAGTTAGCACTTCCTGTGAGTCCCTGAGCAACCTACCTGCTGTCTGGAGTCTCTGCTCAGACCCTTGAGAAGTGGAACACCCATCCTATCTGCCAACTTAGAAGAATTGCTTTGAGGACCTGGCACTGGATTTTGCCTGATACTTGTAGGCTTGGGAACTTACTTGAAACTTAGCTACTCCAGGAAGCCCTCTGGTGGATCTGCTGGGGTAGGAGGGTGGGCTGGACTTGAGCAAGGTTTCTGCCCTGTTCCTCCTTCCTTTTCTACTGGTTATTTGATAGTGTTCTTGGAAGATGTTGGGGTGCTGGGGTGCCTACAGAAAGGAAAAAGTGCAGGCTGGAGAGATGGCTCAGTGGTTAAGGGCACTGGCTGTTCTTCCAGAGGTCCTGAGTTCAATTCCCAGCAACCACTTGGTGGCTCACAAAACCATCTATAATGTGATCCATGCACTCTTCTGGCATGCAGGTGTACATGCAGATAGAGCACTCATAGACATTTTTTTAAAAAGTCAAAAAGGTAAAGAAAACAATTGAAAAAGAAAAAGGAAAATCTACCCCATGCTCCCCTGCCCCTCCTTCTCACTCTACAGAGAGCACCACTATGGTTTAGCACATACTCTTCTGGGGCTTGTAGAAGTGTTTATCTGTAATCTCAGAAGCTGGGAGGCTGAGGTGGGAAGATCCCAAGTTCAAGGCCAGCATGAGCTATAGTGAAACCCTGTCTCAAACAACAACAACAAAAGTAAACAAAAACTCAAAGCCCAATCACATTTCTGTGTATATACAATTTAAATACATATACAGGGATATATCTGTACATATGATTTTGTTCTTAAATGTTATAAAATGTCACACACACTCCTTTTTGTACCTCACATTTTCCTTTTGTCATTGTATATTGCCAACTTTCTCTATGCAAACTACCTATTTCTAAGTCTGGACATTTTACAGGTATATTTAGTCAACTACCTTCCAATGCCATTAAATTTTAAAATATTACCAATGGCACATTAAAATGCTTCTCAACTAAATTTATATGCTTCTAAAGTTATTTTGAAGCGAAATTGGTGGCACACGTCTGTTTGGTATAGAGGGAAGGCCATGATTGAGAGGAAAGGAGAGCCCCACCCTCAACCCATGGAAGCCACTGCTTTCTCTGCAGGGCGTACAGAAGAACTCCTTAGTGTGGGCCTGGAGAAGCACACACAGCTTTTAAGTTATAACCTCCCTTCCTCTGACTTCAGATACTCTCTATTGCCCTCCCCAAGCACCTTCTGTTAGTGCACACCCAGAACCAGGAGCTTCCTCTCACAACCAGTTGACCTCACCACAGAGCAGGGTTGCAAACTAGAAAGAATATTCACCAAGGGCTAACCTACCCAGACACCAGAAGAAAGCCTCATTCTAATTTCTCAGGATCATTTATTTACTGAATTTCCAGGGACTTCACAGCACACACACACACACACACACACACACACACACACACACACAAAGAAAGACAGAGGCAGATGAACCGAGAATGCACTTGTAGAGTCTGAGCTGCTGGGGTCTTAGCTGAGGCATGAAAAGGTTCACACCTCCTTCTGCCAGGTCTCATTGCACGTAGACAGAGTTGATTCAGGTCCACACTCCTGCCCATCCTCCCACCCACTTCAGAGCAAGCCAGAGCCAGCCTGGAGGAAGCATCCTTGAAGGACTTTGTCATCTGACCTAGATACTCCCAAGGAACTATCCCATGCAGCAGAAGTGTTGTAGACTTTCCTGCAACCTTTGTGAAGAGGATGGAGAGGAACTACCCAACAGCAGACTTTCAGAGCATGCAGACAGATGCTCCTGGCCCTGATGCTGGAGACAACAGTTCTGTATATTTAAGCCACAGCCCAATGTGCATTTCCAGTACAGTAAAGGGATACAGACGCTGTCTTCTGGCTCTCTCCACTCTCAAATCATACAGAAACCAAGCCAGTGGAAGGCAGTGTCCAAGATGCAAGGGCACAGATCTCTCCATCTTGCTGACTTAGAGACAGGAGAGGGGCCAAGAGATTCATGGTGGGAAGAAAAAGGCAGCTGTAAAGTGAGAGCAGGCCTGAGCTCTGAGCTCTGAGCACTGGTCCTGTCCTTCCTGCCCACACTGGACAAATCACTGGGCCTTGAAGGCCATGGCTCCCCCTGCTTACTGGCAACTGAAAAAAAAAATCACTTTTTCAATCTTGTTTCTCTCAGAAACATTGCTAGTAATAACAAGATGGTTAAGATGCATTAGGGATTTGGGATAATTTCAGGTCCTGTTTATTTGTTTTCCTCTTTTTAAGCAACATGTTCAGAGCAGTAGAGGAGGAGAGAGTGGGAGAGAAGACGTTGCTAACGGTTTGAAGAATACGGTAGGAAAGGCCAATTATTAGATCCGGTGTTATTGATTTATTTAGCAATTGACTTAAAGCACTGCATGTATTGTACTGCTCACTTCTAAGCATGACTTCGTCTGCTACCTGGAGCAGAGTGACCTGGAGGAACAGCTGAAAGAATGGGCCATTGCCTTAACAACCTGACCGCAAAAGCTCACACCTGCCAACTCTAATGTATGTCTTTCAAAACAACCTGCTGGTCAGTCGCCATGAACAGTTCTGTAAAGTCTCACTGGTTTGTCTGCTCCACCTTATGGTTTTAGGGCATAAAATGAGAGTGCTGCAGGAATCTTTCTGGAATTCACAGTCTGGCCCCAATGAGCGTGGAAGAGAGTAGACATCTCTATGGTTGGAGAGCCCCTTACAGGCTTCAGTGCCCGGTCTGATTTGTATTCTCATTTCATACTCTAAAGCCACATGGTGAGGCAGGCAAGCAAGTAGGACTTTACAGAAACCTAAGCAGAAGTCAGCAGGTGGCTAAGGGCCACGCCCACTGTTTTCACTATTCCCCCAGGGCAAGCTGTTCCAGGTAGCAAGTGAAGTCGCGCTCAATGAATAGGCACTATAAGCAGTGCTTTAGGTAAATTACTAAGCAAACCAGTATATTGATGCTTGATAATTTGTCTCTTCTACTTTACTCTGCTTCAGGAATGCAAACGGGACCCAGGACAGAGGCCTTTGAAGGAGCTCTCCTGCCTCCAGTCCACTGCAGTATTTCTCTGCATTTTGATTCCATTCTGGTGTTGGAGTGCTTATTCCAGAAAGATCCTGCAATAAGAACACTGTGCCATTGGCATCATGGTGGGTCCTTCTAGATAGGTGATTCGATAGCTGGTTCTTAACCTAGATCGTAGGACAGATTTAGGGAGCCCCTGGTCCCATCAAAATTGTGGGCTTGGGGTTTCTTCCCTTCTACTCAGTTTCCAGAATTTTCAAGTTCTCCTCTAAACAAAACGTGTTGTTGTAACATGGTCTAGGGCACATTTTTAAAATGTATTTCATGAGCCAGGCCACCATGTCTTTAATCCCAGGACTTGCAGATCTCTGAGTTCTAGGACGGCCTGGTCTGCATAAAGATACTCTGTCTCAAAAACCAAACAGACAAAATGTAAAACTCTACCTACAGTAAAGCTGATTAGTAGCCTGCTGTTTTATTCCATCTTAGGGTTGGAATCTGAAAGGCTCCTGTATTGAAGGTTTAGCTGCCAGTACAGGCTTGGGGAGGTGATTAGGTTCTGAAGACTCTGACCTCATTAATGGGTTAATCCCATGATGGATTCACAATATGGTTATAGGAAGTGGGCCCCTTCCAGCCCCTTCCTGCCTCTCTGTTTTTCAGCTGCCATCAGGTGAGCAGCTTTGCTGGGCTCTTCCTCCTGCCATGGTGTCTGCCTCACCATAGATTGGACTCTGGTTGGGCTGAGACATCTGGAACTGTGAGCAGAGACAAACCCCCTTCTAAGTTCTATTCCCAGGAATTTGTTACAGCGAGGAAAATTGATCACCTGCATAATATGAAAATTTGTTTCTCTAATATCGTTTCTCTTTCTGAAGCCGGGTCTCATCGTAGCCCTGGCTGACCTCAAATTCACCTCGGAGCTAAAGATAATGTTGAACTTCTGATCACCCACCTCCCCTTTCACCATGCTGGGGAAACAAGCAGGTGTTACCACACTCAGCTTATGGGGCTTGAGGGTAGAACCCAGGGCTGCATGCATGCTAGGAAGGTGCTCTGTTAACTGAACTACAATTGCTCACAGTTAGCAAACGTGTTTCATAGAAGCGTGTTTCTTTTTTCTTTTCTTTTTTTTTTTTTCTTAAGGTTTTTTTGAGACAGGGTTTCTCTGTGTGGCCCGGGCTGTCCTGGAACTCACTCTGTAGACCAGGCTGGCCTCGAACTCAGAAATCCGCCTGCCTCTGCCTCCCAAGTGCTGGGATTAAAGGAGTGTGCCATCACTGCCCGGCCTAGTTTTACAATTGAACATAGCACAGTGAGACGGCTGCATGTGTCAGGCTTAGTGGAAGCATCCTTCAGGTGGACAACCAGCACAGATGCTTCACCAAACACCTCTCTGTGACTATCATCCAGGAAGCTCACCACCCCCTGGCTCCACCCCTTCCTGCTAGTTTGAAATTTTTCCTGATTCAGCTGCAACTTCCATCTTGGAGGGGTTTTTTATGTGTGCTTGTGTGTTTGTTTTGTTTTGCTGTTTTTCTGATTGGCTGAGAACTTCACAAAGCAAGTCTGTTATTTTCTTTAGCCTTTAGATCTTTGGGCAAAGCACTCTATTTTGTGCTTTGTTTACAAAGTCCTTCCCTGACAGAAGAGCCTGCAGGTTCCCTATTGATTCATCTAGCCCACACAAGCTCAGACCTTCTATCAGAGAACAGATGGCTCACAGCATAGGGGCAACACGGCCCAGACCTTTGAGGACAGATTGTGCTGGTGACACTGGGAAAGGCTCTGCTGCATCCACAGGTGTTGGGGGAAGGGGAGACAGCTCTAGTTGTGAGATCTAATACTGTCTTTCCAGTAAGAGCTTCTTTGCCTGTGTCTTAGAGCAGAACCTCTCTCTCCTAAGTGTGGCTGACCTCTGGTTTGGATCCAGCTGACCTGTGGTTTGGATCCAGCTGGTTCAGATAAGCCTGAATCTGGAACTAACCAATGATTTCAAAGATGAGTCCGGATGCAGACACCTTCAAAAGACTTTTACTAGATCCTGCCAAATGTGTTTCTTAGAAGACTCAGTTCATTCACGGTATCTAATCTGGGGTGAGTTTGGGATTCAGATTTCATGGGACTGTAGGAAGGGAACACAGGATTGTCCTGCATATGACATGCCATTTCCAGGCAGGTCATGGCATGGAAACAGACAGCAATCTCCAAGGAGAGTGGAGTAATCAAGGGCTGTGCTGGCTAATACTGTCAGGCTGACAGGATGTGGAATCACCTAGGAGGCTAGCCTCCCAGCATGCCATGAGAAATCTCTTCAACTTCAAGGTCAGCTTGGTCTATATATTCCAGGACAGTTAGGGACACACAGTGAGACCCTATCCCCAAAACAAGTAAAAGATTTAAGGAGAAGATAAATGCTGTTTATACATGCATTTATCTTACTCTCCCCCAACTCCCAGATAAGCATGGTAGTTCAGAGTTCAAAATTATCTGTAACTCCAGTTCCCAGGAGATCTGACACCCTCTTCAGGCTCTTAGACACATAAAAAATCAATCTTAAACAATAGCAAAGAAAAAAATAAATCAAGTCTCTCTCACACTGAAGTATTTTGTTTGAGAAATATGATACCTATAATTTATGCTGAGTTCTCCAGCCTTCAGTTAAATAAGAACGGAAGAGGGACAATGTTTTAATGGCAGTTATGTCTAGTGACTGTCCACCGAACTTCTTGAACTTCTTTCTTCCTTCTTTTCTTTCTTTCTTTCTTTCTTTCTTTCTTTCTTTTCTTCTTCCTTTCTTTTTGTACATTGGCAAATTGAAAACAAACAAGCAAAGGAAAATGCTAGAATTAGGTTGCATCTTCCACCTTGCTTGAGAAAACACCTCCATGAGATCAGGCTGTAGAGCATTTTTTAATCGGTGACTGGTGAGGGTGGGCCCAGGCCACTGTGTGTGTGTGGGGGTGCACCCCTGGACTGGTCTGCCTGTGTTCTATTACAAATTAGGCTGAGAAGCCATGGGGAGAAAGATACCGAGCATCACTCTTCTCTGGCCTCTGCTTGCATCAGCTCCTGCCTCCATATTCCTGCCTGGTTTGCAGTTCTGCCTTGGCCACCCACAGTGAACTATAATTCATGATATGTAAATTTTTTAAAATTTTTCAAGACAGGGTTTCTCTGTGTAGCCCTGACTGTCCTGGAATTCACTCTCTAAACCATGCTGGCCTCAAACTCAGAGATCTGACTGTCTCTGCCTCCCAAGAGCTGAGATTAAAGGCATGTGCCATCACTGCCTGGCTGGTGGATATAATCTTAATAAACCTTTTCTTCTCCAAGTTACTTTTAGTCTTGGTGTTTCATCATAGCAATAGTAACCCTGACCAAATCAAATGGTATTTCCTAGAATAATTAACTGAAGGAGAAAGACCATCTCCTCCCTTACCATGCACACCTTCTTTTGGTGGCCCAGTATAAAAAGATCTAAAGGAAAAGAAGAGCTGCTTTTTGCCTGCCTGCCTTTGTGCCCTGCTGGAGAGTGCATCTACTTTGCTGCTGCTTCTGCCGCCATCATCCTTCACTGGTACAGAACCCAGCTTCTTTGGCCTTCCAACACAAAGACCAGTGGCTCCCTAGGCCTGCAGGGTCAAGTTAGAACTTCTGAAACATCACCCCCACAGATTAAGCAGTTTCTGGGTTCCCAAGCTCTCCAGCATGCAGACAGCTGCTACAGGACTACTCAGCCTGTCTCATGGAAAGCAATCTAATAAAACCCCTCTGTAACATACATTCCCTCTGTCTGCTCTGTTCCTCTAGAGACCCCTGACTAGTACAACAGCTTTCTGGCACAATCAAACTGTGAACTAGACACACAATCAAACTGTGAACTAGATAAAGAAGTGGAAAATAAAATCACAGGACATGACAAAATTTCCCGAACAGGGAGGCTAATGTAACAAGGAGATTTAGACAATGCAGCTCCAAACTCCTGGCAGCCATGGCTTAAAGGAAAGAATAGTTTCCACAGAAGTTTACTTACTTAGTAGAAGGGGAAAAAACCCACCATGTCTTCAACATGGTCAGTGAGGTGATGTGTTCAGGAGTCCCAAACAGCAAACAGTGAGACCCACTCTCCCTGTTACCTTAACTCATAAGAGCAGGGTTGGACAAGTGGGCTCATGAGACCAGGGTTCTCAGTGAAACTGGTTTACGTAAGCTCATTCTGTGACATTTGCAGACATTGCCCAAGGATATATTTCTCTTAACTTCTCTCCCTCTTTAGGGGCCAGCAACTATATTTTTCAACTACTATCTCAGGATCCACTTCTGAAAGGTAAACCGAGACATTGATAGCATTAATATTCTGGGACTGGAGAGGTGGTTCAGCTGTTAAGAGCACTGGCTGCTCTTCCAGAGGACTAGTGTTCAAATCCACACGGTGGCTAACAACTATAACTCCAATTCCAGGGGATCTGACACCCTCTTCTGGCCTCTGAGGTCACCAGGCATGCACCTAGCACACAGACATATACATGCAGACCAAAAACACCCATACACATACAAATAAATAAATCTCAAATAAAATATTTTCCAGGGGAAGCATGGGTGTGCTAAGGTGACTTTACGTAAGTTCCAAAGAACATTTAAGATCCTCTACAGGAGAGGCACAAGGGTTGTCTTCAGACTCCTACCTGGCTACATATCCTGGGGTAATGATGTGAGCTAGGATCTCACCAATGGCACCTCATCACCTGGGAAAGTCATGTCTACATAGCTAAGACCCAAGATTCCTTTAAAGGGCTTGAGTTGCTGCTTGCAGGACTGCTGAATCACCAGCTGGTCCTGTCCTGCATAAAGCCAGCCTTGAGTTTGAATCTCAGCCCCACCAGTTAGCAGTTCGATGACCTTGAGCAAGGTCACTTCTCTGAGCCTCCCTTTCTTCCTCTGTAAATCAGACGGTAGATGGCTGTAAAGCCCATAGTGCCGTTGTCCTCTGCAGAGAGTAAGTGGTGATGTGGTTAACAAATTGCAATTCATTCCCTTCTGCTGTTGGAAACCCTTTAGGAAGGGGAACTTCAGAAAATGGGGTTTCAAACAAAGCTATCTCCAGACACTACTTGTGAAAAAAAGGTTAAACAGACTTTTATACTGCCATTTATCTAACCCAAACGGTGTTTCCGCAAGATTGAAAGGCACAAATGCGTAATGATGGTGAAGTCGTTGACAGGTGACTGGCCAGCTGTGAGCGCTCTGGGGGGCGCGGCCCTGGTTTCTGCATCCTTCCCTCCCTAGGGCCCTCAGGGAGGACCCACAGCTGGGAGGAGGAGGAAAGAGCCCCGGGATCCCCTTGCCCCTCCCCCTGCACCCAGTGAGTAATGACATCGCGGGGAGGGGGAGGAGGAAGAGGGGCAGGCTCGGCGAGGCCATGTGATGCTGGGCGCCAGCGAGCTGCCGCCGAGCTGCCTCCTTCCTCCTCGGATCTTGGGCTGTCATGGCGACCCCCAACAACCTGACCCCCACCAACTGCAGCTGGTGGCCCATCTCAGCGCTGGAGAGCGATGCAGCCAAGCCGGTGGAGGCCCCCGACGCGCCCGAGGCATCCAGCCCCGCCCATTGGCCCAAGGAGAGCCTGGTTCTGTACCACTGGACCCAGTCCTTCAGCTCGCAGAAGGTAGAGCGGGCGCGGGGTGCGGACAGGAGGCTGGGAGGGGACGGGAGAGAGGGGCAGGTAGCAGCGGGGTTCCCTGGAGGGAACTGTCCTGAGGGGCTGCAGAGCCCAGCCCCAATGCCAGGAACATCTCCTTAGGCCTCGTTCCCTTCTGGGGACACCTGAACAGAGAGACAAAGGCCGGGGACAGACCGGCCCTGCCAGCAAGCGGCCTGATGGGGCTGAGCAGAAGCCCCACTCTAGGCCAGCTTTCATCCCAGACACCATGAGCTCTCGGGGCACAGCTCCCGAGCCCTGGTTCTGGCTGGGGTCTTCTTCAGTCAATGGCTTGGAAAGTATCTGTCCCCAGCCGTCACCCTTTCTCTAGAGCTGAGAAGGAAGGAGTTAACCCATCCCCTCAGAGCAGCTGGCTTGCCCATCAGATCTGTTTTGCTCTTAAAGGCACAGACTGGCTTTGGCTCCTTACACCACTTAGAGCACTCTCCTACTTTCTGGGGTAGGGGCAGTTGAAAGTAAACCCCAGTGCTGTCACCGGGGTTCCCGCTTTGTGGGAGTGAGACCAGACACTGCGACCCAATACCTAGTGCCTCTAAGGGACTCAGTCTCCCACCTTGGGTAGCTGTCCTGTCTGTAGCCTGTGGGTTCAGCACCATGGCCAGAGCCCAGAACTCATTCTAAGGCAAAGCTGACTACCCCAGCTCTCTCCCTCGCTTTCTCCCATGCCTTCATTTTACACATGGGGGAGGGCGAGTGTTGCTAAAGATAAATGCTTTGGAAACCAAAGACTTGGATTTGTGTTTTGGTCCAAACTAAGTTTTATAACCAGGAAAATAGGATAGTGATAGAGTTAATAATAGCCACCAGGAACTTTAGCCCCTCAGTAGAATTACTGGAGGGGCTGTTTAAGGGATGACACAACAGTACTCCAGGCTGGCTCTACTCATACCCCACTGTGCCTTGAAATCACTTCATGATCCTGGCTAAGACACAGCCTGTCAGAATCTGCCCCAGATGGCTATTAGTCTAGAGGCCCACTTAGGTGATACTGAGAAAGTTAGGCTACCTATCATTCTTTGGTCACCCAATTTAGAGTCCTTGAGTCTGAGGCTAGGCAGAGACCAGTGGGAGAACCATCTTCTTCACTGGCCCACCATGAAGCTTTGGATGCCCCTGTTTGCCTCTCCAAAGGCTGAGTGTTCTGATCTGTAAAATGGAATAAACATTGTCACTTCGGCAGGGAGCTACTGTGAGGATGATGAGAAATTGTGTAGAGAACGTTGATGCTGATGCTGATGTCTGGTAAGGGATGGAGGTCTGCTGATAAGGGTGTCAGGGTTTGTTAAAGTGTTAGAGGATGGAACAGGGATCAGCTCAGTAGCAGAGTTTATGTTTAACGTGAATGAGGCTCTGGACTCAAGTCTCAGCATCAAAATAAAAACTGCTAGATAAAGAAGAGTCAGAGTTAGCCAAGGTCATTCTGAGACCTGTCCATGCATTTTGCATGTGCTTACGAAGTGCCTACTTGCTTGCTGAGTGTGTCCTGAGTTGTACAAGGCACTGGGGATTTGGAGATGGGTCAGACTGACCTCCAGATCCCAGAAACTTCCCAACCCAAACCTTCAGGAAGCAGGCCTTAGTGACTGGGACACAAGGTGGGTCAGGGGAAGCATCCCCCTGCTGTCTGTGTGTCCCTTAAAGGGTTCTCCTGCTCTTCCCCAGGGAAGATTGCTATTTAGCCTGAGCGCAGGGCATAGGTGGGCTGGAGTTAGGAAAGCAACACTCCTTTAAGCTAAGTGTCTCTCAAGCTAGCTAGGCATCCTCCTGCCTCCTCCACAAGGGTACAGGTACAGCAGCCTGAAAGCAGCACACAGGAAGAAGATGGGCTTGACAATCATATGGCTGGGTTCATTTACTCTTGACTGTTTACCCTTTGAGTGACTCTGGGCATGTCACTTCACCTGTCTGTGACTCGATATCCTCAACTGCAAACAGGGCCGGCCTTCTTTCTGTGGGTATTTCCAGAACACAGGTGTGTATTAAGAGCATGGTGTATAGTAGGGACTTAGCAAGTACGTTTGTCTTCCCCTTTGGCCCTTAGGCCAGGCTTGCGGCAGACTCTCCTCAAAAGTACTTCTGGGAAGCCCATCCTTGATTGTACCTGAGCTGTTACTTTCAGAAATGTCCTACGTTGGAGAGTGATGGCAACCCCTGATGGCACTGGGGACTGTAGTAGATCCCAAAAGCAGCAAGACGATGGCATAGGAGCCTAAAGCCTAGACTCTGGGCCCAGACAGCTGGGCTGCCCCTGACTAGCAGGACAATATGCACACATTACTTTGCCTCTTGTGTCTCAGTTATGCATTTGATAAACTGGGGGTAAAGGTAGACTTCTGAGCATTGCCTAGAAAGTACCTGGCCAAGGACTCTATGATCACTAGCTACCATGAAGACACCAGTTGTGACATGAGACACATTCGGTCCCTGTCCCTCTCAGCCACATGGCCCTGTGGACATCATAACCTCTCTGGGTTTCACGTTGTTTGGTCTTTTGTGGTCAAGAACAGTAACTCCATCTGAGGGTGTGAGGACTGAGTGGTGTCATGCATGATCATGGATGGAGCTCCTGATTACACAGCGGAGCACTGACAGGGAGTGCTCAGGCACCATCCTGCGCGATGGTAGGAGGCCATGGGGTTGGAAAGAGATTAGGACTGCATACTGGGAATATGAGCATGGCGTCCAAGGATGTCCCTTCTCCAGTTTCCTCTGCCTCTCAGGACAGGAGGGAGGTTGAAAGAGGCAAAAGTCAGAGGACCACAGTTCCACTGGCTGGATATGTCCCTGGCCCTCTCTGGACCTCAGTTTCCTCAATAGGAAAATATATCAGCTACAACCTGCTGGGATCCTTTTTTCCCCATACAAAAAGAATAGCCTTTCCTACCTAAGTGGCCTCTGCCTCATATACACACAGACAGACAGACAGACAGACAGACACGCTCGCACACAAAGACACACACACACACACACACACACACACACACACACACACACACACAAACACATACCCACAGATACACACACCACTCCCTCATTTCCTTTATATCTGCTAGGTTGGGTTGTTTGTCTATCTGTTTGTTTGTTTTTTACAGAACTAAGCTACTTGCTACTGAGTAGCTGTGCCAGGTCATGCATAGTCTTTGGACTTGTTTCCTCTTGTAAAGTTTGGATATTGACAGTGCTGGGGTGTTCATAGGTACTGGTACCACATCCCTAAGTATCTGTAGGGAGTGTGTGCTTTAGTTCACATAAGGCTGTCCGTACATCGCCTGAAACAGCAGACAGATATGAGTGGTCTGGTGATGATCTTGCTATTTCTATGAGAGTGAATCTCTGGCCATCTTGGCCCCCTGCAACATACCTGAGTCAAGGTTACTCCACCCCATTCCCTTGGGCCCTGGCACTGTCCTGGCTGTGCCTGCGAGAGGCCCTGTACCAGCCTTCAACCCCCATAGTTAAAAGCCTTAGGTCTGGGTCCTGCTAGAGACCAGTCTTCCTGATACCATGCAAGAGCTGAAAGGGTAACTATCTTGCTTTTCAAACTCCTGAGCACTTTCTACCAGTCTGACCTACTATGTGTTCAACACACTCCTGCTCAGGCATCCACAGTAGCTCCCCAGTCCCTCCAGGAAAGACCCATAGTCCTCACAATGGCCCAAAGGCTCCTAACTGGATTGGGAGTCAGGATGCAGTCACAGATAGCCATGGACCCTTCTGTGCATACTGTTTTCAGTTATTACTGTTATAGGGTTATACTGTTTTCATGATAGGGTTATTAGAACAGAAAAGGACCCAGTCGTTTTCAAGGTCATTTATAGAAATATTTTTAATACCACCACTCCATGTAATGATGTGTCTTTCTGCACCAGCCCACTATCTAACAGAGTCTGAAGGCAGGTCCTGTTCAAGTCCCAATGAGTATACACATACTTTGAGTAACTGCAACAACTGTCAAACCACGCCCACACCAGACTTGACTGCCCACGTCCTTAAAGAAGGGATGACAGCCAGGTAGCTTCTGTCACTAAAGAGACATGTCATCCCTGCCTTCACTTACAGACTCCCTGTACTTATTTGCACATGCTCTTCCTCCCGCCTGAGTCTGGGAGTCTTCATTAAGCCACAGTACACAATCCTTGTTCTCCATTCCTGGTCCTCAGCCACCCATCCTGGCTTCCTGATGCTTCAGACATCTCTCTATGGCCCTGCCTTGTGCCTCTGCAGTGGTTGCTCTTCCCCTGAAACTTCCTGCCCAGGTCCTCACATGGATATCTCCATCCCCTCATTAGGATTGTGTTGAGATGTCATAGGCCTGCCTGATGTACCATCCTATTCGAAGCTGTATCTATCTCTGTGATACCCTGATACTGTGGCCCTATTGTCTTAGCATTTTGCCTTCATCTGTCCCACTAGAGCATCAGCAGTAGAAGTATGGGGTCTGTTATGTTCACCACAGAGCCTCCAGCTCTTAGAGCAAGGCCTGGCTTGTAGGCTCACAATGACGGAATACTAAAAAGTGATGTATTTATAAGCCATTGCTGTTTGATAAACCAGGTGTAGTGGCACACACCTTTAACCCCAGCACTAGGGAGACAGAGGATGAGGGTGAGACTTTAAGGTCACTCTTGGCTATACCGGGGAGGGGGAAGAGGTCAGTCTGGGCTAGAAATCCTGTCTCAAAAAAGGGCGAGGGGAATGTATCTGCTTCAATAAACTAGTAGTTATTCATAGTTTTAAATGGGGAGGGGCATTAAAAAATAAGTAAGGCTTAGTGCCTTTTACAAAGTCACTCAGCAACTACACTACTGGGTAGAAAAACCAAGCCAGGCCATTACAAACATCCTACTGTGTGGCCTCCTAATGAAGCAACAGGAAGTGTTTCTAGGCACCCACAGAGGAGGTAGATTCCCCTGAGATGGTGACACAGAGTGGTGACCCTCCTGGGTCTAACTAACCAAGTCTCCAGGAGACTGAGTGGCAGATGGCTGTGGTGGCTATGTGCCCTTCCCTTGGGCCTGGCTTCCTCTCTGGGTTCCCTCCCCTGCAGAATGGTATATGGCTCTGGCCTTCAGCTCCACTAAAGGTGAAAGCCTCCTCGGCCATCTGCCAGGGTGACCTGAGGCAGCTCCCAGCAGGACTACTATGTCTCTAAAGATAGTCTCTCTCCAGGCAGAAACCCATACCTGACTCCCTCAAGGGAGCCTCAGGGCACAGCCCCGAGTGTGGCTTCTTGGGAAAGGTGCCCTGACAGGGTAGAAGGCCAAGGGCAAGGGCAAAGGCCTTGTTTGGTCTTCTTTCCAGTCAAGTTGACCAGGAGCCCCTTCTCCCAGCCTGGCAGAGACCACTGGGATATGCAGGAAGAAGGGACCTGAATGTGTTCTGTGCCCAGCTCCACCTCAAAGTTTAGGGGCTTCCCCAAGGCACACACCCCCAACTGCCACTGCCATGGGTTCACTGCCATGGGTTCACATATGCACATCCACACATGCTCTGCCCATGAACACACACTCTACCAAGCCGAGCACACACTTTCTTTACGCTCCCACAAGCACACTGTACACATGCGCACACAGCTGCCCACTCATTCCTGTCCACACACGAACCTAGAGCAAATAGATGCTGCCCCAGGCTGCTCACTCTGCAGTGGTTCCTCCTGGTGACACCAGAAATCCCTCCTACTACCTCAGAGGGAGATGATGAGAGGGATGAAGGGAGGGAAGGAAGAAGCTGGAAAAGTGGGCCAAGAAAGGATCAGTGACAGCTGAAGTCGCATAGTGAGCTGGGTCCCTGTGTGTGAACTAGGGGTTCCATCTATATCATGGCCACCGTCATAGAACTAGCTTTGGGCCAATGGAGCACATGAAGCCATGAGTTAGTGTTGGAAGTTCAAGGGTGAATTACCTCTCCCTTTGCACAGCCACAAAACAGAAGGAAGTGTAGTGGTGTGTGTGTGTGTGTGTGTGTGTGTGTGTGTGTGTGTGTGTGTCCATGTTAGGACCATGGATTAATTCCCTGTGCTGGGACTCTGTCCACACTACTCCATCTCAACCTCGCAACAACCTCACAGAAATAAACTAGACCCCTTCAGAGGTCGAAGCGACCAGGTGGCTTTTCAGATCACGGCAGACATCCAGTAGAGCCTGTCTCCCACTCTGAGTCTTTCTGTCTATCAAACCTGGTGTCTTAGTTTTCTATTGCTGTGATAAGAACAAAACTGACCAAAAGCAACTTGGGGAAGAAAGGGTTTATTTCAACTCTCAGGTAATAAACAGCCTATCACTGAGGGAAGTTAGGGCAGAGCAGGAAGAAAAGCAAAGGCAGGAACCTGGAGGTAAGAAGTGAAGCAGAGGCCATGGAGGAATGTAGCTTACTGGCTTGCTCAGCCTGCTTTCTTACACACCCAGGACCACCCACCCAGGGGTATCACTGTCCCCAATGGTCTAGACCCTCCCACATTGTTCATTAATCAAGAAAATGTGCTACAGGCTTGCCTACAGCTGGATCTTATGGAGGCATTTTCTCACGTTGGGAGACCCTCTTCCCAAATGACTCTAGTTTGTCTAGTTGACAACCGAAAGCCAGAATATGGGTTCTAATCCAAGTAGCTAATACCCATTACCCTACTGTGTGCTTGAACATCATGCAGGATTGAGCTTTTACTCCTCCCACTGCCCTCTGAGGGAACACAGTAGGACATCCTACAATAGGAGGCTCCCAGAAAGAAAGAAGACTTTTAAAGTTTTCTGAGTTTGAACAGGCACAGCAAGCCTGTGATCCTGACACCAGGCTCCTTCTTCTGATACTAAACCTGGAATCTCGGAGGGGGCTGGGATACTCAGTCCGTGTTTGCCATCTATGGTGTGGGCACCCACGTAAATGCTTAGGAACTGGCCTCTACCTCTTTGGGGGGTAGAGTGGTCTCTTGGCCCTGGATTGAAGCCAAAAGATAGGAGGGCAGTGTAGGAGTGGATTACCACTACCCCCTTTCCAGGATCTAGGATGAGACCATCCTCCTTCTGAGTCTCACCCCATATGTGAGGGCACCTGGGCTATAAGAGCTTTAGGCATCTTCCAGCTCCCAAACATGGCCTGGGTCAAGAGAGTGTACCCCCTCGTTGGGCCCCTGGAGACATAAGGGAAGACTTGGGAGAGACTAGCCCTGCTGTGTGAGGTGGGACTGATGCCTACCCTCTCTTAGCTTTAGCTGTTCCCCCTCCCACCCCCGATCTGTCTATCTCTGGTTGCTGTTACCAGAATCCATCCTGGCAATCAAGATGGGAAGGTGTTTGGATCAACTCAGGACTATGTAGATATGGACACATTATCTTCTCCCTCACTCTGTCCCCCATACCATTTGAGGCATCTTGGTTATGATGATACTTGGAATTTCTGTGAATTTCCTGGCCAGATCCACCCCTGGAGTCCGGGCTGAGTGGTAACAGTAAGCATGAACTAAGCCCATCAGTGTGTTAGACACCGACTTAGAGCTATTAATACTTTCATTTGACCTTAGGGGTTTAGGCAATTTGCCCACATCTGCACAGATGGAACACCCCAACCCAACAAGTTAGCCCCTTAGCACTGCCCTGTGTTCTAGCCTCTAAGCTACATTCCTTTCGAATCAACAAACACATGCCCCTGAGCCAGAGCCCCCACTCAAGTGCCCAAGAATGGGCTGCAAGCAAGTGTCCCCTCTTGTGTGTGACCTCTGACCTCCCTTCCTGCATGCCTCCCCCACCCGGGCAGAGTGTCCCCTGTGTCCACCCGCCTTCCCCCCGCTCTGACCCTGGCACCTGCAGGTGCGGCTGGTGATCGCTGAGAAGGGCCTGGCCTGTGAAGAGAGAGACGTGAGCCTGCCTCAGAGTGAGCATAAGGAACCGTGGTTCATGCGGCTCAACCTGGGTGAGGAGGTGCCAGTCATTATCCACAGAGACAACATCATCAGCGACTATGATCAGATCATCGACTACGTGGAACGCACCTTCACAGGAGGTATGCTATGCCCAAGGCGTGGGCAGGGACCCCATGGACGCAGACAGCTTTGAATCTAAGCAAGCCACCGACCCAGGGGCAGGACTCAGTGTTCCCCCAAAGAAACCAGAGGCTACCGTTAGGACTCAGATGCCTCCAGAGCCACGCACCTCTCCCTGGCACCCCAGGGAAGGCTTGGCCCAGATAACCCAGGTCAATTGGGGTTCAGCTCTCTTCTTTCTTCAGGACCTCTTTCAGATTCGGCCCTGGCCCTCAGGTTTCCCTTAGGCTCCCATAGGCAAGATCAAATCTTCTCAGGGCCCAAAACCCTCCAACCCTCTAAGCATAGTTCCAGACTCCCAGGAACCCTACTGCCATGCTCTCAGGCACTGTGAAACCCTGAAGATACACACAGGACACCCTGGAACTTCTCTGTCCCCTCCCTGCCATCCTTTGGCTTCTGCAGGCTCAGATGCTTGCTGCCTGTAGCAGAAGTTCAGGCAGCCGAGACAGTGGGCCCAAGGCCCAGGCTCGCACTATTTTTAAGAACAAGATTTTGCAAGTAGGACATGGTAGCCCATGCTTGTAATTTAAGCACTTAGGAGTTGGGGGCCAGAGGACCAGGAGTTCAAGGCTGGACAGTTACACAGCCGAGTTGGAGGCCACACTGAACTACATATGTGAGACCCTAATCTCAACTCAAGACAATTTGGCCTAGAACTCACTATGCAGACCAAGCTGGCCTGGAACTCACAGAGATCCCCTGCCTCTGCCTCCCAGGTGCTAGGATTAAAGGCATGCGCTACCTCACTCAAACTCAAACTCAAAACAACTTTTTTTTTTTAAAAGAATATAAATTTTCTGGACATGGTGGCATATGCTTATGCTCTATAGTTCCAGTACTTTGGAGGCTGAGGCAGGAGAATCTCCAATTTGAGAACAGGCTATGCTACGTACTGAGTAAGATACTATGTCGAAACTAAGAAGCATAAATATGAATAATTATTTGCCAAGTCAAAGAGGCTCAAGTTCTAAGCATCCAGCTTTTCAGCCCAAGGAAAGCAGGCAACATTGGACATATACCTACACCTGGCTACTGTCTGGTACTGAGAGGGCTGGCCCCATGAGGTCAGCTTAGTGAAGCCCAAAGAAGCCACTGAGTCACCAGGATTCCTAATAGTGGCTAAATCCTAGAAGGACTGGTCTGGGACTTCTGAGTATGACTTTGGGGGCTCCGGGTTTCTAGGGGTGGGTATCTAGGTGGGACATGGACTCTGCTCCAGCCCTTGCTGGTATCCACAGAGCATGTGGTGGCCTTGATGCCAGAAGCGGGCAGCCCACAACACGCCCGAGTGCTGCAGTACCGGGAACTGCTGGATGCGCTGCCCATGGACGCCTACACACACGGCTGCATCCTGCACCCTGAGCTCACCACAGATTCCATGATCCCCAAGTATGCCACGGCTGAGATCCGCAGTGAGTGCCGCTCCACGGAGCCCCCCTCTCTCCTTGCAAAAGGTCTCCTCATCTCATGCTTCCACTCCTGAGTCTCTCTATTCATCCTCCTCTCCTTCCTCTCTCCATTTTGTCTTTCCTCTCTGTGCACCCCCAAACCCCTGCTCCTGCCACCCCATTCAGATAACTGCACATAGGTCTATCCACCAGTAGCTCTTCTCTCCAGGCTGTGAGGCCCCCTGGGGAAGTCCAGCTGCAGATACCTGAGGTCAAAGACTGGGAAAGGGTCTGGCATAGATAGCCAAGTACACTGAGTGACATCAGGGTTGAGGTTTCTACAGAAGGCTGCCCAGACATGGCAAGTTACCCAATAGATCTCTGTTTTCTAATCCAAAGTCACCATATATTCTCCTCACTACTGGGCTGCTTATAGTCAGTGAATGAGAATTAGACCCAGTCAGATGGCCCAATAATAGTTTATTCATGGGGAGCTGGGTCTAGATTCTGTTATGGCATTTGGTGGTCCTATAGGCAGAAGAGCCATGACCATGTCTGATAGGCCCTAGATACTTAGTAAGTGGTCACCTCCTCTCCTTCCCATCCCCCTCTGCCCCAGTGTTGTGTAAAGGTAGGGAGGGGTCAGGTTGTAGAACTGGGCCCTAACTGGAAGAATCCTGTGAAGAAGGTTCAGGAGCTATCTATGCTGGTGCTCCCATTCAGTCAGCCATAATCTGGATGAAGATGCTAACAGGCAAAGATAACACAGCCTCTGCCGCCCCAGAGTCACTACTCCTCGGAGCAAAGTCAAGGTCAGGCACTGACAGCAAAAGATAAGGGAACTTGGGCAGCCAGGGGTGGGGGTGGAGGTCTTTGTACCAAACACCAAAAGGGCTCATGTTTTGAGGATTTGCCCAGAGTCACTCTCGTGCACTTGAACTTGTCCACAAATAAGCGCATACACAAATATTGGCCAGGCATAGTAGCGCCGGCCTTTTAATCCTAAAACTCAGGTGTCAGAGAAAGTGATCTGTGAGTTGCAGGGCTGTCTGTTACACAGAGAAACCCTGTCGGGGTGTGGGGAGGGGGATATTCACTACAACATAATGAGAAATATCACTGGAAACAACCTTGGTGTCGACAAGTTAGAGACTG
This sequence comes from Rhabdomys pumilio, assembly GCA_030674055.1. Lineage (NCBI taxonomy): Eukaryota > Metazoa > Chordata > Mammalia > Rodentia > Muridae > Rhabdomys > Rhabdomys pumilio. The sequence goes on from JANHMN010000002.1 coordinate 223,914,133, forward strand.
AGTAAATTCATTTATGGCACTGTTATGCTGAAAAATAATAGGCATGTGGAATGTTCTCAAGATACATTAATGGCTGTCAAAAGAGGAGAGACCCAAGCATATAGTGTGCCATTTGCTCTAGGAAGTCCTGAAGAATTCCCTGGGCTCTCTGTGCAAGGGATGTTTCTGGAAAGGTATACAAGAAACTGCAGCAGTATTGGTCTCCAGGGAACAGAGCTGAGAGTCTGAAGATAGAGCTACGATAATTGTGGTTTGGTTTGGTTTGGTTTGAGGGTTTTTGAGAGCCTCATGTAGCCCAGTCTGGTCTTGAACTTACGATGTAGCCGAGGATGACCTTGAACTCCTGATCCTTCTGCCTCCAAGTGCTGTAATTACAGACATGTTTGTCACCCTACCTGACTATAAAGATTTATTTTCATCCCATGTCTTTTGCTTTTGCTTGCCTTTTAAATTATGAGTGTTTTAATGCCTGTATAACCTGTACATAAATCAGGATAGGTGCAGGGCAGGTGCAGGACAAGTACAGGACAGGTGCAGGGCAGGTGCAGGGCAGGTGCAGGGCAGGTGCAGGGCAGGTGAAGGGCAGGTGCAAGACAGGTGCAGGGCAGGTGCAGAGCAGGTGCAGGACAAGTACAGGACAGGTGCAGGGCAGGTGCAGGGCAGGTGCAGGGCAGGTGCAGGACAAGTACAGGACAGGTGCAGGGCGGGTGCAGGGCGGGTGCAGGGCGGGTGCAGGACGGGTGGCAGGGTATGGAGAGCTGAAGGAAGTCTAGTGAGTGCAGAGTGGAACATGGGTCAGTGGCAATGTCTCATGTGGATCTGAGGGGCAGGCTTGGAGGAAGAGGAGCTTTACAGAGAAACAAAGGGGCCTTGACATGGGCAGCTCTGTATTTCCTAAAGAGAAGTTCCCTGAGAGAGGAAGTATGACACCTTGGCTGTCACTTAAGTGGGTGGTGCTCTGGCACGGCGGAGCTGTGGGCACCTGAGCCATCTCATGGGATTAGGAAGGCAGCGGGGTTCAGAGTGGGCCCAATTTTTACCCCTTTGAGGAAGCAGAGGTAATTTCAGAATCCCACAAGGATGGGAGAACAGGAGACCTCACGGGGTACAGAAGAGCAAGCCAGCTTGCAGTGACAATGAAAGTGGCCTAAGGTCTTCCTCATAGGCTACAGACAGGCACAAGGACAGCCATGGAGGGAGAGAGAGACTGGCTTGACCTTCACATTCACAAAACATCAGCAAGAGTAAATACAGCCTGGAGCTGGAGGAGCCAGCTGAGTGCTTACTGGGGCTGCACCAGGCCTTAGTGGGAGGGAGGTGAGGAGACCTCAGTGGAAAGATACCAGATGGCTGCAGCTTCTCACAGTCTTGCCCATCCTCTTCCTTCAATACTCAGAGTCCTGCTCTGGCCTAGGCCTGTGCTGGGCTTTTAGGGGACAGAGGTGAGTCTCATACGGCTGTAGTTCAGCAGGCTCAGAGGCTGTGAGAAGAGCTAAGTACACAGACATCCAGATCATGACATCTGGCAAACAATACAAGCTGTACGCTGCACCGTGCAAGGAACACCTTTGACAGATGAGTCGTGCGTTGCTGCTGCAGCCCCGGGTGGTAGCTTTGCATCTCCTGGTGGAGGTCTGCAGAGCATATACTGGGAACAAAGGCTCTGAGGTAGGACCTGGGAGATAAGGGGAAGCTTTGTAAAGGGGAGATGGCCAGCTAGATCTGGAAGGAGGATTTCAAGAATAGTGGACAGGCTGGAGAGATGGCTCAGTGGTTAAGAGCACTGACTGTTCTTCCAGAGGTCCTGAGTTCAATTCCCAGCAACCACATGGTGGCTCACAACCATCTGTAATGGAATCTGATGCCTTCTTCTGGTGTGTCTGAAGACCAACAACAGTGTATTCATAGGAATAAAATAAAGAAATCTTAAAAAAAAAAAAAAAGAATAGGGAACATGGGGCTGGACAGATGGTTCAGCAGGTAAGAGCATTTTTTGATTTTGCAGAGGAGCTAGGTTCTGTTCCTAGCTCCCTCAGGGCAGCTAAAATTGTTGACTCCAGTTCTGGAGGCTTTGACACCCTCTTCTGGATTCTTAGAATATTATACATGTGTACAGACATACATGCAGGCAAAACGCCCAAATGTATAAAAAATAAATAAATAAATCTTTTTTTGTTTGTTTTTATTTTTTTTTTCCAGACAGCGTTTCTCTGTGTAGCCTTGGCTTTCCTGGAATTTGCTCTGTAGACCAGGCTGGCCTTGAACTCACAGAGATCTGCCTGTCTCTGCTTCCCAAGTGCTAGGATTAAAGGTGTGTGCCGCCACTGCTGCAAAAATAAATAAATCATAAGGGAAAAAAGGAATAGAGGACATGGTTATTCCAGGAAAGGAGATGTGGGCCAGGAGGCTTGGAGTGGTCTGGTGCATGGGAATTTATTTGAGTGTCTGAGATGTACCCAGTGGGGACAGGGTTTGGGGCAGCTGAGCGATGGATCCCATGGTTCCCGAAGGCAAGTTGAGAGCTCTGCATAGAAGATCTTTGGAAGAGGTGGATTTGAGTAGGCTGATGCAACACTTAGGAGACAGAGGCAGGAGGATCACCACAAGTTTGAGGCCAGCCTGGCCTATACAGCAAGTTCTAGGCCAGCCAGGGCTACATAGCAAACCCTGTGAAACTCATCCAAGTAAGAGATCACAGGTAGGCACTGAGCAATGCTGGTCTCAATGGGGAGTGTCATGTGGGGAGTGCTGGAAGAAGAGCCTACAGGGCCTGGTTTAAGGTGAGGGGCTCTGAGGATACCCCAGGCTGGGCTGGCTTCATCTGGCAGAGAAGATTCTGGAAAGGTGACGAGCTTTCAGGTTCTACACATCTCTTGCATCATCCCCCCTCTTCATCTCCCCCCTACCTTTCTTCCTCCTCTTCCTCCTCCTCCTCTTCCTTCTCCCCATCAAGGTTATAGTCTCCCCTTCAGCAAGGTTTACTGACCCCTTGTGCCCCAGGCAGGTGACTTTCTCCCCGTCCTGTGGGACTGAGAGGCCCTAGAGAGCAGGGACACAGGACCTTTCCTATTCTTTCCCAGGACACTTAGCCAACGCCACCACAGACCTCATGAAACTGGACCACGAGGAGGAACCACAGCTCTCTGAGCCCTACCTTTCTAAACAGAAGAAGCTTATGGTGAGTGCCCCACTCATGTTCCCTCCTCCCACTGACAGGGACAACTAGGCATTGATGATTCAAAATGGAGGATCGGCAGCTGTTTTGACCTGGAAAAAGCACTGGTTGGCTCCTCCAATCATGTCTCCTCTACCATATCCTGGCAGTTTGGCCATGAAGAGCCACTGCTACGCCAGCCTCTGGCTTCTTATGTTGTCCCTGGAAACACAGCCCTGAACACAGCTTCTTGCATCAGACGGTATGGAGAGATTGTTCCAAGGATATGGGAGAGCCAGGGAAGAGGAAGTGGCTGAGCCTCCTCTGACCCCACAGAAGGCTCTGGAATATAAAAGGCACTGTATGGCTGGCCATGCTTTAACACCCTGTATCAGTCAGCTATTGGCTACAGACTGCCTGTTGAGGTGGGGATTATCTTCCATGTGCTTCTAATCAAGATACCTCCTCATTGGCAGAGAGCCATTCTCTGGGAGACTGCAGTGGTACCGTTGCTCCAGTCTCATGTCAGGGAATGTGGGCAATTTGGCCGAGCTCACTGGACTGGCTCAGTCCTGGATAAGGGTACATTCAATGGTGAACCATGCCCTATACAGGAGGGGGCATTTGAAGGCAGGGTTATGTGGGGGTGGGGGCGAGGTGTTAGACAGAGCTCCTCCATCTCTGGATATCATGACTCCCATGAGACCAGCTCATGCTGGAGCACCTCTCCTGCCTGTCCTGCCCGTAGGCCAAGATCTTGGAGCACGATGATGTGAGCTACCTGAAGAAGATCCTCGGGGAGCTGGCTATGGTACTGGACCAGATTGAAGCGGAGCTGGAGAAGAGGAAACTGGAGAATGAGGGTGGGTACCGTACCAGCGGTGAAGGGGTCAGCCCACTGTTTTGCTCCACCACTCTCCCAATCCTCAGCCTTTTTCTCTCAGATACCAGATACCAGAGCCCTGCCAGCTGATTAGGATCAGGAGTTGGGGAGTCAGGCAGACCTAGGTTCTTGGGCTGCAGTGACCTTGACAAGTCCCCGCTCTGTACTGGGACCTCAGTCTCCCATCCTCAGAGTGGGAAGAATGACAGAATCATTGAGACATTTGGAGCACCCAGGGTGGCTGCAGGTGGCGTGTGTTCACTCCTGTGGGTGAAGAGGACAGTGTGGTGACTGTTCACACTCACGGTCTCACCTGACCCTGTGAGGGGATGTCTTCGGACTCTTACTGCTGCAGGGTAGGTCTTGGACCCTGACACACCAGCTTCTCTCCTACCCCACACTTTTGCAGCAACTGTACCCTGGTGTCCTCTCTGTGCCACTCTGCCCCATGAGCTGGTAGCCCACGTCATTCTGAGTTCACCTTGTAGTGAAGAATGGCAGTAAACTTCTCATCCTCCCACTCCCATCTCTCAAAGGTTGGGATTACAAGGCATGTTCTATCATGTCCAGTTTATCCAGGGCAAGGGTTCAAACTCGGGCCCTAGTGCAAGCTACCAACCGAGCTATGCCTCAGCCCCTTCAGTTTGAGATTAATAGTCTATGAAGCCCCTTGAAAAGACAGCAGACACCTACGGAGGAGGTAGATTGAGCCAGTCACTTCTGTAGGAGAATACTGCTCCAGGCACAGGAGACTACCAGTGTATGGTGCTGAGGTGAGGTCAGGCTTGGAATGAGGCTTTGCAAGGAAATCCATGTTGGGGATAAGCCTTAAGAGGGAAACAGAATCTGAGGCCTGGAAGGAAGTGGGGGCAGAGCACACAGGTAAGACCATAGCGCTTTGCTGTCAATGAAGCAGGGGTTTGACAGGTCCCACTTAGATCTTAACAGGATCCGTGTGCTGTTGTAGCCCACGTTCTGTGTGCTGTCTGAGCTCTGTGTATGCTGTGCTAAGAGTAGACTTAAGCAGACAGAAGCAGTGGCAGGGGGACCATTTAAGAAACACTGTGATCACGTGGGTAGGAGAGAGTGGTGGTTCAGGCTGGGATGGTGCAAGAAGAGACACTAGAGTCTGCATGTATCCTGAAGAGAAAGCTAATCAGACATACTGGCAGACTGACTATGCGCGAGATGGAAGAAATTGTTCATGGCGGCACCTGGACTCTGGTACTGACTAGAAGGGTGGAGAGATACTACTGCAGTGGGGTGTGGTGAACTTGGGAGCAACAATCCAGAATTCCCTGTTGGACATGTTTAATTTGGCATGCCGAGTGACGCTAGGTGGAGCTATCAGCCAGACAGTATGTAAGCCTACAGTTTTGGGTGATTCAGCCTGTAATTCCAGCACTCTGGAAGTTGAGGCAGAAGGATCACAAGTTTGAGACTAGTTTTGACTTCAGAGTCTGTTTCCAAAATTGAGAGATGGAGGTTGGGGGGTAGAGGTGGGACAGGGGGAGGGAGGAGGGCGAGGAATGTGGTTCAGCCGGTAGAGTGGTTGTCTAGCTTGTACCAACTCCTAGGTTTGACTCCCCAGTACTGTATAAACTTGGTAGGGTGGTATAGGCCTACAATCCTGACACTCAGGTGTGGGCAGGAGGATGAGAAGGATGAGAAATTCAAGGTTATCTTCATTACGTAGTATACTGGAGGCCATCCTGAGCTATACAAAACCTTGTCTCAAAAAAAAAAAAAAAAAAAAAAAAGTAAACTGAACCAAAGCCAGGAAAAATATGAGGTAGATCTTTGCAATTTATAAGACAGTCAAATTGAAGGAGGAATGGAGATAGCAGGTGTGAGGATATGGCAGACACTGCTAAAGAGGTTCGGGAGGGAATGGCCTCAGGAGACACTGGCAGGCAGACAAGAGCAAGGGCTTCCAAGAAGTAAGCACCAGGTGTCCTCTCCCTCTCCAGGGCAGACGTGTGAACTATGGCTCTGTGGCTGTGCCTTTACCCTGGCCGATGTCCTCCTGGGAGCCACCCTGCACCGCCTCAAGTTCCTGGGACTGTCCAAGAAATACTGGGAAGATGGCAGCCGGCCCAATCTGCAGTCCTTCTTTGAGAGGGTCCAGAGACGCTTTGCCTTCCGGAAAGTCCTGGGCGACATCCACACAACTCTGCTGTCAGCCGTTATCCCCAACGCGTTCCGACTGGTCAAGCGGAAACCGCCATCATTCTTTGGGGCATCCTTCCTTATGGGCTCCTTGGGGGGGATGGGCTACTTTGCCTACTGGTACCTCAAGAAAAAATACATCTAGAGCCAGGCTGGGGCCTGGTGTGTGACTGGCGGTGTCTCTGTGCTGTGTGCTTCCCAAATCCCTCTCAGTTACTCACTGTCCCATGAGCACTGGACAGGCCTTCCTGCCCCTTCTTCCTAGTAATTCTATTGTCAGTGTGACATCATTCCATAGTTTAGAAGTAGACATTGTCAACGCCATGATTTGAGGCCACGGCTCTACCAGAGGACACAGAGAGAAAGCAAGAGAAAGGAAACCCAAATGTCTTTTCTTCTGATTCAAGGACACAAGGCGTTACTGTGGGGACTGGTTAGGATCTGAGGTGAGTCCCAGGATGTTCCACCCAGCAGGGCCCAGGTTCTGGGAGGTGCTGGGGACTCAGAGAGCCTGACCTCAGCTCCCCTTCCCTCTTGGCAGAGACCTCTTCTATGGGACATAGCCAACATGGAGACTCAACTCATCTAACCAGTACCTCTGTTCGGAACTGGAGAGCCCGAGTCCCTGTGGAAAGCCTCTGAAGATCAAAAGGGGTCTCATTCTTCTCCTGGACATGGACTGAGGCAGCAGTGGCTCAAGCCAAGCAGTGGCACCCCAAAACCCATCTATGGCTGGGATCAACTAACTCCACGGGCACATCCTTTCCCCCTTCCCTACCCATTGGCCAGCTGGTGAGGTCTGGCACTTACCTAGAAATCCCCTGAGGCAGCAGACATCAGCCACTCCTACCTTGAGTTGAGTGCCCACCCTTCATGGTGGGCCTCTCAGCAAAAGCCATGTAGACCTTTCCTCCCAAGGTCAGTCTCAGCTCAAGAACAGGGGTGCCTCCCTCACAGCCTCCACCTCTGAAGGTCCTCAGCTCACAAGCGAGGGTGCATCCCTCATGGCCTCCACCTTTCCTTTTTTCCAGAAACCCCTCATACTGCATGCAGTGGGGTCTCTCCTCCACACTGCCCCCGGGTCTCACTTTCCTGTGCCTTCTGCATGTTGGGAAAGGGTCTGGGTGTCACTGCTGCTCATGCTTAGAGTCCCCAATAAAGCATCCAGGAGAAGCAATTGCTTTTCATTTCTAAACCTGTGGTCCTACTCAGCTCTCATTTCCAAAGTCAGGACAGAGGGCTGGAGGTGCGAGGTCAGATTCAGCTCTTCCAGAGAGCAAGCTTACCTGCAAGGGGGACATTGACTATTTTCCCAGCTATTGGGAGGCCGAGGAAGGATGGAAGGATGGGGGCAGCCTCCCCTGCAGCTAAAAGCTTCTGACACGGTCATAAATCCACTTCATTTGGGCACCTAATTTCAGTTTACTTAGTGGGTTTACATCCATTTGCCTACCCTTGCTCTTGGGGGCTGACCGGGACACATGTCCACACCCTAATTTCTAAGTGGAAGAAACTTGTTAAAATGCTCAAAGATGAGAAAATATAGCTTGTTGCAGAGAAAGCATAGTTTTATTTATTTTACAAAAAAAATAAATAAATAAAGTATGAAAATGTGTGCATTTTCAGCAAGGTTACAAGAAAACAAATAGGGCCAGGAATATGGTTCAGTTGGCAGAGTGTTCATCTTTCATGCATGACGTTCTGGGTTTGATTCCCCAGCAACGTGTAAACTGGGCATGGTGGTGCACACCTGTAATCCTAGCGCTTAGGGTGGAGACAGGAGGATCAAGTTCAAAGTCACCCTCAGGTAGTGAATCAAGGCTAGCCTGGACTAAGTGAGACCTTTTCTCAACAAACAAACAAAAAGATTGAGATAGCGAGATGGCTTGAAATTTAAAGGTTTGTTTTGTTTTGTTTTGTTTTGTTTTGTTTTGTTTTGTTTTGTTTTGTTTTAAAGAGGGGACCCAGGTTCAATTTCCAGCACCACACGGTAACTCACAACAAATCTATGACTCCATCTGCAGGGGACTGGATACCATCTTCTGACCTCTACAGAAACTGGGCAGGCAAAACATACACGTGAAAATAGCCATGGCCAAGACTGGACAATAATGGGATTTGCAGACGTGGAAACTGCCTGGCACAGTCTACCCTACTGGGCATCCACGAAGACCTTTCTCAGTCCTGATGAATATTCTATTCATGAAAGTAACATATGGGTGCTAGTGGGGTAAACATGGTCCTCTCCCCAAAATGAGACTTTCAGAGCCCTTCTATGTCCCGTCTCTGGTGGAGGCAGGAGGCTGGGTTCTACTGGAGTCTCTAGTTGCAGCATTCACATCCCTCCTTCATACACTGTAATATACAAATTAGATGGAAGCGTAAGTAAGCATTGTTAGCCTCCTATTCTGCCTTCAACACACACACACACACACACACACACACACACACACACACACACTCACACACACACACACTCACACACACACACACACACACACACACACAC
>JANHMN010000002.1:223922857-223939352 GCA_030674055.1 Rhabdomys pumilio
ACACACACACACACACACACACACACACACACACACACACACACACAAGTCCTACCAGTTTCTGAAACTGACCCCCTAGGCCACCACTGATCTTTACTGTTGGGGACCCTGCTATTGAGTTCATAGTCTACCATGACCAGATAGCTCCCTGAGCTCAGAGCAAAATGGAGGACTCCCTTTTCTAGTGGGCTTCCTCTTCTCTGCCTGACTTTATCTGGGGGAGCTTGACCCCCACATCATCTACCTGAGTCCTTGATAAAATTTCAGCTTCAACTCCCCTTTTCCCAGTAAAACCCTGCCCAGCAAGCACCTAAAATGCCTTGCTATGTAAATGAAGCATTCCCAGTACCTTAAGCCTCACCCAATTCCATTCACCTGGAAAGCCCTTCCCACTCTCCAGTCTATATTGCCCTTGCTCACCCTGAATAAGATATATATATATATATATATATATATATATATGTGTGTGTGTGTGTGTGTGTGTGTGTGTGTGTGTGTATCTATATATATATATCAACAGTGCCTCAGCCAATTGGGGCAGTTTACTGGGAAAATGACTTATACCCCAGTAGTCCTTGGGTGGCTGTGGTTTTCTGTTGATATTTTATGGTTGGATGTGGAAATAGTCCCTTTTCCACACATTATCTTCTGTGCCATCATTGGTAGAACAGCAGCCCAGTGTGCCTTGAGCAATAAGTACCAATCTGCCTAGCCAGGAGACAAGCCACACTTTTGCATATAGTGCCAATAGTATAAGCCCAAAATGAATAACACAATGGCATCACTAATGTACTCCCACTTGGAACTATGATCTCTAAACTGTCCAAGTCCATGGATGGAGAGACAGCTCTGCAGTTAAGAGCACCTGCTGCTCTTCCAGAGGACCTGGGTTCTATTCCCAGCACCCACATGATGGCTCACAACCATCTAACCCTGGTTCCAGGGGATCTGGAATGTCCCCTTCTGACCTCCTTGAGGCAAAATGTTCATACATATAAAAACATTTAAAAAAAAAAAATCAAAGCCCCAAATTTCAGACTGAGAAGTGAGCTACTTTTCTTATTGCTATAACAAAATACCCAGAAATCAACTTAAGGGTTTGTTTTGGCTTATGTTTTGAGAGATCTGTTGGGGGCAGGAAGACATGGCAGCAGGATCATGAGGGAGCTGTTCATACTGTGGGGGGAGAGAGAGAGAGAGAGAGAGAGAGAGAGAGAGAGAGAGAGAGAGAGAGAAATGCTGGCACTCAGCTGGCTTCCTCTTTTTCTTTTTAATTCAGTCCAGGCCCCCAGCCTGGTCCCACCCACACTCAGGGTGGGTCTTCTCTCCTCAGTTACACCTGAGGAAGACAGACCACCACAGACAGACTCAGAGGTGTGTCTCCTATGTGATTCTAAATCCCATCAGATAGACAGTGAAGATGACCCATCACAGGAAGCCAGTTTTGTGCCTTGGGTACAAGTAATCATGGGAGTAGACATTCCCACTTCTCTCTCTGCACTCCTTGACTTGGGTTTTGCTACTGTTCCACTGCAGGGGCACACACACAGGACTGGCTGTGTCCTGTAGCTTAGAACTATACCAGCTCTCCCCCAGCTAGCCTGGAACACAGCCTTCCCTGGTCCACTTCAGTGTCCAGCTATTGGATAAGAGAACACATCGGCACAGCAGCACACTGTGAGTCTAGCCAACCACATTTCTCTTGCCAAATTATCAAATTTTTAGTGAGAAGCAAGATTGGAAACAGGGCATTGTGGGTCAGGGAAGGCAAACCTCCCTGTAGATTAAGTACTAAAAGGACTGCTCCCACTACAATGTCTCCACAATGTCGACATTTGTTTTAGCCTGTCTGCCATCTAGATGGCAGGTTTCTGTGGTGAGTGGGGCCATATCAGGAACTCTAAGTCAGCTTTTGCTGAGAGGAAGGCTATGTTATGGCCATTTGCAACCTGTAGCTCAGTCTCATGGCCAGTCTGTGTGTGAGCAATTGATTGAGCACAAGAGTAGCTAGACAAAGACAATGCCTGACATCTCCAAAACACAGCATCTTGTTCAATGATCACAGACAGTGGTGTCTGCAGGCCCAGACCATCCTCCCATCTGGTGCTTATTGTCAGAGCTCCATCCACATGTCCTTCCACAGGTGTCTACCTGCTTCCAATCATCCAGCTCTTACCATTCTCCTGGGCATCCAGGCAAAACACCAAGCATGGTATGCTTACATGGGTATGCGGTCATATCTCTGGACCTCTATGTTCTTCTTGGTGAAATGGACCACCTTCTGAGAGGTACTGCTTAGGATTCCTTTTTCTAGAAGCATCTGCCTCCTGTAATGCCTGCCTTGCCGGGCTACAACCATCCACTTCCACTTGGCATCAGGCCAGAGTTCCTTCTGCTTCTATCAACTGACCACCAGGAGCCAGTCCAGTGTGAGCACTCAGGGGTAGGATACAAGAGACAGCAGTGCTGCAGAACAGGTGGTACTCACCATGCCATCTCACTTTCTCTTGAGGATACCAGTTCATGAAGGAGAGCTTAGGCTGTATAGTTACTTGGTGTGGTCAGGTATGGCGTCCCTTCCAGAGCCCAGTGGCCTGCCAGAGGCTGCTTCTCAAAAGGATGATTCTTATCTGCAGAGAAGAATGTCACCTTGTGCCAAATGCCAGTAGGACACAGGCATTTTCCTACTCAGGTCCTCCGGGAAGACCGTAGTGAATGCCTACCTCTAAGAACTTATCCACCGTTGGATCTGCAGGGTTATGGGGTGAGCTCCGCTGGCAGAGCATCTTAAACCTGCAACCTGATTCTGCTCTGGGGCCCATTCAATACGGGCAGTGCTGTGGCTACTCAGTAAGCATCGGGGGTACATACAAACAGGTGTGCACGGCCTCCCAGATCAAGAACCAGGCACAACTCTCTTATTCTTAGCGGTAGGAGTGGGAACTGGTCTTCTGGAAAGGACATTCTAACCATTTCACTTCCAAGAGAAGCAGGTGACCACTTGGGGAGCCCGAGGATTTAAACTGGGGTGGGGGGGGGATAGGTGGGGGAGGAGCGGGCGGGAGGAGGGGATAGTGTGTGTGAGCCTCTGGATCTGCTGGAAGAAGGGCAGGACAGAAGCACAGTGTGACTGTGGGCTCAGGACCTCTGGCAATAGAGGAGAATCACCACAAACACGGCCAGGGCACACCCCAGGCCAGGCTCTATAAATAAGCCCCAGTCCTCAGCCCTGGATCGCCTCCAGTACAGGAGCTGCCGAAAACACTAAGGACTCTGGGGCAGCAGCGGGAGCAGCTGCAGCCAATGATAGGCAAAGGTTTTGTCTGTGGTTGTTGGGATTGGGGAAGTGCTGACTCATTGGCAGGGGTGGGAGGAACGTGGTATTAGTTCTAATTATCAACTTGACACAACCTAGAATCATGGGGGAAGAGAATCTCAATGAAAGGTTGTCAGGATGTGACAAGTCTGCGGGGGACTGTCTTTTTTCCTTTTCTTCTGTGTACAAGTGTTTTGCCTGCACCTATACCTGTGCACTATGTACATACGCGCCTGGTGCCTGCCGAGGCCAGAGGAGGATATCACATTGTCTGGAATTGGGATCACAGACTATTGTAAGGCACCACGTGGATGCTGGGAGGAGTGGGGTAAAGAAAGTAGAGAATATCTAGGGTGAATTCTGAGGTGTCTTAACAGGAAGGACACAACTGGGCAAATTAAAAACCCTCCCACTAGCAAGATGAGTGGTGGACACTTGTGAGGTCCCTCCTCCAAATCCTCATTCAATCCAGGCTGTTGCTCCATCAACACTACACGGCCTCCAAGGGTATGGCCAAAACTTAACCGCAGGGGCTGAGGGCTTAGCTCCGCATGGCCCTGAGCGCCACCCTGCAAACCCCCAAAACTCAGTCATGATGAGGAGCTGGAGTTAGATACCCTAGCAATCAGACTGATAGAAAGAGGGGCCAAGGTTAGATCATGAAGAACTTCCAAGATTTTTCCTCACCCTCCGGAGAGGAAACAAAAACCTGTCCACTTAAGTCAAAGGCTCTGTGGCCCTTTCTTCCTGCCAGCAGGCCCCTGCTGATGGATTAGTTCCACAAGTTCAAGGCCAGATCAGGACATGTTACATACCATCGGTGGGCCAATCAGCCATCCTTTCTTCAAACACCTAAATTAAGAGATATAGACTCTTCAGAAAGTTTAAAAAAAAAAAAACAACATAAAAACAGCCTTCAAGAAGAGACTGGATATTTGGCTTCCAGAGTCCCATCTCTGCTTTGAAGAAAGTATTTCTGTGCGTCTGGGGATTGAGTGTTTGCTCACCCCCAGTTAAACACCATTCTCCAACAGCTGATTCTGTCTGCTCTGCTTGCTGTTCAAATACCTGCCCTGCTCGAGAGTTTCCCTCCCATTTAATCCTTTAACTGTCAGAGAAGCACAAGTCACTGGGCTCCAGCCCATCAGCAGGACTACAGCTGGCCGAACTCGCTGTCAGTTGAGAAGTTTGTTGGGGTTGGAGATACCAAGCATCAGTGCAGCAGTAGCTTATACAATGGTGGTGCTGAATTATGAAGCTACATGTGTGTATTAGGAGATAAAGCCTTGTTATTTTTTTCTCGGTCGGGTGCCAAGGAGCCAGAGGTGAGATGATAGTAAATGAGGGACTGGGACTGGTGGTGGCTTGGTGGTTAAGAGAGAATATCACTCTCAGAGGAGCCAAGTTCAGTGCCCAGCACCTATGTAACTCTAGCTACGGGGAACTTGATGCCCAGGTCGGGTCTTTGCAGACACTGCACCCATGTGCATTTAAACACACACATGTACACATAATTAAAAATAAAATACTTTTAAGTAGTCAGGTAAAGAAAAAAAAGAAAAAGAATTGTTGGGTACTGGACTAAAACAGTCAAGGATGGTGGGGTGTTGAGATGCACACCTTTAGTCCCCAAACTTGGGAGGCAGAGGGGAAGGTGGACGTCTGTGAGTTCAAGACCAGCCTTGTCTTCAAGAGTTCCAGGCCACCCAGAGCTACGTAGTGACACTCTGTCCCCCCAAGAAAAATGACAAATGCCAGTCACCTTCCTTATTCAGTGTTGCCTACTTTATTATATGGATGACACCAAGTGATTTCAGAGTTATTGGAGCATTTGGGTATTACATCCCTTGGCTTTCAAGAGAGATGCTCACTAAGCAAAAATAATCTTCAATAAAAAGTGGTTCTCACTCGGGTGGAGGGTGGTGCACATCTTTAATCCCAGCACTCGGGAGGTAGAAGCAGGCAAATCTCTGAGTTTGAAGCCAGCCTGCTCTACACAGAGAAACCCTGTGTAGTGGGTTTCCCAAACAAAACAAAACAGAAAAACAAAACAAACAAACAAAAAAACACCAAAAAAGTGCTTCTCATATGTACTCAACATTTTAAAGGTTATGTTTACCCATCTATGATTTAATTAAGCCAGGTAAAGACCATCACAACAGAAAGCATTATTCTTATCCCACACTGAGTAACAAGCCCAGCAATGCTCAGAGTCTTGCCCAGGATCACACAGCTGAGGGGCCTGATAGGATTTGAATGTTGTCTGCTTATCCTCAGGTCCAGTGCTTCTAATCATGCAAGCTGAAAATCGGTGTCTGACCCACCTGCTTCCTCCGCCTTGTTCCTGTAGCACATGGAAAACTGAGGGGTGCATAGGGGTACCTGATGGTTGAAGTATTCCCTGAGAGTGCAGGCAGAAAGGCATAGAGTGACATATTGGTTACTGCAGCGTATTGGGGCAGGATCTGAATACCTTTGCTCTTAGACACTAAGGTCAGATCCAGGCAGTTCCCTGGTGCCCCACCCCCTCACTTCCTGTCATTCAGACTCTCAGGAGCATGTACACTGGGTGAGCAAACCTGGCAACGAGGGACAGCATTCAGAGAGAAGGATCCTGGTTCCGTGGCCAAAGCAAGCTGCTGGGAGTTGGCATCAGGCAGCCTTCAGTTCCCTGTAGCTGTCAGCATCTTCAACATGGCCCTACCTTGGCTATGTGGGCACCACAGATCTAACATCTTTCCCTGTTAGCTGTCCCAGAAGTCAGCTCCCAGCTTTCTGCGACCCTTAGTTAACCCAGACTACAGACTAAAGCTTGACCTTGGGGACATGACCCTCCACATCCAGGCAGTACCGAAAACCTTCCAGAAAGTCCATCAGAATTGAAACCATCCCTGTGGAGAAGTGACAGCGATGGCAAGTTTAGGACTCTGCATGTATACAGAAGCCACTCATATGGTGGACCCTCAAGCCCTGTGCTGTGCTCTAAGGACTTCCCCATAGCCCTATGGAAACTAGGGCACAGAGAGTTTAAGGAACTTGCCCACCGTCACACAGCCAGCATGCCTGTGGAGCTGGGGTATGAACCCAGGTGCTCTGGTTAAACTCCTCGCTCCTTTTGTGTAACCGCTTTAGGCAGATTGTATCTGCCTGAGAGATGACATCAGGGCAGTGTGATGGTTGACCCTGATTGTCAACCTGTCAGACCAGGAGATGCCTGGGAGATTAGGGAAGCAGAGTGTCTGTGGGCGTGTCCCTGAGACAACAGACCCCTAACGCTTTGACCTATTTATTGATGGTTCAGACTCCAAACAAATAGACCACAGGAAGACATTGGAACTGTGGAAGGTGAGGCAGACAGGACCCTTCAACTGGGTCCCGGAGAATGAGCCTTTGTTTTAAAACAGAGTTTCATGTAGCTCAGGCTGGCCACACATTTGTTATGTATCTGAGGATGACCTTGAACTCCAGATCTTCCTGACTGCTTACTAAGTGCCTGGGTTACAAGCTGAAGCACACCAGCTGTGGGTGGCACTGCCCTTTTGTGTTTCTCTCCTCAGCGCCCTGGCTGCCAGAGGTGAGTAGTCTTGCTTCTATATGCTCCTGCCACTGTGGTGTTCTGCTAATGGAGCCAGCCACGCCATGAACAGAATCTTGCAAAACTGTAAGCCGAAATAAACCTTTTGATTGAGGCTGTGGTGGTGCACACCTTTAATCCCAGCACTCAAGAGGCAGAGGCAGACAGACCTCCATGAGTTCCAGGCCAGACATGGATACAATGTGAGAGCCTGTCTCAAAAAAAAAAAAAAAACCAAAAAACAAACCAAACAAACAAACAACAACCCCTAGGGCTGGAGAGATGGTTCAGCTGTTAAGAGCACTAACTGCTCTTTCAGAGGTCCTGAGTTCAAATCCCAGCAACCACATGGCAGCTCTCAACCACCTGTAATGGGATCCGATGCCCTCTTCTGGTGTGTCTGAAGACACTTACAGTGTACTCACATACTTAAAATAAACAAATACATCTTTAAAAAAAAAAAAACAAAAAACTAAACATCTCCCTCCCAGAGAAACACTCTGCTCTGGACAGTCTATGCACTTTTAGGGGTCACTCATTCCATGGCCTGCCCAGCTGGCAGCACTAGCAGAAGGTACGTCCATGTTTCTGACTTAATGCTGTGTCCCCTGTGTCCGGCAGATCTCAGCACTCTGGGGCTCCTCTCTTCCCAGCCTGTGCCTGCTGAGTGAAACCTGGCACTGTCAAGGCAGCTTGCACTCCAGCGTCAGGCTTAGAGGTTAGCCTGGCCAAGGACACATAGCCCAGATCTTCTGCCTTCGCCGTTGACACCACATACCCACACACATCACTCATTCTTTATAGTGACTGCTCAGTTATTAGTGAGGAAGGACAATCATTTACGTGACTAATCAGCATCTGGGTTCCTGGCATTTTTGCAGGCAGCCGTCCTCCTGTATTTCACAGCAGAATACCTACTTGAGATGCTTGGATCTGCACGCATTCGGTGCGACTACCACCAGGTCATCATCTGTACAGGTGGTGGCAGCCTGCCACCCTTTCCGAGGCAGGACAGAGTCTGTGCTCTGTGCTGTGTTCAATTGTAAAACTAGGGAATTGGATAATTCCCTAGTGGTTACTAGAATGCTGCCCAGTGGTGCCTAAGCTGGGAATTAGGTTTGCTTCCCTGTGCTGAGAAAGCCCACACGGGCCCAAGCGATCAGGTCAGAACTCATCCGGGTGTCCACACAGAGAAAAGGGAGGTGGGCAGTGGTTGGCTGCAGCCTGCAGTTTGCTCCCTGTCACTCACCGGGAAGCCAGCTGCCACTTGACCCAAGTGCAAGTTTTTTTTCATGTCCTTTCCTAAAATAAGTCAGAAGGAGCTCAGAGGGTGGTGTGGAGTGTGGGACTTTTCACCAAGCAAAACAGAAAAACGGAGAGTAGAACAGATCCCAGGGTTTCAGGAGTTACCCGGGAAATCTCTACCCATCCAGTCTACCTAAGACCTACCAGATGAGGAGACTGAGGCCCAGAGACGCTGTTGCTGGTTCAAGACCATAGAAGAGCAGAGAGAAGCAGTGGTGGACTGTGCCGAGGCTAGGCTTTCTAACAGCAGCCCAGAGCCATTTGCATCAAAGCAAGGCTTTCCTCAAGCTCCACTAAAGATTTCTTAAGTCTCTAGGGCTTTTGAAAATGAAGGAAGCCAGGCTCCCAACTCTAAACAGAAGCCATGGGACTAACTACGTGGTTTTGGGTGTGCTATCCCCGCCTTGGCTTTTCTTTCCTGGAGGAATGTTTGGATTCTTCTCCATCCATTCAGACCAAAAGGAACA
The DNA here is from genome assembly GCA_030674055.1 of Rhabdomys pumilio. Lineage (NCBI taxonomy): Eukaryota > Metazoa > Chordata > Mammalia > Rodentia > Muridae > Rhabdomys > Rhabdomys pumilio. Next base: position 223,931,520 of record JANHMN010000002.1, read on the forward strand.
TTACCTTCTATGAATGTTTCTGGATCCCCAGGATAGCAGGTTCTCTGGTCAATGTTCTCAGGTCCTAACCTTGCCCCAGCACTCAGGACACTTGATGGCGGCACGGGCTCTTTTCCCTGAAATGCAGGCCTGCTTCAAATTCATCTTATAACCCAGCACATAGCTTTAGCTAGGAAGGGGACTGCTCTGAGTCCAAACTCCTAAGTGGAAGATGTCCAGCCTGTACCTAGCTTGCAGCAGAATTTAGAGTTGGCTGCGGCTACAGGGCCAAACAGTGTGAGAAGATTCTAATCTCAGATCCAATGGGCTTTCAACACACACAACTGCCTAGAGGTGCCAAGCAGGTCAGACTGACAGTGAGTGGGTGTAGGGTATAAAATGCTATTTTGTGTGCAGAGAGTTCCAGGGCTGCAGAGTGACCTTATCCCGGTAGGCTGTCACTGCTCTTCAGCATTCTGTCTGTGAGACCTACCTCTCTCCTTCTGCCACGGGGACAACTCTCAGGCCTGGCTGACCCAGACCTCAGGATCAAGGACAGAGTAAAGCAGGCTGATGGTATCTGTACTTAGGACCAAGGACTTAGGTGAATCACCCCGACAACCTCCAGGCTATGATGTACCTTTTAATGAGAGCAACTTAGGAAAGGATGAGAAACTGGGCTGAGTCTGAGCAGGTCAGATGGCTCGTGGGTAAAAGCATGAGCTAGCACGCCTAAAGGACAAGGCTCGATCCCCAAGATCCACACGATAGGAGAGAACCAACTCCATAAAGTTGTCCTCTGACTTCCACATGAAGATTGTGGCACCGTGGCAAAGGCCCTTGCTGCCAAGTCTGACTACCTGAGTTCGACCTGAAAGTCCTATATGGTAGGAGAGAATAGACTCATAAAAGTTGTCCTCTGATCGTCACATGTATGCATGTATGCCATGGTGTGCTTGCAAAACACGCGCACGCACGCACACACACTTCATGTAAAAGTTAAAGCTAAAAAAGTAAATTAAAAACACATAGAAAGGAACACAGCAAACTCTGGAATGTGGACTCCAATATCTCAAGTGCCCTTTAATTTGCTGGTTTACACGTGGACTGTGCATACTTAAGAGTGGCATGAGCCATTCTCTAAATACAATCTGGTGCCCAGACAGTGACGGATGTACATGGAAGCTAGTGAACAAACCTCCACACAGGGAAGCAAAATGCATGGCACAACTCTAGTCAGATGTTCCCAAAGCCTTGGGTTTACCACCAAGGGACAACAGACACTTTGAAAGATGGCTTGAGACTATTTCCATAAGTGACCCAGGCTCTGGGTGTTTCCTCAAAAGATACTGGTTTCTCTACTTTCTCTAAAGGAGCCAGAATGCTCTAAATGCTGTCAAGAGAAAGTTGGGGAGATGACAACCTATGTGGCATACGTGCTCAGCATCTTACAGACCATTTCCTTTAAGTGCTAAAAGAATCGCTTCCCTTTTCAGACAAGGGCAACAAGGCTTGCACACTGGTCAGGTGGTTTGGGAGGGATGCCAACATTCACACCTACACCTCATGGCTGCCCAAGCCCAAACACTCATGCCGCACTTCCTCACATAGGAGGGAAGGCATGTTCCTGAGAAGGCAAGGGCTCTGAGGAACTCGGGGTGTAGCTCAGGGATAGAGGGCTCACCCAGCATGCACAGAACTCTGGGTTCTACCCTACCACCCCACCCAGAGCAGAAAGAGAGGGATATCACCATACACACGTGTGATCTAATCTGTCTATTTATGTAGAGAATGCTGAGCAGCTGAGAGTCCCCATGTGTTGTCAATTTAATGTTAAACCTGGTCAGACCACGTGAGAAAAATGTCCGGAGCCACAATGTGACAAATGAGCCTCTGGCTGCGTGCTGTGTCTGCCCCCTTCTGTTCTTAAGTGAAGCTTGAGAGACTTCACCCGTCCTACCAGTCATCTCCAGGCCTATTCCTACCCTGGGGAGATGGGTAGAAACTCCCAGGTCAAACATCCTTTCAGTCCACTATCAACTCAGCAGAGCATCATGGTGACTCCTTTCTGACTGCCTTTCTCCCCCTTTGGTGACAACATTTCACATCTTAAATAGTGATTGATCAAGTTGACCTGTATGTAGTTCAACAGGATATAAAATACATATTTTAAATAGATTATTATATTTTTAAAAATTATTAGCCAGATGTGGTGGCTTTAATCTTAGTATACCTTTAATCCCAGCACTTAGGAATCAGAGGCAGGCAGGTAGATCTCTGAGTCTGAGACCAGCCTGGTCTACATAGTGAGTTCCAGACCAGCCAGGGCTGCATAGTAAGACCCTGACTCAAAAGATTAAATTAAATTAAAAATTAAAAATATACTAAAATTAAAATAAAAAGAAAGAGATTACTCTTAATTTACTAAGCGCCTAACAACCTCAGCTTGAGTGAGGACAGTCAGACGGAGGCTTATCAGTTAATGTCATTAGCCAGCTCTGCTAGGGCAGGGCAGCTAATGGAAGCAGCTTCCAGGATCGTCATCCAAAAGGCCAGGGGCTTCACTGGACCAGGCTTAAGGGAGAGGAAAGGATCCTTTCTCATCAGACTGGAAGCCTGCCACGTGGGACATGAGTGAAGAGACTTCTTACCCTAACAGTCACGGTGAATGCCATAGAATGACATGGCTGGAAGCCAGGAAGTACTGCAAAGAAAAACTCTCATGGCCACTGAACGCCCCATCCTAGGGTTGTTCTATTGGTGAGATGAGGAGGAAGAGGCGGGGCCAAAGTCATGGAAGTCATGGCAGTCCTGGCGCTATGTAATATGGATGATTTTGCAGGGCAGCAGTATGTAATATGGGTGGCTTTGCATGCTGGCTGGCTTCCTGTATCAGCGGGAAACATTTTATTTCACTTCTAAATTATCATAATCTCCAAAGGGGAAAAATCCCTTAAGCTGCGGCACTTGTCCTATGGTCCTGTGAGGTCCGCAAACCCTATTCTGTCTCTCTCACCAGTCAGTGGGCAGGAAAGCCTTAGGACAGATGAGCGCCTGACTGAATTACTCTCCCAGCCTAAAGTTCATCAGATAATGTAAATCTGCTTTTCAGTTTTTTCTTTTCTTTCTCTCTCTCTCTTTCTTTCTTTCTTTTGGAGTCAGGATCTCACAATGCGGCCCTGGCAGGGTCATCTCAGACTCACAGAGATCTGCCTGCCTCTGCCTTCCCAGTGCTGGGATTAAAGGCATGCAGCACAATACCCCCTCCAGTTATATTCCTACGAGAGAGAACAACTCTATGAGGTGGGATTTCATACAACAAGCCAAGAATTTGGTTTATACAAAAAGTTAGTGTTCTAAAAAACAAAAAGCCCTCAAAACAACTTTCACATGCCATGGTGTGGTGCTGGAGCTTTGCCAACAAAGAACACATGGAGAGTAATGATTAAAGCCACAGAGCAGTCACTCAGGAGAGAAGAGAGAAAATGGGGTGCTCAGTTACTGCTCCAAACCCCACACATAACGATATACAGTACGGACAGGAAAAATAAAAACCATCCAAGTGCTGGGCCGTGGTGGACACGCCTTTAATCCAGCACTCAGGAGGCAGAGACAGGCGGATCTCTGAGTCTGAGGCCAGCCTGGTCTACAGAGTAAGCTTCAGGACTCGCAGGGCTACACAGAGAAACAAAACCAACAAGAATCATGATCCAGGCACGGCAGGGTCATGGGCCCCTGTTGGCAATCACAGCCAGGTGCAACGGCAACATTCCGCAGAGGACGTGGACGCTACAGCCAGAGAGTGTCCTTTAGGCATTGGGGTATTTAATAAAGAACCTGCCAGGGGCAGATGCTTATCTTAGAGTTGGCCATGGGGAAACGCTGTTAAATGAACAGCATTACCTTGGCCACTAAACTCTAAAGAGAACCAGAGCCAGGGAGGCCACAGCAGAGAGAGTCCTGAAGCCCTGGTTTTCCCTTGACCCACACGATGAGGTTGTCTGCTATCCCTCTGCCGAGCCTTAGCTGTCCCTCTGGGAACAGATTAAGGTCACATCTTGTCAGAGATGAGAAGAATCTAACAGGAATAGAGCTGCTGGCAACATGGTGGCACCACCAGCAGAGTCTGAGGACTAAACTTGTTCCCCAGACGTTCCCAGTCCAAAGGTACCTAGTAAGGGTCCTCTCTGAAATGGGATAACACAGCCAGTCACTGGACAAAGTAGGTGGGAGTCCTATCAGCCATTGTCCTCCTGTCCCTATTTCCTTCTCTTCATTTCTTGTAAGTATCTTGCTTCAAAGTCAAACTAGAGCTCTGGGGAGGAAGTCCTGGAGAGAAAGACTTCAGATACCAATACCCATATGTCCCGTACCAGCCCAACAAACCAAACATGGTGCCGAACACTTTCTGGATCAAGTCGTGGAAATAAACGGCCGTGCACAGAAACATGCACACCCAGATGAAGGTCAGAAAGCCCAGGGCGACAACCAGGGTGGTGATGGCAGCATGGAGGTGGTGGCTGCGATCTGTCTTCAGCTCGTGCAGCACGGCCATCTCCTCCACGATCATGAGTGCACAGAAGGTTAGTAGGAAGGAGTGGCCTGAGATGTCAAAGCCATACCAGAAGCCCCCTTCCCGGTGGCACTGCTGCTTGCTACGATGCTCCTGTCTGATGCCCTCCAGGGCCGGGGACTGGTAGCAGCTGCCTGTGTAGTGTTCAATGTTGGAGAAGAGGGCTGTGCAGGTATACCAGATGGCTGTGCCCACGAGGAGGGTGCTCAACCGCCGGAGGACCAGGCTGGTCTTGCCCGTCAGGTGGTAGTTGGTGAGGGCAATGAAAGGCAGGAGGAGACAGACTGTCCAGGCCCAGGCCAATTTAACAAAATACCTGACAGAGGAGGAAAGTGCAGGTGAAGAACAGACTTGGCAGAAAGGAAATGGTGTCGTCATGCTCCCAAGGGAAGTTATTTAAAATTCACTGAAGCTGTCCATCCAAATAGCTATGCCCTCTTTTATTCCTTAATACACGCTTACACATGCTTTATTCCCTAAGCACTGAAACTAGTTAATCCATAACTCTGAGCCATATAGATGTGTCTTGCCAAAATGGAGGTCATATGTGGTAGATCAGGGTTCAAATCCAGGGTCTGACATTTTCCAGTTAGGTTACTTTCTCAGGAAAGCAATATCTGAGTGTCTATCAAATGTCATATGTGTTCACACACATTTACATTTCGCTGAGGAGGATGAGGTCTTTTTTTTTCCCCTAAGTATAGCCCAGGCTACCTTAAACTGCCTAAGTAGCAGAGGATAGTCTTTAACTCTGGACCCTCCTGCCTCCACCTCTCAAGCAGTGCCATTATAGGTACCACACCCAGTTCTATGTGGTGCTGGGGTCCAAACCTGTGTGCATGCTAGGAAAGCTCGATCACCTAAGTTGTACGGCCGGCCTTCATTTCACCCACTTTACAGAGAGCTCTGGGGGCTCAGAAAACTGAACTCTGCAGAGGCCACACACACACAGTGGCAAGCAGACTGAGCCACACTTTACACAACCCCAAAGTCCATGTCTTTTCTACCACACCAGTGTTGTTTTCTACAAAGCTGGTAGGAAAAGAGCTTTACTTCAAGGGTTTGAATCCTGACTCTGACTTTTATTTATTAGGGTATCTTCAGGCCTCAGTTCCCTCAGCTAGGAAAGCCAAGGGCACCAAGCCGTTCTTAAAATCTCTTCCAGATTCAATGAGTCAGTGCCAGTTCCCTACTATTAATCAGTACCATGTCTTGGAGCAAAACATTAGAATCCATGGCTACCCCTAAACAACAGAGATTGGCGTGCCAGGCTGCTGGCCTCCTGGTTCATTAGGCCAGATAAAGCAGCATCTGCCACGTCTGCCTCTTCTATGCTCATGAAAGGTGGCTGACCTGGAGACCTGGGCAGAAAACACACACAAAAGAGGTCTGAAACAACTACCACCCTCACTCTCTACTCTTAGACCAGCCACTACCAGTGGGTAAGGATGAAGGTGGGCCAGGGGCAAGATGCTTCTTCCCTAGGTTCCAGTAGTTTCTCAGACACCACAAAGAAACCATCACTAAAACCTTCTCAGGCTTGACAAGGAAAGCCTTGTTAAAGCCAACTAAGATCTGCCAGAAACCTGAGCCAGCTGCTCAAAAGAGAAAACCGGGTTTGAAGTAGATTAACAAGAAGAGAGGCAGATTCTCCGCAAGCTGGAGACACTAGTCTGAAGCATTAAGTTCACATGGAAGGAGCAATTTCTTCTTCCAAACTCCCTGGATTGCTCCAATGGAGTGTTGTGCAATGAACTTGCGATATATGTGTTTTTAAAGGACTAGGAAAGAAAGAAGTGGAGTTAGAGAGACGTCCCAAAGAGGTCGGCTGAGGTTGTTTTCCTGGGTAACTGCCATGCACTTTAGAGTACTGAGAAAGTCCAAGGAGATCCAGGAGAAAGGTCACCAGCGCGAAAGGTTTCACGCTTCTACCAACGTAGGGCCGGGAGGGCAAAAGCTCTCAGGGTGGTAGCTGGGTCTAGAGGTGGTCTTTAAGACAACGGTGGGATTTTTGCCACAGTGGTTAGGAGAGGGGTGTCTGACTAACCGGCAGGAGGAAGGTGACATCTCCCCAAACAGGACAGGGGCGAGCACCTAACTCTGGGGGTGGGGTAATAGCCGCTCCAATGTACCCACTGGCACTTACAACCAACCCGTCACCAACTCGATCCTCCTATCGGAATGCTCAAATACTAGGCGCGAGTGTTACCCGCTTTCCCAGGGTCCCAGCGTCGCGACACGCGCGCGGACGCGGCTGTCAAGACAGGGCTCCCTCCCGATGACTCACCCACCCCAGCACCTAACTGGCTTCTTGGGGCGCGGGGGCCCGGAGCCTGATGCACTCACACGTTGAGGACGTTGCGCTTATTGCTAAGGTAGCTCTCGGGCAGCGGAGACAGCTCCTTGAGGACCGAGCCCACCAGCATGGCGGCCACCAGCACCCAGGGCAGGTGGCGCCGCACCGCTGCCCTCACCAGCGTCCCGCGGAGAAACCACGCACAGCGCTCCAGGTGCTCCATGCCGGTCCTTCTCGGCCACCGTCCGCCACCCGGAGCCTTCTCGGCCACCGTCTTGCCCTCCGCCCGAGCTGGTACCGCCACATCCCTCTGGGCGCATGCGTGCTTCCGTAAGCTCCGCCCCCCCCAGAGGGGCGGGTCTCCCTCTAGTGGCCATGAGGGGTCTCTGCAGAGTGCAGGTTTGCATCTACCTGAGCTGCTTCAGTTCATCGCCCCCAAGCTACGTGCTGAGAGCACTGCAGGCTGCACTTTGGGTAACCTGCTCCCCTCACGTTTGTGGGATTCCCGCTGCTTTCTTTATCTGCAAAATACAAGCAAGAGACCCACCTTCTTAAGAGCTAGATTGAGAGTTCCTTACACTGGTTCAGATGCAGAGTTTTGAGATGAAATTTCATGGGAAAGTAATGACTAAATTTAAATTTTATTTTCTTGTTTTGAGACAGGGTTTCTCTGAGTAGTCCTGGCTGTCTTGGAACTCACTCTGTATAACCAGGGTGGCCTCGAACTCAGAGATCGCCTGCACTTTGCCTCCCGAGTACTGAGATTAAGGTCATGTGCCACCGTGCCCAACACACTTCTTTCGATTTTGAGACAGGTAAGGGCACTCACTTGTTACCAAGCCAAATAACCTGGGTTCAATCCTTGGGATCCACGTTGTGGAAGGCAAGAACCAACTCGCATTAGTAGTTCACACACACACAATAAAATAGATAGATAGATAGATAGATAGATAGATAGATAGATAGATAGATAGATAGATAGATA
>JANHMN010000002.1:223939362-223958898 GCA_030674055.1 Rhabdomys pumilio
ATAGATAGATAGATAGATAGATAGATAGATAGATAGATAGATAGATAAAATAAACGTAAGAATGAAACAATTGTGTTGTTGACTGAAAATCTTTTTTTGTTGTTGTTTTTTGTTTTTTGTTTTTTTTGAGACAGGGTTTCTCTGTGTAGTCCTGGCTGTCCTGAAACTCACTCGGTAGACCAGGCTGGCCTCAAACTCAGAAATCCGCCTGTCTTCGCCTCCCAAGTGCTGGGATTAAAGGCATGCGCCACCACCGCGCCAGACTGAAAATCTTGGTGTCTGAGGTTTGTAGAGCTCATATGAGGTACTGGTGACTCAGTCACCCAGTTTTGTCTTTTAGCTAAGCTTCTAGCCCGTGAGGCTAGGTGTCAAAATCAGGGCCTCCCAACCATGAGTTCTTCCTTAGCCACTGTATTTTATAGATTAACACTTAAAATCAAGATAAAAAAAAAAACTCAAACCCATCACTTTCTAATTATTTTACTATGTTTTATTATTATTTATGTTCTTGTTTGTCTAATTTGAAACAGGATCTCTTTATATGACCCTGGTTGGCCTGGACCTCACTATCTAGAAAGGGCTGGTTTTGAACCTGTGGCTGTCTTCCTGTCTCTACCTCCCTCTTGGGTGCTGGAATTATAGGCACATGCCATCACATCTGGCTTATCTGTGCTCTTGAGTCTACCTGCATCAATTGTACCTCCCTGGTACACCTCTGTGCTTTCTTCCCCCTCTGTGATGTCACACAGGAAGCTTGAAACCAGCCACATAGAAGTATTTACGCTAAGGAATCTGGCAAGTGCTTCAAATCAGCCTGTATTCTGTCCTCTCCGGTCTTCACTGGGCTATGGCTCCATTTGTCAATGTGTGGTTGAGGCGAAATCATAGGTGGGCTGTGGAAACAAATGTCCAGTAAAATCAATAACAGAGCAAGCATCCGAGAGTTATATTTACAACGAAGAGTCCTGTGGGAGCTGGGACTGTAACTTGGTTGGTAGAATGCTTGATTAGCATGCATGAAGTCCTGGGTTCAATGCCTAGCACTGCATAAATTGTGTGTGGTAATACATGACTGTAATCCTTAGCACATAGTGAGTTCAGGGCAAGCCTGAGATACATGAGACCACTATTCTAAAAAAAAAAAAAGTGTTCTATATTTCATTGTCTGTAAGTCATGTATAACACTCATATTGAGAGGTTTTTATTTTTTGAAAGTTCATAATCTATATATGTAAATACTAATATATTTTCTTCAGGAAAGCTCATTATATTGAACATTTATAGTACACATAGAAACACATGCAGCAAGCTAAACAAAGAATTCTCAACAGAGGAAACTCAAATGGCTGAGAAGCACCTTAAGAAATGTTCAACATCCTTAGTCATCAGGGAAATGCAAATCAAAACAACCCCGAGATTCCACCTCACACCAGTCAGAATGGCTAAGATTAAAAACTCAGGTGATAGTAGATGCTAGCGAGGATGTGGAGAAAGAGGAACACTCCTCCATTGTTGGTGGGATTGCAGGATGGTACAACCACTCTGGAAATCAGTCTGGCGGTTCCTCAGAAAACTGGACATAGCATTACCTGAGAATCCAGCTATACCACTCCTGGGCATATACCCAGAAGATGTCCCAACATATAACAAGGACATATGCTCCACTGTGTTCATAGCAACCTTATTTATAATAGCCAGAAGCTGGAAAAAAACAAGATGTCCCTCAACAGAGGAATGGGTACAAAAAAATGTGGTACATTTACACTATGGAGTATTACTCAGCTATTAAAAATAATGAATTTGAGAAATTCTTAGGTAAATGGATGGAACTAGAAATTATCATCCTGAGTAAGTTAACCCAATCACAAAAGAACACACATGGTATTTACTCACTGATAAGCGGATGTTAGCCCAAAAGCTTAGAATAGCGAAGACTCAACTCACAGACAACATGAAGCTCATGAAGAAGGAAGACCAAGTGGGGATGCCTCAGTTCTACTTAGAATGACTGACAAAATTACTCAAGGGAGCAAATATAGAAACAAAACATGGGACAGAAACTGAAGGAGGGGACATCTGGAGACCATTCCACCTGGTATCCATCCCATGTACAGTCACCTAAGCTAGACACTGATGTGGATGGCTGGAAGTGCATACTGTCAAGAACATGATATAGCTGTCTCCTTAGAGGTCTGCCTGAGACTGACACATTCAGAGGACGATGCTCACAGCTAACCACTGATATGATCAAGGGTTTCCCAATGGAGAAGTTAGAGAGAAGACTGAAGGAGCAGAAACGGTTTATGACCCCATGAGGAAAGCAACAATACCAACCAACCAGAGCTCCCCAGGGTCTAAACCACCAGCCTGGGAGCACATAGGGAGGGACCCATGACTCCAGCTGTATATTTAAGGGAGGATGGCCTTGTAGGGCATAGGTAGGAGAGGATATTCTTGGTCCCATGAAAAACAAACATAGAGTAGGGGGGGATGTGAGAGTGGGCAGGGGTAGTGAGGGTAGGGGGTATGTGGGGGCACAGCCTCATAGAAGCAGGAGGAGGGGGGATGGGATAGGAGGTTTCTGGGTGGTGGGAGGAAGTGGGGTAAGGGGATAAAATTTGAAATGTAAATATAATACCCAATTTAAAAAGTTTAAATAAAAAATAGAAAGCAAAGATTAAAAAAATAAAAATAAAAAAATTAGCTTGATACTAAAATTTGTTTTGAGAATTGTATATTGCAGAATACACAGCCTTGGTGTATCTACTCATCAAGCAAGCTAAGCAGACCTGCTCAAACCTCTGATGTCCTGGAATTTCATCTGGATGCAGTGAAGACCCAGCATCAAAGGCTTATCAATTTACTCTTCCCCCCACCCCTCTTCTAATATCTTAACACCTGTAATCAGTTTGAAGAAGTTAATGAAGAGTCAGCACCCCTATTCTCTGGGCTTGGGGACTAAGGTGGTTAATATTGAGCTGGCTTTCTAGGCAAAAGTAGTGGTTTTGTTGGAACAGGGAGGATTATCTAGGATTTATTTCATAGCCATAACTTATTGGTAGAAATCTGTATAATTATTCTCAAGGTGAAGTTATAATTTCTTAAATTGTACAAAATTTACTTTGATTTCAAATTTAAGGTTTTCATTGGTACGAGCTCCTTATGGATATAAAAGTGAGATGAATATTGATACTCACATAGGCATTGTCCCTGTATAACACATTTAGAAATACAAGGCTTAGACCCAGTCCTTCTTTAACCTTTTTAACTGATTTGAGATGGTTAGCCTGTGAGTTAAGGGACTATAGCAAATTCATGGCTTTGAGTTTATTGTTGGGGTGTTTTCTATATTTTATTTAGAAATAGCTGAGAGGAGTTAACAGACAACAGACCAGATTGCCTTACATGGATAGTTGGTTTTCAAAACGTCAGATGTCCACAGAATTGACTTTCCAAACATTTCTGTATTAATGTTCTTGTTGATTAGAGACCTGTTTGCTCCTGACAGCTTCCTGTCTTGGATTCTAAGAAGAAATTGAGCATCTTTGGAGTTACTCCAGTTGTGGTGAGACAGCCACTGGGCAAGAATTGCCTCTTTCCATCTAAAGACAAATTACTGTCCAGAAAAGGACACACTTGCAGAATAGTCGACTGATTATATCTGCCTAGACAGAGTAATCAGCCCTTAATAATTCTGCATCACTAAGGTCTGTCAGATGATCCTAGGCCAGAAGGCTAAAGATCAGATGCTCCAATGTTTTGTAGTATAGGGACTGTCCAGGTGTTCAGCGGTCTCTATAAATTGACTAAGTTTTAGAAGCTATGCTTTGTGCTTCCCATAATTACAGTTAACTCAGTCATTCTGAATTTCTGACGGGGCTGAAAACTTATAGTCTCATAGCCAATCCTGGCTATTTACTTTGAGAGAAAAGATTTGAGTGGATGGTTTTCAGCTGACATTCATTCTAAAGCCAAGAAAAAAATCCAGGTTCAGAACTAAGTGTTTTAGTTAGGAGAGATGACAGAGGTTCTGGTTAGTCAACAAAATGATGGACTGGGTATTAGGACTATCTTGTACCTCACTGGTATAAATTGGCATAATTATGCTCTAATTGTATTTTGAGAGAAAAGTTTTATTTTAACAGGAAGGGTGATATGTAGGAGGAGCTAAGGTGGGAGGAGTACAGAGAGGAAGAGAAGGAGTAAGGAGAGGAGGAGAAGAAGGAGAGGAGAAGCTAGGTGATGAGAGAGAGAAAGAGAGAGAAAGAGAGGGGAGGACATAGAGGCAGATGTTCACTTGTCTCCACCAGTCAAAGATAGTTCATATATCTAGGTTGGGTATTGGGTTACACTTCTGACTGAGCATTTCCAAACTTATAAAGCCTTTGATTAACATTTTTTAAAAAAATGTATAAAAGCAAAATGGAAAAGGGGGCATGGGATAGGGGTTTTGTAGGGAGGGGAAATGGGGGAAGGGGATGACATCTGAAATGTAAATAAAATATCCAGTAAAAAAAAAAAGAAATTTTTAAAATGAAAAAAATAAATGGAATAAATTTTTGTTAAAGTTAAATAAAAAGAAACACATGCATATAAGCAATTATGTTAATAGATTATAGTTTTAGATACAACTTGATGACAGTTCAGGATAGAACATGCTTCTACCATGTGTGAGAGGCTGTGACTTTTTTATGCTCAATTATACAACTCAACTTAAGTTTTAAAACATCCTGATGTGTCTGACCTGTAATCTCAGTACTTGGAAGGAGGTTGTGAGAACCTTGCAGATTCCAGGGCGGCCTGGTCTAGATTAAAAATTTCAGGGCTATGGGGTTCTATGTTCAATAACTAGTACCAAAAACCAAGCAAGCAAGCAAACAAAAGCTTGTCTTGAGTCACTGTTGATTTCATAGTAGTACATGAGAAGCACTGAAGTTGGAATGGTAAGACATTGCCCTGCAGTGCCCTTGCCTTTCCCACCACAGGGGATAGAAGACTACACGCAGGTGATGGAGAGAAGGCTCAGGGGTAAAGTGCTCACCATGCAAGCTCCAGGACTTCTGAGTAGACCACCAGCACCCACAGAAACAGCCAGGCGCAGTGGTGTGCCTGTGTAATTCCAACACCAGAGATGACGCAGAGACAGGAGGATCCCTGGGGTGTGCTAGCAGGGAATCTTAGCAGAATTGGTCAACTCCGGGATCAGCAGGAGACCCTGCCTCAAAAAATAAGGTGGAGAGAGCAAGATATCGAACATTAACCAACTCATTGACCTCTGACCTCTGTATGGACTCAGATGTACACACACATGGGGTGGGAGGATGGGGAGAGAGAGAGAGAACAAGTACCCAGTTCTGCCAGGGGCCTCAGTCGTACCGTCCTACTGTTGACTTACAACTGTTATTTGTCTTTTATATAAATATTCATTTAGAAGCATTGTTTGTGTACAAATAAGTAGGAAGATACCCCAGCTTCACATACGGGGAGAATTAATGTTGCCGAACTGTGCACACTATTTTTTTTTCCGAGACAAGGTTTCTCTGTGTAGCCCTGGCTATCCTGGAACTCTCTCTGTAGACCAGGCTAGCCTCGACCACAGAAATCCACCTGCCTCTTGTGCACACTATTTAAACCAACCTACAGATGCAAACAATTCCTATCAGAAAACAGAATCCTAAAATTTCTTATGTATGTGTTACCACTATGTACATCTATCTGTGCATCACTTGTGTGCCTGGTACCACTGGTGGCCAGAAGAGGTCACCACATCCCCTGGAACTGGAGTTACAGATGGTATGTGTATTGCTGGGGATCAAAACCATGTCCTCTAGAAGAACAATAAGTGCTCTTAATGGCTGAGCCATTTCTCTAGCCCTTTAATCCTAAAATTTCTATGGAACAATAACAAAAATAGCCAAGGTAGGCATGAGAAAAAAAAGAAAGTTTATTATACCACCTGATTTCAAACTACATTTTAAAGCAGTAATAATTAAAACAGCATGGCACTGCCATAAAATATATATACGTTGACCTTCAGAACAGAAATGAGGAGCTGGGATGGATCTCAGTTGTCAGAGTGTTTGCCTAGCATGCATGAAGCCCTGAGTTCTACCTCTAGCACCACATAGCCAAGTGTGGTAACATGTGCTGGCCTGCAATCCTAGTATGTTAGAGGTAGAAGCAGGAAGATCAGGGATTCAAAGTCATCTTTGGATACCTAGTCAGGTCAAGGCTATCCTGGAGTACAGGAGACCCTATACTGAGAGAAAGGAAGGAAGGAAGGAAGGAAGGAAGGAAGGAAGGAAGGAAGGAAGGAGAAAGAAAGAACAAAAGAAAGAAAGAGAGAAAGAAAGGAAGAAAGGAGAGAGAAAGGAAGGGAGAGAGAAAGGAAGGGAGAGAGAGGAAGGGAGAGAGAGGAAGGGAGGGAGGTGGGGTGGGAAGAAGGGATAAAAATGCTGTATAAACTAAGGAGGGAATAAAGTTGCAAACTCTTGTTTGGTTCCCAGTTTGAGAGGTTTGGTTCATAGGTAGAGGGTGATCTGTAGCTTTTAAGTGTGTGACAAAGCAGAAGGAGCCTTGAAGGAAAGGCAGGATCTAACTGCTCACCTCACTGAGGTAGGGGAGAGGAAAGGTGGAAAATAGAGGAGCCCAGGCCTACACCTTCCAATCAGGCCCTACCCCTGCCTTCCACCTCTTGACAACACGGTTTACAAATGATGAATCTATCCTGGATGTATAACCCCAGTAAGGTCAGACCCCTTAGATTACACTCATTTCCCAAAAGTCAGTCCCCTGGAACCTGTGCCAAAGCGCATCTGCCTGGAACAGAGCTTGGTGTGACTAGCTATGATCCCAGCCCTCAGAGCAGAAGCAGGAGGATGGCCCAAAGTTCAGGGCTGTCCTGGGTTACACAGAGTTCCAAGCCAGGGAGCTCCGTAAGTGAGACCTTGTCTCAAAAACCCAACTAACCAAATAAAAGCAATCTTTAATCCTGGCACAGGCAAATAAACCTCTTTCTGCCTACCCTACCCGTCATCGTACCTCCTTGATCTGTTTTACAGTAAATCAGCCTATGTTACTTGGTTAAATAACAATATTTTTAAAAAAATCTGAAATGGGAGTCTCCATAAAAAGTTCTAGTTAAGATAAATCTTTTCTTTCTTTTTTCTTTCCTTCTTTCTTTCCTTCTTTCCATTTATTTTAAAGCTAAGGTCTCGTGTAGCTTCAATTCAATTATATATCTGAGAATGAGTTTGAACTCCAGATCTCCCTGCCTCTGCTTCCCAAGTACTGGAATTATAGGTCAGTATGACAACAGTTGGCTCTTAAGCTATAATTTATAATTTACTTATTCCCATATTTATTTTCTGTCTCCCCTACTTAGATGCTAGATCCAGAGAATTACATTCACTGGTGTAACCCAGTGTCTCGAACGGTACTTGGAGTTTACAAAGCAGTTAAACAATTGTGTTACTGAATAAATCAATGAATTATTACTGTTGGTATGGGGTCTTGTTCATGGTCAGTAACTACTCTTCTCTGAGCTGAATTCAGAGTATAGAGTCATTACTAGAGCTAGAAAGACTTGCTCATCGTTTTAGAGAACTGGCTGCTCTTTCAGAGGAATTGATCACAGGATCAATTCCCTGCAGCTACATGGCAACTCATAACTCTCTGTAACTCCAATCCAGGGAATCCAACACCCTCTTCTGGCCTTATGTGCATCAGGCATGCATACGGTATGCAGGCATACATGCAAACAAAATACCATGATAGATAGATAGATAGATAGATAGATAGATAGATAGATAGACAGACATAGGTAGACAGACAGACAGACAGACAGACAGACAGACAGACAGACAGATGATGGATCTTCTTAAAGAATCATTACTAATGCAGTGGAAAAAAGGAAATTATTTTTGAACTTTAAATAGATTCTTTATGGATAGAAAATAAATAACCCCAAATAACAGCTACGGAATAATTATGTCTTTCATCTCGAGGAGTTCCCACCATTAGGAATGGCTGTGGAAGCTGCTCTGCGGTCCCTAGAGTCTGGAAGATGCTGAGATGAAACGTTGGGTTTGGTGAGGTCAGCTTAGGCCTGGAAGAGAGGGAAGACATGGCTAGCGGTCAGCCAGAGGAGCAGTGGGAAACAGTCATTCCCAGAAGAGTGACCAGCCATGCCCTTTCGTTGGCTGGTGCCTATGAAATACTTCATTCAGATTGGGATCGAGAGAGACAGCCAAGTGTACTCTCTCAGCAGGAGGCTCTCTTTGTCCACAGCCCCTGGCCAAGCAAGATGAGCGCTCACTCCTAGCACCAATTCCTTACTTCTGACCTCTTTCTGCAAAGTCTCCCGAATTAGTCACTCCTGGCCACGGCTCTTTCTGACCCAAGGGAATAGATAGCCATTGCCTGAAGTATGGCAGCTGAGTAAAGCTGGTGTCTGCCAGAGGGCAGATCTCCTGCCCTCCTAGCTGGAAAGCAGCACATTCTGTCTGTGCCTCCAACACACACAAACTTAGGCATAAGGACAAGAGGGCTGGCACTAAGTACAGGCCCCATTTTTGCTCATCAGCAGGGAGAAGAGGGGGATATTGCATGGGACCCTCACTACCCCCAAGCAGCTTTGTGGACTACTCCCAACCCCCAGCTTCCTCCTATGAAGATGTCTCCTACAGACTTTAGATACTCATATCTCAGGCAGTCAAGGGTCCAGGCCTAGGAGGAGGGAGCTGGCCTGGCCTGAAGAGGTTGGTAAGATGAGAAAGAGATCAGCTTCATTCCAGAATGGTGGCTCCCTGCAGAGTAAGAGGGGGAGACATTGGGGTTAGAGACAACTGGAGGTTAGGCATTGTTTCTTCACCTGGGGTGGGTTGGAGTGGAGGTGTCACACAGATGTATTTTAAAAAAATAATTAAATGCCACACTGATATCTCAGAAGTCTTGTATGCTATGGTATTTCACCAGTCTCCATTGAAACACATATATAAGCAATCAATAACGACCATAACAAAATAAGAAACTCTAGGTAGACAAAAATGCCTGTGGTTCTAGGACCATGCCAGGTACTGGGCTCGGTGTTAAACTGTTGTAGATCATTCTCTTTGCCATAAGGATGCCCCTTCTCCCAGCCAGGTACTGTTATGTTCTTTCCTACAAATGCAAACACGGAGACACAGACAGGCTAAGAAACAGTCAAAGTCACACGGCCAGGTAGCAAGCAGAACTGGGATTCAGAGTAAGTTCTGTATTCCCCACAGGCAGTTTACCAAAATGACAGCTAACGGTGTTTGGACATCATATATTGCATTGGGTTAAAACATATGTGAGTTCAAATCTACCTTGTCTTCATTACCTGTCCTATCTCTGACAAGTTAACCTGTTTCCTTGCTGAGAAGCCAGAATCATATTTTGTCTACTGTGTCACTTGGATAAGTACGTGAAAACTTATTTTGTTCAGGGCCAAGTATCTAGTCCGGGTAGAATAAACGGTCACCTCCGAAATATCGGTGGTCTTTGAGGGATGTTTAGAGGCACTGGCAAGATAGGGAAAGCAGTGTAATCACCCCCACTTAAGAAATGGTCTGTGGCTCAGCTGCGCCGCCCGGAGGGTCCCACGGTTCCTGTCCCCCCTCCCCCAGCACTGATGAATTCTTAGGGTCCAGCTGGGCGGTGGCTGCGGACCTTGCAGGAATGTGCGGCTGGGTGGCCAGGCAGGGGGCGCTGACGCCTGGGCTTTTCCGCTCCAGCTGCTTGGGCTGGCGACACAGCACATTCCGCGGCCACACCTGGCCTGATTGAGGCAGCTGTCCCAGACCAGGGCGAGAATTTCCTAGTCCTGCGGCCGCCAGCCCCGAGGGCATGGCCTTGACCCCGGACTGCAGGGGCATGGCATAGCGGGACTATGGAGCATCCTGGGGCTCTGGGCTGATGGCCACCTCGCTCTGCACTGCCAGCAGTCACCCACACCCAAGACAGGGTTCTAGCCCGCCTGCTCTGGTCTGCTATTCCGCTCTCCTCCTTACCACCCCAGAGCCGAATGAGCGGCTCTCTGACTTAGCCTCTGCAAACACCAGTCTAATGTTCACTGTCTGCCTCTCAGCAGAGCTGTTCTTAAATAGGGACCTCTCAGAGCGCTTCTCCGGAAGGTTCTGGGGACTGTTGGAAATCAGACCTTTGACCATGGAGTAATGTGCAAAGCGCCTTCTCTTCATGGCTCAGCGCTGGTCTTACCTCAACCTGGCGTTTACTTGTGATCTAGGGTGAAGCACGGAAGTCTCCACCTGAACTGCTCCGCAGACCT
This sequence comes from Rhabdomys pumilio, assembly GCA_030674055.1. NCBI lineage: Eukaryota > Metazoa > Chordata > Mammalia > Rodentia > Muridae > Rhabdomys > Rhabdomys pumilio. The sequence continues at coordinate 223,949,675 of JANHMN010000002.1, forward strand.
CCTATTGGGCTCTCCTGCTCCCTCTTAGTCTCAGTATCCCCAAGCGCTTCCCTCGCCTGGCCTTTCGGAGTGCTGCAGTGGAACCCAGTTACTTTGAGGTGGATCTTCTCCCTGCCTGAGTGCCGACTCTCCCCAGCTGAGCACGGCTCCTCAAGATTAAAGAAGGATTTTGAAGTTCTCCAGGCTGTGTGTTAGGGAAGATATTTATATGTGGTTAGGAAGGGTATGTTAGGAGAATAAGAAATGTCTCCCCATCTCCACACCCTCTCACTCAGTAGTCCTGGATAACTGGCAACCTGCAACTCCATGTAGACGAGGCTGGTGTCGAACTCATAAAGATCATCTTGCTTTTGATTCCTAAGTGCTGGGATTAAAGGTCTGCACCACTGTCTTTCTTTTAAACAACATTTTTTAGAGGTGTGTGTGTGTGTTCCCCTAGAGTTACAGGTGGCTGTGAGCTGCCCCATGTGGGTGCTTGTAACCAAATTCTGGTCTTCTACAAGAGCAGTAATTACTCGGAGTGTATGGTCTAGTGTATCTTTCTCCTTAGGATTTTTAATTCTATTCTTGAAGACAATGTACTTTATTATTATTATTTTACATTGTTTACTGAAAGTAGGGGCGCATACACGTACACATGTGACATGCATGTGGAGCTCAGAGGACAACCTTCAGCAGTCACTTCTCTCCTTCATGGGTTTCGAACTCAGGTAGTCGGATTTGTCAGCAAGTGCCTTTGCCTACTGAGCCTTCTTGCCAATGCAAGAGAGAGCTTTAAAAAAAAAAAAAAAACAAAACCAAAAACAGATTTTCAAAGTCTTATCTAGTCCTTAAAGTTGTACCAAGGTATAACAACTTGACCCAGACTTACAGACAATTATATGAATATATGACTCTTTTACATGCAGTTGCCAGCACAATTGCTGCCCGAATAATGACATAAATTGCATACAGTTGTATGAAGAACTATCGGAGAACGGAGGACATGGGTCACTGGTTGACTGTCTGCCTGGCGCCCATGAAGCTCTGAGTCCGCTCTTCAGCACCGTAAACAAACTACGTGAAAGAAATGGAGGGGGTAGACACGTGGTACAATCAGTGTCTGCCTACCCCAAGAATGAGGACCTGACACCAGGACTCCCAGCACCCATGGAGAAAGCTGGGCATGGCTTTGCTTGCCTATAATCTTATCACTGGAGATACAGAGACAGGAGAATTCCTGGGACTTCCTGGCCAGTCAGTCTGACTGAATGTAAGTTTCAGCTTCAGTGAGAGACAGTATCTCAAATGAAATGGTCAAGCCAGGCAGGGCAGCTCAGGTTCTTTCCCCACCTCACCCTCCCCTGCCCCCAGCACCAGGGAATCAGAGGCAGGAGATCTCGGTGAGTTTGAGGCCTGGTCTACAGAGTCAGTTTCAGGACAGCCAGGCTATACAGTAAGACCCTGTCTCAAGATCAAACAAACAAGAAAGATGGAAAGTGATCAAGAAAGAAAACCATTGTCAATCCCTGCCTACACACACACCACAGACACACACACACACACACACACACACACACACACACACACACGTACCACAGACACACATAAGTCAGACAGTTCTCAAGACAAAGAATTAATAAACAAGAATACAGAGATGTTAATTACTCCAATTTGATCACTATATTTTATATATTTATATCAAATTATCCCCCCACATTTTTTCAAACTAAAATATCACATTCTATGTATTTAGCTATCTAATAGATTAACATAGCTTGCCACTCCCTCCTGCCTCTCTGCACCCCAAACCTCTCATCTCTGTAACCCTCAGTCAGCTGTGCCATCCTGAAGGTCAGTCCACGGGATCACAGGGGAGCCCTTTGAACATTTCTGTTGCTGCCTGACACTGAGAAGCCCCCACTTTCTCTGCTAACCTATCTCTTTCTCACTGGATTTCTACAGCGAATAAAAAAGCACCTTCCCCTGGCCCCCATACTGAAACTAGGGCCTCACACGCTAGACAAGTGTTCTACCACTGAGTTACAGCCTCAGCCCTGTTTTCATTAACACACACACACACACACACACACACACAGTAAATAAGTAAATGTAGTGTGTGTGTGTGTAGTCGTAGGTCAGAAGAAAACTTGCAGGAGTTAGTTGTCTCCCTCTATTATGTAGGTCCTGGGGAAGGGGGGGTCAAACAGGTTATTCAGCTTGGTGGCAAGCATCTTTACCCGCTTAGCCATCTCACAGACCCCTCTTTTATCTTTTTTGAGATAGGATCTCACTAAAGTCAAGGCTAACTTTGAGTATACCATCTCTCTTCCTTGCTCTCCGGAGTAGCTAGGGTTATAAGACCTTCACTGCCCAGCTCGGAAGCACCTATTTCTTGTTCCCATTTCCCAGATGAGGAAAGAGTTCCAAAGAAGGCCTAGGACTTGCTATGGGTCGTTGTATAAACCTCTAGGTGCTGAAATGCTGGGCCTCACCTACTAATCCAGCCCTTTTCAAAGGCGGGTCAAGACCCCCTTGATGAACCTGTATCTCAAAAAAAAAAAATCCATCTACATTATAATTCTTAACTAGCAAAATTACAGTCATGAAGTAGCAATGAAAATGACGTTATTGGCTGGAACCACAGCGTGAGGAGCTGTTGCAGCAGCAGGAAGGTTGAGAACCACAGCACTGGACCATTGTGCTTCTCATGGCTGTGGGGCCCAGAGGTATCTTATTTATGTATATTTATTTGCAAAGTCACCAGCTACTCTGAGCTACTGTGAGCCTCTCCGGCCCCCCTCCCTAAGTCAGGGACGGTCCGGTCACCAGTAACCTCTCCACTCTGCTGTTCTGGGGACACAGGCCTGGCTTCAGGTCAAATCTTGGTGTCCAGATGTATTTGCTATGTGCTGCAGGCGGTTGCCTTCCTCTTTGAAGCTATGTTTTCAACTGTTAAAAGAAGATTAAAATTCCTGTACATAGCAAAGGCAGTAACAGGTGGGAAATGTGGCTGTCATTGTTATTGTTCAGCTTTCTAAATTATAAAATAACACAAACACAAAAGTTAAATATGGGCTGGGGATGTAGCCTATTGGCTGCCTGGCAGAGCGCTTACTTAGCACGCCGAGCCCAGAGCTCTGGGTTCCATCTCAGCACTGAACACGCCCAGAGCGATGGTTCAGAACTAGAAGCAGAAGGATCAGAAGTCCATGGACGTGCTTAGCTACATATTGAGTTTACGGGCAGCCTAAGCTACTTGAGACTGTCTCAAACACAAAACGTGAAATCTAACTGTGGGGACTAGCAAAGATGTGTCTGTGTACCCGGCACCTTCCATCCACCCTAACAGCCCAAGTTCTTCTCTGGGACCTACATGGTGACCGGACATACACAAAATAAATATAAAAGATGTTAAATCGGTTGTGGAGCATGTAGCCTAAGGTGTTATTGGGATGTAAGCTGTTTTGTAAACACTAATTCCAGTCAAGAACTAGAAGCCCCTTCAATGTTCCATCCCCAAACTCTTAGAATGTTTTCTAGAATTGACATTCTTTTTTGGTATGCTTCTTTTTATAGTTTTGTTGCTTTTGGACATATCCCTAGTCAGTAGTGTGCCTGTTGTTGTTGTTGTTGTTGTTGTTGTTGTTTCAAACAGGGTCTAATGAAGCCCAGGCTGGCCTCAGAGTTTACTATGTAATTGGTGCTGGCCTTGAATTCTTGATCTTTTTGCCTCTCCGTGCAGAATACCAAGATTGCAATTATATGCACCACCATGCCTGGGATGTAGTATATCTTTATTGGTGTAAAAAAAAAACTATAGCATTTACGACCTTAATTAAACTCGATGAGTTACAACAAAACACACAGAAGTGGGAGGAAAGGGCTGGAAAGATGGCTCAGTGGTCAAAGCATTGTCTATTCTTCTAGGGTGTCTCAGTCAGGGTCACTGTTGCTGTGATGAAACACCATGACCAAAAGCAACCTGGAAAGGAAAGGGTTTATTTGGCTTACACTTCCATATGGCACTCTTCATTATCAAAGAAAGTCAGGACCAGAACACAAACTGTGAAGGAACCTGGAGGCAGGAGCTGATGCAAAAGCCATGGAGGGGTGCTGCTTACTGGCTTGCTCCTCATGGCTTGCTCAGCCTGCTTTCTTATAGAACCCAGGACCACCAGCCCCAGGTGGACCATCACCCACAAAGGGCTGGGACTTCCCACATCAATCACTAGTTAAGAAAATACCCTACAGGCTTGCCTACAGCCTGATTTTATGGAGAGATTTCCTCAGATGACGTTCAATCAGTAGTTAAAGAAAATGGCCTACGGGGTTGCCTACAGGCTGATCTTATGGAGATACGTCCTCTGACGTTCCCTCTCTGATTCTAGCTTGTAACAAGTTGATACAGAACTAGCCAGCACACAGAGTAACTGGGTTCAATTCCCTACACCCACAAGGTGGCTCACAACCATCTATAACTCCAGTTCCAGGCATTTCTATACCCTTTTCTGGTTCAAATGGAGGACAGACACACCACAGACAAAACTACACATAAAACAAACAAATAAATAGTTTAAAGAATAGCGGGGAGACTTGTTGAGAGAAAGGGTTCAGTGGGAGCGCACTGGGGTCAGAGGGTGATGGGGTGAAGTGATCAGAATACATAACATGAGCATATGAAGTTGTCAAAGACTGAAAAACTCAGATCTGTGGGAGCTGGGGGGCTAGTCAAGAGGTTAAGAGCATTTGTAACTTACAATCATCTGTAACTCTTCTTCCCAGCGACCCTCACACAAACAAAAAATTTTAATTTTTTCCCCTCAGAGTAAAAAACAAAAACAAAACAAAAAGCCAACGAACCAACCAACCAAACAAACCTAAAACCTTCTGGGAGACAAGGCAGGAGGATCACTACAATTTTGAGGTCAGTCTGGGATAAATAACAAAACTAATGGCTGCACTCCTGCTGCTTGGATCTGGAGTGACAGATCTGAGCGCTATAGTCCGGAGCCTGCCATCTCCTGGAGATTGTCCTTGGACAAGCTGTTCGGCCTCTCTGAACCTCTTTTCTCTACTGGAAACTGGTTCAGAGGGTCTCTAAGGGCCTCTCTGCCTTCCAGGCCCCTCTGCCTAGAAGCAGTCTTCTGAACCACACTCTTGTTTCAGATACAGCCTTGTGCTGTCGGGTGGGAGAGACCTATGCCAGAATCCTGTTTCCCAGGGAGCAAACTGCTTAGCCTCTCTGAACTTCCACGTCAGCCGAAGAACGGGGTGCTGATATCATGAAGATGAGATGAGGCTTAACAAGCCTGCAGGTATAAAGCATTTAGATCCTGCTATCCCCCATGTGCTCTGCAAAGGTTGACTGTTGATATCATTATTAGCTGTTATTATAATTATTGTCAGCTTGTTCTGTGACAGGCATTTCAGTGAGTGTCTTGAGAGATACTAACTCTGGCCAGCAAGATGGCTCAGTGGGTAAGCCTGACCACCTGAGTTGGTCTCTGGTTGGTCTCTGGGATTCACACGCTAGAAAGAGAAAGTTGATTCCTAAAGGTGGTTCTCTAACCATCACAGGTACGCTGTGGTAAATGTAATTTAATCTCTTTTTCGAGACAAAGTGTCACTCTGTTGATGCAGGATATTTGATCGCACTGTGAACCCCGAAATTGTGTTGTTTAGTGGAAAAACCTGTTTCTAGTTGTGGTGTGGCTGAGCCTTAGCTCACACCTTTAATTCCAACCCGTGAAGGTGAAGTTAGTTTGAGGAAGAAAGCATTCATGTGTGAAAGTGACGTCTAACTGAGTGGCAAAGTGACAAATCAGAAAAGATTTGACAGAATAGGATGTGCCCAATTCTCAGACAGAAAAAAGGCTACTTGAGAGAGCACCACAGAAAAAAAAGAGGAGAGAGAAGAAACAGTTTTACTGGGAGAGTTTTACAGAGACAGACTGAAGAGAGAACAAGCCAGACACAGGTGAAGACAGAGAATGAGAAGAAGCCAGATTAGAACAGATTGCTAGAGTCAGTTTAAGGTCAAGCAGAGCAATTCAGGAGAGACAAAGAGGGAGAAGCCAGATTAAATCAGTCAGCTTGGAGAGTTATTTAAGCCAGAAGAGCTGAGTTCAATCAGCCAGCCAGAGATCAGAAAGAACAAGAAAGGGTGAGCTTATCCAGCGGTAAGTCTCAGAGGCTGAAAACATTCTAGGCCTAGATAAGATTGTAAGAAGGCCAGAAGCTTCCAGGACTAGGCCTAGGTTAGCAGAAGGAAACAATAAGCCTCAGAGATGACAATTATTACAGGAGAATAAAAAATACTTTCACATTCTGTAGCCCTAGCTGGCCTGGAATTCACTCTGTAGCACAGGCTCGCCTTGAATTTAAAGCCTGCTTCTACCTCCTGGGTGCTGGATTTAAAGCTGTGCGACCATGCCTGGGCTCAGCCTCACACATATCATCTCTCTCTCTCTCTCTTTCTCTCTCTCTCTCTCTCTCTCTCTCTCTCTCTCTCTCTCTTTCTCTCCCTCCCCCTCTCTCTTTCTTTCTCTCTGTTTTGTGTGTGCATGTGTGCGTGCATGAGTGTGTGTGTGAAGCTCAGAGAAACCAGGACGTCTCCCTGGAGCTGGAGATTCAGGCAGTTGTGAGCCACTCCCGCCATGTATGCTGAGAACCAAACTCATCCTTTGGAAGAGCAGTGCACACTCTTAACCACCGAGCCCTCTCTCCAGCCCTGTGGTTCCACTTTATAGATGAAGAAACTGAGGCACAGAATGATTGAGTAGCTTGCTGGTAGTCACACAATAATCGTTGAGGCTAGACCAGTAACCTAGGCTGTCTGGATTCAGCCTGTCCTGTGACCCACTAAACTATACCACCTCAAAGACCAGTCTCTGGAAGAACTTCCCTTCATTTGCTCGAGCCCAGAGAAGGCAAGAAGTAGGCAGTAGCTGAACCCAGCAGGAATAGAAGCCATTGAGAGAAAACAACCAAAAGCTCCTAATTTGGACCACCCCTATTATTTTCTGCCTTACCCTGGCTGGTTTTTTTTTTTTTTTCTTCTGAAAACCTGCCTCACGGAAACGGATCGTCCTTGTCTAGAGCAAAGAAGGCCGCTGTGCACCCATTTGTACAATAGATGCATCTCTGCCTCAGACATGCCCTGGGTACTGGAACCATTGATGCTAAGCTCTAAAGCAAGGCTTAGGTATTTCCCATGGGAGTGGTCAAGGTTGGGCAGCCAGCAGGGTTTGGACACAACTTGACAGTCCTCGGTCCCCAAGAACTAGGGCTGTTTGTGTCTGCTTTCTTGCCCTGTGGTGGGAAGGCCCTGCTTAGGTCAGGGATCTCGGCCTCCCACAGTCTCCTTTAGTTTCCAGTGGGTCATTTAACCAAGCTGAGGATGCCGTGTCTGGGGACATTGCTGCAGCAGGAGAGTGTGTGCTTTGGCCGCCGTGTTGTCTGGGCTGTGGAGGAACAGTCTGAGTGGCAGCCTGGAGCTAGGATTTCAAGTGTCTGGAGGAAGACCTGGTTTGAGTGGGCCAGCCCAAGTGTTCATTCCTGGACCACCAGCTGGGCAGGGACTCAACCTTGCCACTTCCCGACTTGCTTCAGCCCAGGGTTTTTCTTTAAAAACAAAAACAAAACAAAAACAAACAAAAAAAAACCCCACAAACCAAAACAAAACCCACTTCTGTTTTAGATATGTATTATTTTATGTTTGTGTGTGTGTTGCCTGCATGCATGTATGTGTAACACATGTGTGCCTGGTGCCCTAAGAGGTGGTGGGTGAGCCTCTATGCGGGTGCTGGGAATCGAACCCAGGTCCTTTACAACAAGCGCTCTCAACCACGGAGCCAAGTCTCCAGCCCAGCCTGGGGGAGGGGGATTGGTTTCATTCATTTTCCTTTTACACATGTCCTGTCAGTGGGATTCTCCTAGTATCGAAGGACTGCTTGTTATTTGTGCAGAATATGAACAACCAGAGAGGGGAAATGAATACTAAATCTACACGACTTCAGCAACTCAGAGGGGATGGACTCATACCCACACATGTATGGATAGTCACGTGTGTGCTCATGCAGGCACCTGGATGTACATGATGTGACGCAGAAGCCCACATGCTAGCACACACAAGACACACAGGTGTAGGCAGTTACATAAGAGCATGTATGAACATAAATACACACACCCGCAGAAAACACACTGTGTGCCAGCTGCCATTGTAGCTCCACAAACAGTGACTCATTGGCTCTCATAACAGTTTGATGAGGCAGGTGATGAGACAGGTGTCTCTGCTCTCTCATCCGTACCAGTGAGGATAGAACAGTTCAGCAATCAACTGCTCACGGGTGCTTAGCAGTGGAATGGCGGGGTCTGAAGCGCTTTGCTGAACACACACACCATGCTGTTTGAGTGGGGTTCACCTCAGACATCTGTATTTTGTTTGGATACAGAACAGAACATCATTTGCTTATGCAAACAGGGCTCTGGGGAACAGACTTGGATTTGAACCCAGGCTCTATTGAATGTGCCCTTTTTCCTTCACCTCTGGGCGGGGAGGGGGCCAGTGTTCAGAGTCCTTTATATTCCTTTACAGAATGGTACAGAGAAGGTTTGTGGCACCTGCCTCTGAATGTTGGCTGAGCTTATGTGTGTAACGCTCTCATCCCAGACTGTGGCACAGATTAGATGCTCATACCTGGACCACCATCATATCTGCCCACTCTGAGGCTAAGGACTTCCTAGGGAGACGTCAGAACTCTCTCCTGCTGCCTTATTCTACAAGGGTCTGTCAAGTAGAGATTTCTCCTGGGTCTAGAATCTCCCTGGGTGCATGGGCATCTCCTTCCAGGATCTCTGCCCCATTACTCTATCTCCACCAGCTGGTAGCTCAGCCACAGCCCCTGCACATTCCAGATGGCAAAGAGACCAGGAGGAGAGAGCTGGAGAGGAAAGCCCACAGGAGAGGCAGGCGGAGCCTCACTCTCTGAATATGCTGGCTGGAGAAGGAGGGGGCTGCTGGCTGGAACGTCAGAGGCTATCACTCCCTGGGGACGTTAAAGTCGCTGCACTACCAGAGTTATTTGCAGAGGTCCCCTGACTTCTCCATCACCTCCTGCCACCTCCTGGGGCCACCTGTTCAGGGTATGTGCCCCCAAGAAACCTGATGTCTGATTTCCCCTAGCCTTTCCTCCTCTCCTCTCCTCTCCTCTCCTCTCCTCTCCTCTCCTCTCCTCTCCTCT
>JANHMN010000002.1:223958908-223990951 GCA_030674055.1 Rhabdomys pumilio
CTCCTCTCCTCTCCTCTCCTCTCCTCTCCTCTCCTCTCCTCTCCTCTCCTCTCCTCTCCTCTCCTCTCCTTACCTCTCCTCTGTTCTCCTGGATTCTATTTCCCTTTGCCTCTGTCTCTGCCTCTATTTCATCATAACTCTCTGCTCTTCCTCCTTCCTGTTTCTTTCACATCCCCCCTCTCAGTCTCCTTTTGTTTGCCTCTCCTTGTCTTTTTCTCTGACCTCTGATGTCCTCTCTGCCTCTGTCTTCTGCCATCTGACCTCCCCATGTTACCCTCTCCATCCTGAGACCGCTGCACTCAGAAAAGGGCCTGTCCTGCTTCTGTGGGCATCTACTGAGCCCAACATTATGGGATTGGTAAAGAGAGTGTTTAACCAGAGGGAATGGCCGTCTGTCTCCTGGGCAGATGTGACAGAGCCCTGGCTTTGAGGTGGTGGCACTTTCCCACTCCAGAGCCCAGTCTGAATTAGCCACTGTCTGGGCACTTCTCATCACCTAACCCACTGAGTCCAGGGAGTGAGGAGGAAGAATTGAGTATCAGGACGAGAGCTGGGTCAGAGGATCTCTGCCAAGCTCCCAAGGAACATTCTCCAGACTGGCAGTACTCAAGGAGAATTCTCAGGGTTTGGCCTTCTCATACCCACTTCTAGGCAGCGGCTCTAACTGCAGCAGACAGGTACACCATTCCAGACAGCTATGCCTCTTCTGTCCAGCATCATGGGCCTTGCAGGCCTTCTCCTCTGGATGGGTCACACAGTGGGGGCCTTACGGGTGCCCAACACCACACTAGTCCAGGGCAGACCCAAGAACATAGCTGTGTGGCCCCTGTCTGGCCTGGGAGTGCCCCGGCACCGCCGGAAGCGCCACATCTCTGCCCGGGACATGAGTGCCTTGCTGGATTATCACAACCACATCCGGGCCAGCGTATACCCACCTGCTGCCAACATGGAGTATATGGTGAGTCCCAAGCTTTTCCTGTGCGCCTTCCCACCAAGACAAGATTGTTCACTGTGGCCTGGAGTGCCTGGCTCTGAAGAGCTAGACCACCTGCCTGTCTGGCTGGCCCAAGCAAATGGTGAAAATGGGTGATCCATTTTACAGATGCAGAAAGTAAGGTCCTTTCATAAATCCTCAGTGAATGGGGTGGGGGTGGGATGGGGAAAGGAATACTATCTGTAGAGGACCTTGGGGCCCTTCACAGAACCCTCCTCCTTCAATACTGCATTTTATCTGTTTTCCAAATGAAGAAATTGGGAGTCAGAGGACAGGCTTGCCTAAGGTCGCCCAGCCTGAATTGCAAGCTAGGTCTGCCTGCTGCTAAGGCAAGAGTTTCCAATAACACAATAAGCAGTCCAAGAATTTTGCTCCACACTGGGGATTTGCAGGGGGTAGAGACAGGAGCTTTCCAGACTATTGTCTTTCAACAGAGGGGGTTGCTTGACACACCCAGATCATTCATTCCCAGCCTCGAAGGTGGACAGACAGGCACTGGGGTATCTTGGACTGAGGAATGCCAGGAGCTGAATCTCAGTGCAGGCTGAGATGTCTTTTTCAAAGAGTCAGCCCTAGTGTCTCTCAGCTCAGTCTCCCAGAAGTCAAAATCCTCAGCATGGAGGAGGAATAGCCACCTATCTCAGCTCCTCCCCAGGACCATTGTCCCCAAAGCCTGGAGAGATAGGCTGCCAGCACACAGAGACTTCTTTAGGAAAAGAGATAGCTGATAGACTCCCACCTGACTAACAACTGGAAATGGGGCTCCTCTCAGTGTTCTCTTATGTACTACCTCCTCCTCCTTGGCACCAAATCCAGCGCTAAGCCTTCTGGGTACTTCAGAGAACAAGGTTTATTCCCTCGAGAACCCCATTATTTGGGGGTAGGGGGTAGGTAAGAGAAACCAAAGTCCACAACAAGATACAGAGCCCTAATATCACATATCAGGAGGTAACTGTGAAGGGGCCAGACAGAAGCCAGATAGCAGGGAGCTGGGGATTGGGGTGGGAGGCGTCATCTACTTGTTTGCTGACTTATTCATTTATTCATTTATTAATGTTGAAACTGCCACACAGAAGGCCCCCCAGTTCCTGAACAAATGACACATTTAATTGAGCACCAGCAATATGGGTGGCACTAGCCCCAACAGGTGTTTACTTATTGCGTGTGGTATAGAACACAGGGATCGAGCTGGCTAGTCTCTCCATGGATGCTGGGGAAGGTGGCCAGTGCAGCAGCAGCAGGCAGCAGCAACGAAGGGGGCGGGGGTTGGGCTTCCTTCAGCACCTCCATTTCTTGTTCATTCACTTGGTGGCTCATGTCCACAGATCAGGTTGAGACTAGGCAGCTCTCCCTCCTGAGGCCTTCTAAACGCCAAGAAGGTCTGGTCACTTTCCACATTCCCACATGCCCTGGGCTTGTGGTGCGTCATGTTTGTTTGACAGCTCATTTCCTTGCTAGACTGAGTCCTTGGTGCCAAGGAATATTGTTCAATATTTGTTGAGTGAACAATACTAACAGAGAGAATTCCAGGGAGTCAGAGTTAGGAGGAAACTGGGTTTGGGGGATTTGTTAATATTTTATCTATTTATTTTTATGTGTGTGCAGGTTTTGCTTGGGTGTATGATTGTGCACCATGTGGGTGCCTGGTATTCAGGGAGGCAGGAAGAAGCATCGGGTCCCCGGAACTGGAGTTACAGATGGTTCTGAACTTCCATGTGGGAGCTAGAAACTGAACCTGGGTCCTCTGGAAGAGCAGCCAGTGCTCTTAACCACTGAGCCATCTCTCTCCAGCCCTTGTTTTGTTTTGAGACAACATCTTGTCAGCAGTGGGAAATGTTGTTAGCTGAGTTAGAGACCTTAAGTCTCAGCTGGTGGGAGACTTTAACCAGGGCCCGAGGGGGTGGGGAGGGGCTCTCCTTTCTTCCCAAGACTCCATAATTTCTCCTGTCTTGCTATCCTGCTTCAACCTCATGTAGCCCAGGCTTTCCAGAAAGGCATATCAGCTTCTCTAGAACTGGCATTACAGGCAGTTGTAATTTGTTGCATGGGTGCTGGGAACCAAACCCAGGTCCTCTGAAAGAACACTATGTGGTTTTCCCCTCTAAGCCATCTTTCCAGCCCTGGGAGCTAGTATTATTTTTTAAGAGATATTTTTTTTCCAGCTATAAACTGTGAAGAATCTCCACACTGGAAACTTATATAACTATGAAGAAGAATAAAGCGGGGATTTAATAGGCGTTGATGTGAAATACTCACTAGGGTGACCTGCCTTGTCAAGTCAAAGGAGTCCGGTGTAGAATAGAGTATGCAGCCATTTGTGTGTCTACATATCTGAGTGTACAGAGAGTATTTCGGTTGGAGACTGTTGGGGACAGATACAGGATGGCTTAGAGGATAGTCCAGGAGTGATGAAAGACGTAGGTTGGTCCACTTTGCCTTCTTTTTGCCTTCTTTTTGTCTCTTTGCTATGCAGCCTTGGCTGGCCTGATGCTTGCCGTGTATTCCAGACTGGCCTCAATTTATAGAGATCTTCCTGTCTCTGCCTCCCGAATGCTAGGATTAAAGGCATGCACCACCACCTTCTGCTTTTATTTTTAATCTTAATTCATTGCAAGTTTCCATACTTTAAAGGAGAAAGGTCTTGCTTGAGTTGAATTTTTAAATGAAAATACTGGGAACTGAAACTCAATTGCTTTCTCTTCACCCTGGGCTCAATCACTTGGAGGAATAGCTGATAACCATTAAATAAATGCCCTGGGATTCCAAGCTGGGCTTAGGATGTTCAATTTGAGGTCTAGTGAGAAAGAAAGAGCATTGCACTCAGAGCCAGAGACAGGAGCACAGACCTTGGCTCAGCCGAGGATTTGTGCTTGACCCGGGAGTCTGTCTAAGCCTTGGTTTTCAGATCTGTAAGTGGGTGTATTGGTCTCAGGTGATTGAAAAGGCATAGTGCCAGGTAAATGAGCATCTCTGTACCCAACTATGGTCATGGTGGTTATTTACCCTGGGACAAACTCATGGTCTTTTCTTCATCAGGTTTGGGATGAGCAGCTGGCCAGGTCTGCTGAAGCCTGGGCCACCCAGTGTATCTGGGCCCACGGACCCTCACAGCTGATGAAATACGTGGGCCAGAACCTCTCTATCCATTCGGGCCGGTGAGTGAACCTCTGTCCTTTCTTTATTTAGTCATTGGACAAATGTACACTGAGTACCTACTCTGGCCCAGGGGCTATGCACGGTGGTGGATACTGTGATTAACCAGTACTGTGATTAACCAGGCAGACAAGCTCTGCTCTGCACATATGGAAGCCCATTCTAGTTACGAGACACAGGCATTACGGGCTAGACAAGTCAGAACTCTTGCTACATCAGGGAATGGGGATGGATTTGAAGACATACATGCACAATGAGGTGATAAGGGCATTGGGGAGTGGAGCTAGGACAGAGGGGGAGGTGAGTACACTGGGCCCAGGGACGACAATGAAACTGAACTTCTGGCCTGGCTTTTGTCAACATTCCAGCTTCTGAGTCAGAATGTGGGTGCCTGAGCTCTGGTGTGTGTGATCTGAGGAAGTCTCAAAACTCGGGAGTCCCTGTTGACCTAGGCTATTTCTAGACAGGTGGGTTTCACAAGCTAGTAAACTTTCAAAGACATTACCAAGGGCTGAGGAGAGGCTCAGTTGGTAAAGTCTTGCAATCTCGAGGATCTGTGTTCAGTTCTCAAAACCCATGTAAGAAAGCAGAGCTTGATGGCACATTTCTGTAATCCCTACACTGGGGAAATAGAGGCCGGAGGGTCCCTGGGGATGACTGGCTAGGCAAACTAGCCTAATCTTTGAACTTTAGGCCAGTGAGAGACCCTGTCTCAAAACACAAGGTAGATGGCATCTAAGAAATGATACTTGGGAATGACTTCTGGCCTCCAAACAGACACACATGCTTTGCGTGAACACGTGTGTCTGCACATGTGCACAGGAACATACACTGAAATATTTAAGAGATGGCACATTTTTATTCAAAAATTAAGGATATCAGGAAAACAGGACCCTCCCTTTCCTACCAGTTTGCCCTTGCCTGAGCAGGGGTCAAGGTTGGTCCTGACTGAGCTCCTCAGACCTTTGGGCACATCTCCACCTTTGCATGTGACCAACTGGTTGGAGACAGTGCTACTAGTCCTTGGGAGCCCTGAATGGTCTCTCAGAGCCCTGCAGAGCTGATTTGACATCCATGGCCTTCCCCTGAATGGCCACTCTCCTGCTATGAAATTCTCCCTGTCTCAATCCAATTGTCCGATGGCTGGCTCTTTGGGAGCTCACAGAGAAAGCATGTTGACAAAGAGGCACTGTCATACATTGCCAGTGTGAGCGCTCCCGGGTCCACTCACTGCTCTTTCGGCTTTATGCCTATCTGCTAAATACACCGATGAAGAGTAAGACAGAACACCAATGGGCAGGCTGGGAAAGGAAGGCTGACATATAACTCCCTTCAGAAAATGCAGCTTATTCAGAGAGAGTGGTTAAGTCACTGGCTAAGGGCGTGTACTGCTTTCCAAAGAACCCAAATCAGACTGCTCACAGTTACCTGTAACTTCAGCTCCGAGGGATCCAACACTCTTTTTTGACATCCCTGGACACTGCACTCATGTGCGCAGACATATACACACATGCACACGTACAATTTAAAATAAAAATAAAATCTTTTAAAAAATATTTTACATTTACATGAATATGTGTATGCCACATGTATTCTCGGGGCCCTGAACTTGGATCTTCTGGAAGACCTGAGCCACCTCTCCAGCTCCAAAATTTGGTCTTTTTAAAAGGCGTAAGAATAAGAGAGCCAGAGAGAGCCAGCTGTAGTGGCAACACCTTTAACCCCAGCACTGGGAAGGCAGAAGCAGAGGCAGGCTGATCTCCATGAATTCAAGGCCAACGAGAATTAGTCAGATGCCATCGAGAGGGATGGTGAGGAGAGGCCAGAGAGATTCTTCAGAGAAGTCATCAGAGAAACAACCCAGAGCAATCCCAAGAACAAATTGTCATACTTTGTAAGTTTGAGGGGACTGGGCAGGACGTGTCATGTCATGTGGCTGAGTTTGGCACACCATCAAGCTATGGCCCTAGACCGCTTCTAAACTCTGACCCAGAGAGAGCTACTTGGAAGGTGGCCTGATCTCTTCACTGTCAGCTCTAGCTGATGGAGAAAGTTCTCAGACCCCATCAGGTACTTTAGCCTGCGGAGAGCTTCCTGGGTTGGCCTGATGATCCAGCATGCCTCTCCTTCCCTGAAAATACAAGCTGTCTGAGAGGTCACCACAACCTGGCTCTTTGCACAGCTTTATTGAGCACTTACTATGTACCCGGGGCAGGTGAGGCCTCCATAGTTCTTCAGAACAGAACTGTGAGGTAGGTATGACAGTCTACATTCTATCATTTTACAGATGGGGAACATGATTGGAGAAATCTGTGACTCACCAAACAAATTGGTGACAGAGTGACTTTTCCATCCTTCTTCCATGTTCTTGGTCTCCACAGGTACCGTTCTGTGGTGGATCTTGTGAAGTCTTGGTCTGAGGAAAAGCGCCATTACTCATTCCCGGCTCCAAAGGATTGCACCCCACACTGCCCTTGGCTCTGCAGTGGTCCTGTGTGTTCCCACTATACCCAGGTACCCCCTTGAGTGCTACTGAGCAGATGCTGGCTCCTCAGACAGAGACTAATGGGGAAAGCAGGACAGGAACATTCGTTCTGGCCCCATGGGCTTTCTTTTGTTTCTCTTTTTGTAGACAGGCTCACTGCCTATCCCAAGCTGGTCCCTAACTCTCCATCCTCCTGTCTCAGCCTCCTGAGTACTGGGACTGCAGGCACTCCCACCATTCCCCGAGTGTGCTTTTCTTTAGATAAGGTGTACGTTCCTGGAAATTTGTGCAGACAATGCATTGAGATGAACTATATTTGAAACACAGGCTGGGGCGGGGGCCTGGAACTCATATTACAGGCCCTGCCACTGTTTTGTTTGAAATATATTGGAGTATTTTCTGTTTCCCAAGACTCCCTACTGCCCTCACGTCAGCTCATTCCAACCATCTTAAAAAAAAATAAATAAAAGTAGCTGGATGTGGTGGCTCCTGCCTCTAGGCCCAGCACTTGGGAGGCAGAGCAGGCAGAGGTCTGTGAGTTCGAACTCAACCTGGTCTACATATTCGAGGCTATCCAAGGATACATAGTGAGGCACTGTCTCAAAAAACAACAACAAAAAATCACGGGGCATTATTACTTTCATCTTCCTAACGAAGCACAGAGGTACAGAGAGGACTAGAATCTCAGTCAGAATCTCCCAGTAGGCAAAGCTGATTCAAGTTGAGTGTGATTCACAGGCTTGTGTTTAACCTCATTGTAGTAGTGTTATGTGCTCATAGTTCACTGTGTAACAATGCGAAACATATTCCTTACTGTTGGTGAGAGACATTCCAACACAGAGTAAATGCCTCAAGCCATCTCCCACCCCATCAGGATGCAGACATGGCCTCTTCTTCCATCCTCCAGTTCCAAGGCTTCACATAATATACTCCACTGGAATGGGGTCCAGTAGCCATGCTGCCCAGGGCTCCTTCAAGTCTCAGCCTGCCTGTGTCTGTGCTTCTGCAGATGGTGTGGGCATCCTCCAGTCGGCTGGGCTGCGCTGTTCACACCTGCAGCAGCATCAGTGTGTGGGGCAGCACCTGGCAGCAGGCTGTGTACTTGGTCTGCAACTATGCCATTAAGTAAGTACTGCCCCAGGGTTCCTTCTATTCAATACTATAGTGGTTTTGGATATTTAAGAGAGTCACCTGACAAGGCGGTTGGTTGGTTGGTTGGTTGGTTGGTTGGTTGGTTGGTTGGTTGGTACAGGGACTGGGTCTTGCAATAATCCTTCTGAACACAAGGGGAGGGAGGAAGGGGGTGAGGAAGGGAGGTGGGGTGCTATGGCCTGAATTGGCCCATCTGTCTCCCCAAATGTCAATACTAATACTTCACCATGAAGCTAGCCTTTCACACCAATGCCAGGCATTACCAGGCATATACAAACCTCTCATGGGTGCAGTGCCAGCCCCCTGAGCTCACCCCAAGAAACAGACAGCTAAGAACACCTGCCTGCTATAGGAGGGTGGTTTGCGTGGAAAAGCATGCTCTCTCAGACTCAGTAGATCAGGAGCCATCTTTACAAAATCTCTTGGAAATACAGGGAAATGGCAATAAACCTTTCCCTCCAGTGCCAGTGCTCAGGCTTGTGAATATTACAGATTTTCATCTCAAAATGAGGAAAACAGGACCTGTTGTGGTGTTTTGAGACAGGTCTCATTCTGTATCCCAGACGGGCCTGGAACTTGATGCTTAGCCAAGAATGGCCTCAGACTTGAGATTAGATCCTGCCTCAACCCCCACCCCCATCCCCCAGTGCCGGGATAAAGATGTTCAGCAACCCAGTTCAGCTGTTATCTATTTTTTAAAGCAGAACTTGTCCTCAAATGATAAATAAACAAACAAACAAAAAACAAAACAAAAAAGCCAAAGAGCTATCAAAAGGCTACTTCCAACCTTCCTAAAGATCTAAAGGTACTTTAAAAGAAGAAAAGAAAAGACCAGACAGGCTCTATTGTAGCCCAGGCTAGCCTCAAATTCTCAATGAGGATGACTGAACTTCTGGTCCCCTGCCTCAACCTTCTGAGTGTTGGGGTTATAGGTGTGTTTCCTCATGCCTGGCTCCCAAGAGTTCTTTTAAAAAGTACAGTCTATGGTATCTGGCACTAACCCTGATATCCATGGACATTCTGAAGAGCTCGACGGATGAATGAATAAATTAATGAAACCTGTTATAAAATCAGAAGTACAGATTGCCAGGTCTGGTGGTGCATGGCATAATCCCAGCACAGGGAAGGTAGAAGCCAAGGGGTCATGAGTTAATGGTAACCTGGGCTACAAGAGTGAGGGCCAGTCTTGGTTACAAGATACCCTGTCTCAAAACAAAAATAAAACAAGCAACACATAATGCCAACCCAATACTTTGAGGGGGGAATCTTTATTTTTTTATTTTTAAATTATTTTAAGTGTATATCTAAATAAAATAAAAAATTAAATGCATATTTTTTTAATTTTTAAATTTAAATTTTATTTTTAAATTATTTTAAATACATATTTAAATAAAATAAAATTTAAAAATTAATTTGTTTATTTATTTTTAAATTTTGTTTTGTTTCACTGTTGTTGTTTTGTGGTTTTGAAACAGGGTCTCTTTATGTGGTCTAGGCTATCTTGGAACTTGCCACATAGGCCAAGCTGGCCTCAAACTCCTAAATCCCCCAGCTTCAGCTTCAGTCTTCTGAGTCCTAGGATTACAGAGATGCACCAGCAACCCTCTAGCAAGAGTGATGGGATTCTATAAGGCAAGAATCTAAGGATGGTGGTTCATGGCCAAACCTGGCTTGTGGCCCATCTTACAAATAAAGTTTTATTGAAACACAGGGATACGATTCCTTTATCTCTTCTTTATCACAGTTGCTTTCCTGCCAGAGACACATGCACACACTAAGTAAGTAAGTAAATAAATAATGAAAACTTAAAGTTGTAGTAAAATAGAAAAGCTACCACTGAGCCTTTTAAATGAAGACCCAGTGACAACTGTTATCTTAATTCTGTGTAGCTTTTATATTACAGTCACTTATTCATTTGTGAGAGTGGTATGCACAAGCCGCAGTGCATGTGTGGAGGTCAGAGGAAAACTTCTTGGCGTTGGTTCTCTCCTTCCACTTTATGGGTCCTGAAGAGTGAACTCAGATCATCTGGCTTGGCAGTAAGAGCCTTGACCTGGTTCGACCTGAACCTGCTGAACCATCTTGCTATCTCTTCTTTTGAGACAAGGTCTCCTGTTGTCCAGGCCAGCTTTTAGCTCATTAATTAGCTAATAATGATGATCTTGAGCTAATCCTCCTGCCCCCACCTCCAAGTGCTAGAATTATAAGCCTGTACCCCCATACCTGTTATGTGCGGTGCTGGGAACCAAACTCAGGACTCTGTGCATGCTAGGCAAGATCTCTACCATCTGAGCCACACACATCCCCATCCCTTCTAAACTTTTTTCTTTTTCATCAGCCCATAGGAAACTTTGTAACCATTAGACAATGAGTCCCTATTCCCTCCCCTAAAAGGTGGTGGTTTTTTGAGAGGGTGATTCTAATTCAGAGCACCTCGTCTCCAGGGAGACTGGGGGAGCAAGAGAATACCAAACCTTACATGATGTCACTATTTGCCACAAACAGTGCTACACACATATGGACAGGCTGCGTTTTTGTTCTTCTCTGCATCCCTATGGAGGAGAGATCTTCCAGCTGGGTTTGCAGAGAAAGACGCCAGGGCTTACAGAGGGGCCATGCTCAAAGTCACATACTCAGCCAACCCTCGGGGCTGAAACCTGGAACTCCGTGAAGGTTATTTGCCCTAAACTCTTCTGTTCCCTAACCCTGTTTCCCCTGGGTCTGTTCTCTTTTAGAGGCAACTGGATCGGGGAGGCACCCTACAAGACTGGGAAGCCATGTTCTGCCTGTCCTCCCAGTTACCAAGGCAACTGCAACAGCAACATGTGCTTCTCTGGGCTCAAATCCAACAGGCTCCCATGGGTCTGAACCGAGCCAATGTTATGTCGCCCCCAGCCAGAAAGACCTGACCCTTGAAAGATATCTCCCCAAAGATGAGAGGGAGAACAGAAATTGGTTTGCCCTTACAGTTTTTTATAAATTTCCTTTCTTTAATGTCCTGTATGTATTAAAGGAGTCTCCTCTTCCTTCCTTAGTGACATCTTTGTTCTCTCGGATATCTGGAGAGATATGCATTTTTGTTTGTTTTTGTTTTTTCAAGACAGCGTTTCTCCATGTTGACCTCGTTGCCTCGAACTTGACATCTGCCCGCCTCAGCCTTCAGAGTGTTCGGATTAAAGGCTTGTGCTACCATGCCTGGCAAGACCTGCTGGTTTTCATTTGTCTGATTATCTTGACTGCTGGGAACAGAATAGGAAGCTCAGTTTGTGACTCTCAGGCTTCCAATCCAAGAGTCCACCTAGCGTCGGGCATTTACTGAACAGTCTAACCTGCAGCTCGACGTTAGAGTACTTGCCTGGGAAGCACAGCACAAGCCCAGTGCGGCGTGCACATCTAGGATCCCGCGGTGCCGGAAGTAGAATCGAGACGGTTAGCAGCTGAAGGCCACCCTTGGCTATATAGCACAGGTCCTAACTTGTTTTTTTAAAATTTTGTGCACACCTTATCCCCACCCTTGGCACATTTTCTAGAACAACCACAGGACCCAGGCTTGTTTCCTAGATGAGGACACTGAGGGCTAAATTCACACTTCTTTGACCTTCCTGGAACCTCTCCAAAGATACAACCGCAAGTTGACCAAGGAGCTATTTCTGCCTCTGCCTTTCTTCCCTACAGCAATCCATCTGTCCCAGTCTATCTTCTCATTGCCCCACCTCTGCACTCCATTGTCCTGCTCCGTCTTCCTTTGATCCATCTGCTCCATCTTCACTCATCCATCTGCCCTGATCCATCTTCACTGGATCCATCCGCCCTGATCCACCTGCCCTCGCTCCACCTCTGCTTTCTCTCTCTGCCCCCTGTTCTATCTTTACACAGGCAGTTTTCCATCTGAGGCTCCACAGGCTGGTTCTCTCCCCCTTCTCCCTTGCAATGTCGTTTTCATTCCAATAAACCATTTCCCTTCTCTACACCCCATCTCACCCATAGATCATAAAACACAAAAGTCCTTTTGTCTCGAGAGACAGTAAAAATCTCCCCCTTCAGACCTTGCCCTCATGCTGGGGCCCACTCCCCGTAGGCTAGAGAAGGCTCCATTCAAAGAAAGTGCCTAGACTGAACAGAAAACCCACCCCACCCCCCAGAGCCTCTATGGAATCCTGAGTCTTCTCTCTGGTCATTTCCATCCAGGCCTTGACTGGTGCTTTTCACTCTCCCCGATTCCCACTAACAGCACAGTCCTTGGCCTTGATCCTGGGTCGTGGCTCTTGTTGGATCTCTTTAGCTTCCAAATTGAGTTGGATGAAAAAGGAGTGAGGGTAGTGGAGTTCCCCTGGAAACAGGAAAGGGGGCGAGCACAGTAGAGCAACACTACTCCAGAGGCAGTGTGAGTGTTGATTTCCAAATTCCGGAAGTGAGTAAAAGAAGAAAGTAGAGGATACAGCTGCAAATTTGTTATCCCAGAAAACAATCCTGTCTGGGGATGGCAGTATTAATATGTCCCTCCCGGGCTGGCGATATGCTGGCAGAGTGCTCACCTAGAATGCAGGAGGTTCTGTTCCTAGAATCACATAAACGCCCTACCTGTGATCCTAGCACTCAGGAGATGTAGGCGGGAGAATCAGAAGGTCAGGATCATCCTTGGGTACAGAGAAGTTTCAAGATTTCCTATATATCCTACTCACACATTTAAATACATTCCCCCATTATCCATGTCAAAGCAAATTTTTTTTCGTTTTAATCAATTTTATTTTATGTGTATGAGTGTTTTGACTGCCCACTTGTGAGCCTGGGACCTACAGAGGGCAGAAGAGAATGTCAGATCCCCCGGAACTGGAGTTATAAACAGTTATGAGCTGCCATGTGCTGAAACCAAACCTGGGTCCTCTGTAAGAGCAACAAGTGCCCTTAACTGGCATTCCATCTCCTCAGGCTCGCTCTTCTGCTTCCTTTGACGAGATGCTTGAATCCCAGAGAGATGACTGTGTGAGCATTCCATCTCCTCAGGCTCGCTCTTCTGCTTCTTATGACAAGATGCTCGAATCCCAGAGAGATGAGCGTGTGTGTGTGTGTGTGTGTGTGTGTGTGTGTGTGTGTAAGAGAGAGAGAGAGAGAGAGAGAGAGAGAGAGAGAGAGAGAGAGAGGACCCATGTCATGGAGGTATGGAGGGGACAAACCACACTCTTAGGGACCCATCAGGGGGCAGATCTCTGTAAATTCAGGGACAGCATGGTCTACATAGCAAATCCCAGGCCAGCCAAGACTATGTAAAGACCCTGTCTCAAAAAAACAAAAACCAACCAACCAAACAACTAAAAAAAAAAAAAACCCAACAAACCAAGATCCCATCAGTGGAATGACACCATCAGGTTTCACTGGAGAAGACAACAAGGGAAACATTGATGAGGACCAGATTTGTTGAGGGCCACACTGAAGGCTGGGAAAAAAAAGCAAACAGCTATTTCAGTATAGAGGTAACAATTGAGATTGGCTTGAACCAGAATGCTAGCACTGGAAAGGAAAGCGAGTGAACTTCTGAGGAGAGATTAAAGGGGCTGTAGACACGGTGCCCATGATGAAAGGCCATGAGAAGGCAGGTTGAGAGTTTACTAAGAGGGCTCTGAGGGCTGACCCTGGCTCTGCTTTCCTTGAGGAAGGCCAAGTCTCTTCCTGTTGAGAAGGAGAATGGGAAAAGTCCAAGGAAAGGAAAGTCTGAATAGGAGAGGAGGGAGATCCAGGAGAGAATTTGGGGGCAGTACAAGATGTGCTGAATGGTTGGCTGAGTGTAGGCAGAGAGAACGCAAAATCCTCAGATCCTTCCTGGCTTCGAGTGTGAACGGGAAAGGGAACTGGGAGAGAAGCAGAGAGGCTAAAATAACAGTCTTAGAGATTTAACCTGGATGAGAAATAAAATGTAGGCAGGAAGGCACCAACATAAGCAGAGAACTCAGGAAACAGAGAACTAGAGATAGCCAGTGCCCATCAGTGACAACTGGGGGTCTCCTGGAAGTGGCTGGAAGAGTGCCCTGGAGGAAGAGGCTAGAGAGACTTTGCTGGTTTTGGAGATGGGAACCCACCATGGGAAAATTCCTGTAGGGAAACAGGAAGAACTCAGCAAAGGGATCACCAAGAAAATACCAGAGCTGGGGTCGCTCACTCTTCAGAGTTTCAAGTTTTAAGCTGTGATGATTGATGATCTGGAAGGGCCACCAACCATGGCTGGGAGATCCAACCATGGGCCAAATGAAATGGGTGTCAGCAAAAGAAACAAAACCGAGAACCAGGTAGTAGGTTGTCATGAGTGAGAGACAGTTCAGAACATGCTGCAGGGGTCTACAGTGGGTTTCCCTTAGGATGGGGAGCAGGGCCAGCAGAAGGCTGTACCACTAGCGGGTCCATCTCAACTAGCAGCCACCCTTGACTGATAACGTGATTAAGATTCATCTCTCCCATTAGTCCACAAGTTCCATGTTTAGAGGGTGATGTCTGCTTGGTTCATTTCCATCACTGGAGTTTAACACAGAACACCACACATAGTAGGTACTCAGTTGACCAGTGAGAGGAGTCACCAGCATGGTGACCCCAGATTTTTCTCTGCACCCAGTGCAAGACTCCAGGCAAGCATCGTCTCTCTATGACTCAATTATATTTACTTTTAGATTTATTTTACTTTGTGTGTATTATGTGTATGAATATTTTCTTGCCTGTATGCCTGTATACCACATGTGTGACGGGTGCCTGTGAAGGCCAAAAGAAGGTACTGGATTTCCTGGAACTGGAGTTAAAGATGGCTGTGAGCTACCATGTAGATGCTGGTTGTCAAACCTAGGGTCCTCAGAAAGAGTAGCCCATGATTTTAACCATACAGTTCTCTTTCCAATCCCCCTCAAACTCCTTTATCTCAAGGCTTAATTAATCCAAGCAGTGCCTATGTTCAACTCCCAGCATCCAGCCTGGTATGCAATAAACTTAGCTCTCCACCTTCCCTCCCTCCTTTACCCCTCCCTCAACTTCCCCACTTTTTCATGCACTTACCGCACCCATAGTCCAGAGCCATAAAACTCCACCCATCACAGACTCTACTCCCTAGGCCCTGCTACTCAGCCTTCTCTCTCAAATTGGAAGGCTGATGTTTCCAACATCTGGCTTTAGGATCCCCTAACCCCAGAATCCAAGATTGGGCCTGAGTGGACCTCAGGTCTAGCCAGGTTGCTGTTGCCATGACAAAAGCGACAATCCCCAGCCACAGGTTCCCTAAGTGACTGGTTACTCTTTAACGTATCCACCCACCTTGGGTGATTAGAAGAATCAATAAGATAACCGGGCGGTGGCAGCTGGCTGTGCTCACTGCCTTCCTGGTGGACCGGCTCCCGGTGGCCCCTTTGCTGCTCTGTGTGGGCCCCAGCTCCTCCATGCCCCCCAGTGTCCAGCTGGGTACACTTGGTCATGGTCAGTGTGAATGCGCCCCTCGGGGCTCCAGTGGCGAGTCCTTATGGTAAGTAAAGCCAATATCTGCGGCTGGGAGATGGCTGGACGGGGTAGGACCACGGTCAGGCTATGGAGATTAGAGGACAACAGTATGTTTCCGATGGGCTCCAAGTGTTCCTTTAGAATGACTGGAAGCTCAGAAGATGCTGGGCTTTGCTCAGGTCTTTAACAGGGGACAGCTTGTGCCGGGAAGGGCTGCAGGTGTCTGCGGCAAGGGCTTAGCTCTTTTTGAGGGGGAAGACTTTTCTGAGATTCTACAGTCAGAGAATCTTTTCATAATTCTATAGAAAGGAAGGGTTCCTCTACAGATGTTCAAAATTCTCCGGAAGCGGTGCTGAGCCTGTTGATGTAGTCAGCTGGGGTGGGACCTCAGTGGATGAACCAGGGGGACAACATGTTGGTTCCTCCGTCCCTCTCTGTGGATGAAGTTGAAATCACAATCCACAGGGTCTAAGGGAATTGAGTGTGATCTTGCATTGGGTGTGTGAAGCTGGGAAAACGTGCTATCCACTGACCACAACGGCTTCAGTGACCAGCAAACTGGCAATATATAATGAAATGGGAACGTGTAAATCCAAATTTATAATGGGTCGCCGATGTGTGCACAGATAGGAAGTCTCAGTTGCAGCGAAACCCCGCGGATGTTTCTGATAACAAAACGGATGTAGTCCTATATATGTACACACAGGAGGTTTGTATTTGCATAGAAAATTCCAAGGGAGGACACAGAGAGGCTGGTGACAATTCTGTTTCTGGGGAAGAGAGATCCAAAAGAATGTTTTCCTCTTTCGACACATTCTAGATTAAAAATAAATTGGTGTGTTTCATGCAGTTAGTCCACACGTGCACATACATATATACAGAGCTTAGCCTCCAGAGTGCTGTGCATGTTGGCTCTGTTTCTGGTTATGGGACAATCATCCGAGGCAGTTAATGTTTCTGTGCCTCCACTGTTTTTATTGACATGAAGACAAAGTTGGAGTTGTGGATCTATAAGGGGTCACATGGAGGTAGGACGTAAGGCTCATGACACCACACAGACCGTATGGACTCAGTAGATATTACATAACAGCATTCCTTCTAAAAAGTATACATTAATTTGTTTATTATTTGTGTGCACACATGCTTACATCATAATGTAAACTCATGTGCTCCTGGAGGCCAGCACACCACCCCCATGAGTCGGTCAGTCCTCTTTCTCCATCATGTGTGGCCCAGGGATCGAACTTGGGTCATCAGACTTGTCAGCAAGTACTTTTATCCACTGATCTGTGTCTTCAGCCCCTTGATAGCATTCTTAGCTGAGGCTAGATGGCCAGTGACTTGTCTGAGACTAGACTTCTGACTCGTCTGGGGATTCTTTGCTTTGACTCACCAGTAAGCAGGAGAGTGTGACACTGAGGACACCCAAATGAGGATCCTATGGCTTAGGACCCATCCCATAGGCCATCAGTGTGACCTTGGAAGAGTCACCTCCCCCTCTCAACCTACTTCCTCTTTTGTAAAACAGAGTTGATTTCACTGGATCAGAGATCACTGGAGCTTAGTTAAAGGACTAGATGTATTTTAATTCATAGTTGTAAGACTTGGTTGACCTGCTGGGTAGTGGTGGCGTACACCTTTAATCCTAGCACTTGGGAGGCAGAGGCAGGTGGATTTCTGAGTTCGAGGCCAACCTGGTCTACAGAGTAAGTTCCAGGACAGCCAGCACTACACAGAGAAACCCTGTCTCAAAAAAACAAAAACAAAAAAACAAAAAAACAAACAAACAAACAAAAAAAAAGACTTGGTTGACCCTATGGCCAGAGGAAATGGCTCTGGAAAGGTGCAACATATGGCCTCTGCAAGCTCTAACCTTTCCATTAGCATAGGCTAGAGGTGAAAAAGAGGCCCCTCAGAGTCCTTGTAAAGGATAAAGTAGTAAGAGTATCACTCAATAGCATCTCTATGTCTCTCAGTTCTATACTTAGGAAGATGTTCATATGTCCTTTCTCTTCAGATCCTTTGCAGTGCTTAACAAGTGCTGGTATCTAACATAGAGTTGCTGGCATACATATAATACATATATGGGTGGTTGGGTGGATAGATGATTGAATGAATGTGTGTATGTATAGATGGATATTTGCATGAATGGATAGTTAAATGCATGTATAGATAGAAGACTAGATGAAGAATGATAGGTGGATAAATGGATGAATGGTTGGATGGATAAGTGGGTAAATGGATGGTGGAGTAAATTGCTAGATGAACAATTGGATAGCTATATAGATGAATAAATGGATGTATGGATAAATGCATGGTTAAAGGAGAGATGGTTATATAAATGGATACATGGTCAAATGGATGGGTAGAGGGTTGAACAAGTGGGTGGATGACTTTATGGATAACTGGAAGGATAGATAGTAAGATGGGCAGATGGATGGATGATGGAGAATGAGTGAATAGATGCATGGTTGGGTGGTTGAAGGGATAGTTGGATGGATGCATGGTTGGGTGAACGCTATATGGTTACATAGTTAAATAGGTGTATGCATAGATAAATGGATGGCTGGTGGATGGTTGGATGTGTGGTTTGATGGCTGGATGAATGGGTGGGTAAGTGACTATATGGACAGATGCTTGGATGTATGGTTAGATAGTTAAATTTATGGTTGTATGGATAAATGGATGGTTGGATGGACAGATGATTGAATGTATATGTATGTATGTGTATGTGTGTATATGTATATATACATACATGTGAGTAGATGGATAGTTGAATGTGTATACATGTATGAGTAAATATATATGTATGAGTGGATAGTCTGTATCTATTGTCCCATTTAATGATCACAACAGTTATGCAAGGCAAACAATATTGTCATCTCCGAGAGGGAAAAAGAACAACAACAACAAAAAAACCTAAGGCTCAGGATTTTTAAAACTATATATCTGACTTGAGATACAACGTAGTCACTTGTTGCCAGCCCCTTGGGCCATGGATCCCAGTTTTGCCCTCTTTTTTCAGGCTACACTGTTAACTTCCCAGAACTTCTGAGAGTCCATCCGTAAAGTGAACTAGGGAAACCTACTGAGAAACTCTAGGAAAAGTTCTTATTCTGACGAAAGAAAAAAATATTTAAAAGGAAAAATCAAGGGGACTGGAGACATGGTTCAGTGGTTAAGAGCACTGACTGCTCTTCCAGAGGTCCTGAGTTCAACTCCCAGCAACCATCTGGCTCTCAGCCATCTGTAATGCGATCTGATGCCCTCTTCTGGTGTGCATGAAGATAGCAAGAGTGTACTCATACACATAAAATGAATAAATAAATAAATAAATAAATAAATAAATAAATCTTTAAAAAAAAAAAAAGGAAAGAAAAAAGCAAAACCTTTACTTGGGGACAACAGTGGCCATTCCTGAGGCTAGCACAGCAGAGTCTAGTCCTTGGGTAAAGGCTGGAAACAGCAGAGACAGCAAAGGGCAGGGGCTCTGCAGATCAGGGAAGGAACACATGAGTGCTTAGACTTCTGCATGTCCAGCCTGTCCACGGTGCCTTTGATTTTACAATTCACACGTACTGTCTCTTGGATCAGATGTGAATTGTAACATCTGTCCCCTGACTAGACTATAAAGTCCAGGAGGTCAGGGACGATACTGGCTTGCTTGGTTTTGTGTGTCTTATAAAGTCTCAGGCAATTGAAGGACACACCGAAGCATGTGTTGGATGAATCCATCAGGACAGTTTTAGCAAACAGCCACAGAGGCTGCAGGAGACTGGAAGAGTTCCCCTCAGCACACTTGGGGTCCCCTCCTTCCTGTTTTATTTTTCCCACTGACATCTCTCAATTTAAGAAATCAAGTTCCCCAAGACATCTCCCAGCACACTTTGCTCAATTAAGAAAAGCTCAAAGTCACAGTGGGCAGTAACGGGAAGCTAAGCCTGCTTTAGCCCTGCTCCTCTCCTGGGCCCAGCACACTATTGCTCCACACTGTTCTATTACAGATTCTGACCTCTGCAGTATCAGCATGTTGGCTGGATAACTGTGGCAGAGGGCTACCCTGCATGCTGTAGCGGGGTGTTCAGCATCATCCCTGAACGCTGCTCTATTCAGCTGAGGCCAACAATGCCTCTCCCCATCAGCTGTAGTCACTGAAGTCTCTAGATTCTAAACAGGTGTATCCCAGGACCCGTCACATCTGTGTGTTACATAGCCATCAGGAATGGCTACCGGGCAATGTCTGGGTCAGGGGAGAATACTGGGACTCATGGGTTGACGTTTGCTTTAGGTGACAGGGTCTAGCTCCTAGCTGACTTTGGAGTTATCCTGAGCAACTGTGAGGATAAGCTACTGTGGTTGCACACATTGTGTGCTAGTCTGACTCCTGGCTTTGTTTATTTCCTGTCTTTGTTTACCTTGATCATTACTTTGTCGCCTTAGTAGTAATTGTTTCTGCTACTACCCTGATCTCTTTGAGGGTTAAATCCTGTACCGTCTGGTTCTTTTTTCTTGTATTTGCAAGATTTATATGAGAGCTTCCTATAGGGTAGGGCTCTATGTAGTCTTCGGGGAGGCTAATTGAACGGAAGAATCAATGGAAAGATGGATGGATGGATGGATGGATGGATGGATGGATGGTTGGATGGATGGATGGATGGATGGATGGATGGATGGATGGATGGATGGACAGACGAATGGATGAATGAATGGATGGACAGATGGATGAAGTGTGGAGGGAAGGATGAACAGTATAGCAGCTCCTGCAAGTACTTAGGACAGGACAGACAAGGAAAAAGAAGTCATTTAGCCACTAGACAACAGGCCTCTTTCAGGGTAATACACCTGTTTCTAAGTGTCAACTGAGCCCCATTTTGTTCATGGGAAAAGCCCCATCTTTTTGACCATTGGCAGCAACCTAGGCTCAGAGGCCATTGTCAGAGGTAGTCTGGGTAAATGGCTTTCTCACTTAAAGCCATGCAAAGATGGGCTATTGCCTTCATCCCTCTGACTGATGCTTCCAGGATCTCATGGGAGATTTCATCTTACTATGTAGCCCTAGTTGGCCTGGACTTGATACATAGACCAGGCTGGTTTCCTGGTCATATGGTTTCCAACTCATAGAGACCCACTTGCTCCTGCCTCTGGAGTGCTGGGATCAAAGGTGTGCATCCCCACACTCAGTTTAAGATTTTACTTTGTAGCCCAGGCTATCCTGGAATTCATTCTCTAGCCCAGGCTAGCTTTAAACCTGCAGCAATTCTCCTGCTGCTGCTTAGTGGATGCTAACATGTGTGTGTCACCATGTCTAGCTTAGATTCCTTTATCTACCAAGTAAACTTTGGGTTGAGCTAATGAAGCAAGATAGGTACAAACTAAAGCATGTTGTGTGGCTTTGATGAGTGATGGGCCCAAAGTTAAATAGAATTTCAGATGCTAGCCTATGGGGTCATGTCCAGTATCTACTGATACTCTGATCCTCCATTTCCCCCATGTACGGTATCTAAGGATGCTTGGACCCTTCATTTCTGAAGTACAGTCTTTCCCACCACTTTCCCAACCTCCTCCACACATCTTTCCACCTTACCTTAACATGGAAGCCTCTGTGATTCAGGCTCACAAGCCTGGCTGCACGTGGGAAGCTTTTGTTTTCTGTTTTAGATGTGTGTGTGTGCATGCACGAGTGTGTGCGTGCATGCATGCCTGTGTGTGCTCCCGCACATGCATGTGTGTACGTATGTGTGTGTGTCCTTGAGTACTGCAGATCATTGTAGGGGTCAAAGGACAATCGTGGGTGTCAGTCCTTCTACCTTGTTTGATACAGGGTCTCTGTTATTCACCACTGTTTGCACCAGGCAAGATGACCCAGAGCCTCTGGGGAGTCTTCTGTCTGTCTCTACCTCCTACTTCTCCAGTAAGCATGCTGAAATTACAGATGCAGGCTGCTGCATATGGCTTCTCACAGGTTCTGGGGACCCAAACTCCAATCCATACGCATTGTACATTAAATGCGTTATCCAGTCCAAGGGGAACTTTCTTAAACTCTACACCTAGAGGATGAGGGTCTCCTGAGATGAGTTCTATTCATCTGTTATTTTTTTACTGATGTCTGTATGTGACTTTAGACATCCTGATCAGCTGGGATTTGGAAGCTATTGTCTCACTTCCTCCCGTGTTGCCAAGAAAGGAATGAGTTCCCAGAATGCATCCTGTTCCCGGCGTAAAGCCTGTGCACCCATCACTTCTCTGTGCTCTCTTCAACATCTAGTTAATGAGGAAGAGTGTACCAGACACCCTGCTAGCCACTGGGAACACAAGAGGCAAATGTGGTTTCAGAGCTTGGCTCCATTTACTGGAGTGTTGGACAAGCCAACAGGGACCGAAGAGGGAGAAGCCTGAAAACTCTAGGAAGGAACACAGGGCGTCTTAGAGGAGAGGATGCAGGACCTCTTGTCTCTGGGAGAGCAGACTATTAACTTATCCAGACCGGAAAAGTTTAGCTGGAGTCCTCCGGGAGGGGAGGAGAGGAGAGGGAAGGCTCCAGCTGAGGAGACAACCTATACAGAGGTCCAGAGCCTGGCTGCCCACTGCATGCTATCAGCACTTGGCAGTGATGGGATTCTACCCTTCATGAAGAATGTCTTGGCACAGGCTGTTCTGTGGCTGGTTTATCTAGTTTCCAGAAGCAACCTGGGGTTCTGAAGGGCAGAAGTTGGGCCTTCTATATTTTTTTTCTGACTCAGATGTCTCTGGCATGAGAATGGGCCTCCACCCCAGAGAGAACTGTTCCCCTTGGGCTGTGATGAGGGTGGAATCCAATTCACCTATTTTTGTCATTTGATTAATTAGAAAATTAATTTTAACATTAATTAATTTTGTAGTGCATGCTAGACAAGTGCTCTACCCCTGATCCAAAGCCATAGCCTGCACTGTCACTGGAAGGGGCCACCTGGGTAGCCCGTGGAAAGGGCTGTGTGCGTCTCAACCATGGCGGATACTTCTGTAGAGAGTGTACCTTTCATGTGAAAGGGACAGTGGGCCTGCCATGTGTTAAACATCTTTCTTCTGTCACGGAGTAAACAGATGAAGGAGGGCGAGAGGTGACAGGCTCCAGGAGGCAATTGTTGGGAGAGTGTGTATGCTTGTATTATACTGATCTAGCTATGCATAACTGTAATCCCCACACTCAGGAGGCTCAGGGTTGAGTTGAAAGCCAGCCCCTGAGACATAGTTCAAGGCCACCCTAGAACACTTAAGAGGCTGTCCTAAAACACAAAACAAAGATGTCTGTAGTGTCCCAATGAGGGCTCAAAATTCTCAAAGTGACCCTGTGAGGTAAGCAGTGTTGTTGCCCATTTTACAGATGAGGAAATGGAGGCACAGACTAATCAGGTCACTCAACCAGAGTGACCAAGGCACTCAGGAAGGTGGGCCCCGTTTTTGTGTTTTTACTGTCTGCATAGTATATAAAGTACATACAGCACAATGTTCTCAGACTAGAGGCCAGTAATCAAAAGGTTTTAAAGCCACGGGACAGAATGTTCAAGAAGGTTCAGGGCCACACTTCCAAGCATGGCTGCTTTCATGGTGTCCACCGGGAACAGGGCTGGTTGTATCAGGACACAGACAAACGCTTTTAAGTCTTTCTGAGTTTACTTTACATCGCGTTTGAAGGATTTATAACGGGCGTATTAAGACATCAATAGAGAAGCTCCTGGAAGGGCTGGCGAGAGCGCTCAGTAAGTGAGGGCATCTGCTGCCAAGCCTGACGACCTGAGTTTGTACCCCGCCCCCCAAATCTGTAGGATGGAGAGAACTGATGTCCACAAGTTGTCCTCCGACCTCCACACATACACAGGTGCACACAAAATTAATAAAAAGCTCCCAAACGACTCCTATTGGGGTCCGCTTTCTGCTGCTGCTCCTGCTTTTCCCCTCAATTATGTTTGCTTGCTCTTCAGAAACAAAAGCAGGAAGGAAAGTTCCCTTGTAAATTAGCCCATGTCCTGCTTGCTTCAGGGGCGCATGCGCTGAAATTGGAACGCTATAGGGAGGAGCCACAAGGTTTGTGTGCAAGGATGACGCGAGAATTCATGAAGCGTCCATATTCTTTAAAGTTCTCCTCTTCCTCCTCTTCCTCCTCTTCCTCCTCTTCCTCTTCCTCTTCCTCCTCCTCCTCTTCCTCCTCCTCCCCCTTCTCCTCCTTCTCCAGAGGCTGGCCTTAAACACAGAGATCTCGCTTGCCTCTGCCTCACAAGTGTTGGGATTAAAAGTGTGTGCCACCACTGCCAGGCCTATATTCTCTTTCAAAGATTAACCTGTACCTTCAAAGAAAGAAAAAGAAAAAAGAAAAAGAAAAAAGTGTTTGCACGTAGAGAAAGTACAACCAAGAGGCAGCTGAGTGAAGAGCTGTGGGAAGGACGGATGCTGGGTGGATGCTTGGCACTGAGGCTGGAGGTTGACTCTGGACTCAGGAGGCTGCATCCCGCCACTCCCCCGGTCGGTCATTTCCTAGCTGTTTAGCTCAGGACTCCTTCAGGACTTGGTAAAACTCCACTCTTTCATTCCTCTTAACTACTCAGTGAGATAGGTGCTGTAATGACATTATTTCCCAGACAAGACAGCAAGGCTCAGAGAGGTTAAATCACTCACCCAAAATCACACAGCCTCTAAGTGATGGGACTTGAGCTCCAATGCCATATGTGTGAAAAAGAGAGCAGAGCTAGCTGACTGTAACAACCAAGGCCAGAGAGCGTACTTCTTTTGCACAATTATCCAGGGACCAAGACACACACACACACACACACACACACACACACACACACACTTTCTCTCCTTTCTTAGTACTTGGAAGGTGTTTTTCCCCCCATCACTCTACTGCAAAGGTAAAATTTTCTTTATCACCCTTGGTTCCTGGTTCTGTGGTTCTGAGAACAGGGTGAGCAATGCTGGCTGTACCCCATCAGATATTTCTGAGGACTGAGGAAATTCTTCTGTGATTCTCCAGATTCTTTTGTGGGCTAGAGAAGTGTTCTGTGTGAGAGCATCGGTGTTATATAGGGGTTAGAGCAGATGACGCACAGGAGGCCATGGCTGACACCTGATGGCTGCTATGAATAACAGCCACACCTTGAGCGTTCCTTCTGTTGAAGCCGGTGAAGTTGCCCATGAGTGAGGGTAGTTCACGTCTGTAATCCTAGCTCCAGGGACAGTAAGGTGGGAAGATCATGAGCTTGGGGCACCCTGACTCACAATAAACCAATAATAATAATAATAATAATAATAATAATAATAATAATAATAATTTGCCCTGAGAGGTGGTTGGTTGTGCACTTCTGTAATACCGCAATTCCCCACCAGGGGCGCAACAGGAAAGGAGAGGCACAATGCTCTGATTGTGCTGCCCTGTGGTGAAGACTGGGGGCAAACAGCTCTTGAGTATATAATTTCACAGCCTTAGGAGAGAATGGGATTGATGGTGGTGGACGGAAGTGAGATGATCTTAGATTTGGTAGTCAAGGAAGACCTCTGAATGGAGGTCATATGCGATATGATCCGTATCACGAAAAGAGCTGTGAAGAGCGTGGAGGAAGGGATCCTTGGCCAAGGGAGCAGTGTGGGGAATGAATGGATGAGTCCAGCACAGGGTAGGGGTCGGGGTAAGAGTGAGATGTTGATAAGAAGGCCATTGTGATTGGAAAGAGCTTAGAGCCAGGGGGAAGAAGGCCTGAGGGCAAGCCGAGATCTTGTGAGATCTTTCTGACCACAACAAAGAGCTGGGGATTATTATCCGTGCAACACCAGGTCCCGACAGGGTTCAGCAGGACCCCGCGTACAGCTGTGACAGCTTGAGACTTCTCTAAGGCTGGTCTTTACCCCATGGACTTCTCACATCTGTTCCAACTCTTTTTCTTTCTTTCTTTCTTTCTTTCTTTCTTTCTTTTTCCTCATTCTTTAAAAAAAAAAATCTTTTTTAATTTATTTAGAAATAAGTTCTAAAGTAGCCAGGATTGTGGCTGAAGCTGGTTTTGAACTCTGATCATCCCATCACCTTTTACCCGTTGAGCATGGGATTCTAGGTACATACAACCAAGCCTAGCTTTATTTATTTACCTTTGAGACAGAGTCTTGCTGTATAGCCCAGGATGGCCTTGAGCTTCAGATCCTCTGCCCTCAGCTACAGTCACAGGTACGCCCCACCCTTCCAGCCTGATTCTCGCTTTTAGATGTCAGTGAAGTTTGAAACCGTGTGTACAACACATAGTAGGTGCTCCACAGACATTTGCAGACTGTGTAAACAAAGATGGGGACAGTAGAATCCGTGTACTCAGCAACTGGCTGGGTTCATGGTGTGGGAAGAAAGCCGCTGCCCCTGCCTAGGCTCTGCCCTAGGTAAACATACCTCCCTCTGCCCAGACAGCTGCTGTGTGACAAGTGTCTGTTGTAGGACTGGCCAAGGCTAGCCACCACACTGCCAAGGCCCCAGGATTTCCCAGGACAGGCAGCAGAGGCAACCACACCTCAGGCAAGGCCTGGAAGAACCACTCAGAGATCTTTGAACAAATCTGAGAAGGTAGAAAGACCCTGGGAGTAGTCAGAGGAAGGCCTGTGCTTGTTAGAGCCAAGGAACTGGAGCCTCCATGGTGACCCCTGCAGGGCTTAGCCATGGCCACTGTGGGAACCAGGAATCAGTCCCAGCCCTGTACCTCAGGCATCTGCCTTGTCTGAGGTTCAGTTTCCTCTCCTGTAGTTTGAAGGGCCATGTGTGGGTTTCTTTATTTGACACAGGGCTTCATTCTGTAGCCCTACTGTTTTGGAACTCAGTATGTAGTTCAGGCGGCCTCTAATTCACTGCAATCCTCCTGCCTCTGCCCCCTGAGTGCTGGGATTAAAAGCGTTCACTACTACCACCCAGCTAACCTCACTATCATCTTTAATTCCAGCACCAGGGGAATCTGATGCCTCTGGCCTTCACTTGGCAACTGTGTGTGCGTGTGCGTGCGTGCGTGCGTGTGTGTGTGTGTGTGTGTGTGTGTGTGTGTGTGTGTGTGTGTTTTAAAAGCAAAAAAATTTAGAGTTAACTAAGGTAAGAGGCATTAATTAATTAATTGTTTCCTCCTCTCCTCCCTCCCTCCCTCCCTCCCTCCCTCCCTCCCTCCCTCCCTCCTTCCTGCTGCCTTCTTCTTTCTCTATTAATGCTGCACTCTCAGCTAGTCAGGGTATGTCAGAGCCCAGGCTGGAATGATGGCTGGTGGGGTCTTGGAGGAGCCTTTGAGGTCACCTGTCATCTGCCCTTTACCACAAGATGCCACTGTAACAGGAAAGATCCTGTTGTTAGGCATGTGGAAAATGTCCTGTTGCAGAAACTTGGATTTCAGGACCAGAGAACTCAGAGCCCCTTATGCTCATGTGTCGGGCAGGGAGTGTAGGGTCCTGAGTGAGTCCATCCCCTCCCTCGGAGCTCCTGGCAAGTCAATACAGCTCTCTGCCTCGGCTTTCTCTGGATGTGCTCTCTTCTTAGATATGTTGACACACACCTCTTTTTTTGTTTTTATTTTTTTGGGGGGGTTGTTTTTTGTTTGTTTGTTTTGTTTTTTGAGACAGTGTTTCTCTGTGTAGCCCTGGCTGTCCTGGAACTCACTCTGTAGACCAGGCTGGCCTTGAACTCAGAAATCCGCCTGCCTCTGCCTCCCAAGTGCTGGGATTAAAGGCGTGCGCCACCACTGCCCAGCTGTTGACACACACCTAAAACCTATTTTTTTTTAAAAAAAAAAATTATTTATTTATTTATTTATTTATTTATTTATTTTATGTATATGAGTACACTGTCACTCTCTTCAGACACACCAGAAGAAAACATCAGTTCCCATTACAGATGGTTGTAAGCCACCCTATGGTTGCTGGGAATTGAACTTGGGACCTCTGAAAGAGCAGTTAGTGCTCTTAACCATTGAGCCATCTCTCCAGTCCCTTCAAATCTAGTTTTAAAAACTAGATTTCTAGATGTTTCACTTTGGATTTCTCTCTCTTCCTCTCTCTCTTGCTTGCTTCTTTTGTTTGAGACAAGGTCTCTTGTAGCCCAGGCTGGTCTTGAACTCACTTTGTAGCCAAGGATGGCCTTGAACGTCTGATCTTTCTATCTCCATCTTCCAAGTGCTAGCCTGTGTACTGAATACAGTTATGTACTACTGTGAGCACTGTTCAGGGTCCAGGCCTGCTCTTTCCTGCCTCTTATCCAAAAAACCCCTGAAAATCAGGGATCACACAGATATGCAGAAGCAGCAGGATAACTATTTGAAGCGAAGCAGTAATGCAGGTTATCCAGGGAGACATTTGTCATGATTGACAGCAGGCTGCAGGAGTGAAAACACTCAAGAGCCCTGAGTGTTTATTGTTTCAGGCATCCTTTCTGGGGTTCAGGAGAAGGAGGAGCTTGTTCGTAACAGGCACACTTGAGTGGTTCTCTATTTTGATTGATAGATTAGGTTATATAATCACTTCTCTGCTTTGCATGTCCCTTCTCATAATGCACCTGGTTTTAATCATTTAGCCACCCAATTATACAGAGATGAGATAGTGAGTGGGGGAATTCTCCATCAGAAATTAATAGAGTACAGTATTTGCCTCTCCACCATGTACCCAAAGCCACTTCAGGCCAACTCAGTCCTTCTCCCCTGACGTGCTGGAAGTACACTTAGGACAGAAACTGTCTAAATCTGAATGTTACCAGGGGTGAGAAAATATATGCAGAGATAGGAGTACATGTAGCCTGATACAGTTGGGGGACCCATGGGTGTTCTAAGGTTCTAGATGCATCTCTTAGGAGTATGTGTATGCATAGTGCATACAAGTGAAGGAACTGCCAAGTGCATTGTTACAAGAGGGGGTGTGTACAACTCCAAACCAAAATGTGAGCCCAAGCCAATCTCTCTCCTATGCTCTCTGGCCTTACCTCCATCTCTGTTTATGTAAGGCTGAACTGGAATTCATAGCCTCACTCATGTATGCTAGGTGAACCCTCTACTAACTGAGCTGCATTCCCAACCCAATTTTCTAGACATTTTAAACAGTAGAGCTTTTTAAAATGAGGTCACACATGATCTCATGGCTCTGTAATACCAGTAATTGGGAGGTGGAGACAGGAAAACCAGGAATTCAAGGCCGTCCGTGGGTATGCAATGAGTCTGAGGCCAGCCTTGGCTACATGAGATTCTGTCTCACACCAGATTATATTTCTGAATTTTTAATTGCTGGTACACATTAAGTCAGTAGATCAACCCTCCCCCAAGTACTCTTCCTTTTCCAAGTAGGAACTGTTTCAAATGTGGAGGAATGCCCCGAAGGTAATATTTTGTGAACAAGGATATATGTCCACCTCTCACTCTTAGCAAATCTACTATGTCGCTGGTGTTCTTCAAGTTTAGTTATGCTTGTTTTATTATTTTATTGATATTATTATTACTAGTGATGTGTGCATATGTGTGTGTATGGCGTGTGTATGTATGTATGTGTGTGTGGTGTGTGCATGTGCGCGTGTGTTTAGGCACACATGAGCCACAACAGAAGTGTCCTGGAATAATCCTCAGGAGTTGAGTCTCTCCCATGGGGTCCAAATTTTTGGGCACATGTGCAAGTGCTTTTAGCTGCTGAGTTATCCTTCTGGACCTATTTATGTCTGTTATAATCCAGGCTCATGGGCCTGATATCCTATTCTGACTGCTGTAACTATCAGGCACACATGGTGCACAGACATATATGCAGGTAAAACATTCACACACATAAAACAATAAAATTTTACAGGGGCCAGAGAGATGGCTCTGTGGTTGAGAGCATTGAGGCTAGGACTCCCTTCCCAGAACCTCTTCTGACCTCCAGACACACATGAGGTATACATATGCACACACACACAATTCACAATAAAATAAAATTTAAAAAGCTTTAAAAAATCTCTATCTATCTATCTATCTATCATCTATCTATCTATCTATCTATCTTATGTGCATGGAGTGAGGAACACACATTCATGTCTAGGCACGTGTAAAGGTCAAAGGATAGCTTGTGGGAATTGGTTTTCTCCCTTTGTCACATGGGTTGATTGAACTCAGATCATCAGACCTGGCAGCAAACATCTTTACCTGCTGAGCTGTCTTGTCACCTTGTGGTCATTGTTGACATGTTGTTTTGCCAGTCTGTCTCTTTGACACAGGTCTGTCTAGATAATCCAGGCAGGCCTTAATGCGTCCATTACCTCCCAGCTGCTAGAATGTAGACATGAGCTACCTTGTCCTACCTAAGAACCGTTGGCCTGTGGTTCTGAGGTGGGAAGTCTGTGATATAAAGGCTTCTCCTGAGGGCCTTTTCATGGTGTCTTATCTTCATGACCTCATCAAATGCTAACTAGCTCTTGGGGCTCTTCCTCAAAAATATCATTAACATAGATATTTGGCGATTAGGCTTCTAGGACCTGGACACCTGGGGACCCGTTCAAGCCCTTACAGGTGTCCTTACACTTTTTGTCATGTGGATGAACAGTGGGTCTAACTTTAGTCTTAGAGCAGGCTATGCCTTATTGGCTGGTTTACAATGCCGCAATTTTTTCTTTTGTTTTCAAATATATGCAGACCCGCCTGTCTTAGTTGGGTGCCTATTGCTTTAACAGAATAGTGTGATCAGAGCAACTTGAGGAGGAAAAGATGTATTTCATCTTATAACTCACTGATGACGCTCTGATCACCGAGGGAAGTCGAGGCAGGAACTAAAGGAGGGACCTGGAGGCAGGAGCTAGGACAGGAACCATGGATGAGTACAGGATACTCACTGCCTTGATCCCCATGGCTTGCTTAGCCTGCTTCTTATACCATTTAGGCAACTGCCCAGGGGTCGTACCAACCGCACTGAGCTGGCCCCTCCCATCTCAGTCATTAATCAAAGCGCTGCCCCACAAATTCGCCAACAAGCAACAGAGGAATTTTCTCAATTAAAACTCCCTCTTCCCAGTCCCGTCTAGGCTTATGCCAAGTTGACACAAACCAACCAACACACCGTTCTAGGCTCAGGAACCATATTTTAAAAATTCTTGAAAGGACTGAGTGAGGTTGAACATGGAAATACATATCTGTAATTCCAGCACGTGGGGGCTGGAGGCAGAGGATCTGGGATGGATTATTAGTCAGGAGTCTCTAGCAGAGCAGAACTGGTAGGAGAAAAATATGTGTGTAATTGTTTAAATCAGTTTACATGGAAATAATAACACCCAAGGGGCTGAGACCCTGGGAGTCGCTCTGTCCTAGAGGTGGGTGGATCCACAGTCAGTCAAGGTGCCTCCACCGTCAGGGTGCTCCACAGTCAGGGTGGATCCACAGTGGCTGTCTCACCCTAAAGAGGCCCAGAAACCTGTAGTTTCTCAGTCCCTGAGGCTGGGAGCCTCAGCAGTCCCAATTTAGTGCCAAAACCCTGAGAGCAGCTGATCCTTAGTCATCATGAGTGTGCAGAAATGTTGATTTTGATGTCCCTGAAGGAATCAGCAGCCTCAACAACAGGGAAAGTTAATTTGGCAAAAGAAGGAAGGCTAAGATAGCCGGAGGCCAAGCAAGCAAAGGCACTTCCTCTGCCACGCCCTTTTTATCCGGAATACTTGCGGAAAGTGCATCCACAAGTGGGATGGGTTTTCCCACATCACTTATGGCGATAAAACAATTCCTCTATTGAGAGGTTCCCTCCTCAAGTTGACATTAATCTGACCATCATCCAAAGTTCAAAGTCAGCCTTAACTATACAGCCAATTTAAAGACAGCCCGACTACAGGGCACATTTCAGAATTTATATATATAAATAATTTGGGTCTGAAGGTGTGGGGTCGGCTAGCTGGTAGAACATTTGCCTAGCATACATGAAGCCCTAGGTTTGTGTTAAGGAATTTGTGACCCCTGGAAAAAAAAGATCATAGGCAATCCAATTATAATTAAAAGATTTATTGATTAGCTGCTAGCAGGATAAACAATCTCTTAGCCAAATTTGAGACTACGGTAATAGAGGAGTATGGGGAAGGGGAAAACTACACAAAGACCTTCCATATCTTTTTTTTTTAATTGTATTATGTGAGTACACTGTTGCTTTCATCAGACACACAAGAAGAGGGCATCAGATCTTATTACAGATAGTTGGGAGCCACCATGTGGTTGCTGGGAATTGAACTCAGGACCTCTGGAAGAGCAGCCAGTGCTCTTAACCACTGAGCCATCTCTCTAGCCCAGGCCTTCCATGTCTATACAAGCGAACCAAAGCTGTTCTGCTCTACCAAGTTAAGTGATGAAGGCAACTCAAAACAATCTTTGGGTATCAGCGCAAGCAAGTTACAGAAGCAGGAAAAGGAGCTAGTCATATCCTGACAAATGGATAGTCATGGATTTACCTTTTTGAGTCAGGGGTCACTGAATCAGGGTTACTGGGAACTTACCTTCCAGGGGCTGGCGGGACAAAGATGGATGCCCAGCTTATGGTGCTTCTTCAGTCATAACATTTGACCCGCCGTACTGTACAAGAATACACTTGTAAAATCGGGAGACAGAAGCAGGAAAGTGAAAGTTCAAGGTTATCCTTGCCTACACAGTGCATTCAAGCCAGTCTGAGAATGGGACACACAGGAAGAGGAGGAGCTTATGAGGTCTCATCCCTCTGTAAGGATGTGTTTGGAATTCAGTTGGCTGATGGGGGACAGAGAGACAATTTCTTCAGTAGTGTGTCCCCAGGTAAGGTGCTCATACTTCTGTAAATAACGGGACACACACACACACAC
>JANHMN010000002.1:223995961-224040075 GCA_030674055.1 Rhabdomys pumilio
GTAAAGAATTCAGAGGGGACCTCAAGGTGACCTAAACAGAGCATTGTTAAAAAGAAACAAAACAAAACCCGCCACCAATTCTGTCCACTCTGTCCTCAGGAGCCAGAAGCAGCCTGTCTCACTGGCCCTGCTTTCTCCCTTCCTCACTGCTTTCCCCTCCTGACCTTCTCAGCCGTCTACCCACTCACCCTGAGGCTGGCAGAGAGTTCTAGACAGTCTCCACAGGGCTGGAGGGCTTGGCACAGAGTCCTGACTATGCTACCTTGCTTCCCCTGACTCCATCACTGCTCCCAGCTTCTGTTCTGGGGGAACAGTTAGTCTTTGGGTCCCTGTTTGGACGCCCTACTCGCCCTTTACCCTCTCTGGGGATTCAGACCCAAAATGCCCTGGCAATCCAGCAACCAGGAGGGAAATTTAAACCCCAGGGGCTTGGGGCACGGTTGGTAGAGGCTTGTTTGCCCACAGAGAATGAAGCTCTGTGTTCTGTACCCAGCACTGAGTAAATATTAGATGAGATGGTACATACGTATAAGCCTGGCACTCAGAAGGGAGAGGCAGGAGAACCAGAAGTTCAAGGTCATTCTCTCCACTAGTTGAGGAGTTCAAGACCAGCCTAAGCTATGTGTGCAAAAGCCTCCCTGGGAAACTGAGGCTTCTTGCCTAAGCTTGCTCTTCCTTAGCCAAGACTTGCCCCAACGGTGTCAGATAACCTACTGACCACCACAGAAAATGAGGAAAGCAAAGTGCAGGGCAGTGCAGGGGGCTGCATGGCAACACAGGAGTGCACATGTTCTGGACATACACACAAGGCTCCTGTAACACTTGGAAGACAAGAAAAAGTAAGAAATGGCCCCAGGTGGTGCAGAAGCTGGGAGCAGTGATGGACAGTCAGGGGAAGCAAGTCTCCACAGCTACCTTCTTATATTTTTAGTTTGAAGCACAGTAATGTAGCAAGGATTTAAGATGAAAGGCTTAAACAAATGAGGTAAAATAGTAAACAAGAATAATAATAACTGCACATTCTTCCATAGCGACAGGTGTGCAGCGAAGATTGCAGCACATGCCCTAGGAATTAGTTCCAGGTCATTTCATCCTTGACCTGGAAGCCAATACACTGTTGCCAATAATACCAGCAACAGCCATTGGTCCCTGGAATCGGAGCTGTCCACAAACTAGAGGTAGAGCCAAGTGTGGTACAAACATCACCCGTGAATCAGCATCCTGACTCTGAGAGGAAGTTATCCCTGACCCACCTAACAGATGGGGAAGCCCAGCCTCACAAAAGGTTTGACTTGTACACAGTCAAATCTGGACCTGCATTAACGTATTTCCAGCCTTCCCTGACCCCACAGAGGTTCAAAATTATGGCCACCCACCAGATTTCTTTGAAAATCTCCAACACCTAGCACCGTGCCTCCCATTCCAAGATTTTTATTTTTGAGATAGAGTGTGACTACATAAGCCCAGGCTGGCCTTCCTCTCATCACGATGTAGCCCAGGTTGGCCTGGAATTCCCAATTCTCCTGCTGTAATTACAGATGTGTGCTACCTTGCCTGCCTGGCTATCCATCCCAAAGATTTGCCTGTTGGCTTGTGACAGAGCTTGGGAATCATTTTTTTGGAAAAAAAAAATCCCTTTTTATTCCCTGTGTGGAGCTGGGGGATGGCCAGGGCCTGTCACATGCTGGGCAAGCATTCTACCACCGAGCCACACTCCAGTACAAGCCTTTAAAAAACTTTTTACAGTCTCAAGTGGTTCCATTTGGCATTACCCAGAATGAAACTTCAGCGTGGTTTTCCAAATGAGAAATGAAGACCAAAGAGGGAAATGGTCTTTCCCAGGACCACGCATGGCTAAAAACAAACTGGGACGAGCTGTTCAATGGTTTACATGGAACGTTTGCTCAAATAAGAAATTGTATCTCCTTTGGATAGACCAGGCCCTGGGGCGTTGGAATGAGGGCTGGATTTCCACCCTCTGCACCATCCCCCACCTCAGCCTTCTGGACTGGAATATTTGTGCAGTGAGTGACCTATGCAACTATACACAATGACCCTGGCCTGTCTCCTAACTCCCAAATACTTTACCCTGATGAAATCAGACAAATCCCCGGGGTCCCTCCAAATAGGAGTCAGGGGATTAAGGATGACTTCTGAGTAGCAGACTCATTCCTCATTCCCAAGACCAGGATTTGGGGTAACGGGGGCTTCCCATCATCCCTTGGGTCCCATACAGGCCAAGGTCACCCTCACAGAACACAAACAGGACAGTGACAATGTCAGCTCAGATGTCATAAGCCACCTGGCCATAGGCAAACAAACCTCAGGAAACACCGCCCACGGGACCCAAATCCTGGCTTCTACCCCGATCATTCCCCAGACTATCTGATCACCAAACCTCCCTAAGTCTTTCCTGTCAGAACCTCCCATGATGCACTGCTGTCTATCCAGAGCTGCTTTCATGCCCCCTGTTCTGCCAGGCTCTCTTGAGCATTTGTCTGGGAAAGTCTTGAAAGGATAGGATAACTTC
This sequence comes from Rhabdomys pumilio, assembly GCA_030674055.1. Classification (NCBI taxonomy): domain Eukaryota; kingdom Metazoa; phylum Chordata; class Mammalia; order Rodentia; family Muridae; genus Rhabdomys; species Rhabdomys pumilio. Next base: position 223,998,492 of record JANHMN010000002.1, read on the forward strand.
GAGACCAGGAATACAGGTTCTGGAGTTAAGTTGGCTTCAAGTTTGACATCTTATTTCCTTTCCACTGTGTGAGCTTGGGAACAGAACTCAACCTCTCTGGGCCAGCTGTCTTCACAAACTGCTCATGAGAAACCCAGCATCAGAGCAGTGTGAGAATTCATGAGCAAAGCTACTGACACAGATGTCCACACATTGCTTATGTCTTTGGTGCTATTCATCCTTGTGGATTAGAACTTAGGCATTTTCTCAACTTATAGGGAAGAAACTGAAGCTGAAGGGTCCAGATAGTCTGGGAAGCTCTGGCTTCTGTGTCTCTAAGACACAGAACACAAACAGGACAGTCTCTAAGGGCTGGATGCTTCCAGAGATAGGACATAGCCAAGGCTGGGAGGTGCCCTTATCTCTTGTTTCTTCTTCTGGGACTACTCAGAGCCCTACAAGACACAGATGACATCCCCTAACTTGGGCCTCTGGTGACTCTCAGAGATCTGTTCAGCAGAGGAAAAGACTTCTCCCTTGATGTCCTTCAACACATCACACAGACCCAGAGATACCTGTCATCTCTGTCCCAGGAGACCCAAACTATCTAGTATAGCCTGTTCTTAGACAGGCTGCATCCCCTCCTCTGCCTCCTTCTCTCATCTACTGGGTCTGGGCCAGTACTTCCCCAACTTGAAAATGAACTATTAAGATGTCACCTAGAAAGACATCATGTGACCCCCCTCTGTGGGCTCCTGGGGAACGCCAGGACCCAGCTTCAAAAGTCTTCATTTGCATCTCCCTTAAGATTCCCTGGCTTGGACGTTGGAGCTACAAGCCCCTATTTCACATCCCCCTTCGGGATGTTTCCAGCTACCTTTATCTCCCTGTGGTAACAGAGCAAATATACTCAGGCCCTGGAGCAGGGCACATGCAGGCTGTTGACTCTTGAGCAAAGTCTCCCCTCCGGAGGGCGCAGCACAGGCTGCTGGACGTGTGTGGAGAGGCCAATGGCCTCTTGCATAACCCAGGAGGCCTCCTGCCCACCCAGGGCCTTTTCAGGGTTAGGGGTGAGACAAATCGCAAACTCATGCCCAGTTAATTTTTTAAAGCAAGACCAACACTCTGAGCAATGATTAGCAGACAGGTAAGTTCATCTTAATCACACCGAGGACAGGGAGGGAGGAAGAGGCTACTGGCGGCTCCAGGGATGGGGCCCAGTTATCAGTTAACCACATAAATGTTTCCTTCTAAAACCGCTGGCCTTCAGCCCCCAGCTCCCTCATCTTCCTCTCTGAGATACTCTGGTCAATGAGCAAGCCAGTGGCCAACAGTCACTGAGTGAAAGACATGTAGCCATTCACTGTCTGTGGGATAAGAAATCGATGGGATCCCCTTTATTAAGACAGAGTTCACATGCCACCACTAATTAGCTTGAAGCAAGTCCCTTCTCCCCTCTGGGCTTGGTGAGAGGTCTCAGGTCTTTGGCCCAACTCCCAACCTGCAGCAAGTACCCTTCCCTTGAGGGATTCAGGGTCTTCATCTGTCCTATGGTTAGCTTAGGAAGATGTCTTTTCCAGTCTAAAGTTCCGGGAAGTCCTGATGGGACTTAGCCATGGTGGGACGGAGAAGGCACAGGAGGTCAAAAAGGAGCAGAAAGGCCCGAGAGGGTACCCACCTGGTTTCCGTTGTTGGCATCAACAAGTATCAGGCTCCAGTTTCAGGAAGAGGTGGTCCTCTCAGAAAGGATCAGGGGTCCCTGGGTTGTGAACCCCATGGGAGATGCAGGATGGCCTGGCAGGTCCCACCTGCCCAGGACTCCTACCCTCAGGTCTTGGGAGCTGCCAAAGGAAACGGCAAAGCCAGGCCAGCCTCAGGCCAGGTGGCCGCTTGGACTGGAGTTTGGTCAGCAGTTGGGGACCTATATTGTGAGATAGTTAGGACTTTGTCCACAAACTGGAATTTGAAATTTCAAAGGGGCGAAGCTGAAGGCCCTACCCCAGAGTAGACATGACTCTTGGCTTCTTGCCCCCACGACTTTTGTTCTTTGTCTTGATAAGTGCAGGTTTCCCCTGCACGGCACCCTGGGTGGTAGGTGGGGGAGGAAGGAGAGGAGATAGAGGTGAGGTGAGCTCTGAGAGGAGAAGCCAAGGCGCCAAGTGGCCCCAGGTGGCGGGAGGTCTGTAGAATGCCACTAGACCTGCACGTGGTCAGACACAGGGCCGAGGCTACTGAGGTTTATGACAACACCCCTGCTGTAGAGAGATAGGGAAACCAGCTAGAGCCAGACCCAACCTCCAGGATTCTGTAGTTATTCCACTGACCCCAGATGTGGGACAACACAGAGGGAGGGACCCTCGATCCCATAGTCAGCTTTGGTCCAAATGGGAAACTTCTGTTACACACTTCATGGCTCTCAGGCAAATGTGCTTTGCCTCACTGAGTCGCCATTTGGTCTTATAAAATGAGGACAACCTGGGCCTCAGGAAAAAAGAGAAGAGTGGTGGGCTGGTTCTTATCATGAGGCCGAATACATGCTTCCGTCGCAAAGTGATATTACTGTCATTTGGTTGAGAGGCTGAGAACGTTGTTCAGTCAGTTCAGGGCTCAGCTAGCAAGCCCTGGGTTGACTCGGGAACCAGACATGGTGGACACCCCTCTCCCCCAGCACTCAGAAGGTAGAAGCAAGAGGATTAGAAATTAAAGTCATCCTTGGCTACATAGATAGCTTAAGCTACGTGAGACCCGGTCTCACAAAGTAGGAGCGGGGGAGATGGAGATGACCCATTGTGGCAGGGCCCTAAACCTGTGTTCACAGCAGGGGTGTGAGTTCCCAGCCCAGCTCTTGGCTAGCTGCCACCTCTTTGGACCATCTTCTTCCCTGTTCACGCTCCGTCTCCATCTGCAAGATGAAGGAGTTGGGTCGCCGGGCGAGCTCTGAATTTGTCTCTTCCAGAGGCTGCTACCCCTTGAGCTGGGGCCTGACGAAAGAGTTCCACACCAAGGGTATCGAGATTGGGAAACACCCTACCTAGGTGTCCCCCAGATTAGGAGTTCTAATTCCCAAAGGTCTCGTGGCCAGGGGAGCCATGAGTCACCGACCAGTGGTGATAATCACTGCTGTTGCATACCGTATCTCTGGGCATCTGTAAGAGAGGTCCCGAACCTTCCTCAGATAGCCGAATTTACAGGTACTTGATATGAGTGACAGCTGCATTGCATATGACCCATACGTGGCCTGCTGCATTTTTACTCATCTCTAGATTATGTATACCACCATGGGAGTGCTATGTAACTAGTTGTCTTCTTGTTGGATTAATGTTGTTAAGGAGTCAAGGGAATGTAACTGTATAATGGCCAGACAAGTGGTGCTTACCTGTGATCCAGCTCTCAGGAGACTGAGGCAGAGGGATTGCTTGCTTGAGCTCCATTGGGTAACACAGTAAATCCCATCTTGAATAAACAAATATCCTGATTTGAGCATGCTGAGGTCAGAAATAACACTAGTACTATGTGTGCTCGCATATTGTGGTTTCGCTTATTCGGCTGTGTGCATATGTATGTGTAGGTTGGGTATGCATGCGTGTGTCTGTCCATGGATCTGGCATGTGCATGTCTATCCATGGCTGTGACATCTGTTCCCTCCTCTACCACTTTTTACTTTGCTTACTGACAGAGTTTCTCGTTGAACCTGGAGCTCACTGCTTGGTTAGGTCATGAGCCTTGAGATCCTCCTGTCTCTGTCTCCTATTATTGAGATTAGAAACACATAAGGCCAAGTTTTTCATGTGGGCACCAAGGATTTGAACTCAGGTCCTTGTGCTTGTGTGGCAAGCACTTTCTCCACTGAGCTATCTCCCCAGAACCCTTTTCTTGTTTTTAAATAAAAGAAAAACTATTATTTGTGAGTAGAGAGAGATAGAGAGGTGGGGTGAGGGTGGGCACAGAGAGATGAGGCAAGGGTGGGTACAGAAATAGAGGTGTACAAGGGTGGGCACAGAGATAGAGAGGTAGACTGAGGGTGGGCATGATCTTGCTGACATCAGAGGACTACGCTTAGGAATTGGTTCTCTCCTACTGTGGGTTCAGGAACCAAACTCAGGCCAGCAGTTTTGAGAGGCAAGCTCCTGCCATTTCGCCAGCCCCCCTTTTCTGTTGAAACAGAGCTTTATATATTCCAGGCTGACCTTAACTCCGGGTCTTCTTTGCCTTCAGTGTCCACTGCATTCAGCTCAGACACATTTTTCCCCCTAATATTTTTCATCCTAAGTGTCAGGCCTTGGATATAGAACCTGTGGCTCTGGAGGGCTGACTGACGTACTGACCACAGCCACCTTTCTGTGGGAAGGATCTACCCCTTTTACCTGATACAGGAACAGAACCGAGAAAAGCAGTATCTGAGATGACAGATGCTTGACCCACATGTCAGACTCCATGATCTATAGAGGCAATGAGCAGGGACAGCTGGGTGACAGCGTGATCTTGCTTGTCACCAAAACAACTACAAATCCACAGGTTAGGCCCATTTTACAGACACTAGATTCAAAATCACCTGTCCCAGACTCCGGATCCTTAGGGCACAGAGGTGTGACCCATGTAGGCCAAGGAGGACTGCCGGGAGGGTACTGCTTGGAGTCAGCTGAAGGTGGAGGGAATTATGAATGAGATAGTTATGCAGTTTATGATCCATGAATGAGTAGGTTTCAGTGTGTGTGTCGTGACCGGGTGGGACATGGGTGTGGAGCCTGCAATACGCCATGTGTGCCATGGTTTGTGTACCTGTAGCTCTTCCCATGCAAGCTCTCTTTTCCTCTTGATAGCTCCATCTAAATGGCATGTGTCCTGGTTAACCCTAGTTCATCACAGACTGTATTTAGTGGAATCTACATTGTCATCCATAAAAAGACTCACTGGGTTGCTACCCCAATAAAACTCTGACTGGCTCATGATCACAGTCTGCTTGGGGAATGGAGGAACTGTGCCTTTTCGGAAGGAGTAAGGTGCATATAGAACAGACATGCTAAATGCTGTGGAGTGGCTGTGGGTAGCTTTTCACATGCCTTCCCTTTCCACCTAGCCCAGCCCTTCTCCCAGGATCACTGGGACAAGATGTTGCCAAGTGGAGCCTGAAAGGGCCTGAAAGGGTCGGAAGTCATCTTCAGACCTTTCGAGGATCTTAAGATGTGGACTGCAAGCTCCAATCTTTCCTCTCCCTTCAGCCAAGAAAGGGAGGATGAGCCTGGGATCTTCCCTCCACTATAATGAAAGTTTCCCAGAGAAGAAACTGAACCACAAATCCATTTGAAGAGTGATAGAAATTATTTTTAATCGTGTGAGAGTGTCCTTGATAGAAGCAGGGCATGCCAGGTCAAAGTCGGATCACCAAGCTTGCAAGGCAAATACGTGTCGAGCCATCCTGTGGGCCCTGGAGTTTCTAAACCCAGGGCACTGGGTTAATATCTTTCTTTCCCGTGATTGCCTCCATGTTCTCGTCCACCATCTCGTCTCTAGGAACAGGATAGAAGGGGCATAATAAAGTTGAGGAGTACAGAAAGAGGGCTTCTGATGGTATCACTTTGGTGTTAAGGCACATCCATTCACTCATTCACTCACTCATTCATTCATTCACTTGATCGGTCAGTCAGTCAGTCAGTCAGTCAGTCAGTCAGCCACTCATTCCCCCTTTTACAAACTCATGAGTTTCAGTCACTCGCTCAGTAATCACCTGGTCTCCCAGTCACTCAGTTCTGCTTCATTCACGCAGTCCAAAGCAGACTCTGTTTCTCGCTCTTTCTCTTTGTCGTTACCCTGCTCTCTGAATTGCTCTTTCAACTAGCTGAGCAAGACAGGCCTGAAGCTTCCTTAGATCCTGCCTTCATATTTGGCTTTCTGTGATCTGTGACTCTTTCCCCTGGCTAGTGGGAGTCTCAGAAGTGTCAGCAGAGAAGGACCCAGAGGGGGATTTCACGAGGGGACAGGTGCTCCAAGTCCAGAGTCAAACCTCATAAAGGATGTAGACAATGAAATGAACATTTAAAGAAAAGGGGTTAAAAAAGGTGGGGGTGGGGCTGAGAGACGGCTCAGTGTTAAGAACACTGGCTGCTCTTCCAGAGGACCAGAGTTTAATTCCCAGCACCCACACGACAATTCACAACTGTCTGTAACTCCAGTTCCAGGGGATCCAATGCCCTCTTCTGGCCACCATAGGTACTAGGCATGCGTGTGGTGCACAGATATGCAGGCAGGCAGAACACTCATTCAGATAGTGTATTTTAAATCTAAAAAACAACAACAACAACAACAACAAAAAACCCTTTAAAAAGATGGAATGAGTGTTGAGCCGTGCAGAGAACCCCCACTCCAAAGGAAAGAGGTGGACAGAAAGAAATAGGGGGCAAAAGGGACGGGGAACCCCAAAATGAGAAGAGGAATTAGCTGGGCATGGTGGCATATTCCTGTTAGTTTCTGCTCTTGGAAGGCTGAGGCTGGAGTGTCAAGAATTTGAGCCCAGCCTGGGCTACATAGCAGAACAAAAACGATGGTTTGGGAGTGAGGCATTCGCAGTACACCTTGACAGTTATTTTTATATCTTATACATTGCCCAAACGACCTTTTCAGATTGTCCCATACAGTCTACGAAATGGAAACTGAGGCTTGGAAGGAGAATCGTTTACTCAGAGTCACGATAACAGGTGGCAGGTGCCTGAGCATAAGCCCAGGTCTATGGGCTACAGAGCTTGTCTGTGCTTGTCGTGGGAAGGGTGGGCACTGTGGAAGCATTCAGTGTGACAGGTGTCATATCCATGGTGTCTGGTCCAGCCGGAGCAACCAGGAGCTATCAGGGGCCAGGAAAGGGACCTGAAGGTGAGTCCCAGTGGTTTCCAAGGCGGGTGACAAACAGAAGGGAACCAGATGGATCCTCTTCAGCAAAGACCAGAAAGATCCAAGTGGGGGCTTAGGGTTTAGGTTTCCAGCTCAAGCGACCCAGGACAGCTTTATCTCAAATTGAGGATGGAAGTCAATGATTTGAGAAGTGGTTGGCTTCACTGGTGGTAGACTTGTCAGTGTCTAAGCATGTCAGCTGGGATGTCCAACTTGGCCGGGCTCGGGGGCTGCTGAGGTGACCGTCCAACAAAGGCCAGCCCTGCCCCACCTTGGAAGATTGGTAACTGAATATTAATGAGCGGAGGGGCCCAACAGTTGTAATTAGCACCCCAGGTGTCAGTCAGAAACCAACAAACTGCCAAATCCTTGTGGCTCCGCCCAGCCTACCCAGCAACGGGGGTGATTAACCATTAACTCCCACCCCTCCCCACAGAGCCTCCACCCTCTGCAGAGGCTAGGCCAGGACGCCAGGCTGAGTCTCCCCAGAGGACAGTTTGAAACAGAGGAAGGCAGAGAAGGGACCTGGGAGGAGGCAGGAGGAGGGCGGGGACGGGGGGGCTGGGGCTCAGCCCAGGGGCTTGGGTGGCATCCTGGGCAGGGCAGGACAGGGGGCTGAGGCGTGGGTAGGAGAGAATGCGACTCTCTAAAACCCTGGCCGACATGGACATGGCTGACTACAGTGCTGCTCTGGATCCAGCCTACACCACCCTGGAGTTTGAAAGTGTACAGGTGTTGGCCATGGGCAATGGTAGGTGGGGCAGTTGTGCCCAGGGATGGAGCGGGTCTTTGGCACTGGACTTTGGGATGGGAGGGGAAATATAGAAAATTGTAGGTTGGTCCTATAGGCTCATACAGGTGTTGCCAGGTGAAGCAAGAGGGGCCTTCGTCCTGTGGCCAGAGGCATTCTGGGTAACCGAGGCCTGCAGAGGTGGATTTCCAACAGAAAAATTCTCCAGATCCTCCCTACTTAGGCCCCGGGGTCTTACGCTGCCTTGCTTACCATGTTAAAGAAATGGGGCCGTGATAGTGAGCTTCCTCTGGGTGGCTGTGGAAATGCTCTCTAACATGGCCCTACTTTCAGGCCCCTGGGCCCTTTTATGTGCAAGCAACAGAAGGTCTGTCTTGTCTCTAGAGATTGTGACAAGAGTCATGGTTACGTTTCAGGCTTTGGGAAACTGGAGTTCAGGAGAAAAGTAGAATTTTCGGGCTTCCTATCCAAAAGGCCAGCCCAGCGGCGTGCGTTTATATGTACGGTCCTAGGTGTCCTTGTAAGTGTATGAGTGACATGGTGAATGCAAGAATACATCTTCGTGTCTGTTCCCCTTTTTGAGTTTGTGTCCCGGCTTCGTCTGTATGTGTCGAATGGTATATATAGTTCTGTCTCCGGGACCATTTGGTTTTTGGGTTTGATTTGGTTTTGTTTGTTTGGTTTGGTTGGCTTGAATATATGTGTGTGTGTATAGTGTCTGTAAATGTGGGTGCTAGACCTAACACATGTATAAATGTGGGCATACCCTGTGCTTTCTGCCTGGTGGTCCTGGATGACAGCTTGCCTCTGTACATATGCATACAGCCTCTGTGCTACCGGATAACGCTCTCTGGTGTACAAGATTGTGTAGTGACATTTGACAGGGTTTTGTTTGTTTGTTTTGTTTTGTTTTGTTTTGTTTTGTTTTGTTTTGTTTTTGAGACAGGGTCTCTACGTAGCTCTAGCTGTCCTGAAACTCACCACATAGACCAGGCTATCCTCAAACTCACAAAGTTCCACCTGACTCTGAGATTAAAGATTGTGCCCGTCAGACCCAGCTTGGTTTCATTTGTTTGTTTTGTTTGTTTGTTTGTTTGTTTTTAATACAGAGTGTATGTGTTCCTGAACTGGCCTGAAACTTGGAACATACTCCCAGGCTAGCCTGGAACTTTGGGTCCTCTGATCTAGCCTCTCAAAATATCAGGGCTATGTTGTGAAGGTCTCTAGGGTTTTGTTTTGTTTTTTCCCCTGAGACAGGGTTTCTCTGTGTAGCCCTGGCTGTTCTGGAACTCACTCTGTAGACCAGGCTGGCTTCGAACTCAGAAATCTGCCTGCCTCTGCCTCCCAAGTGCTGGGATTAAAGGTGTGCACCACTACTGCCCGGTTGTTGTGAAGATCTTAACTGTAACTATATACCAGAACTTGGGATTCACCGCAGCAGTGTGTGTTCGTGTCTCTGTTGTCCCTGTATTACCATCGTTCAAACATCTGTTCCAGTATCACTAAGAATATGTCTGTGGGGTGGAGGGTGTTTCCTTTGCCAGAGGGTTGAGAAAGCAGGCATCCTGGAGGATGGGAAGCTTCTGGAAAAGACTGGACCAGGTTCCAGGCTAGCACTGGAGAGATGGCACCTGGCTGGGGCTGGTCTGTCACCACCTTCCATCCATGACTCTTCCATCCATGACTGTGCAGCAGCTTTCAAGCTTCGAGGCTTAGGTCTGGAAAGCTATGTGCCCTCTCGATCTAGCCAGAAGGAGGAGGCAGTGTGTGGGCTCTGTCCATGGTCAGTCTCCTCCCTTCCCCCTCCCAAGCCCCCATCCTCCCCACCTCTACTGCTTGCCCCTAGTATCTCTTGCCAAGTACCGTGTGACCTCGGGTATATTGCCTCCTTCTTTGTCTCTTGTGCAGTATGGAAATGGGTTCCTTTACCCCAGCCTTGTTGGCCGTAGGTGATTCTGAGGAGGCTCTCAGGGAAGTGTTCGGGGAGAACTAGTTGCCATGTCCGAGATGGTAGCATGTGATCCCCACAGGGACAGTATTTGCAGTCACACTCCTGGCCACCACACAGCCCCTTCAGTATCTAAGAGTTCTGTACTCCTGTACCTGCAGCTGAGCCCTTGATTAAGTGTCCCGAAGACACATCAGTCATCCCCAGCTCTGGAAAAACCCTTCCTCCCCAACCTCAGTTTCTTCATCTGTAAAACTCGGACAGGTAGAAGAGCATATAAGATATTTACAAGATATTTCTTTGAGCTTGCTTGATCCTGGTCCCTACACGGGTGGTCTCTAGGACTCGGCAAATGTCAGAAGAATCTGTATGCCCTTCTTGAGTTCTGAGAGTTGAGGTTATAGGAGGTTGTCCTCAAAAGTGGTTGGAGCTAATGAGCTAATGGCTAGAAGGTGTTAAGGGTATCTGTTCCATCCCTGATTCAGGAACAGCAGAAGGGTCTTGTTTTTAAAGTCCCCACAGATCCCCAGCCATGGGCAACATGTCTAGAACACAGTATAGTAACCCAGCCCCTCTGCCTGGCAGCAGTGTAATGATAGTGGACAAGTCCCTTGCTCTCTTTGAGCCTCAGTGTTTTTAACTGGGAAATGGACGTGGTCTGCTGACCTCAGGGGGAGATGATCCAGTTGACTGTGCCCAGCCCATGCTGCCCAGCAAGGGGACACCTTGCCGGCCTTAGCCCAAGTTGCGGGCTCAGCTCTCCCTGGGGGTCAAGGGAGGAGAGGATAGGGAGAAAGAGCCAATGAAGCTTAACAATTATCCCTGCCTTGGGAATAATTTACCACCGGAGGGGGCTCCTCTCTGAACACTCAGTAGTCCTGGGAATGAAAGGTTCAGCCAGAAGACAGCAGAAGTGAGGAACAGCTGTAAGACGCCTGCTGGGCGAGTTCTCTTCTGCAGAGAAGTGTTTAACTCACAGACAGTTCTAGAACGTATTGTATGGCAAGCACTTCCGGCTGACTGACTCACTGACTATGGACAGCACCGGGGAGATGATGATGCTCTGTCTGACAAGTGGGGGAGGGGGGTAATGACAAGAAACAACCCAGTGCCACAGAACAATGGGGATTGGATCCAATGCTATGACGCTTCCGAGTCTCCGCTTCAGTGTACCACAGCCCTCTCCAGTTTGCAATAGGACATTCCCTTAGGAACCAAGGTCATAGGCCAAGTTTCTATGGAAATGCCCCGTTGCGTGTGTGTGTGTGTGTGTGTGTGTGTGTGTGTGTGTGTGTGTGTGCACATGCATGGACTTTTGTTTTGGGAGGAATGATTATAGAGTGAAATCTCTGAAGGGTGATTTTTTTCTTTCTTTTTTCTTTTTTCTTTTCTTTTTTCTTTTTTTTCTTTTTCTTTCTTTCTTTCTTTCTTTTTCTTTTTTTTTTTTTTGAGATTAGGTCTCAGGTAGCCCAGACTGACTTGGAACTTATGATTTAGCGGAGTTTGATCTTAAACTCTTAATTCTCCTGCCTTTACCTTCCTAGTGATGAGATTTTTCTAAAGAGTTTATATGTGGTGGAAGATTTGTTTTTAGAAAAAGTGCAATCTTTTGGGGTGTGTGTGTGTGTGTGTGTGTTAAAATATATATACATATATTTGTAAAAACAGCCAAACCAGTTAAACTGATCCCTTCGCAGTCGGGGAGACTGAGGCTAGGAAAAGGGCTGGTCCAAGACCAGAGGTGAGTTATAGGTAGCACCAGTACAAATGCCCAGGACTTTTGGCACACAAGTTGAAATCTCCTTTGCCAGAGGTTTTGAGTCTGTCCTCATACTCAGATGAGAAATGGCTTCTGACCTGTGGTAAGAGGGTCTCACATCTGCCCAGATGTGACACCTCTGTCAGCACCCACCCTATAAGCAAAGAAAGAATGTTCTCTGTGTGTATCTTTCCACTCTTTGGGAAGTTCTGTGGATCTGAAGGCCAAGCCCATGTCCCCCGGTCCAGTGCCAATAACAAAGTGGCTGGGTAGTCAATGTCCCCATAGCTCCTAACTAGGAGTCTGTAAATGACTCTGGTGGTGAGATTTCCTCTCCTTCCTGGGGAAGCTGAAGCAAGTACTAGCAGGTGCCCCAGGAGATCAGCAGTACAGTTGGTTCTGATTCATAGACCAGAAACTGAGACTCCAAAAGCCACCGGACACTGAGGGGTTGACATAGCCCCCAGCTCCAGGCAGCCCATTGTGAGTCTCAGGCTTGTTTCTGGTTTGTTTCTACTCTCTCCCCATATCCTGGATCCTTATTCACCCTCTTTTGGTGCAGACACATCCCCATCTGAAGGCACCAACCTCAGTTCATCCAATAGCCTGGGTGTCAGTGCCCTGTGCGCTATCTGTGGTGATCGGGCCACCGGCAAACACTACGGAGCCTCAAGCTGTGACGGCTGCAAGGGATTCTTCAGGAGGAGTGTGAGGAAGAACCACATGTACTCCTGCAGGTGAGGAGCCGGCTCGGGCCTTAACTTTCTCAGCTGGGACATGGGTATATTGGGATTCATGTCCTCTGAGGGTCCATCTTGAAGCATCTGCCCTTCCAGACATCCAAGAACAGTCTAGTTTCTTGGCATCTGTGGGTCCAGGTGTGAGCAGCTAATTTAGTAACTGCCTAACAACCTTAGAGGGGATAGGACCACCCTTCCAATTCATTCTTTTTCTAGGTTCTAACAAGGAAGGCATTGGCCGTAAGTCTTTCCATCTATCCCAGTGGCCCCCCAAGATTAAGAAAAAAACCCCTTTCAAAAGCATCTCTCATTTCAAATAACAACAGTAAAATACTAGAAGCAGTTGACTGAGCCATTGTCGCATGACAAGCCTGTACTGACTATATCACTGTCACCCGCCAATGCCCTTCTGACATGATAACAATTATCATTCTCATTTTGTAGATGGGGAAGGCTAATGTCTGGGAGGGCTAAGAATTTACCTGCAGCCAACCAACTTAGATGAATGCTAAAGTCATATTGAAAGCCACCCCATTCCCCATAACCTCGCCTTTACCTGTTGTGTACCAACTACTGACTCTAAGCCATAGCCAGGAGCATGCTAAGGGCTATGGGCTCTCAGGATATGGTAGAAACAGCTGGTACTCCAGAGACTATGGTTTCCAGTTCAACCAGCTGAGTGGCCAAAGTCACATGCCACCTTCCTGGGCTTCAGTTTCCTATGTCAAGTGGGACAAGATGGACTTTCAGACAGTCCACAGACCCCTCTGGCTTCTGATTAACATTAGCACTCCTGGGGTGCAAACATGGAGCAGGGAGGCTGGAGGATTGACTGACATCCAGGTCCTGATGCTGTCCTAAGAGGGAGAGGCTATTTCTCCTCCATCCAACCATCCAACGTCCTCTCTAGGTTTAGCCGGCAGTGCGTGGTAGACAAAGATAAGAGGAACCAGTGTCGTTACTGCAGGCTCAAGAAGTGCTTCCGGGCTGGCATGAAGAAGGAAGGTGAGTCCCAGCCCCCCCCCATTCCCCCACTCCTGCCCCACCTGCACGAAGGCTCCAACCAACCCCGCATTTACAACTGTAGCCATACTTTATGGCTCTGTGACAGGCCCTGGGATGACTGGCTAATGGCTGAGAGGAGGGAGGGCCTGGAGATCTGACCACAGGGAGTGGCTGGGCTTGGTCTTGAGAAAGATTCAGAGATAAAGCTCCCACTCACTCACTCCAGCTCCCAGCAACTGCCTCTGGGCCTTCCTGTGCTACCATGAGGCAGCCAAGATGGGCACTCTTTCTAATGGATACCGCAAGCATTAGGAAAAACATAGACCACGACACAGCAAACACCCAAGGGACTGCCACCAAGGCTTCACTAATATGAACAGAGAACCCTACTTTGGGCTTCCTGTCTAAAGTCAGGAACCATAGTCCCCTTAGTCCTTATTGCTGGGTGTCAGGTCGTCTCTAGAAATTTCCCCCTCCTAAGAGTGGACTGAGATATCTAATCCAGCCTGGATGGTGGATATGGAATTACCTAGACAGTGTCCTCTAAATCTTCCTTGGCCAACTCCTGCATCAGACACAGAGCTGGACCTCCCTGTGTTACTGGTCATTTCGTTCCCGTGGTCACTCTGAGAGGCTGGGATGAGTACTGTCACCCTCTCGTGGCAGAAGCAACTGAGGACCGAATTGGAGAGCCACCTTGCTCAAGTCTCCATCCATGGCAGTTACTGAAAGGGCAGAGGTCCCAGCCCCAGCTTCATGCTGTGTGAACACCTCAGCGCTGCCTACACGGTGCTCTCCAGGTCTCATGTATTTATGACAGTTTTTAGTGACCAGAACTGGAGCGTGGTAGTAGAGCCATTGCCTGGCAAACATGCTGGACCCTGGGTCACTCCCAGCCTATGGAGAAAATAGGAAAGAAAGAGAGAGGAGAGAGAGAGAGAGAGAGAGAGAGAGAGAGAGAGAGAGAGAGAGAAAGGAAGGAAGGAGGGGAAATTTTTTTCTCAAGCTCAGAAATAAAAATAAATCTTTAAACTTTTTTTTTTCTAAATAACTTGAGTTCATTTTCAAACCTCTTCCCTTTCTTCTCTCATCTTACTTTCCCCAACTAATGTGTTCTTCCGGCCCACAGTGTTCTTCTCTGGCTAGACTGTCAGACACACACACAGGCACAAGCACACATATGTTCCTTCCCTCTCTTTCCCTCCCCCCTCTCCCTCCCTCATCTATGAATCAAGAATCTGGGATCCAGCTCCTGCTGGGTTGAGAGAGACAGAAGGCAAGCTAAAGGTAACAGCCTCCTGGCCCAGTCTCTGCTCTCTAACCTGTGATCATTCTTCCTTCCTGTCCCTCAGAAGGGTCCTTACGTGTCCTCAGTGCAAGTTGGGGAGTTTTGTTGGGAAATTAGAGCCCAAGGATTCTAACACCACATTCTAGCAGAGTGTGCTAGAATGACAGAGGCCTGTGCTGTCTCCCTCTCCTGCTGCTTCCCATGGGCACACGGCCCCCTGGCTAACCTTGTCTTCTCTTTGAGGGCTCTCCTTTGTGGAAGGGGAGTGTGGTATATGTGTGAATATTGGAGACAAGATGAAGGACTCCAGCCTAAGGGCTTCCTGTTGTAGAGTTCTAATAGCCGGTGATTCTGCTTTCCAGCTCCCTGCGATAATAAGTCCTTAGCTGTAAGCATTGTGTCTGAGACTGAGTCTCACCTATACAATTTTCAGCAGCTAGGAGAAAAACGGGCAGTCCAATGAGGCTAGCTAGTAAGTCTGCATGTGGTCACGTGTCTTTGGTTAAACAGAGCTTCTAGAGAAAAAACTGAGGGAGACTTCTAGCCCCTCTGGGCTCTGCTTTTCCAGATGATCCACAAAGCCAAGCAACACTAGATCCTAGCTCCTGAGAGAAGTCCTACCCCATCCAGATATAGCTCAGCCTTGAAACAAACTTCTTGCTTCTTTGGGCTGGGAAATAAGCCTTCTGCCAGGGAGACAGGACAGCTACTGAGTCACTGGCAGACAGTGCTGACCAGTAAACGTGTGTGTGTGTGTGTGTGTGTGTGTGTGTGTGTGTGTGTGTGTGTGTGTGTGTCTGTGTGTGTCTGTGTGTGTATCACATGTGCATTATTGAGACATTGTGAGGTACAAGTGGACCAGGAGAGCAAAGCATTCTGGGGGATGCCTTGGGCAAGCACTAGCAAAGCTGTTGCTAGATCTGCCTGTCCCTAGAACCCTTCCTCAGCTTGATGGAAAAAATCCCAAAGCCACTGACCAGGTGAATGGGGACCTGTTTTCATTTATTTTCCTGTCAACATCTCCTGCACATGGACTTAACAGATTAAACAACCTAAAGTCCCCAAAGACCAGAAAGTGAGCTGGAAGCAAGGTTTACAGAGCAGCTAAAACTAGTAAAGGAAGATCTTCCTGGGTCTCAGGTGGGGAAACTGAGGCACGAGAACACTGTGATGTGTTGGGAGAGAGTGAAGTGTAAGACATGAGGCTGTCAGAACCAAGCCTTCAAGCTCTCTGACTGACATTTGGCAAGATCCTTGTGGGTTGGCACATTCTGTTCTTGGTTCTGAAACGTCTGGCACAGCATTGGAGAGCTCACGGGTCTGTGAGTTCTAGACAAAGGATGTACCACAGAGGCCACAAGGGGCTTCCCTGGAGGAGGCAGACTGGGAGTGGGAGAGTCTTGGGTGTTAGCAAACTAGAAAACAGCTGATGGAAAATTCTGTCCTGTGACTGAAGTCAGGGAGAGGGACACCTGCCCGGCCTTGGCTCCCAAGTCCAGGACAAAAGCCCAGCTCCTGGGAGCAGAAAGCCAGGCCAGAGACCACAACCAAGAAGTACAGGAGGAGCATAGCCACCCTGTAGGACCTTCCTTACAGACCCAGCTGAGCCTCTAGTGCCCACTCAGGGCTCTCTAGGAAGACAGACTCATGTCCTCTCCACCTCTGTCCTGTCGGTTAATATTCAATGGAAGTTACATTAGGTCCCCGACCCTGCTAATACTGGGCAAACATTAGGAAAACATCATTCCGTGACTTAGCTAGAGGGTGCTGATAAGGGCCGGCTAACCTTGAGAATCTCTATCCACAGCTGCTGACAGCAGTCTTTCATTCCGCCCGCCTCCCCGCGGAGCCCAGTGGGGGCAGGCGACAGGGCAGGCTGGGCTGCCAGGGAGGGTGTGGTAGGCTGGTACAACACAGTAGAGGGACTTCTACACCTCAGGGTCTCTGTCCTACCCTGACTGACTTTTCTGTCTCTGGGTTTTTGAGATAAGATCTTACCTTTTCTTTTCTAGATTTATTATTATTAATTATCATTATTGGGCTGTGTGTGTGTGTGTGTGTGTGTGTGTGTGTGTGTGTGTGCAGGCACACTCAGAAGGCAGAAGAGGGCATTAGATCTCCTGGAGCTGGAGTTATAGGTGGTTGTGAGCTGTGATGTGGGTGCTGGGAACCAAGCTCACATGCTCTAATAAGAGTGTAAGAGTGGTACAGTCTTTTCATCCACTGAGCCATCCTTCCAGGATCCAGCATGTATAATCCAAGCTGTCACGGCCTCCCAAACGCTGGGATTACACATATGAACCGGCATGTCCGGCTCTAGAGTTCAACATTCTGAAATCAAGAGGAAGCTGGAGGGTGGGATGGGAGTGGGGCCTAGTAGTCATGTGCTTTCTCATCCAGCGACATCTGTCACTCTACAAGTATTTACTGCGCACCTACTGTGTGTCGGGGTGTACTGTAGGAGTCAGACTGACAGTCACTAAGAGGGAGGAAGGTCTGACTTTTTGGAGCTTAGGAGCTAGGTAACAAAGAATTCACCAAGTAGTGCTATGACTGATACCTTGGGGAAGTTTAAAATAGGAAAAAGAGGGCAGAACTTGGTGTGCAGTACCGTGTCAGAGGTGGTTGCAAAAGCACCTGAGGTGACAGTTTTTAAAAAGATTTGCTTTGTATTTAATTGTACACACACACACACACACACACACACACACACACACACACGAGTGCAGGCACTGGCAGAACAGTTGTAAGTGACTTGATATGAATTCTGGAAACCGAACTCAGGTCTTCCACAAAATCAGAACATGCTCTTAACCACTGAGCCATTTCTCCAACCCCTGAAGGTGAGGGGAAGGGATTCCAGGCATCAGGAATGGCTGAGATGGCCCTGAGCGCATGCGTGGCCTGTGTGGATATCCAGATATAGGAAGAGGCAGGTGTGGGGACAAATGAGTGACAGGGAGATGGGGGTGGGGCTAGTGATGGGGGGGTGGGAGAGTCGGGGCAGAGCTAGTGACAGGGAGGTGGTGACAGGGTAGAGTTCTAAGGACTGTGATGAATGAAGAGACAGCCATTCTGAGCAGAACATGATGTGTGACCTGGATGTCTTTAGGGGGATTCCAAGAGCAGCTCACCCCCAAAGGGTAAATCCAGGAGCCTTGGATCTCAGGATCTTTAGAAGGGCCTGGTCCAGCCCAAGGGAGAGTAGAGCAGGGTCTTCTGCATGATGATTAACAAAGCAGTCCTCGTGAATCAGGGACAGTCTGTGTCTGTGTACAGGGAAGACGATGCCCGCCAGCTCCTAAGATAGAAGACAAGGCAGGAGCAGGCTGATGGGAAGCCTCGGATAGATGGGGAAACAGAGACCCTACCCTCTCTCCTTCTTCCTTCCATAGTGAGGTCCTTAGACTCCAGGGGACCAATGGGACAGCGAGAAGACTTTAGGCCCATACTGACCCTGCTAAGGGTGGATGGTAGGCCAGAGGCCTATGAAACAAGGCTGAAGGTTCCTGAATTCTGGAGAGTTCCTGATGAGGCAGGAAAGAGACTGCTTCATCTCATTCTCCCAGGCTAGAGAGTAGCATTCTTCCCAGCAGTCAGGTCACTGAAGCAGCTAGGCCTCCAAGTCCAACCTAAGACTTCTGCCTGGTGCTTCAGGATCATTCTGTGTCAGGGGATGAGGCCTGCTTATTTGGAAGGGAAGAGACCAACGGGCTTGCAAGCAGGGATCGTGGGTTGGCATGGCAGCAGATTCTGTGTTACTCAGGCTGTGGTCTGTCCACTGAGCTGTCAGTAACCTGTCCCTAGCTATGACTGATCATTTCTTCAGCCTTCTCGTCGTAAATGAGGCCAGGGGAAGTTTTTGTGTGTGCTGTCTTTGCAAACTGAGTTAGAAGAGCCTACATGTGACAGGCGATGTGACTCCGTGGAGCACCGGCCATCAAGCCTGATAACACATGCACCATGGTACATGTATGTTGAAACACACGTATGTACGCACACGTGCACGCATGTGCACACACACACAAACACACACACAGACATACACATACACACAGACACACACACACACACACACACACCTGTACCACTCTGGTGGCCCCAGGCCAAGTTGAACCCTCTCCTCCTACATCTCCCAACTCCTTAATGGGACATCCTTCCTCCACTCAGTGTTCCTCCTTACCTCTCTCCACCTCCTCCTCATAGCCGTCCAAAATGAGCGGGACCGGATCAGCACGCGGAGGTCAAGCTATGAGGACAGCAGCCTGCCCTCCATTAACGCCCTCCTGCAGGCGGAGGTCCTGTCACAGCAGGTACCGAGGAACTCTCTTAACTCTCTTAACTACCTGGGCTCCTTCCAGGGGAAACTTTCTTTTTACTTCTGTCACCTCCAACCAGACTCCGGAGGCCCACATGGACAGGGCCCCAAGCACCACAGAAGGAAAACCAAACCCAATGCCACACACTGGTTTGTGGCAGTTCAAACCCAAACCTAGGTCTGGTGTCTTGGGGCACTGTCTAATTCATCCCAATGCCCGTGTTCATAGGCCAAACAAACTGCTCTCCTGGAGGGCTCAAGAACAGTCCTACCTACCAAATAGAAGTAACCATTGCCACTAAGTGACAAATGGCCTCAGCCAACCCCTGGCTGTGTGACCTCGGGCAAGTCACAGTGCCTCTCTGGGCCATGATGACCTCATAGATGAGATGAGGGTGCTGCCCTGTTTCTCTTCTATAGTTAAGGGATTCCTGGGACTCAGGAGCTGGAAGAGATGGGGCAGGGCAGGCAGCCAGTGGTTCTCCAAATGGAGTACACTCTGCTTATGAATCCTTCCTGTCCCTTTGTTTAAAGCTTCCTACAGACCTGTTAGTACACAGTCTACCTGACACTAGACAGACCTCCTGGGTTATGGGCTCTCTGTAAGGGACAGGAAGTGCAAGGAAAACCTGCCACCCCCAGCATTTCCTTGTCTTCCACAGATCACCTCTCCCATCTCTGGGATCAATGGCGACATTCGGGCAAAGAAGATTGCCAACATCACAGATGTGTGTGAGTCTATGAAAGAGCAGCTGTTGGTTCTGGTAGAGTGGGCCAAGTACATCCCAGCCTTCTGCGAACTTCTTCTGGATGACCAGGTAAAAGCACACATGCCGTGAACAATGGTGGACACTGGGCCATCAGGGTCCAACTGAGCCCCAAAAGACATAGCCTTGAGCTGGTTTGATTTTATTCAATGGAACACTCACATGTGCCCAGAAATGCATAAGTCACTCTACAAATATTAATTCAGTCCCCCTAAGGACTACGGAGTAGCAATGTTTCCCATCTTCCATGTGAGGAAATTGGGGCACAGAGCGGTTAAGTAAATTACTCAAGGTCACACAGCCAGCAACCAACGTAACAGGAATTAGAACTAACCGGGGAAGCTCCAAAGTCCAGACTCCACATCATTCTGCTCTCCTGGAGGTGTTGACAAGGACCTGAGGCCAGGGCTCAGGAGATTTGGCTTAAGCTCTGGTTTTGAGACCAGTTCCCTGTGTGACTTGGGGCAAATTACTTCTCTCCAAGGCCCAGTGTTCTTATCTGTGAAGTGGGAGTTTATCTCTTCTGAGTGCTGTTTTTGTTTGGAAAGTCCGGGTGAATCAACAGCATTTCAGCTGGACCTCCGCTGTCCTCCCCAGTGCTAAGTCTCGTGCTTTCCCCCAAGATGGTTTAAGTCAGCATTTTATATTTCAAGGCACCTTCTCTGGACGATTGAAACAGGTTCATGGAGGGGAAGAGTGGGGGAAGGGTGTGAGTCTTTTGGATAGATAAGTTTCTGAAATGTCTAATATAATGGCTCCAGACACACACACACACACACACACACACACACACACACACACACACACACACACACCTTGGCCTCCAGACAACTTCACTGCTTCAGGAAAGGAGAGGGATTGCCTTCCCAACATTGAAAACACCCACTCTGTGCACATGAGTCTGATGTTAACTTGTCTCGTTTCTTATTTTGGTGGTGGGGGTGAGGGACTGTTGTTTTGAAATGAGGTCTCACTATGTAGCCTTGGCTGTCCTAGAACTCACTCTGTAGACCAGGCTGTCCTTAAACTCACAGAGATCTGCCTGCCTCTGCCTCCTGAGCGCTGAGATCTAAGGTGTGTGCCACCACGCCTGGCTACATACAATCTCTTAACACTTCAGAGAAGTTTCTCAGCCCCACAGTTGCTCCTCTGTGCAGAACCCAGGCCTTCCTGGCCTCTACAAACACCTATAAGAAAGCCATGGGCCCTCTAGGTCAACACTGCCTTCGTTGTTCCTTGCCTCTCTGAGTCTGGACCCTGGATGCATCTCTCCTTTGGAGAGCTGACAGTCAGGGATCGTGTCCAAGCTGCCCCTGCCTTCACCCACTCCTCCTCATGCTTCAGCCCCTGTCCCTCTGCTGGAGAGCCTGAATTAATGTTTAATCCCCCCTGTTCCTTCCCAGGAACTTAACAGGACAACAAGATACCCCCAAGCTGAGCAATTGTTAACCTCTGTTTCCCACCCAAACCTCCCTGGCTGGGGCTCAGAGAATTCTCTGAGGGCAGTGATGGGTGGCCAGTAACATGGGCCAATCATTAACGCCCCCTTGCCTGCCCATACCCCAAAGCTGCCATGTCTGAGGATTGGACCTAGGAAACTATTCATGGTACATAAGGAGCCCATCTTGCCTAGCATGGATGAGGTCACCTGGGAGATTTGGGGACACGACCTTCCAAAGGATCTACAATTCCATTGCTCTAGAGACCATCTTCTTGTTATACTAGGTAGCTAGCTAGCCATCTTCTGGCTTTAGAAGGCCAGCTCTGAACTGGACAAGGCCTAGAGAGACAAAGTGATTGGCCTAAAGCCTAGAGCACATTGACTACCAGGCTGAGATTTGACTTGGTCCTCTGTTCTGCAAGCTGAGAGGAACAGAGCTGATGGCCGAGAGCACACAGAGCCTACCGGGCAGCGTGTGCTCAGTGGTTAGCATCTTCTGTATGCCTTCCTATTCACAGAAAACAGTCTCACCTCCAAGCTTTCCCATCCCCTCTTGTCTTTGGTTTCTCTCGTGAGTTCCAGCCATGGTGGAGTGGAAAGGGTCGTAACGAGTGGGCTCAGGAGGAAGTGGATCTGCTGAGGAAGCCAGGGTGCTGCCTCAGTCGTCCATTGTTGCTCCAGCCATCCTTTCCTTTCCCTAGTCTTTACTTTGCATGTTTCAATAAAGGCCTGTGTGTTCCTGTGTTCTGAGGATCCTCTGAGCTGCACATCAAGTCACAGCTTTAGAGAGGCTCACACTGAGTTCCCGTCAATGTAGCCTCTCTGTCTCACTGCTCTGTGTACCCCTCCCTCTCTTTTTCTCCCTCTTTCCCCACTTCTTCCCATTGCAGCCCCTCCCCCATTCCAAGTTTATCATTCGCTTCTCCTTGCTCTCGAAACCTGGCAGTTCTATGAGCTCAGAGACTGTTGTGTCCCCACACTGTCTAATAGAGTGTCTAGGAAGGATAATGAGATTGTTCAACTGGGAAAGGTGCTTGCTGCCAAGGCTGATTCCCAGAACTCACAGGGTGGAAGGAGAGAATTGCTGTTCTCTGACCTACACACACACACACACACACACACACACACACACACACACACAGAGGCACACACACATTTTTTAAAAGAGCACACAGAAGCACCTGACCTTCCCAACATGCCTTGCTACCCGTGACCTCCTACAGAGTGCACAGATCCACAGGGGCACCACCCTGTTGCTATCCTCTGGTTATCACACAAAGACTAAGGCCAATGGTTCTAATGCACAGGTGTTGTCCCACAAGACAGCTGGACTTGACCTTGAACTTTGGTCTCTACACACTGCCACGCAAAGATGGAGCCTGGCAATGGATCACCTGCCAATTCTGTACTTGGCATGAGCACATTCTGAGAACTGACATCCACATGGAAGCTCGTGTAAATTCTTTGAGAATTGCAGAATCTGACAGGCTCTGTGGATATCTTTAGCACTGGTGACTTCCCAAACTCAGTGAGCTATAGGACCAACTGAGAAGCGTGTTGCCTTTGTATCCCAGGTCCACCTAATACATACAGAGTCAGAGCCACTGAGGGTTGAGCCCAAGACTATGAGTTTCCCTAAAGCACCTTCACAGTTCCCTGAAGCTGATACACTGGTAGGAACTTGGGACCCACAACTTTAAAATATCTGGGGCAAGTTACTTTATCTGGGTCTTTGGGGACTCTGGTCTGAGGCATGCACACTAGGAATGGCTACACACCCTAATGAAGCCAGGACGCAGCTCCTTGCCCAAAGAGACATACTGGTTCAAGAGCAGAGCAAATAGGAGGTCACCTACTTTGGAGAGCCTTCCTGGTCTCTGTAGAATCCATTCTATACTGCTCGTTTCATGAGTCATGAGAGAAAGGCAGAGGCTTTATGAAGTGTTCTTCAGAGTCCAGATAAGTAAGGCAGAGGGAACACTGAGCTGACTTGACTCTGAACAGCCTACTTGAGGCACAGATGCTAGACTTCACACCTTCTTTCTTACAGGTGGCGCTGCTCAGAGCCCACGCTGGTGAGCATCTGCTGCTTGGAGCCACCAAGAGGTCCATGGTGTTCAAGGATGTGCTTCTCCTAGGTGAGGAGGCTGCCCATCCCAGCCAGAGCTTGAGAAACGGAGTCTGGCTTGGTGTACTCATGAGGGAAGGGTATCTCCATAGTAACACACAAGGCAGATCAAAACTATTCCAAACTGTATACACTCATGTAAGTTTGTAATCCCTGCTACTAAGGAAGCTGGGGCAGGAGATTTACAGGGGCAAGGCATGCCTGAGTATACTGAATAAAGAACTCATGCCTGAGAAACATAACATAACCTTATTATCTTCAACTAAAATAATGTATGGTTTAAAAACTCTAGTAACTATCAGTTGAGAGCACACTGGTAAAACCCTGGGCTGGCAAGAAGGCTCAGATGGAGAGGATCTCTTGCCAAGACTTACACCTGAATTCAAGCTTAAGGACCCACGTGGTGAGAAGAGAGAACCAATGCCTGAGATTGTGCACTGACCTCTGAGAGGACATTGTGACACCCAGACTACTCCCCCAAAGTAAATAAATAAAATGCAATTTAAGAAAACATTTAAGGGGAGCCTGGAGGTGTAGCTCAGTGGCAGGGCACGTGGCCGCCCACGCCACTACAGCAAAATTAAAATAGTGTAACCCAGCCCTGTTTGTAGACTTGACCAAAGTACAAGAGTCTAGAATCCAGCTCTCAGATGGTTCCCCAATTCAGATGTAGGAATCACAGGTGCAAGGGAGGGGTTCTCCAGGCCTTCAAGTTAGAGAGCAGTCTGTTGTCCCCAGAATCTCCATTACACTTCAAGGTTCTTTCAGGAGTTGAAACGAAAGGTGGCCAGGAATGATTTAGCCCCTCCTCCCAGCCCATATCACCTGAGCCTTCAGGACATACTTATAATTTGGAACTCCTGAGTAACATCCCCTAGATGCCAAGGACTATGCAAATGACCAGACAAATGTTTCAATTCACCTCTTTCAATACGCCACCCCCAGATATTCCTTAGATACTCCTATTTTTATAGGAAACTGAAGGAAACAAGTCAGATATGTCAGTTAAACATGCCCAGCTAAGTGACAGAGCCATTCAGATGAAGTGACCCCATTCCAGAATGTGGCCCTTGACCTTGATGCTTTAGTGTCTCCTAAGCAGGCCTTGGCTTTGTTTTCTGCATCTTGAGTCGTGCAGGTAAAAGGAGTTTGGGAGACATGAAAGGCCTCCGAAAAAGCCAAGTCCTTAGCCCAGGACTCCAGGCAATCACCTTCCTCACACTTGCCTCAGATTTCTCATCTGTAAAATGGGCACACTGACCTAGTAACTCCCCCTCATGAGTACCAGGCATGCTCTTAATTGCAAACTATAACCAGGAGGATAGGGGTCAACCAAGGTGATAATTCCATCCTCTCCCCTCTACCCATTCAGGTAATGACTACATCGTCCCTCGGCACTGTCCGGAGCTAGCAGAGATGAGCCGTGTGTCCATCCGCATCCTTGATGAGCTGGTCCTGCCCTTCCAAGAGCTGCAGATAGACGACAATGAATATGCCTGCCTCAAAGCCATCATCTTCTTTGACCCAGGTATCATCCACACCTCCTAATCTGTCCTTCACACCCTCAGACTTGCTGTCTCACTCCTGTTGGACTCACAACCTCTCATGTTGTCATGACAACCAGAAGTACTTTTCATCAGCCCCATTGAGTAGATGAGGCAGACCAGGGAGGAAGGACTTGACTGGACACCAACCACAAAGGCCTGGCTTTTACTTTTCCCATCTTCCTTCTTGTCCTTCATCCCGAGCATTCTTTCTCCCATCCTCCCAGGGCGCCATTATTGCGGCTCTTCCATCTCTGTTGATTACCATTGAAGCTCTTAGTGGTATTCTCGTCCTGTCAGCTATGGTCAGCATCTTCTGCTCTTCACTTGAATGAAGCTGGAGGCCCTCCATTATGGCTCCCTCTCTGTCCTCTCCTTGTTGACTGTGCTGACTCTCATCCCTGAGTTTGCACAGTATATCTGTAGTCAAATCTTTGCGCAACACCTGCTTTTACTTCTCAGTATCTGGGGCCTGCTAAGTGCCCATTTTACCTGCTGCAGTGTGGGCCTGTTGGGCACGGGGCGCTGTCCTTGGTGCTGGCCCCTGATTTCTCAGAGATCAGCCTCTAGCAATCAAAGCAGCCAAGAGGAACATGACTGCCACTTATTGAGGGCTCCTAGTTTTAAACGCTTTGTGAAGATTATCTTAACACGTTACCTGTGAGACAGGAGTTGTCGTTGCCCCATTTTCAAACCAGGAGAAGATGAAGGTACAAAGAGACTAATTCAAACAAGGCCACTCAAGTAGGAACTAACAGGGCACAGATTTGAACCTCAGGCTGTTAATTGATATGTATCTTTCCAATACACAGTCTTGCTTTCCACTTGCAGAGAATAGGGGTTTGGTTCTAGTCCTGCAGTGGAATGCTTGGGGCTGAGCAGGTGGCCATTGCTTGGCAACAGGTGTGACATCACTGCCACTAAGGCAGAGTTGGCAGCTTGGCCGAGGGCAGGGGACCTAGTTGAGACTGGTACAGAACAGGCACTCCATAATAGATGATTAACTATATGGAAAAAAAAAGGTTCAAAGTGTGAGTGGGGTGTCTTTCTGCTGGAGGACCTGAAGCCTCAGCTGAGTCCCCAAGTGACAGGTGGCAGCAGGCAAGGGAGAGGGAATCTCTTGACGTGACAAGTGCAGGGTCTAGATGATGGGACCTTATCTGTGGGCTGGGAGCCCCAAGTTCACATCATGGATCTTCCAGAAACTGGTTACATGACCTGCACAAGTCTTCCTTACTCCCTCTGCCCAAGACAAGAAGAAGCTCAATAGTTGAGCTCTCACCTAGTGCATGCAAGACGCTGTGTTTGATTCCTAACACAGCATGAAAAAAATATTTAAAAGAGAAATGAGATTACAAGATGCTATCCTGGGCTTTGTATCTTTCTCTGCCTGGTTCTAGGAAGGCACTCTTTAGGTTCTAGAGTAAACTGGCCATTGAGGACCATAAATTCTTGTCCCAGCTCTGCTTAAAGCTCCCCATGTTCCCAGGTCAATAAGTCATCCAATCTGGGCCTACAAGTTAGGAGACATTTGGTCTTCTCTGACCACCCCTCCCATTGCAGATGCCAAGGGGCTGAGTGACCCAGGCAAGATCAAGCGGCTTCGGTCGCAGGTGCAGGTGAGCCTAGAGGATTACATCAATGACCGGCAGTACGACTCTCGGGGTCGCTTTGGAGAACTGCTGCTGCTCCTGCCCACGCTGCAGAGCATCACCTGGCAGATGATTGAGCAGATCCAATTCATCAAGCTCTTTGGCATGGCCAAGATTGACAACCTGCTGCAGGAGATGCTGCTTGGAGGTCTGTAACACTGGGGGGATGCTCTTGGAAGACCTGTAGTGCCATGTCTCTTTGGGATCCAGGCTTCACCTGCATCTCAGCTTGATGGCCTCTGGACTCCACTGCTTCCTTAATGGGAGCCTTGGACAATCGTCCTTGTCTGTTGGACCTCGGTTTCTCATCGGGAAAAGAAAAACTGGAGAAAAGAAAGAAGGTCTATTTGTTCAGACAATGAGGGTCTTAAATGAGTCATTCAGTCTCTGTTGTAAGGTGGGGGATGATATCATAGACAATAACCAAGTAGTCCATAAAAAAGATTTTAAATAGACAAGTCACACAGGGGTCTTTAGATGAGTTGACCAAGAGATGAATGCCTCCCTGAGGTGGTGCCTAAGAATGATGGGTAAAAAATGCTATATTTTAAAATCTTGAAAAACATTCTAAGTAGAAGTCATTTTTTTCCAGGCTGTGAGGTAAGGGAAGGGCATGTATGTGAGAAGCATGTTACCTGGAGGAGATGCAGGTAGAAAGTCACTAGAAACCAAGTCCTAAATAAGACTTGATGGACCAGGGTCCAAAACATTGAGTTTTTATCTAGGAGCAAACCTGAGCAGATTCTCAGCAACAGGGAGGCTGAGGCAGGAGGATTATGAATTTGTGAGGCAGATTGGGAAATATAGAGAGACTTTGGAAGGAAAGAATGAGAGGAAGGAAGGAAAGTAGGAAGGAAGGAAGGAAAGAAGGAAGGAAGGAAGGAAAGAAGGGAAGGAGGGAGGGAAGAAGAAAGAAGGAAAGGATGGAGAAAGATAGGAAGGAAAAAGGAAAAAATTATATTTTATTCTCTCTGCAACTTTTGTAAAGAGACTGAAAATTAAACTAAAGCTTTAAGTAGGCCGGTCTAACTTAGGGGTCAATAATAAATTTCATGGAGCAAGGGACAGAGAAAATCGCCAAGAATATTACTCTAGTGCATCGTCTAAGATTATGGTGGCTTGGATTGTGTGAACGGAGCATGGAGGGAGAGACAGACAGACAGACAGAGAGACAGTCTGGATGCAGCAGATGCTGAAGTGGGCAGTGGCAGAGAGGACAAAGTAAAGGGTCAAGGTTGTGCTTGTGCTTTGAGCTGTGGAGACAATGGTAGAATGATTCACTGACAAGGAAAATGGGGAAATACTTAAATCTGAGTCTGGGGAGCTGGTCAGATAATCCAGCTCCATTTGGACTGACACAGCAGGAGCACTGGAATCCAAGCTGGGTTACCAAGACCATAAGTACACACATCAGATGGCCCAGCAATAGAGGAAAAGCATCCATGGGCTTTCTAGCACTTAGAAGTCAGAGGAAGATGTGCCAAGGAAGGCTTTAAGGGAAAAAAAAAAACCAGCTAGGAGCATGGGAGAAAGGCAGGAAAACCATAAAAAACAAAAAAAAAATGTTTTCAGGAGGACAGAGTGAACAATGGTGTTAAATGGGGGGCAGAAAAGAGAAAAGGAAGGAAATGGAGGGAAAGGGGTGAGGGAAGGGATGGATGGACTAGGGAGGGAGGAGAGCTGCAGCTTGCAGGCTCTCAGTTCTTTTGTTGAGAGCAGTATCAGAGGGCTCAGAGGATGGAAACAAGATTGGGAGGGTATCACAGAGAGCTGGGAGAATGGGAAGTGATGAATCAGAGACATCGCAGACAAACTCCTTATAACTTTCTCAATGAAAGGGAGCTGGGTGGAGGGAGCTGAGGTTGGCTGTGAGCCTTAACCACAGACTATGGCATCCCAGCTGAGCTAAAGGAGGACTAAAGACAGCACCCCTTAAAGAAAAGTGGGGGGTCAGTTCTAACCCCTCTATAAGTCTGAAGAGCTCCTTCTGGGGTGGTGACAGTCAGCAGGGGAAGCTGGAACTGGGGGCTTCAGAAGTGTTGGGGTGGCAGTGTCCCCAAGGTGGAAGCCAAAGCTGTCTTGCCTTAGCAGCCTTGGTTATTTGGGAGAGGTGTGGCTCTTTTTTGAGGGGAGATGTCCCAGGTGTTACTTAGAATTTCTCCAGGAATCACAATATAAAAAATATCTCCAGGAATTGTCAAATTCTCCCACAGTGAGAACCACTGTCAGGCAGTAACTCACCTCCTCCTCACAATGACCCCGTGATTGCTGTGGGTCAGGTGTCATGGCTGTCAGGATCAGGAGTCGTGATCTGCTTTTCAACACACTTGGGTGAGATAACCTCCCTGGGTAATGCTGTCTCACCTGTAGAATAGATGATAATGGTGTCCATTCTCCAGAACTAACAGAAGGGTAAAATTATGTACAGAGTAGAAAGTGCTTTAAGCCTGTACCCACACACGAGAGAGGACCCCAACAATCAATGATCACCTTACTATACAACCAAAGACACCACTCTTTGTCCTTAGACTTAGAAGTGCCTGCTTTCGTTTGAGTCTTGAAGCCCACAGACTCGCCTGGTTATTTCTGCATAACTAACCCAGGAGTATCACCCAAGAGGCACTGTCAGTCTTGAGGAGCAGGCTGACTGCCACATTGAGGGAAATGTTGCTTCAAGGCTGTGGTCCTTCTCCCAGACTTCCAATCCTGACTCATGCCCTCCTCTTTGTCTACAGGGTCTGCCAGTGATGCACCCCATACCCACCACCCCCTGCACCCTCACCTGATGCAAGAACACATGGGCACCAATGTCATAGTTGCCAACACGATGCCCTCTCACCTCAGCAATGGACAGATGTGTGAGTGGCCCCGACCCAGGGGGCAGGCAGGTGGGCAGCCTGGGGTCTACCCTACAAGGGGTAAAGGAGGGGGGTCTAAGAAAGAAGGCAGGAGAAGATCGCACCTAGAAGGGGGAACCAGGAACATAGTTCTCTGTGTTTCGGAGTAGGGAAATGAAGGGGTCGAGTTGTTGATGATCAAAGCTGTTGATTCAGCACAGCTGTGTCTTCTTTGAGGTGGTTGACAATGTCCACTGTATGAGACAATCCACCAGGTGAGGAGACCATTGGGAAAATATCTGTTGGCTAAGAATTCCATCTATTAGATATTCATTGAAATAGGACTGACCAGATGGATGAGGTCGTCCTTCAGGCAGTTGAATGAAACTGGCAACTAAGAAGGACTTAGCTCTTCAAAGAACAGTATCATGAGTGAGCTGAGGTGGCCCCTGGGGTAAAAGGGATTTCCTTGAGTTTGGCTGTGGGAGAGCTGTCTACCAAATGAAAGCAGCCCATTGGGTGGAAGTTACTCACCCAACCTGTGATGAGAGGCCTTTGTCTTTGTATTACTCTTCTGCCAAATATTGAAGAAAGGCCATGTTAGGCACCGTTATCTCTGGGTGCCTTCACGTGCTGCCCTTTCTACCAAGGCAGAATATTTTTACCACATATATTATTGCTTTGGGGAACAATCGCACCTGGACCCTGGTCTGGGTAAAGCAGCCTGAGTTTCCATGATAAACGGTGGCCAGATGGGCGGTAGGGCCTCATGCAACATAGATCTTAGGGTCTGGGACTCCTAGAAGTTTGAGCCATAATCACCTTAGAGATTGGATTCATCGTCTTATGTTATGGAATTACCTCAGCAGATGGAAGAGCCTTCCCTGGACTCTTTGGTTATTCCCACAACGGCTGGATTTTTGAGTAACTTTTATGTCTTTCTCCTTTCAGCCACTCCTGAGACTCCACAGCCATCACCACCAAGTGGCTCGGGATCTGAATCCTACAAGCTCCTGCCAGGAGCCATCACCACCATAGTCAAGCCTCCCTCCGCCATCCCTCAGCCAACGATCACCAAGCAAGAAGCCATCTAGCAAGCCACTGGGGGTCGGGGGCTCTGCTGGCTCACACCCTCAGAGAGCACCTGGGTGTAACTTAGTATGGCAAAGAAGATGTGACAAGAGGGACCAGTCCCAGAGCAGCTACAGAAAGGGTGCAAGCTCCCCCCAACCCCCCCAAAAAAGTGTGCGCCGAGGGTCCCATGCATTGCCACCCCTGACCCTGCATCTGGAGGGCGGGGCTTTGCCTTGAGGAGACCCCGGTGGGGAATGTCTCCCACTGCCTGGACTCCTCTCAAGTTGAAGCCGCCATCTTTATCTTCCTCCAAATCTTCTTCCCTCAACTTCTTCACCCATGAAGGACGACTGCCTGCAGATGTTGCAAGACCTTGTTTTAAAACAACTCCCTTATCTCCCAGCTGGGGCCTCTTCCTTCCTGGCACTGGCCAGGGGGCCTGGAAACAAACCTTCTGAAGCTGGGTCAGCTTGTATTATAATATTTCTCTCCTGGTGTGCCAACCTCAGGTGACCATCTTCTATTGTCACCTTCCTCCACCATCTGACTTCTCCAAAGCCATCTCTCTGGAGGCCGAGGAAGCCATGGCAACCATTTCCCCATTCATTCCGAGAACCTACTGTAAACGCTGACCTGGGTGAGGTAGAGGGTAGAGGTCACCATCCCTCCTCTGCCAACATCTTGGCTCTAGCACTAGGCTATAACTTTGGAGTGGTAGGCCCTATAGAGAACCACCCAAGGGTGGCCATCACAACAGAATGTGCAGAGTGGGTGGCCATCATTGGGAAAACAACTAGAAAGAGGCAAGCTTTGTATCTGTCCCTAGACAGGGAAGGTGGGCTTCTGGATAGCAGGGCAGGTAACACAGACCAGTTTATTGGAAGACAGCCCGGACAAACACCCATAGGGAGGTAAAATAGTCTGAGAGGGAGGCAACGAAGAAGTCAGTGCCCATGGACTTGCGACAGGGCACATGCTGGGGACCACTGAATGACAAACTGGGGTCAGGGGTAGCCGCAGTGTGGGGCTGTTAGAAGATGAATACAGCATTCTGAAGAGGTAGAATGCGAGGAGGCCATACTAGAGCCTAGAAATTCGACAAAGGGATGGGTCAGAGTTCCCCCAGGGCCTGTCAAGCTCCTCCTTACTTTCAGATGTCATAAGACATTAGAAATCCACCAACTCATAGAACCTTCCCTGTAACCCAGACATGGTCATGGAAGATACAAGTAGAGGACCTTAACTGCCTCACGGGTAGCACTTGTTTCCCCTGGCATGGGATCCAGAGAGTTCCTCGTCCTTTACCAGTGTCAAATCAAACCCAGAGGCTTGCCCTCTGCAGAAATGGCCATCTAAAGACTGTTCTAAAGTCCACTGGAAGTCAGGAATCTTGTTTACTGGTAATAGTAAAGTCCATCCATGACTCCTGTCCTTTTTTTTTTTTTTTTTCCTTTTTCTGCTGATCTACCCAAGTATGGGCGAGGAACAGCAAGGCGTGGTTCCTGGAAGAGAAACCAGTCTAGTCTGGCAGTCAGGGCTGAGAGAGTTTGGGTGAGGGGCAGGAGAAGGACAAGAAAGCCTGGGTTTCAGCCTTGCCTGAGGAGCTACACTCAAGGTACATTCTGGAGCTGCTCACCACCAGCAGTCAGCGCTCCGCCCCTGGATGACTTTTGATGGCTTTGCGGAGCCCCTACAAAGTGCCACTGACCAATGGGAACAAGAGGAATGTCCCCTGGGCCTGTTGGTGTGCTAAGTGGAAGGAATAAGCTGTGAGACTGGAGAGTTATGGTCCATCCTTCTGAGTGGGTGTGGTTATCACCCCAGTGTCCATCAAGGCTGATCCTTCTGAGTGGGTGGGGCTAGCACCCCAGTGTCCAGAAATTCCAGCCTGAATGACAGGTCCTCTGAAAAAGAGGTGCAGAGGAGTAATGGGGCCAGTTGCTTAAAGACAAAGAACACCCACAGGCCAGGACAGCTTGAGTTAACCCCTCAAGTCAAGTCCTGGGTGTCAGGAGCGGCTTTTCCATGCTCAAAGCCCTCAAGCCTTCCTTGGCCACTCTCACTCCAATGCCCCGAGACATGCCAGCCAGATTGCTCAGACTGCCCTGGATGGAGGCAGGACAGCTGGACTCCTTCTAGTCCTTGTCTTTTCCACTCTTAGTCCCTCCATTCCCAGTGTGGTCATGAAAGGAGTAGGTAGTGTTGGCCTTCAGTCTTCTGGGGCAGGGGTCAGCCGCTGCCCCAATCAGTCCTTTCTGATGGAGAAACCCATTCCACATTAATAACTTTATTACAGTACAGGAAACATGAAATAAAGGAAAGTCTACTCTTCTGATTATAAGCTGAGGATACTATGTTGCAGGTTTTTTTCTTCTAAACTTTGTTTCTAGTACATGATATGACAGGACCAGCTGGTAGTGGACAGGGGTGGGTGCCACAGTTTTTCCCCAAGGGCAGCCTCTTCAAGGAGTTCTTAGAAACTTTCAGGGTTCAGGAGGCTTCCCTGAGAGTAGACAGGAAAGGATCAGAACCAGACATCCTCAGTTTCTTGTGATAACCATGCCATTTGCCTTTGCTAGAACTCTCTGTGACCTGCCCTGGTAAATTCAAATCATGAACTTCACACCAAACATTCAGAAGTCGGCTGAGTCCCGTCACATTAATCTGTACCTTCCTGTGGTTGTGCAAACATCATAGGGTCCTACACTGATCCCCAAGTCCCATCATCACTGCCCAAGGGGTTAAAAAAAAAAAAAACCCAAACCCATTCTTACTCCTGTGTTTTAGCAAAAATTTATCAACAAAATAAATGGTACATATGTTTTCTAAGTCCTTTTACTGGCGTCTTTTTTCATGTAGTATTCTTGAGCATTCATGGTGGACAAGAATCCTTCATTTTTAATAACTTTCCTATCGAGAGTTTAAACTTTATGGATAAGCTCCCATCATATAGATGGGAAAACTGAGGCTCAGAAAGGTGATTTTCTGTGAAAGTCAGAAGTAGAAATCCAATCCTCCACCCTACCCCAACCTCCTCTGTGTGTGTGTGTGTGTGTGTGTGTGTGTGTGTGTGTGTACATGTAGAAGGCTGCATATGTGTATGCATGTGTGTGCTCATGCCCAAGGAGGACAGAGAATGACTTCAAGTGTTGTTTCAAGGACACCACCCACCTTGTTTCTGGAGACAAGAAGAGAGACAAGGTCTCTCGCTGGCATAGGGCTCAGTGATTAGACTGCTAGTGGCCTGCAAACCCTAAGGATCCGCTTGTCTTCATCACTGGAATTTAAAGCATCTTCCAGGAGCTAGGGAGATGTCTCATCGGTAAAGAGCATTGATTGCTCATCCAGAGGACCAGGGTTCAAGTCCCGGCACCCACATGGTGGCTCACAACCATCTGCAGTTCCAGGTTCAGGGAATCTGACTTCCTCTTCTAGCCTCCAAAGGCACCAGACACAAATCTTGGCAGAAGCATGCATGCAGGGGACACATCCATGCATAGTGTTATTCCGCACCTAACTTTTATACATGGCTTCTGGAGGTTGAACTGGGCTCCCCGTGCTTGCAAGAGGGATAGGGTAATGGAGAGATTTTTAAGAACAGAGTTCAAAGATGGAGCTCCTTTTTGGGATGCCTCAACATTTCAGAAACATGGACACCAGGATGTCCGAAAAGCAAGAATAATTAGGTGACCAGTATGAGGCTTTACAACCAGTGGTCCTTTCCCCTTAGGTAGCTGGCCTGATGTCTTGACACTGCAGGTCACATCCTCACATTCAAGGAGGGTGTGTTGGAGCCAGCATGTGAAAATGAGGTGTCAACTTCTCTTCCCAGATGTTTTCTTAATACCGTGCTAGGGTTTTAAAAGAGTGGGGGCATGTCACCATTGCTACTCATCTATGGGACAAGTGTCGTGAGGAATACCGAACTCACACATGTTTCTGCAGGAGAGACTAACCACTTCATTTTCTGTCTTCAAGAGCACCCATTAACTGTCCTTCCTGGGTCTTGGGGCCACTCCTGCCTCCCTATCTGTTCCCTCAGTGAACACCAGGAAATGTTTTCACAATGTTGCAATAAGCCCTGTCTCCACTCCTGCCAACACGGCTGTGGGGGTGGGGGCTGGAGGAGAACATTCAGCCCTAAATTGTGCTTAATAAGTCCATATCAAAACCATAAACCTCGGACTGCCATAAATTCTGCGACCTTGGCTCCTCCACCTCACCTGCCCTTTGCCCTCCAGTCTCAGTGTAGGCCGCCAGAGCCTCGAATCCAGTTCCCATTTCAGCTACTAAACAACTTGAGCCAAGGTGACTCACAGCACTGCCCTCCTTTAGAGAGGGTGAAAAGAAAGTTGAGAAAACAGAGGCACCCAAGGGCCTCTTATCCCACTGGAGCTTCTTATCCCAGCAGGGCCCCAGCGCTCACAGTAAAACCAGAAGAAACACAAAGAACCAGTTGACAGGCAGCTTTAAGAGCCAAAGAAAGTCTCAGCATGAATGACCTGCCACCCCAAATAGATGAGATTGCCACCTTCTTGAGTTTTGGAGCCCAGATCAGCTTTGATTGGTACTTCTCCAGTCTACATATCCTATGTAAAGTCCAAGATGAGATCTAAGGGACCAAGGTCCCAGAATCCCTTGCAGCTGTTTAATGATAAAGTGGAATCACAATGTCAAGTACAATGAGTCTGGGTGCTTCCTCTTTGCCTAGCTTGCTGGACATAATGAAATTCCACCAGTCTCTGGGACAACTATTGTTCTGTCATGTAAGTGAGGGAACAGGTTTAGGAGAAGAAAGGGACTTGCCAAAGGTCCTTAGCTGGTGTGACAGCTGATCAGGTGCCCATTGTCTGACTCCAGAGGCCACCAAGAGGACACTGGGGAGCCATGGATGACTCAATCATTATTCAGTGGGCACAGTAGGGAGAATGCTGAAAGGTGACAAAGATCAATGGGCAAAGACCCAGAATGAAGCATCCTGGGATTACAGAGAAGCCACACCACCACGAGACACCTCCCTCTCTCCCAGAGCTCATCTGTTCATATACACAGAGAAAAACAATGCATAGCTCTCTATCGAGAGCCGAGGAGGGGTGGTGAGGTGGAAGGGAGGCTGCTATCCAGGAAAGGGAGTATCCTGCTGAAGGAAAATGATTCAGAGGCAGTACACTTGAGGTGAAGTTGAACTCAGAAGCCACAGAGGAACACAGATGGAGGAGGTCAGCATTCCCAGCCCAGCCCAGCACAGGCCACCTGGACCTTCTCCATCCCCAAACCTCTTCTCTTCAGTCGTGACTCAGAGCCACTGACATAAACAGGAGAGCTGTAAACAGAAAGTGACTGCAAAATTAAAGTACAAAGATCATTAAGTTTAAGCTGTAGCCAAACAGAAATGGCTAGGAAACGGTTGTCTTTCGTTTCTTTTTACTTTTGTATGTTTGCTTGGTATGGTTTGGTTAGTTTTTTGAGACACCATCTCCTGAGTGGAGATTGAGAATCTCCCTGCCTCAGAATTCCAAGTGCTGGCATTATAGAGGTGTGTTAACATACCAGCATCTCTAGCTGTCCTTTCCTTCTTCCCTCTCTCCCTTCCTCCCTTCCTTCCTCTCTTCCTTTTTCTCTTCTTACCTCCCTCCCTTCCTCCCTTCCTTTCTTCTCTTCCTCCCTCTTCCTTCCCTCCTCCCTCCCTCTTCCTTCCCTCTTCCTTCCTTTCTCCTTCCTTCCCTTCCTTCTTTGTTTGGAAACTTAAAGCGGAGTGCAGTACCATATGCCCATCTCTAGCTCCAGCTATACAGAAGGCTGAGGCAGGAGGATGACTTAAGCCCACAAGTTCTCAGCAAGCCTGGGCAACATGGCAAGATGTCCTCTCAAAAGTAAAGTGTGAGACAGGTGACTGACAAAATAACAGGTACTACAAAAATGTTAAAGACATTTCACCCAATGGGGAATTTTTTCCTTAAAGTTTTCAGAAGGAAAGACCAGGAAAGAGGCAGACTGGGGATGACATTACTATACATCTAATGACATTACTATACATGTGTTGAATCTCCCAGCATCCCACAGTAGCCCTCAGCTCACATCCAGAAAGAAGCATGCTTGCTGGTCTGCTCACAAGTGGTGGACTCCCAAATGCTGAGCAGAGGAGTCTGGAATCTGCTGGGGACGTGAGAACACACTAGTGTTTTCAAAGCAGGGAGGACTGTGGCCAGCGTGTGCGTTTGGAAGATCACTGCAGTTACAGTGTGCAGGGTGAGGTGTGGGCTCTGCTACCGCAGTGGGAAGACTAGGGAACAATGAAAAGTGTCTGCGCCACGGTGGTTTCTGAAGAGAAAACACAGCCGAAAGGTTTGGACTCAGAGGTTGCCTAAGATGTGCGGGGTGCTTTTCCGAATCTTATGGATAGGACCAGAGCAGCCAGGCTTTCTAGAGCCTCAGAAAGGACTTGGAGTCTATCTGCAGTGCAGTTGTGAAATGAGAAACCCAGATTCTCAGACGTTCTAGAAAAGGCAGTGATTGAACTTGTTTCATCTTTTTTTGTCTTTCTTTCTTTCTTTCTTTCTTTCTCCCTTTTTAGTTTATTATTTTATTTTTCAAGGGTTTCACTATATAGACTGGAACTTGCTATGTAAGCTAGGCTGGCCTTGAACTCACAGAGATCTGACTGCCTCTGCCATCTTAGTGCTGTGATTAAAGGCTCCACTACCACACCATCTCTTTTATTTTTTTAAATGACATTTATTATTTGTATGTCCGTGCACATGTATGACTGTCCAGGTCACAGCACAGCATACATATGAAGCACTTATTTACTTATTATTTGTATGTCTGTGCACATGTGCGCCTGTCCAGGTCATAGCACGGCATACATACGAAGGTCAGAGAATAATTTGCTAGAATCAGTTATTTCCTACCACCAAGTTGGTTCCAGGGATTGAACTCAGGTCACCAAGTTTGGCAGCAAGCCCCTTTACCTGTGCAGCTATCTTACAGCACCACAACACGCCCTGGTCAGTCTGGGTCTCATATTGGCTTTGAAATTGCTACTAGCCAAAGATAACTTTGGGTTTTTGACCCTCCTGTCTCCACTTCTGGGTGCTGGAATTACAGGCAGGAGCCACCAAGCCTTGTTTTCTTTCGTGCCAGTAACTGAACCCAGGGCCTCAGACGCACACTGTCAACAAAGATACATACCAAGCCCCTGCTTCATGTGCTTAAAAGGCCCCTTCTGCTATGTGGAGAACAGGCTGTGTGACAGACACCGAGTGGAAGCTGTGAGCTTAGGGGTGGCACAGGTGAGGGACAGGAGCCTGGTCTGGGATGAGAACAGGCAGAATTCTAAAACAGGCTCCAGGATTTCTCTCCCATTGCTTCCGAGTCGCATTGTCTCTCAGTATTCAGTCTATCACCCACTTACCTGCTACAAGACTTGGTGGCACACACCTTTAATCCGAGCATTCAGGAGGCAGAGGCAGGTGGATCTCTGTGAGTTTGAGGCCAGCCTGGTCTACAAAATGAGCCCAGAACAGCCAGGGCTACAAAGAGAAACCCTGTTTCTAAAAACAACAACAACAAAACGTTTTGAAAGTACATTTTATTTACTTTGTGTCTGGGGTTGGGGGGTACATATTATTTACTTTGTGTCTGAGGTTTGGGGGTACATAATATTATTTACTTTGTGTCTGGGGTTGGGGGATGTCCACATGGTCACAGCTTGGGCCTGGAGCTCAGAGGACAACTTTCAGAAGTTGGCGATTTCCTTATACCGCGTGGATCATTAGGCATGGACTCAGGTATTCAGGCTTGATGGCAGGTGCCTTTACCCACTGAGCCATCTTTTCTAGTCCTATAGTGAGGACATTTACAAGCTTAAGTAAGGTCCTAAACCCACCTGATCTCATCAGTCAGCCCTTGAAGGAGACAGGAATTTCTGGCATATTAAAGAAGTTTGGGATGGATGGTGAAGGGAGTCCACAGCAAGAACCCCTGCTAGCTAGCAGCAAGGAAATGGTGACCTCAGTCCCAGAACCACGAGGAGCTGATTTCAGCCCACCACACAGGTGAGTTGTATCCCTCCTCAGGGCCTCCAGTTAGGGATGCAAGCAGCTGGCAGCGGGCTTTAACCCACAGTGATGGCCAAGCTGTTGCAGAGGTATCTGATGGATGTTATTTGACTGCGTTTGGGACCTCCAACAGAGAAGATCACAGTGGGCTATTTAAGGAGACTGATCAAGATCTTGTTGTTAAAGAGGAAGAGAAACAATCACAGCAGGTGGTGGCGGCTCCTCGGGATCACGGGAGGAAGAGAGGAGGAGCCGCCCATTTGAGTTGACCTTTGCCTGTGTTACTTGAGATGTCAACGAACCACCTACACTGAAACGCTGAATATCTGAATCTTGAGTTTAGGATGATGTTGGAGCTGGAGATGGGAAGCCCACATCAAGTTGAGCAGGGTGGTGTTAGCCTGTTATGGAAGGACTCAGGAAACTAAGGCAGGTGAATTGAGATTCTGGACTACACAGAGAAGCCAGAGAGAAAGCAGGAAAGGAAGGGGGAGGGGAGAGGAGAGGGAGGGGAGGGGAGAAAGAGAGGAGGGGAAGGGAGGGAGAGAAGGAGAGGAGGAAGAGAGGGAGGAGAAGGAGAGAGGGGGGAGAGGAGGGAGAGAGGGAGGGGAGGGAGAGAGGACATCTTGACTGGATGTGAGTACAAGACTTTAAGCATTTACTACGACTTTTAGAAACATATGAGTGGGTGGGGCAGTGGTGGCACATGCCTTTAATCCCAGCCTTTGGGACGCAGAGGCAGGCAGATTTCTGAGTTCAGTTCGAGGCCAGCCTGGTCTACAGAGTTCCAGGACAGCCAAGGCTATACAGAAAAACTTTGTCTAGAAAAAAAGAAAGAGAGAAAGAAAGAGAAAGAGAGAAAGGAAGAAAGAGAGGAAGAGAGGAAGAAAGAAAAAAAGAAAGAGAGAAAGAAAGAACGAGAGAAAGAAAGAGAGAGAGAAAGAAGGAAATGAGTGAGCAGGGTCTATTTTGATGATGAGTGGGGAGGGCGCCCAACAGTGGCTTGATCTCATTTAAATGCACGTAGATAACAAGGAGGTGGAAGGTGAGGGCTTATCTTGGGCCAGACTACATGGAGGCTGGGGGAAAAAACAATAAAAGCAAACAGGATAGAAGTCGATGGTGAAGAAAAAGGCTTCAGGCGTTTTCCTGCTGTACATGTGTATTCTACGTGTACACACACACCTACACACACACCAACCCATCTATGTAGATCTCAGTTAGGCTGTGGGGAGGTTAATTAAGTTTTCATTATGCAGAGAAAGGGAAGCAGCTTGCCTGGATCTATAGGTAGCCCGATGTGACACCGTTAAAAAGAAAAGAAAAAAAACACAAGCTGTTGTGTTCCATATACCATTCCAAATGAGTGAGTGAATGAATGAATGAGTTCTGGAATGAGTGATTGTCACTGTGTTCCAGGTGCTGAGGCCTCACCAACACACTCGGGCTGCGACTATGAGAACGTGGTATTTTTAGAGAAGTGGGGGCCATAAAACTTGTACAGTCCCCAACGCCCAGCCCTTCCTCCTAAGCTCTGAGATTGTGCCCGGCCTTGGGAAGGGCTCCCCAGCCTTATCTTGGGAAGAGCGAAACTGTAAAACTCTTTATGGCTTTGAGATCATGTCTGGCAGGAGCAGCGGTTGTTGCCATAAACCAGAGGTGGCCCAGCAAGGAGAGCAATGCCCTGGTGCAAGGAGTCAGGGGAGAGTTGAGCAATGCCAAGGGAGTGGCAGTGACTGAGCTGCGCTCTTTGGGGCCTGTGAAACCGAGCCTGTCACGCTGCCCCCTGGCTGGCACTCACTCCCATGTTACGATGTCACTGAAATTCGAATGTGTCTTTAAATCATGAATCCCACCATGGCTGTCGGTTGAATCAGAGGATGACTGTAACTGGCTGGCTCTGATCTTTTTTTTTTTCTCCCGTGCTCATTGGATAGCACTAGCTTTTCCTGCTTCATCTCTAGTGACATCAGGGCATTTGAGGAAGGGCTGTGAACCATAGCAGTTTCCAGAAACCTTCCATTGATAAGAACACGTGTGCCCCTGCAGCCTCGGTGGTAAAGCATCTAGAGATGGCTCAGAGCAGCCCTCCTAGAAAGGCCACATGATGGAGATGCCTACCAGGGCTCACATCGGGAAGGGAGGATTATGGGGAATGAGGACTCTAGGAGGCAAAGGGATCCAGAACACCTGGATGACGGCTGCAGGGTCTGGGGACTTTTTAATAAATAGGTTTTGCTTGTATTTTCCTCTCTCTTTTTCATTTTCCCCACGAAGCCCAGGCTAGCCTCCAACGATCTGTAGCTGAGGATGGCCTTGTGTTTCTCATCCTCTGCCTCCCAAGTGCTAGGATTATAGGTGTGCCCCACTATGTCTGCTGTGCAGTGCTGGGGATGGAGACCAGGCACCTAAGCTAGGCGAGCAGGCCACCAATGAGCTATACACCCCGCCTAGTATGTTTACTTTTCTAAATAAACAAGAGAGATACCTGGATCACCAGAAGCCTGGTAGGGCTGCTTAAGCCTATACTCTCAGGACTTGAGAGGTTGAGGCCGGAGAATATCCAGTTGGAGGCCAGCCTGGGCTACATAGTGAGTTTGAGCCAGCCTAGGCTTGCTTCATAGTAGGACTTTATGTCAAAAAAAAAAAATTAGAAAAGAAAATTTAAAAAGAAGAAAAGAAAGGGAGAGAGAGAGAGAGAGAGAGAGAGAGAGAGAGAGAGAGACTTATAAAAAATGTCTGGGAGTGTTGTCACATGTGGGCTCAGCATGTACAAGGCCTCAGTAACCCACAGACAATCCCCCCAAAAAAAACCAAAACAAATAAACAGCAACTGCAACCCAGAGATCTAAAACTCTCATCTTTAAGAATTTAAGGAGGGGGGGTGGCCAAAAAGATGGCAGTCTTGGTCAGGGTTACTATTGCTGTGATGAAATATTAGAACTAGAAGCCAACTTGGGGAGGGAAGGGTTTATTTGGCTTACATATCCCAACTCACAATCTTTTGAGGGAAGCCAAGGCAGGAACTGACACAGGGCAGGAAACTGGAGGCAGGAGCTGATGCAGAGGCCATGGAGGGGTGCTGCTTACTGGCTTGCTCCTCATGGCTTGCTCAGCTTGCTTTCTTATAGAACCCAGGACCACCCACAAGGGGCCGGCCCTTCCCCCATCATTCACTAATTAAGAATATGCCCTACAGCCTTGCCGACAGCCTGATCTTATGGAGGCATTTTCTCAATTGCGGTTCCTTCCTCTCAGATCACTGTACACTGTATCAAGTTGACATAAAACCACTGAGTACAATGGCTGAATAAGTAAAGGTCACCAGGCCCAACAACATGAGTTCAATCCCAGAGACCTACATGGTCAGGGAGAGAACCAACTCTTGCAGGGTGTCTTCTGGCCTCCATC
>JANHMN010000002.1:224045075-224059541 GCA_030674055.1 Rhabdomys pumilio
AAGAAATCTGGGCAAGATTTTTTCCCATGACAAGGTCCACAGCTTCAGGGATTCTCAGTTTAACACACTGATTATAGGAGTCTCAGCTATCCTCACCAAGTCTGGTTCTCAAAGTCTTGTAGGTCTGTTATTATAACATTTCACAACCCATTTAACCACAAAAACTTCACTGAACAGATAGTTTTTCAAAGATGTTTTTGTTTTTAATGTGCTGTGTTTTGCCTGCATATACTTGCCCCAAATGCATGCAATGCCCACAGAAACCAGAAGGGGGCGTTGGACCCCTGGCACCGTAGCTACAGGTGATTGTGAGCTGCCATGTGGGCACTAGGTCCTCTAGAGGAGCAGCCAGCGCTCTTAACTGCTGAGCCATCTCTGCAGCCCTTCAGTTCTTTTTGTATGGCACAGCACTGGCAGCAGGGGTGGGGAGGGGGCAGACAGGAGGGAGAGAGGAGAGCCCCATTTCTCCTCCTGTGGTAGCTAAAGGATGAGAATCTTGACAGGAACACTCAGAGGATGCGTGGCAAGCACAGGTGTTGCAGTGGGGGTGGGATACCAGTCTGGAGAGAAGGGCTTTCGGGAAGGGGGACGGTGGGGGTCAGGGGTGAGAGGGAGAGCTGCTTTTCATTTGATGCCCTTTTGCCCATTTGGATGTTTGGTTTTCACCAAGTACACACAGCAGAGTCAATCAATGGAACAAACAATCATGATTAAGTAAACAATTCAGTTAGCGGGCGCTTTTGTAACTCCGAGCATGCTGCCTGCTCTTCCCTGTGATGAAATCCGTATCTCCTGGCATCCTGATCCATTTCTGTTGCTATGACAAAACACAGGAGATAGGCTTAGCTCGTGGTCCTGGAGGCTGAGCAGCCTTAGAACATGGTGGTGGTATGTGCTGAGGGTCACGGGGCTGTGTTTAACATGATGGAGGGCGTCGTGAGGTGAAATGGATCCGTGGTGCTAGATCACCGTTGCAATAGCTATTGCCCATCAATCTGCAAGCAGATCATCTCCGATCAGTCTCCCCGACGTTTCCACCTACCAACTCTGGTGTGTTGGGGACCACATTTCAAGGACACAAGATTTGGGAGACAGTACTGAAAACACAGTGCTTTGAATCCTCCAAGACGTGTTCAAATGCCTGTCTTGTAGGGTCTGCCTCTGCTGTCCTCCCTGGGACAACTTCCACTGGTGACTCCACCGTACCATCAGCTCTTCAGTCTCTCCCTCCCACCCCAATAAGTGTCCTCATGAGGGACTATTTGGCAAGGAAGTCACCCAGATTGTTCTGGGAGAATTTGACAAAACAAAGACTCCTCGGAGTTCACAAACAGTGAGAGGGAGCTAGCGGATGCCTACATTTATCCTTGTCTGAGGCTTCTACTTCTGTTCTGGTGTTACTTCTGCACCTACCACTGGCCTGGGCCACCATCACTGCTCTATGCTGCTTGCAGGGTGAGTGTGTGTGTGTGTGTGTGTGTGTGTGTGTGTGTGTGTCTGTCTGTCTGTGTGTGTGTGTGTGTGTGTGTGTGTGTTGTTGAGATTCTGGCATCTATTGCTGTCCCTTGGGTCTCTCACCATTCCCTAGAGCTGTCCTTTGTCTTTCTGATCCCATGCAGTGTTGAGAGTGACGCCCAGGGCTCCTGCATCCTGGGCAAGTGTTCTACCTCAGAGC
Source organism: Rhabdomys pumilio (assembly GCA_030674055.1). NCBI lineage: Eukaryota > Metazoa > Chordata > Mammalia > Rodentia > Muridae > Rhabdomys > Rhabdomys pumilio. The sequence goes on from JANHMN010000002.1 coordinate 224,046,751, forward strand.
TATACCCCCAGCCCTGGAGTCAGTTTTCTGTTGCCAAACTGTGCCAGGCTTTTAATGTGTAGAGGCTAAAGACAGTGTTTATGGGGTACGGAGGATCAAACTCAGGGTCTTGTGTGTGTTAGACAAGTACTCTACCATCTGAGCGACACCTCTGCCCTAAACTTAGAATTTTCTGTACATTTTATATGACCAGCTTTCATGGGTAAAAGGTTTTATGGCAAAGAAACGATGAGACTCTGAAGGTTCTGGATTTTGCCTGTCAGAAAGAGACGGCAAGGCAGACTCCCTTTGAGGTGATGGCCTGGGCACTGATGGGTGCATGAGATGTCTGTGAGAAGTACTAGCCTCCCAGCAGGTAGCAGGGCACTGTGGTCACTGCCTTAGGGTAGATGGTGACCCTCTCTCGAGTCAGAATTTCAGCACCAAAGTCCTCAGGGCCTGTTCTGTGAAATCGCAGTGGTACGATCTATCCAGAAATCACTCAGACAATACTGCAGACAGGGGCAAGGAGCTGGTGAGCAGGGCCTGTGGCTTGGGAGTTGCCGGCAACTCCACCGACCAAACATCCAAACTCTGCCTCTTCTCATACCCTTCCCTCCCCTGGCCCCAGTCCTCCCTACTGGACGCCCACACTTGCCTCTCTCCTGGCCTCCCTGAGCCCAGATGAACCCAGCATCCACATTCTGCAGTGTTCATGTGAAACACAAATCACTCTTAGCGCCACTTCACCTCCCCAGGCCCCACAGAGCAGCGTCCAGGTTTCTAGTCCCATTGGTGATACACATAGAGGAGTCTCTGCACTCAGGAGGTAGGTGCAGCGGAATCTTTGCAAATTCCAGTCGAGCCTGGTCTACACAGTGAGTCCCAGGCCAGCCAGGGATACACAGTGAGACCTGTCTCAAACAAGAACAAACCCAAAACCCCCCTCTGCCATCTACCAACCTGACCCCTATCCTCTTACCTCAGCAATGCTGGCCCATAGCTTCAAGACCCTTCTTGTTCTCTCTGCCTGGGTGGCTCCTTTGCCACAGCTCCAAAAACAGCTGGGACTGGAGAGATGGCTCAGAGGTTAAGAGCACTGGCTATTCTTCAGGAGGACCTGGATTCTGTTCCCAGCACACACGGTTCACAATCTTCCATCACTCCAGCACCCCAACCATCTCTAACCTAATGGAATACATCCTGCACAGTCCTGCACGCAGGTAAAAACACTCGGATACATAAAATTAAAACAAACAAACATTGCTGCCCCTTGAGGTGCCGAGGCCACTAAACTCAGGGAAACCAGGAGCATAAGGACAGATTGGGAGGAAGACATCAAAGCTGGGGACAAGGGTGTTTGGCTGGGAGAGGCATTTCAATTGCTTGAGCTGTATACTATGTGAATACTCAAATCACAGTAAGTTAATTATACCAAAGGGATTTCCTTGGTGAGTTTGTATCGTAAGAGTCCCCTGATGGCCTGTATGCCTAAGACTTGGTTGCCAGCCTGGGTCTGTTAGAGCTGGTGAAAGAAACCTTGGGGAGGTGGGGTGGAGTATACAGAGGAGAGTGGTGTGAGGAGCTCATGAACGCTGATGAGAGTAGAAATGAGAGAGCCAAGACGTGAGGCAGACAAGAGTGGGCTCTTATACAACAAGGGAGGCAGGAGATCCGAGATGGCAAGGAAGTCACCCAGATTGTTCCTGGGATCAAATCCAAGTCCCAACTCTTTTTTTAAAAAAATAATCTATTTATTTTTTTATTTCATCTACATTGGCATTTTGGCTGCATGTATGTCTGTGTGAAGGTGTCAGATCTCCTGGAACTGAGTTATAGACAGTTGCAGCCTGTCATATGGGTGCTGGGAATTGAACCTGGGCCCTCTGGAAGAGCAGCCAGTGCTCTTAACTGCTGAGCCATCTCTTCAGCCCCATGTCCCAACTCTTATGCAACAGACTCACGGGTTAAGGGCACCTGAGTGTCATCGTAAGCAAACGATCCCCATTCCTCACTTAATGGTGAAGGAGGAAGAGGAAGAGGAAGAGGAAGAGGAAGAGGAAGAGGAAGAGGAAGCAGCAGCAGCAGCAGCACTCTTGCCCGAGGTCACTCAGCAAAGGAGCCTCATTTTGGTTTTGCACTGGCTCTAAATGACCATCCATTTCCCAATTCTCCCACAGCTTTTACCCTCACACCAGGTCCCACCCTGGACCCCAGAGGGAACAGACTAGGAATTCACACCCCAGAAGCTTGAGCCCTCTTGCCCCTCATTCCACCAGACACAGTTGGGGTCCCTCAGCTCCAAAGAAAGAGATGACCAAGGCACCCTGTTTACAAGACTGCTGTTTTTAAAAAGTGGCGAAGCAATGCCAAGGCGTGTACGAGATAAGAACGGCGACAGGCTCCTGACAAACGCTGAGCTGCCAGATATTGAAGAATGACTACAGCGATTTATGGCCTGAGGGCCCAGCCCCGACAGGAACTGAAGTCGTAAGTGGGAACATGGGCAGAAAATTCCCATCATCCCCTGCCTGGGGAGAGGCCTGATATCTCCTTTACATATTGGGTGGGAGAGGGGTGGGGGAATAATTTCTGAGACCACTCCCCACAGGCCACCATGTGTTACTCATCTAGTTGGGACTGGCATGCTCAGTATCTCCCTTGCTAAGAATCACCTGTGACCACTAACCATTACACCTGATCAGCTCATGTCTTCCCAGGCCCTGGGGAAGAGTAGTGAGCAGAGGAGGGGAAGCGAGGGAGGTAAGGTAAACCTAGCATCAGGCAGGTATTTACTAAGGGCCACCCTGTGATTGGGACACCAGTGACTCACAACGTCATGTCACAGGGACCGAGAGAAGGAACCAGGCCTGGACCCTAGGTCCCCAATTCTGGAGATGGTGGTCTCCTCCTAAACAAGCCTGTCAGGAGCATGTCCCTTAGACCCTCTGAGAATTCCAGCCTGGCCTTCAGTACTTCCAACTTATCCTTAGATGCCAGAGACTCTCCTTAGAGCTCCCATACGGTTTCCATTAAAATGGAACAACCTGTATCTCACAAGAGTTGGAACAATATGGAAAAACACAGAGGGCAAAGGTCAAGATAATGACATTCATTCCCCAGAGACTTGAGAGAGCTGCAAGCTAAGGAAGCCGTTACCAGATTGTCCCATGGCTCCAGGTAACTCATCTCCAACTTCTGGGCCAGCTTGTGCACTGGTGTCACGAAGCTGTACACTTAATAGTGTGAGTCACAATGCTATAGAAACAGTCTTAAAATCCAGACAAGCAATAGATTCCATGCATCAACTCCTCAATAACTGTCTAACTACAGGGGAGGGAGCTGGAGAGGTGGCTCTTGGGTAAGAGCACCTGCTGTGCTCCCAGAGGATCAGAATTTAGTTCCCAGTATTCATAGTCGCCTGAGACTCCAACTTCAGGAGATCCAACACCTGCTTCTGACCCCTACAGGCATTGGTACACACATGCCATACATTTACACAGACCAACAGACAGACACACACACACTTTTTAAAAATAATTTTTTTCAGATAGTGAATGGGATGTTTACAAAGTTAAAAGGAGAAGGTAGCAGGTGTAATGGTACATGCCTTTAATCTCAGCACTCAGAAGGCAAAGGCAGGTGGCCTTCTGTGGGTTTGAAGCCAGTTTAGCCTGCATTGAGAGTTCAAGGACCAACAAAGTTACACAGTGAAACCCTGTTTCAAAAACAAAATTAAACAACAACCAAACAAACCAAATATCTGCCTCATGACCCTCTGAACACAGCTTAGGATTTCACAGGAAGAGCTCAGGTCCTGAAATGACAGTGATTTTCAGTTAGTGATTTTTTTTTAATGTATTTATTTGGGGTGGCACACTTGCCACAACTTGGGAATGGAGGTCAAAGGACAGCTTTCAAGAGTTAGCTCTAGCCTCATGCCGTGTGTGTTCCAGGGACCAAACTCAAGTCCTCAGGCTTGAGTGGCAAGTGCCCTCACCTGCTGAGCCATATATCTATTGAGGATTGGCTGGAGTGCCCCCAAGTGTTCATATTTTGTCATAACACCCTAGGGACTGCAAAAGCTACCTTTGCAACCCGAGCTTAGTCTTTGTCTGAAAAATAGACATAATATACTGTATTATATTATATATGACAAATTATATATCATATATCATATATTGCATACCATATATGATATATATTATATCACTGCATATTATTATATAACCTATATCTATCTATATCTATGTATCACTGTACTTTGAGCCCCCACTGCTCTTCTCAGTCCCCGTCTACCTCCACCTCACCCTGATAATTTTCCTACTTTCATGTCATATGTGTTTGCACATACACACATATGTAGTTAAGTCTAGACTCTCTACTTTTTTTTTTAAAGTGATATTTTGGGGCTGGAGAGATGGCTCAGCAGTTAAGAGCACTGACTGCTCTTCCAGAGGTCCTGAGTTCAAATCCAAGCAACCACATGGTGGCTCAGAGCCATCTCCCTTTTCTAGCACACAGCTGTGCATGCAGTTAGAACACTCACATAAAATAAATAAGTCTTTTAAAAAAAATAAGAGAAAAAGTTATGTTTTCTTTTCTCTTTTTTATTTATGTCTATGGGTGTTTTGCCTACATATACATCTGTGTACCACATGTGTGCCTGGTGCCCACAGAGTTCAAAAGAGGATATCAGATCCCCTAGAACTGGAGTTAAAGATGGTAGTGAATAGCCATGTAGGTGCTGAGAGCCAGTGCTCTTGGCCACTGAGCGGTCTCTCCAGCCCCTCTCATTCCTCCTTCCTCTCTCTTCTTTCATGTCTCATACATATTATATAACATGCTAATTATGTATTGTATATTTAAATATGTATCCCACATTTTAAAAAGTATATGGTATTTGTCTTTCCAAGCTTTTTCAATAAATGTGATGGTCTCCAATTCCATCCATTTTTCTACAAATGACATAATTTTATTCTTTTGGGGGAAGGAGCATTTTTTTTTTGTCATTTGGGTTCTTTATTTGTTTCTTTGAAACAAAGTTTTCTGTAGCCCAGGCTGTCCTTGAACTGGGCAACTCCCCACCAGCAGGGATCACAAGCATGCAGCACTACACTGAGTTTGTTCCTGGAGGAACCCAGGGCTGGGATGTAACTCAGTTAGTCCACTACTCATCTATCAGGCAGCAGCGCCAGCTTTGATCTCCAGTATCCCATAAAACGGGACACAGTGGCACATCCCTGTAATTCCAGCATTCACGAGGCAATCGGAAGGTCAAGCCCATCGTTTCATTACTCTTTACAGCCAAATACAGTTCCATGGTGTATTTATGCCACATTTTCTTTAGCCATTCATCAGCTGCTGTGTGCCCAGGCTAGTTCCATATCTTGGCTATCATGCACCGGGCATCAGTAAACCTGTATAGCATTCTGGAATGCTGACATAGCTTCCTTGGGCGAGATATCCAGGAGTACTGTAGCTGGATCAAGTGGGAGAACTATTTTTACTGTTTTGAGGAACCTGCATACTGATTTTCATAATGACTACAACAATTTACAAGCTTGAGATCTTGGTTCCAAAGGGCAATTCTTTTGCTTTTCTTTTGTCGCAAGACTATATTAAGAAAAAAAAAATCAAACCTACACTAACCCAATGGGTCCCAAGTCCAGCCTCAGCCTTGCCATGGTACTCTCCCCGAAGGTGCCAGAGAAAACTCAGCTGGGAACCATTCTACCCGCTCTGGATTCAGGTGCCAAGGCAAACGTGATCTGACTTTTCAGGCACTGCCATCACAGTGCCAAGGTGACACTACCTGGGGCTGCAAAATACTTTCACCTTAGTAATCAGCACAGTGGCTTACATCTGCTACTCCAGCATTTGGGGAGCTGAGGCAGGAGGCTTAACAGTTCGAGGTCAGCCTGGGTTCCATAATGATGGGACCATGTCTCAAAACCAAACCAAATCACATGGTAATAACTACAGTTAGCTCTTGGCAACCACACGGAGATGCACATGTCTGCTTTTCCTCGGTGTTTCAGACGACCTGCGGGTTGCATGGTGTTTTATTATCTTCTCCTTTCCCCTACTACAGTGAACTTCGGGCACCTCCTATGTAGTTAACAGCTGGGCCAGGAAGTGCTTGAGTCAAAGGCTGCGAGACTTGAACAGTTGGAAAGCACTGGCCAGGGGAAGGCTGGTCACAGCTAAGATTTACTAAGAGCTTTATGGTGCCGGGCCAGTGCTGATGGTTTAATGTAAACTGGCTGTCATTTGATCCTCGAGACAATCCGGGGGGAGTTGTCGGTTATTATTAATTAGATGGCAAACCTGAAGCTCCAAGGTTAGAGCTGCGATTCTGACCCGTGTCTCTCAGGTTCAAGTGTAGGCCTCCTAGGTACACTTGGGGGACAATATGGAGGAAGACGGAAGAGAAAGTCTTCTAAGTAGGCAAGCGTCCAGTGACAGACTATGAAGGTGACTGGCCTGGAGTTACACAGTGAGACACTGAGAGGGAAGGGAAGGGAAGGGGAGGGGAGGGGAGGGGAGGGGAGGGAAGGGAAGGGAAGGGAAGGGAAGGGAAGGGAAGGGAAGGGAAGGGAAGGGAAGGTTTCCACTCTGTCAGAGCAGCCCATTGCACAACCCTACCTCTGACACTAGCAAGGCAGTTCTGTATTTTTTTTTATCTCTCACCATCCATTTCTAGAAGATGTGTGTGTGTGTGTGTGTGTGTGTGTGATGCACACCCATGTGTATACATGAATACTACTTGTGGAGACCAGAAGAAATCATGCAGTGTTTTCTGCCATCATCCTTCACGGGAGTTTCACTAACCCAGGGGCTTGCTGACTCGGCGAGACTGGCTGGTCAGCAAGCCCTTGGGACCTGCCTGCCTCTGCCTCCCCTGCACAGCGTTACAGCCGCACAGTACCTCGCTTGGCTTTTGTTTGTCTTGTTTACTGTATCTGTATTTTGCTTGCATGAGTGTCTGTGTGCCGCATGTGCGCTGTTCTCATGGAGGCCCGGAGAGGACATCAGAGTCCCTGGAACTGGAGTTACAGACAGTTGTGAGCCTCCATATGGTTGGTGGGAAGAGAACCTGGATCTTCTGTAAGAGCAACGTGTGTCCTTAACTGTGGAACTCTCTCTCTCTCTCTCTCTCTCTCTCTCTCTCTTTCTCTCTCTCTCTCTCTCTCCAGCCCTCCATTTTTATTTGTTTTGTTGTTTTGTTTTATTTTTATGTAGGTGCTGGAAATGCAAAGTCAGGTCTTCATGTTTACATAGTGAGCACTTAGCCAATGGAGGCATCTTCCTGAAATCCGTTTTTAAAAATGTATTCTGAAGCTGGATAGTGGTGGCATATGCCACCAGCACTCAGGAGACAGAAGATTTCTGAGTTCAAGGCCAGCCTGGTCTACAGAGTGAGTTCCAGGACAGCCAGGGCTACACAGAGAAACCCTGTCTCCAAAAACAAACAAAACAAAACAAAACAAAACAAAAATGTATTCTGTAGAGAAACAGTTTTCCCATCTCTGAGAGGTGACTCGCCTCATAGCTCCTCTGCTCAGAAAGAAACTTCATAATCTCAGGTTAGAATGTCCAGCCAAGCTGCCAATACAAGCTCCCAACCTGCTTCAGGTGGAAGCCTCCTCCACAGCCCAGCCAGGAGCTGGGGAGGTGAGAAGGATACCCTGAGCTTCCCCAGCCTGGCTGCCTTCCAATGCTCTGAACCCAGCAGACATTGAAGGTTTCCGATTTAGCTGGGCACCACAGAGACTTCCATGTACACTGAGATAGCTGCACACACAGGCCTCTCCTGCCTTTGACCTTGGGGAATACAGTTCTCCTGCAGGGTATGCATAGTGGGGGTCCCCTTAGGAATCCAGATCCCACCCCTGTGTCTTACTGTCTACTGTCTCCCTCCTTCCCTCCAGGAATCTTTTGGTCATAGGAGCCAAGTAGAGTCCTTCTTGAAGGCAGTCTCTGCCCACGCTGGCACACATGGGAAACCCTCAAGCACACTGGCCCTGACTGACAAATTCGGGTACTTTCCAAGGCCAGGCAGCCCATTCCTCTCAGCCCTAGCTATCACTGCATCAAACTCTCATACTTAATTTTTCCAAATAGCACCTCTCTTCTGTCCTCCACAGATGGCTGCTCTACCCTCTCCTCCCTCCTCCCACCCCAGGAAACCTGTGGGTAAACACAGTAAGGGGAGGAGCTTCTGTTGCTCATGAACAGATCTTAGCACTGGGGAGTTTGGCACTGTACCCTTGAAAAATGCTGCTGGCTACCCCAGGGGAGCTTTCCCCACCTTTGTACAAGTCACTTCTGTCTTCCTGAGTCTCGCTTTTCATGTTTCTTCAGGAGATAGTGATACTTATCCATTGGGCTTGTTCTGATGTTGTGTGTGACCCAGTGAATTGACAGAGCATCATCAGATCTGATGCACCAGGACTCCCAGCACAGACCTGCAATTCCTTCTCTGCGTGACCATTTACAAGTCTCCTGACCTCTCTGTTTTCTTCCCTTCCCCTTCTTTTCCTTTCTCTTCCCTTATTTCAACAAGGTTTCACTGTCACGGTGTAACCCCAAGCTGGCCTTGAACTCGCTATATAGCTCACGCTGACCTCAAATTTGAGATCCTCTTGCCTCCGCCCTCTGAATGTTGAGATTATGGCCTTGCCTCTGAGTCTGTTTGCTCAGCTGTGCATGGAATTCAGAAGAGCTGAGGCTACTCCACAGTGCCTCAGTGGGGTTAGTAGAGTACACAGAGCCTAGGACAGTGCCAGGTGTGTGGTCAGAACTAGGTCCAGGCCATGTGCTGGAATGATGGAAGGAGAGTTGAGCTCCTGGGCTGGCATTGATGGGGAAGGGGTGGGATCTTTCCTATCCCTGCCGCATCACCGGTTCAGGCCATGTTTTGGAAAATATTCAATCTGGCTGGGATCCAAAGCCCCTGGGAACAGACAGGACATCCTGTCCCTCCATGCAGCCGTGCTGACTCAGGGAGATCAATCTGTGACCACAAAAACACAGATGGCTCTGACCTCTTCTGGGAAATCCACCCGGCTGAGCCCATTCAAGGACCCGGATCCTCCCTTCTAGGGCCTGATCCCGGGCTCTTGAGCAGAAAGCGGCACACAGAGAAGCAGAAGATCTGGCACTTGAGGCATGCCAGGCCAGGGTCACAGGCTTCACACGACCCTCCCATTGAAGTCAGACATCTCTCTTGTGTTTGCCAAGCCTCTAACTTCCTCCAGCCCAGGTCTGGACACTTTTCCAGCCAAGCCGGGCTCCAAACCACTAATTGGGCAACTGTTGACCTCAGAGTGGGTCAGACCCAGCAAGTGAGTTTGTTGAAGCGCATGGAATGTTTTGTTCTTTAGAATCCCAAGAATTAGAGCGAGCCCTCCCCATCCCGCAACTCCAGTGCCCAACTCTCACAGCCATTTACTTGTTTGGTAATTTGGACAGGTTCCTCTGTCTCTCAGAGTTCCAGCCTGGTCCCCTCTGCAAGAACTTCATGGCATCCATGGGGGTAGGTGCCCAGTAAGGGAAGTTATCACTGCAGATACACCGAATGCCAGACATAACGTAGTGTGGACATCATACACCTGAGGCCCTAGGTTCAATCTGTGCCCCTCCACACACAATCGAACTAATAAAGGAGGTCCCACCTCTCCCTGAGGACCTCAGTTAACAGGTGCTCAAGGAGGGAGACGTTTGCAAAGCTGGTGACACAACTTAGCTGCTCAGCTGGTGGAGGAGATTGCAGCCAAGTCTGGTGGCCTGTGTTTGATCCTCAAGACTCACAGGGTAAAGAGAAAAAAAGGACAAAAACCAAAACCCAAAAAAACCTCATTCACTAAAACATTGACTTCTGACCCCTACTTGTGTGCCATGTGCCACTGGAACACACATATTACATACACACATATCACACACAAACACAGACACACAATGAATGAATGAATGAATGAATGAAAATTTAAAAACAAATACCAACAAAATAAAACAAAGAAAAAAAAACCCTAAAATACTTTACCAGCTCCTTGTGGCCACATGTAGTTTCTTTGAGCCTTGTAAAAATGGAAATAAAAAGTACGAGCTTTGTGAGGGGCCCATTATCTTAGATGCTCTGGGACTCATGGCTGGCAGACAGTAAGTCCTGGTAAGCACCAAGCATTTTTTTTTTTTTTTTTTTTTTTTTTTGGTTTTTCGAGACAGGGTTTCTCTGTGTAGCCCTGGCTGTCCTGGAACTCACTCTGTAGACCAGGCCGGCCTCGAACTCAGAAATCCACCTGCCTCTGCCTCCCAATGACTTTCACTTTTTAAAAAATTGATTTTATAAAAAAACAAAATGGGCTGGGCAGTGGTGGCGCACACCTTTAATCCCAGCACTTGGAGACAGAGGCAGGAGGATTTCTGAGTTCAAGGCCAGCCTGGTCTACAGAGTGAGTTCCAGGACAGCCAGGGCTATACAGAGAAACCCTGTCTCGAAAAACAAAACAAAACAAAAAACCCCCCCAAAAATTAATATGAATATAGATATATAGATTATATAGATATAACCTATATAATGGATATAGATATATTCATTAATATGGACATAGAAATTCATATTAAATTTACAGCTTAAAGAGTTATGTCAAGCCATCTTTCTGGAGAGATGGCTCAGGAATGAAGAATACTTTCTGCTCTTCTAACAAACCAGGGTTCTACTCCCAGCACATGGCAGCTGTCAATCATCTATATCTCCAGTTCCAGGGGACCCAATGCCATCTTCTGGTCTCTGAGGGTGCTGTACAGACACGCGTGCAGGCAAAACATCCACAAGCAGAAAATACAAATAAAAAATAAATTTTTAAAAAACCGACTTATTTCAAGACAAGCATATAGCACTCATAACTGTAATCACCTTGAAGGTATAACACAGGAATCAGGAGTTCAGAGACATCCTCAACTACATGTTAGTTCAAGACGGTCTGCAATACATGAGACTATCTCAAAAACAACAATAACGACAATTAAACTTAAAAAAAATAAAAAGTAGAGTGTCCAGCAAGATAGTTTGATCAGTGGTGATGCTTATTGCCAGGCCTGTGGACCTGGCCTTGACCTGCATGGTGGACAGAGAGAATTAACACCTGTAAGTTAATCCCTGATCTCCACAAATGCACTGTGATATGTGTGTGCTAACACACACACACACACACACACACACACTAAGCAAACATAATTGTAAAAGAGTATAGTTTGTTGCAGGGTGTGGTAGCTCATACCTGTACTCCCAGAACTTGAGGAGCAAAGGCAGGAGAATTGCTGTAAGTTTGAAGCATGTTCTACACAGTGAGTTACAAGCCAGCAAGGGGTATAGAGCTATATCCCTGTCTCAAAAGCAAAGGTACAGATACCTGTGAGCTGCATCTACATACTCATATATTTCTTTTTAAAGTAATCTCTTGAGTCATGCCACAATCTCCAGTACAGACAGTTGATGTAAAGATAGCTTGTAACAACAGCGTGGGCGCTCCATGCCATTGTGACACACTGGCAAGGATGCGCAGAGAGCAGCAGTTCTTTGCATCCTTCCAAGCCAGGATACAGGGTAGGCTGACCTTTGGTAACCTCCTGCTCTGGAGTAGGTGATCACAGCTAGCAGACATTCTGAGTCACAGTGGACCAGATCTCTGTACATCATTCCTTGGAGCTCCCAAGGAGCCCTTACGCAAGGCTCACAACCCTCCTTTGTGTCCATGGAAACGGGTCCTTTCAATATGATGTTCCAGGTCGGTTACTTCTGAGTGTCCAAGACAGGAAAGAATACAGAAACTCAAGTCTCTGCTCACCTATTTCATTGTAACCGTGGACAGCTGCTGGTCCTTCCTTGATGCGAACCTGTCCTTTAACCTCTGAAACCAAAGAGACAAGAGGCGTATAGTCTGTAAAATTTGGGACTATGCTGACATTTGGACTTGACTCTTTCATCTTGGATCCTTTCTGAACTGGAATCTCCTGTTCTGTAAAGACCATCTCGCCCATTGACATCAGTATAAGCATTATAAGGATGTGTGTGTGTGTGTGTGTGTGTGTGTGTGTGTGTGTAATATATATTATATATTAACATCTTTAGAAAGATACATAATATATATACACATACATACATATAAGGGTATATGTTATGAATATACATATATATTTAGGTATATGACATGAGCCTAGAGCCTCATTGTTTACAGCTGCTCAAAAGGAGAAAACTCTTTCTCCTGTCTTGTTTATCTGACACCCTTCTGCCACCTCTAAACTTTCACTAGGAGTGAGGAAGCTGACCATTGTTACCAAGCTCGTCTCCCCCTGCTGTCAGCATCTAGAAGTGCAGGCTGGGCTCCCCGGGCCACCAGTAAACTGTTCATCTGGAAGAGAGGCTTAATCTCAACACCAAGGCCAGCAGGGCTAAAGTGTGGCTAGAGAGGCTTCCTGTTATTTGTGCATCTTGAGGCAAGTTTCTTATTTTTGTCTTATGAGCCCATTTAGTCAGCTTTTTTTTTTTTTTTGTTTTTTTTTTTTGGCTTATGAAGACTATGTTAGTTACCTTTCTGACAAAGCTACTTAAGAAGGGAAGAGTTGGTGGCCAGTTGTGGTGGCTCACACCTTTAATTCTGGCATTTGAGAGGAAGAGAAAAGTGGGGTCTCTGTGAGTTCTAGGCCAGCCTGATCTATGTAGTGAGTTCCAGGAGAGCCAGAGCTCCTGTCTCAAAAAACAAAACAAAACACACACACACACACACACACACACACACACACACACA
>JANHMN010000002.1:224059551-224081072 GCA_030674055.1 Rhabdomys pumilio
TCTCTCTCTCTCTCTCTCTCTCTCTCTCTCTCCCTCTCCCTCTCCCCCTCCCCTTCCCCCTCTCTCCCTCCCCCCCCTCTCTTTCTCGCACACACACAGGATTCAGGATTCAGTCAGCTGCAGTGGCAACATCAGAAACAAGATGACAGAGTGATGTAGGGAAGGCCATGATAAACCAAATAATACCAAAGCCAGAAGCTCCTGCAAGCTGAAAAGGACAAGTATCTAGAAAGAAAGCAGTCTTGCTGGCTCCCTGATGTCTTTAGCAAAGCAACAAAAATACATTTGTGTTATTTGAAGTCACCATGGAGTAATTTGTTATAAGTGGAACAGGGAACTAACACTTAGATTTGGGCCAGGGGAGCAACAGGACACCTATTTAACTGTGAGCTACTGAGAAACAAACATTTCTAAAGTATGTGTCCCAAATGTTACATAAGGCACCTAGTCGTAAAAATAGACCTTTGTTTATCTGAAATTCAAATTTAACTGAGTGTTCTATATTTTATTTGGCAGCCTACAAGTTGGGGACTGGAGAGAACCGAGGATTGTTAGTCTCATGGCTTGTAACCTGGGTTGGTGGCACACACTTGCTTTCTCAGGAAACAAAGGCACAAGAGTCATGGGTTGGGGGCCAGCCTCATCTACACAGACACCCTCTATTAAAAACAAACAAAAACAGATAAACACAACTCAGGATTCCCAGGCTACCTCACACTCCTCCCACATATGCAGTTTGACATCTGGCAAAAATCCATGTGTCCTTATGTCCCTGAAGGTCACTTCCCACCACTCTAAGACTCCACTTATAGGTAATGTAGGGAAAGGATGAGGGAACTTAAGGTCATCCCTTTGAATCTGACATTCTCTTGGACAGATGAAATTTCTCTCTAGAAATGGTCTGTTGTCCTTATTCTGCTTGAAAGAGGAATCTCAGAGATTTGCCCCTAAAGTACAGTTGCACAAACCATGGATATGTGCGATGAGGGTAGTTAATGGGCCTGGCGTGGACCTAGCAACTCCCTTTGAAACTATTGTTGTCTGGAGACAACATTGTGAGCCCCACAGCAGGAATTAGTTAGTTTCTGAGTCAGGGTCTAAGGCCAGAATCGTGTTATTCATGAAGAAATTGAGGCCAGAAAGCTAGGGCACTTGCCAAAGTGGCTTGGCTGATGGCATACTGACACCAGGCAGCCAGTCCAGATGTCAGCTGAGGACCGAGTAGTCCTGCAAAATGATAATCCTGAGGTCTAGCTCTGAAGCTGGTTTCTGTATTGATTTGCCACTTCTCTGCAACAAAGCAGGGGGATTTGAAAAAAAACGACGATTTAGTGAGAAAATGATGTAGAACACTAGGCATATGGCATTATGTTCCAGGGAAGCAGCTGCTTTCCTCCCCCAGGCCTCAGTTTCCCCATCCACGTACCCAACTCAGCTACACAGCCCGGGCCACCAGGTGGTGACAAGACCCAAGCCAACGCTGCAAAATTCACTCATGCGCACTCCCGGGGTGGGCGCCGCCCACACGCGACTCAAACGTCACTTCCGGCGCGAGGGCCGGGCCGGCCGGCTGGGGAGTGCGGGTCTGTTCTGCGCGCGCTGCCAGCCGAGGCTCCTGCCGCCGTGACCCGCGCTCCGCCCGCCGCCGGGCTGGTGAGTGCCCACGAGCCCGTGTGTGCGCCGAGGGGCCAGAGATAGGGACTGGAGAGGGCGAGGCCGCCGGAAGTGGGCCAGAGGGGCGGGAGACCCCAGGAAATGGGGACACCTGGGGAGGGGGCGAAGACCGGAAGTAGGGGCCTTGGACCGCTGTCAGCGGCTCGGAGGTCTCTGGGGCTCCGAGAGAGATGGCTTCCTGCCTCCTGTTGTTGTGGACGAGAGGGAATGCTCCAGAGAGAGAGAGAGAGATGACTTCAGGTGGGGAGGATGTCAGGCTTTATCTCTTGACCATCATGTCGTTCCCCAGGCTGACAGCCACAGCTGAGCCCTTGGGGATACAACAGGAAGCTGCAGGTAGAAGATAGAGATGATGAGGCCAGGGTGGGGCTTGGCACTTCTTCGCTCTGCCTCAGTGGACAGGGCTTGCCATACTCCCCCTGATGTTTACTGAGTGCTGTCATGAGCCGGCACTGGGTCTTGTGTTGACTCCACAGGCAAGTTCCCTGGCCTGTTGCGATTCACATTGTAGGAGGTCAGCTCCCTCCTTTGTAAAGTGGAAACTGATGATAATCAGCTCGCTCAGTATTGGGATGGTGAAATGTTTAGTTCAGTGGTAGAGTGGTGCCTTGTATGTGCCAGGCCCTGGGTTTTATCTCCAGCAACAAACACACAGGAAGAAATAAGAAAACAGATGTACAGTGGGGAGCTTGATTCAAAGCAAACTCCTCAAGTATGTCTGACCTCTTTGCATCAGTCCACCGTGATGTAAGCTGCATGAAGCAAGGCTTTATTGTTTTCTGCTGTGTCCCTAGCATCAGTCAGCACAGTGCCTGACACATACAGGAGACGAGCAGGAATTCTTTGATAAATGAACGGGTGGGAACTGACTCTGAAGGTTTTCCTGTAAATACCGGTGACACTGAGCAAAGGTTTCTGAAGACAAATAGGAACCCAGTGCTGTGGGAACCTGGAGGAACTCATCCTGAGGAAGTGGGGGGGGGGGGCTTTACAGAATAGTTGGGCCTTGAAGGTGGATGAGTTGTCCCTTTGGCAGCTAACATGGAGAGGAGCATTCATACAGAGGATGTCAGATGTGTGAGATATTCCAGGAATGGTGGGTTGTTAGTTTGTCTTCCCTGGCAAGGGAAGGAGAGAAAGGAGAGGGCCTTTGAAGCTAGTTCTATAGCCTGTGGCACTGCAGTCAATCTCAGGCAACGATGTGGGATTCCAGGGACCTACCTGTTGGAAACAGGTTGCCATGGAAACAGCCCAGGGTGGATCCCGTGAGGTCAGGATTGTCCTAGCCCTTGCTCTGTAAAGTACATTAAAATAAAATATTTATGATGTGGGGCCTATATGTCTTAATAGCTTTTTAGGTGCTGCGTTCAGGTTAATGAACAAGACCTAGGTATCACACACTGATTACCTACACACGTCAAGAATGGGAGACGTGCTAGTCCACAGAGCTCGTACCCGGGCAGCTCAGTCTGGAGGCTGACTTCAGCATGTCACTGACTCCTCTCGCCTGGATTGTTGGTGAACTTTCTACACTAGTGGCCCCCAACCTGTGGGTCGTGAGTCACAAAGACCATTGGAAAACACAGATAATGACATTACGGTTCATGACTATCAAAATTACAGTTATGAAGTAGCAATTGAAATACTTTTGTGATTGGGGGTCAGCACAACATGAACTGTATTGAAGGGTCGCAGCATTAGGAAGGGTGAGACCACTGCTCTAGGTGATCACATCCCTGCAGTTTATTTTAAAAATTAAAGTTACTTCTCACTAGCACTTTCTGGAATGTGTTGGGTGTACATGACATGGCACACACCCGGAGGTCAGAGGTCAGCCTCGAGTTGGTTCTCTCCCTCCACCTTTACATGGGTTTTGTAAGTTTTGGAAAGTTCATTTCCACAGTTTGAACGCAGGTAAGCCAGGCTGTGGCTGCAAGTGAGCCGATTCTCACCCCTCATGCATACTTGAGACAGTAGAGTTGTCCTTTTAAGTAGAAATTGGATCGTGTCAAACCAGCTCTGCCTTACTTCAGCACAAAAAGTGTGAAGTTCTCACGGGCCTAAAGCGCCCTAGCCACTGGCCCCCAACAGGCTCTGAATCTGTCTACTTTCTCTCTCCTTGCTTCCTTCAGTCTAGCTACACTGGGCATCTTGCTTCTCAGAAAAGCCAGGTATTTTCAGATACCTTCAACTGTCCATATCATATGTTTGGCTTATCCTCTCTTCTCATCTTTGCTCATGTGTTACTAGGGGAGCCTTCCCCGACAGCCCTATTTAAAACTGCAAACCTGATCCCACCTCCCGCTTTTCTTCTTCATGATAACAGACTGGCTATGCTGGTTAGAAATGTCTCCCATCTCCACTGGCACAATGAAGCAGAAATTTTTTTTTCTTTATGTCTGCAACCCCAGTGCCTGGAAAAGAACCTGGTACATCATAAGTATTTGATATTTGCTGGGTGCATGTGTGTCATCCACTCAGGACTTAGGGTGACCCAGTGTGGGTTGGGAAGAGCCGGAGGAGGATCATACCATTGAGAGAGACCAGGATATGCACAGAATGAGGATATACCTTTGGAAGCAAGTGCAAGAAACTGGTGGAGCTAGAGGTTGGAATTCGAGAGATGGAGTTTGCAACCCTAAGGTTTGGAGGGAGTGGCCTGCTTGGCCACTGGCTGCAGTGGACCAGGAGTTTAGCTAGGGTGTTACTGGTATGTACAAGATCTTCGAGATGGTCCTGCTTTCCTTGTTGAGCATGGGATGGAAGATCAGTGTCCACTCATGGACAGAGGCTTAGGCTTTGCAGCTAGGGAGTCCTGCTGCTAGATTATTCCCAGGATACCTCCTTTGTTTTCCATCCAGTAGGGAGTTAGTGCAGGCTTTCCCAGTATCAAGCAAACCCTAGTATCAATGGATGGACAGGCAGTGTATGGAGTTTATTGGAGTATCTACACAGGCAAAGGGAAGGCAGATAACAAAGGAAGAGCCTTCAGTCTGTAATGCAGGTCTAGCCCCTTTGAAGGAGGTTTAGGCAGGAAGAATCTAGCCAGAGGGACAGAGACCTTGAATTGCAGTTGCCTCTTGGAGCCACACAAGTCTCTCTTGGTCACTCACTGGCTGGGAGAATGCAAGGGTGTTTGTACAAAGCCTGGCCTTAAGTGGATCGTGTCTCTGAAGGGACAACAGCTGGACCCTTCTGTTCCGTTTCCTTAGCAGCAGATCTGACACATTTCCATGGTCACTGTAGTAAGTTACATTGTAAAAGTAAAACTCAAGCAAGCTGAACATAATGTCACATACATGTAATCCCAGCATCTAGAGGCTGAGACGGAGGTTGGCAAGTTCCAAATTATGTTGAGCTACATAGTGAATCTCAAAACAAGCAAATAAAAACCAGTATAGTTTTAAAAAATATTCTCTTAAATGTCTAGTTGTTCAGATCTATTTCTTGAGGATAACTGTTGGTAAATTTTTTATCTTCTTCCACACAAATCTGCTTGTTTTCTGTATTCTGGCTTTTTCCTCCTCCATGTCAGTTCATGAAGACCTGTGTCTGTATCAGTCTCTCTGTCTCTCTCTCTCTCTCTCTCTGTATGTGTATGTGTGATGTCAGTGTTGGGTGTCTTTCTTTATCAACTATTAATTTGCATGGGACAAGGTGGGGCATGTTTATGCCACAGTATGGATATGGAGATTAGAGGACAACTTGTGGGAGTCAGTTCTCTTCTTCCACTATGTATGTTCCCGAGATCAAACTCCCCTTGTTAGGCTTGGTGTCTGGTGCCTTCACTTGCTGAGCCATCTTGCTGGCCTTCCAGCTCAGACAGTCTAATAACCTGGAGTTCACTTGCTCCACAGTCTGCTTGGCCAATGGGCTTCATGGAGCCTCCTGTCTCTACCTGATGCATCCCCAAGCACTGGTGCTACATACTCACATGCAGCTCTCCCTGGCTTTTCTGTGGATACTGGGGATCAAAACAGGGCTCACTGGACCATCATCCAGCCTAGTTTTGAATTTCAGTGTTAACAAACTGTTCTGTAGAAGGGTTCTATTTATATTCTCACCAGTATTTAAGACTTTTTTTTTTTTTTTTTGGTACTGGCTTTAAATCTCAGTGGTGCTTGTTGTTTGCATTTGCATTTGTGTAATGATGAGTTGAGCCTCTATTTAGACTCTTCCAAGAAGACATAGTGTTTAGCTGTTGGATGTGACTTAGGTATGTGACTCAGATCATGATCATTTCTCCTAGGGACTCACCTCTCTGAGGTAATGTAAAAAAACTTCCCAGTCCCCCATTTTCCCCTCCTGGGGTTCCATGTAAGCAATACTTCACCTTCAAAAATTACATGCATACACATATATGTGAGTTCATGAATATGTACATGCCAAGGAGAGGGTACAGAGACAAATGGGGTTAATTCTTTCAGCTTTCTGTGGGTTCTTGGGACCAGACTCCAGTTCTTAGGATTGTATGGCAAAAGTTACCTGTCACACCATCAACCAAAGGTGTGTGTTCTCTGTTTCTCTCTGTCTCTGTCGGTCTGTCTGTCTGTCTGTCTGTCTCTTTTTTTTCTCTCTCTCAGCAGGATTTCTCTGTGTAATAGCTGTGGCTATCCTAGAGCTCACTTGTAGACCAGACTGGCCTTGAACTCATATAGCTCCTCCTGCCTCTGCCTCCTGAGTGCCGGGATTAAAGGCATGCACCACCACCACTGGCTTCATGCTTCACGTTCTTAACCTCACTTGTGGCCTGTGTGTCAGCAGGGACCCTGATAGCTAATGTCAGAAGAAAGTGACTCTCTGAGAACCAGCCCCTCTGTGGCCTCACTCTCCGAAAATGAGCTGCCACTGCCTCCGCCGGAACCTCCCAGTTATGTGTGCTCACTGACAGAAGACTTGGTCACCAAAGCCAGGGAAGAGCTTCAGGAGAAGCCCGAGTGGAGACTCCGGGATGTGCAGGCCCTTCGAGACATGGTGCGGAAGGAATACCCATACCTGAGTACCTCGCTGGATGATGCCTTCCTGTTGCGCTTTCTGAGGGCCCGAAAGTTTGATTATGACAGGGCCCTGCAGCTGCTGGTCAACTACCATGGCTGCAGGCGGAGCTGGCCAGAGGTCTTCAGCAACCTGAGGCCATCAGCCCTGAAGGACGTTCTCAACTCTGGATTCCTCACGGTGCTGCCCCACACGGACCCCAGGGGCTGCCATGTCCTCTGCATCCGACCAGGTACTTGGGAGTGTCTCTGGGATGGGTCTGTCCTTCACCCTGTTTCCTCTCTTTTTTTTTTTTTTTTTTTGGTTTTTCGAGACAGGGTTTCTCTGTGTAGCCCTGGCTGTCCTGGAACTCACTCTGTAGACCAGGCTGGCCTCGAACTCAGAAATCCACCTGCCTCTGCCTCCCAAGTGCTGGGACTAAAGGCGTGCGCCACCACCGCCCGGCCTGTTTCCTCTCATAGTCCCCCACTTCCTTGTTTTAGTGAAGGGTCTTTTCTTTTTGCTTTGGCTTTTTAAAACAGTCAAGGCTGATGTCAGACTCACCATGCAGCAAAGGATGACCTTGTACTTCCGACCCCCTTGCCTCTACCTCTCAAGCGCTAAGATTTTAAGTGTATGTCATCATGGCTGGCCTCAAAGCTCTTTTGAGTACAGATGGCAAAACCATCCTCAAGACTACCTAAGGACAAGGAAGCCTTGACTTAACGAGGCAGAAACAGCTCCCAGATCTACCGAGTCGAAGATGCCGCCAGTATGACCAGAACATGGAGCCCAGGGCACAGGCCTCCAGCCCTGTCTGTGCTTGGCACAGACAGCTTCTTCATACTTTTCCTCCAAAGGTCGGCAAAGTAAAATCTGGCCCCTGTCAGCTCTCAGGCCACCTGGCTTCCCAGTGAGCTTCTGTCAGTGCAAACTCAGATTTCCAAAAAAGAGTGCAGTAGGCTCAGGAATCTTGGTCACAGATGCAGGCACAGTTGCCTAACCCCTCCCAGCGCCTCCTCTGAGTGGGCTGAGTACAGGTCTGAGTGAGCCGGTGTGGGCTGGGCAGAAGCCTGGAAAGACGCTTGTTCTCTGCTTCCCTCCCCCTCCTCTCCTCTGTTGGGTTAAACCTTGACAGAATTCACTTTATTTTTACCTTTTTTTTTTCAGTGCTGGGAGTAACCCTGGCTCACACCTGCTGAATAGGACTGCACCACTGAGCTATGGCCAGAACCTCTTGGTTCATTTGCTGATACCAGCACATCATAGTGGTTCTTGGTGTGGCTTACTTTTTAAAAACCACATCTTCTCTCTCTGTCTCTCTGTCTCTCTGTCTCTCTCTCTCCCTCCCCCCCCTCCCCCCCCCCCCTTACTTACTCATTGTGATAAGTCAACTCTGTGTAGCCCTAGCTTTCCTAGAAGTTGCTATTTAGAACAAGCTGACCTCAAACTTAGAGATATTCCTACTTCTGCCTCCCCAATGCTGGGAAAAGCATTTGCCCAACTTTAAAAAAAAAAAAAACAGAAACAAAAACAACAATACATCTTTTTAACATTCCACAGAGACTTGTGGTAGACTCAGAGATAAGTAAGCATCACCTCATCTGCTTCCTCTTTCTGACCCACTGACAGCACTGTTCAAACAGTAGACAGGAGGTGGCCACTTAGGTATCAGGAAAGATAAAGAAAAGCATGGTCCTGCCCCATCTGGTGGCTCTTCTCAGTTCTTTGGCAGTCATTTACAGCAAGGGAAGAGCATTTAAAATTGTGACCCTAAGAGAAAAAATGTAAAAGAGGGAAAATGTAGAATGTTTTAGCCAGTGAACTCCAGCCTTGTGATTCCTAACTCTGTCTCCTGGGCACCCGGGCAGTTGAGGCAGGGGCCTTCACTCCACTCACAGCCTGCGGCTCCCTTCATTGCAACACCCAGGAGAGATGAGCTTTAGATGACAGCACTCCTCCTAAGCAAGCCACGCAGTGAGCACCCTGGCAGCCTCTGCCTGCAGTCACCTGAAGGGTATTTGCCGAATGGCTGCCCCCAGGTTTCCCTCTTGGATGCCTCTCATGTCCTTGTAGCTTTTTATAAACAGTCCTTACAGTCTAGACCCTTCTCTTCACCCCGTACCGTGCGCCAGACAGCTGGAGCCGCTTTACCTGCTGTGCTAGGCACTTTCCGAAATTAGGTGTTTATTTTAAAATAAGCAGTGCAGATTTCTGAGCACCGAGAGACCTAGAAAACAGCCAGCAAGCTTTGTCCTGCTGCTGTGAGCTTACCTCATAAAAGTGTTATCAGATGGTCAGATGCACCTTGCTGGCCGAGCCTCCTCCTGGCTTGTAGCTAAGCTTATGAGATGACTTCTGTCCTTTGTTTGGTTAAGGTCTGGACGTCTCCTTGCTGCCCCACCTTCTTCTGGGAAAGCCTACCTGTGAAGCTGTAGTGACGGGCTCCACTTTGTGACCTGACGGGCTCCACTTTGCCTTTTTCTAAGCGTTTTTTGAGATAGATGTGATCAAAAGATTTTATGCTACATAGAGCAGGCTTAATTCACATGGACATTAATCACCAAGTTTAGCAAAGATTGGTTATGAGAATTCTGCATAGGGCAGGTGAGATGGCTCAGTAGGTAAGAGCACTTGCCCCCTCAGGCCTGATTCAGATCCCTGGAACCCAAGTGAAAGTGGAAAGTGTCAATCCATGGTTGTGTTCTGACTCCCATATATGCTCTACAGCACGTGTGTCCTCTTACACATAATTGGGTACATGTATTATATACACATACCCAAAAATATTTTTAAAAAGAAAATTATTTTGTACACATTAAATATCCATTGCTAGCAAAGTGAACTTTTGTTTATTAATGTATTCTTCTATGATTTCATATATATATATATATACACACACATATACATATACATATATATGTATATATATACATATATACATATATATATATATACACATATATATACATACATACACATATATATTTACCTTGATCATAATCTCCCATTCTCCTCTATTACCCCTCCCTCTGAATCCCTCCAAGCTCCTTCTTCCCAAGAAGCCCTCGGTGTTCGTGCCCATCCCCACCAGCCCCCACCCCCTCAGGGAATGGGTGGGTGAGAACAGCCTGCTGCATTTCAGTAGAGTTGCTCATATCAAGAGCGTAGGTTGGGGATTATTTACCTGAGCATGGGGATCTTACCAGTGGCCACATAATTGAGGACTAGGGACCCCTCCCCCAGCATTTAGGGGTGATTTTTTTTTTTTTTTGAAACAGGGTCTCATGTAACCCAGGCTGGCCCTTAACTTTCTATGTAGCTAAAGAAGACCTGAACTTCTCCCAAGAGCTGAAGGTGCAAGTGTGAGCCATAGCCCCTGTCATAAGATCTTGGTAAAGATTTTCTTGAGAATAGTAGATACCAGCTGGGCATGGTGGCCCATGCCTATTAGCCCAACACTCAAAAAAGGCATACCGAAAGTTCAAGGGCAGCCTGAACTACAGAGTAAGACTGTCTCAACCCCTTCACCCCAGCCAAAAAAATAGTGACTAAGAGTCAACAATACCATTGTTGTGCTTCCCCAAAGAGAGGAATCATTAAATATGAAAATATCAATGAAGCATGCATCCTGCAAAGAGGAGTTTGAGGAGAGGCCTTGTGGAACATGGCTGTGCTCCATCCTGCCACACTGCCAGAGGTGTGCGTGAGTTGGGGCTCACTCTTTACGTGGCAAATCACAAATGCCTGAAAGCCAGCTTGGACCAGTTGAAACGAGAACTCCTTTACTCAGGCAACATCTGGGTTCACTTAGACTTGGGGGGACTGGACTCGAGAGGCGATTCCACCTTTGCCAGCCTTGGCTTGGGCTTCGTTGTCAGAGCAGCTCGGGCCTCACGGGCCCCTGGATTTCAGGTGCTGCAGCATCACTGCTTTGAGAGGGAGGAGAGCTTCCCCTTCCCAAGAACCACACCCCAGATTAAGTCTGGCTCAGTGTGACCTAGCTAGGGTGTCACACCAGCTCGGCCAGCCAGTCCCCACCTCTCACCCACCCTGGAGTCGTCAATCAAGTCAGTTCCGTGCAACTTGTGTGGCCAGAATGAGCAGTCACTGTGGTGACGTAATAGCACTTGATGGCAGGAAGCAGAGGTGGCCAGAAGGGCAGGTGTCCTTACCTGTTTACTAAGCGACAGAGGCTCAGAGTGCTGTAGCATCTTGCCTGAGGTCACACAGCTAGTAAAGGTCGGAGGCTGCCACGTCTGACTTCACAGCCCAGGCTTTTAACCTCTAGAGCCAGCGGGACTTTTCTCCCCAGATGTCAACTGCCGGGCAGGACCATGGTACGGACTGCCATTCTCTTCCATTGCAGAGCTGAAGCTGCGTCTTTCTCTGAGCACTTGTCTGTATTCATTCTGTAACACTGTCCATCTCTTGTAACCTCAGACAGATGGATACCGAGCAACTACCCCATTACGGAGAACATCCGAGCCGTGTACTTGACATTAGAAAAACTCATTCAGTCCGAGGAGACCCAGGTGAACGGGATCGTAATCCTGGCCGACTACAAGGGAGTGAGCTTATCAAAAGCATCTCATTTTGGGCCTTTTATAGCCAAAAAGGTGATTGGCATCCTTCAGGTATGGCTCCTGGTCACCACGTGCCCCTGCCGTCGGGCTTTGCTTTCCCCTCAGCCCTGTCCATTTACTACTGTCTTATGGAGGACTACACAGACCTGACCTTCCACAGGCAGTGAGAGTAACTTCAGTCCTTTGTGCCTGCAGAAGGAACTTCTTGTCTGTGTTTAACGGTTCACAGAGCCCTGTTTTGTCATTTCAGATCAGTTCTTTAGGGAACACACTGAGGCAGGCAAGAATTTATTTTCCTTTACATGCACATTCCTGCTCCATGTGCCACAGCTATGGAAGGCTGAGCTCT
Source organism: Rhabdomys pumilio (assembly GCA_030674055.1). NCBI lineage: Eukaryota > Metazoa > Chordata > Mammalia > Rodentia > Muridae > Rhabdomys > Rhabdomys pumilio. The sequence continues at coordinate 224,071,135 of JANHMN010000002.1, forward strand.
TGTTCACTGGGCTGCCCCTTGGGTGCTGCCTCTTGAGTGCTGCCTCTTGTGAGTTGTGAGGTGCCCGAGGCTCAGCTGCCCTTCCCTGGGTCTACAGAGTCTAAGCCCCTGCTGTGAGTTGACTCACTTAAACAGACCACTTCTGTATTGGTCATCATTTTATTTTGTTTTTTTTTTTTTTTGAGACAGAATTTCTTGTAGTGGACTACAAACTTGATATGTAGCCAAACATTGACCTAATCTTTCTGCTTCACAGCTCCACCACTGTAAATTTGAATGTCTGATCTTCCTTAGCTTCTACCATTTTTCTTTCTTTTTTTTTTTAAACTAAAGATTTATTTATTTTATTTATATGAGTATACTGTCACTGTTTTCAGACACACCAGAAGAGGGCATTGGATCCCATTACAGATGGTTGTGAGCTACCATGTTGTGGCTGGGAATTGAACTTAGGGCCCCTGGAAGACCAGTCAGTACTCTTAACCACTGAGCCATCTCTCCAGCCCTGTTTTTATTTTCTTGTGCTAGGACTAGAACTCAGGACCTCATGTATGCTGGGCAAACACTCTACCACTGAGCTACATCCCTGGCTCTATGACTTGGTTTTTTGTTTGTTTGTTTTTTGTTTGTTTGTTTTTGTTTTTCGTTTTTTTGGGGTTTTTTGGTTTTTTTGAGACAGGGTTTCTCTGTATAGCCCTGGCTGTCCTGGAACTCACTCTGTAGACCAGGCTGGCCTCGAACTCAGAAATCCGCCTGCCTCTGCCTCCCAAGTGCTGGGATTAAAGGCGTGCGCCACCACCGCCCGGCCTTGTTTTGTTTTTAAATTATTTTATGTTTATGGGTGTTTTGTTTATATATGTATCTGCACATGTGAACCTGGTGTCCCAGGAGGTCAGAAGAAGCTTTCAGATTTCTGAAGACTAGAGCTGCAGATAGTTGTAAGCTGGCATATGGGTGCTGGGAATCACCCAGCTCCTCTGGAAGAACAGCCAGTGCTCTTAGCTGCTGAGCCATCCTTTCAGCTTCTAGCTCTGTGTTTTGATGGCTCCTGCTGAATCACACATACACACAGTGTTGGGATTGAGTTTGTATCTGTATCTTTGTACTAATGCAGGATTACCCAGAAGGGACCAAAGTTTCAGGGTTAAGTAAGTCTAAGAACTGTATGATTTAATGTGTCTTTCACTGTAAACATCAGGTAGTAAACAGTAAACAGAACTGCACTTAAAGAAGCATTTCTTTCTTGTTTTTTTAAATATTCATTTATTTTATGTATATGAGTACACTGTAGCTGTCTTCAGACATAGCAGAAGAGGGGATCAGATCCCACTACAGATGGTTGTGAGCCACCATGTGGCTGCTGGGAATTGAACTCAGGACCTCTGGAAGAGCAGCCAGTGCTCTTAACTGCTGAGCCATCTCTCCAGCCCAAAACATTCCTTTTTTGAATAGACCTAGAGCTCTGCATGTTAGGCAAGAGTTCTACTATTGAGCCACAGTCCAGCCATTTAAAAACAAACACCCACTTTTTATTTTGAGACAGAGTTTCCCCAAGGAGCCTAGGCTAGCCTGGGCTAGCCTTGAATTATTCTGTATATTATTTACTTTTTTGTTGTGATGATAAAATACCATGACCAAGGCAGCTTACAGGAAAAGTTTATTTCTCATTTGGCTCCAGAGAGATAAGAGTCAGTGATGGCAGGGAAGCCTGGTATCAAGGGTCAAACCTTGTGGCAGGACGAGAAGCCGAAAGAACAAATCAGAGAGCGAGAAGAATAGTGTGGGGTTGTGTGCTCTCAAAGCCTGTCCCCAGGGCCATGCTTCCTCCAGGAGGCCAATTCTCAGCTTCTCAAGCAGAGCCATCAAGTGTGACCAAGTGGTGAGATGCCCAAGCCTATGGGGAACGTCTCATTCAAACCACCATACTCTGTATTCTAAGCAGGCCTTGAACTCATAACCCTCCCACCTTGGCTTCCTGCATAGCTGTTATTGCAAGCTTGAGCACCCAAAGAGGCTAAGGAAACCTATCTGACTGTGTAGGTCACCAAATCCCTCTGGCTCACGTAGTATTCCCAAGCAGCCCTGCTTCACGTCATATCTGATACACCCTGGGGAATGGGCTTGGGGCAGCTCCAACCTGGAAGGCCTATCGTTTTCCAGCTCTTCCTCTGTGGACTTGGGCCTTTGCTTGCTGCTATGAGAGGGGCTCCCCACCCCTTTGCCTAGCTCTTCTGACCCAGACCTCCTCACAATTTATCTTCCTGTCTGTTCAGACCAGGGCTGGCTCTGAGGAGGCAGTGAGAGTCAGACCAGACTGTCGCTGGGCCTATTATGGTTTAGATGGGGAGGAGAGCTGCGGAGGGGATGGTATATGGATATCAGAGATGTTCTAACAAGGTACTCTTCCCCCACACAGGATGGCTTCCCCATTCGGATAAAAGCAGTTCACATAGTGAACGAACCTCGAATATTTAAGGGCATTTTTGCCATCATAAAACCATTTCTCAAGGAGAAAATTGCAAATAGGGTAAGTGACATCCTTTATATGTGATACTTTAAAAAAAATTTTTTCCCTCAATTTTTTTTCTCACCTGATTTACTTGTGACACCTCGAATAATAACATTTTTGTCCAGAAACTAATTTGGAAAGCATATGGTACAGATAAACATGTTCCATCCTTTTTCTCTGGGGAAGATGGAACTGGTAAGAATAGGGTGAGCAGGACCAGGATGTTGTGTTTACAACAGAGCCGCATGTAGCCCAGGATGAAGGCGGGATTTTTATCTTAGACTGCCTCTCTGCTCTCTAATCTATTGAGACTTCCTGGTCTCCTGGCTTATCCAGGATTGCATTTTATGCGTGAGAGGGACTAGAAAAGGGAAGGACCAGGTCACGAAGCAGGGGGGTTAATGGAGCCAGTTGATCATTACTAACTCTTAGCCTCATGCCTGCTTGGTGAGTGATCTACCATAGGCCACAGCCAGCCCTAGATGACACTTTGAAAGAAGAGTCTTCCTTTCTGAGCCACACGGGCCCCTCCTCTGTCCATCTCTCTCAGGACCACTGATGGAAATGTGGTTGGTGTCTTTATTCTCCCTCCCTCCCACTCAGAGACACTGAGGTCACTCCAAACACTGGGTTCACTTTCACAGTTGGTCTTACGTTTTTAAACGTGTGTGTGTGTGTGTGTGTGTGTGTGTGTGTGTGTGTTGCCTGAGAAGAGAGCATTGGATTCCCCTGGAGTTGGATATGCATGCCTGTTGTGCGCCACCTTAAGTGGACGCTGTGAGCGGAACCCAGGTCCTCTGGAAGAGCAGTAGACGTTCTTCATCTCTGAGCCGTCTCCCCAGCCCGCTTTCATACCATTTCAAAAAGAAGCATACAGAATAGATAATCTCAAGACTGTCAAAGCTAAAACTTACAATCTGGGTTCAGATTCCCAGGCCCTTCCCGTTAGCAGAGGGGTGGCACCTGGTGTGAGTGGTTTTTAAGTCTCCTTGGTAATTTTGCTGTTAAGACTTGAGAAGTGCTGGCTGGGTATGAGCCCCTGTTGGTTCTTGTCCTATCCTTCTGTGCTGTGATAAACACCCAACAAAAGCCACTTAAGGGACAAAGGGTTTGTTGACAATAGCTTGAAGTAACTGGTTGAGTTGCATCCACAGTGAGAAGCCAGGGCTTGCTCTCTCCATTTTATGCAGACCAGGATCCAGCTCTCATCTCAATTGACCTAAAAGATAATCCCCACAGGCGTGTCCAGAGTCCAGTCTACAAAGGGATTCAGTCTCTGTGACAGTTCACAGTACCCATCACAGTTCCTAAATCTGCAGACATGTTGCATCTTTGAAATCCTCTTCTGTGGTCCTCATGCTGCTCATGTATTCCCTTCAGGGCTCACTCATTCAAAAGTGTAATCAACCAACTTCTAGATGGTATGAAACACAGAACAGGCCCAAATCCCTGCCCAGAGATCTTCACACTCGGGACAGGTGCTCCAGAGAATGGAGTGATAGTCAGATGAAGGGCTTGTGCACTTGTTGGGTAGTGAGAGCTGGTGCCATTGAGACTTGTGAGGTAAGAGTAAGGCCAACACAGTATAACACGGAGGCACAGGAGGCATGCCCAGCATGCTGGAAGAGCAGGTAGGAAGCTGGTGTGTCCAGGGCTAAGTGATAGGGAGACTGATGGGTGAAGCCTGAGAAACTAAAGGGCCTGTGACAGGCCTGGTGGGCCCGCAATAAGACTGCACATACAGTGACATTACCTGAGCCATACTGAAAGGCGGGGACTGTTCTGGGTCAAGGCTCCAGCTGGAGAGGCCAAGTAGAAGGCTGATGGGAGGCTCTGAGAAATGATGGCAGCACGGGACTGGTCAGGTGGCAGTTGTGTCATGGCTGGACTGATGGCCCACTCAGTGGGGTGTGCACTGGGGGACTAAGGGGTTACAGGCACCTGGGAAGAGGAGCTTGCATCATTCAGCACATGTTTATTTGAGCACCTGCCACAGGGAGATTGACTCATTACCGATTCCCCCAGCATGTGTGTCTGTGCTTAGAAAATGTTTTTATTAGTATCTTAGGTTTCTAATACTGTGATAAACCCATAACCTTGGCTTCCATATCCCTGATCACAGTCCACTGAGGGAAGCCAAGGCAGGAACATGAGGGAAGAACTGAACCAGAGACTGGGGGATGCTACTTACTGGCTTGTTCCTTAAAGCTGACCCCATTCGCTATCTTATACAGCAGAACCTCTGTCACAGGGCTGGGAAAATGTCCAACAGGCCAGTCTGGTAGGGGCTTTTCCTCAATTTTCATCCCTTCTCGTATGATTCTAACTTGTATCAAGTTGACAAAAACCCAGCACAATTGACATGTTAATATGATCCTCAGCTGCATGATGTCATTGTCATTCCCTGTGGCCAGCCTCTCCTCTCTACATCCCTCTTCTACTTCCATGTCTGTTTTGTCTGTTTTAGTGATCCAACGAGTTTATTTAGGGTTATTTACAATGTCCTGAATAAAGGGCCATTTACAGGACTTTGGGCACTTAAATGGCCATAACACTGAAGAAAATGTCTCCTTAAGGAAGGAGCAGGCCTCATGTCCCCAACCCTCTGATGGCATGTTGAAAGGCCCAATCTTGTGCCTGTGAATCACAGATGCTGACTGTGCCTTTTATACCGTTCTGTTTTAGTTCTTCCTCCATGGGTCTAACCTGAACTCTCTCCACACAAACCTTCCACGGAATATCCTTCCCAAGGAGTATGGGGGCACAGCTGGAGAGCTGGACACTGCCTCCTGGAACGCGGTGCTGCTGGCCTCAGAGGAGGATTTTGTGAAAGAGTTCTGCCAGCCTATGCCTGCCTGCGACAGTCTCCTGGGCCAGCCCCTGCTACCTGAAGGACTGATCTCAGATGCGCAGTGTGACGACTCCATGCGAGCTGTGAAGTCCCAGCTCTACTCCTGCTATTAGTACTATTCCGGGAGAGTCACCATGTGTACTTCCTTCCTTCCTTTCTTAGGAAGGCACAGGCTGAAGATGCCAGGCCCTTGCTCCATCGCTGTGCAGCTGCTTGGAGCTTAAATCTCCTGTAGAGAGAGATTTAAAGAGTGCCCATCACAGGCAGACCTTTGACTACCTGGGTTTTTCCAGGGAAAACATGGAAACTGCCCTGGTGACTTCCAGATGTCTGTTTGCAACTGTTACTCTGGAAGCTCTATCTCTCTCTTATGCATCTTGGGAAGAACTAGGGTCAAAGTCACTCTGAAGTGACCAGGAGAAGACAACGTGATTGATCAGGGCTCTGAAGCAATTGTCAATCCTGAGAGGTGGCCACATGTGAAACTTTTGAGTCTCTTTCCCATAAACCCTAGGTGTCGACTTCTGCTGCTCATCAGCAAAGTTCAAGGTTCAGGCCCCAGTTGTCACTGCTGGGCCTGGGAAGCACTGTTAACTGAGTGGTAAACCCCAGGCCTGGGCAGTACTTAAAAGATCGAATTTGGAAGCCAGAGGCCTCAAAGCATCCCTGGAATTCCAGGGTTAAATCTTGCAATAGAAACTTTCCCCAAACCCATAAAGCCTTAGCTCTGGTTCTCCATGGACTCACACAGGTCAACATAAAATACTGAGGACTGGCTAAAAGCTAAAAGCATTTGGACTAGGAGTCAAGTGTGTCCGCACAGATATGGGTCTCAGCTGTCATCTCTAAATGAGGCTACATGGAATGAGGGCCTTTAGGGCTGCTCAAGTTGTTAGGTTTCTGCTTGGAAAGATGACCACCTAGAGGTGGGTGGGTCTGTTTTCTGTTTTGTTGTGTGTACACAAGCCTTATGTAAAGGAATAGCACCATTTGGCCCTGCCTTTAAAGAAATAGGTAGGTCCTGGGAGTTGGTGGTAGCATTGCAGAATAATGGGTAAACTTGAGAGGGATGGCTTTGGTGAGGCCGACCAGATCCTGTGTCAACTCCTTCCACACTATAGACACATATCTGCATTAGAAATAGCCACAGTAACTGCCACATTTGGGCTCTTTCAGTCTTTGTCCCTGGAAACATATAGGGCAGGCTATTGCTGGTTCACCTGGGGGCCCTGCCCTCCCAAGCACACTGCAGTGTTTGTCTAGTGTGGGAGGACCGGCTGGCCAGAATGTTAGCTCTGCGTTTGGGTATTATAGACACCTGACAAGATTTTAGCCTTAACTCAAGCACTGAGTGAGGTGATTTATCTCCCGGCTTTTGACTTGTTCACTTTGGTAATTATGTGTCAAGTACCATTGGTTGTGCATCAACTAGACTAAGCAGGCAGTGCATACAGCTTACATACAGTGCTTGGAGATCAGAGGTCAGTTGGTTCTTAACATTTCCCAAAATGTCTGCAGAAGCTCTTTATGGAAACTTACCTCAATAATGCCAATTCCAGGGAACATTCTTTTCACCATATATGCTAGTTGTTACTCTTTTAGGCCCTGGCTGAGCTTTAGCACCAATACACCCCTCTTGACTGCCCATTAAGACCATTTGCTGCTGAGTTTCTGCTATTTGGTTTAGCTCCTAGCCACCTAGCCACCTGAAAAGACCCAAGATGGCTCCCAGCAGCCTTGATGGGAGAGTCTTATTAGAAGCTTGCTTAGGTGGTTTGGGAGAAAGCAGAAGGAAAAAACAAAGGAAAAGATGAATCCCTCAGTCCCACCAGGTTCCCTAAATTTAAATTGTGTCACATCACTAGCTAGTCCTTTTGTCTCCTTAACAAATGGACAACCAGACTCTTGGAAGAAATCTCAGAGCAGAAATGTTGCCTGTTTGCCAGGCCTTTCTGGTTAGGCCAAGAGGGAGCCATTCCATCAAGCGTCTAAGGAGTCTGGGTCTGCTCTGTCCCTACTGCTGCTTGTGGACTCTAGAGAGCTATCTTGGCACCTCAGCTTTGAAGCAGGCTGAGACCAGGACCTCCTGGTGTAAAATAAAGCAACTCCTCTGTTGAGCAGCAGGCCTCAGCTGAGGGGAGCACACTGGTGGAGCCAGCATGTGAGCAAGAGCCTGGGAGTATCTGACTTTAGGGTAAAGTGCTAGACATTTCAGACAGCTGGAAATCAACTTTTCCCAAATTCAAGGTCATGTGGAATTGAAAAGAAAGGGATGGAACATTTAACACCCTGAATGCTGGACAGGGGCTTGTATGCTGCTGAACTCTGAATCCTGTTCTGAGTCTCTGGCCATAAGAATACTCTATTTTGCTTGGTGCTGAAATGTCTTAGTTTAAAAATACAGGAGTTTTCTTCTCTTTCTCAAGTCCCCTACCAGAGTTCAATTCAGCTTCCAAGAAATGTACATATTCTGCCTTCATGCAGGAATACAGATAAAATCTACAGAAACAGCCAGAAGTGCTAGCTTCACATCTTGGCTTTCTCCAGGCACAGGTGGGTTTAGACTGCTCACACTTGATCCTCTGCTTATAAGCACCTCAAGTTAGGGTGCAGTTTCTTCAGAGTTGGAGGGACTGGAGCCATTCCCTCTGAATATTTGAAACGGCTTTATTACCTAGCAGGCAATTTGGATAGATACCATTTCATCCTTGAGATTACTCATGGAACTTGCTTTTTCAGTTGGGCAGCAACAGCTACACTGCTGTGGTGATATAATACCTCATCAAGGGTTTTCTTACAGCACCTCCTTTAGGAAGGAAACTGCTAACTCAGTTGACTTAAGGATAGTTGTGCTGTGGTCATGTCAGGCAGGAACACCACATACATGGGTAGTAGGGACCCACCTGGTAAGGCTTCTTTCTCAGTCCTTGATCTGCTCGGTTTGTAAATCTGCTTTCTGCTCTCCTGCCACAGAAATGCTCAGCTTCAAATGCAAGAAGCACCATCAAATGTTTCTTCTCAGTGGGAACTTTCTCCACAGGAAGGTCCAGTGGCATTTGCAGGTGGAGTCACATTTACTGCTTTGTGACCAGATTTACTCATTTTCAATTACCTGGGGTCCTATGTCTGTTTTCAACCTTTTCCCAACAGGCAGTTAGTGGTAGCCACTTTGAATTCTTGTGGATGTGCCTCAGCTGTTTGGCATATTACATAGGAACCCAATAGGTAAAAAAAGTACTTGAAACTTCTCAGTGGCCAAGACCTCCGATACCTTCTCTGATGGGTGGGAGCTGGGCTATTTTCCTGACCAATCTAGGCCACCATTTTAGTCCCTGGTCACATTCCTTACTTCAAACTGAAATTCAGTTTGGCTTTGAGTATAGGCACATATGGTGGATTTACCTACTTCAGTGTTTTGACCAAAAGTTTATTTTTCTAGTGCATTTTTCTAAATGGTGAAAATATGTAATTTTAGTATGCATGACTTGATCTCCAAAATAAAAATCCCTGTAAAGCTGACTATTGTGGTTTTGTTCTTGAAACAGTTTCACTATGTAGTCCTGGTGACCTGAATAGACAAAGGTTTCCTAACCATGGGCCCAAGGGCAGCTTCCTGCCCTGTAGATGAGGTTGGAAGGGGCACTGTGACAGGCACTAGCTGCCACTGAAGATCATGACACCAGCTGTATATGAAGAGAAATAGACTTGGCTTCGCTCAGTGGTAGAGAAACATGCATTTTTCAGTTCTCAAGACTGAGATATTTCTCTGGACTGACCCTGAATCCTTCCAATGAGAACTAATGGTTCCTAAGAGCTCCTATGGGCTCCCAGCACTTGGGAGGCGGAGGCAGAGGCAGGCGGATTTCTGAGCCAACCTGGTCTACAGAGTGAGTTCCAGGACAGCCAGGGCTACACAGAGAAACCCTGTCTCAAAAAATCAAAAAAAAAAAAAAAAAAAAAAAGAGCTCCTATGGGCTGGGCATGTGTGCCAAGTACACAGCACATAATCTCATTTAAATCTTTGGACACCATGAATAAAGTGCATTGCCCCCTTGAGGAAAGTGGGGCCCACATATGTAAATTAGCTTGCCAAGGACAAAGCCAGGCAGCCCAACTGGATCCTGCATCAGAAGGACGTAAGAGTTTAGTGGCACACATCTGTCTTTACACTCATGTAACCAATCCCTGTGAGAATAGAGGGAAGAATCAGAGAAACTGAGCCAAATAAACCGGCATATGCCTTAGTCCCTGCTATTCTAGCTGAGGCTGAGGTTTGGGGTTAGACTAGACAAGAGCCAGACCACCATCACGCCATTTGATCTTAGTCAAAAGGCTTTTAAGAAGTGAGACTCGCCAGACGGTGGTGGCGTACGCCTTTAATCCCAGCACTTGGGAGGCAGAGACAGGCGGATTTCTGAGTTCGAGGTCAGCCTGGTCTACAGAGTGAGTTCTAGGATATCCAGGGCTACACAGAGAAACCCTGTCTTGAAAAAAAAAAAAAAAAAAACAAAAAAAAAAAAAAAAAAAAAAAAAAAAAAAAAAAAAAAAAAAAAAAAAGGAAAGAGAATTCATAAAAAA